>OY728141.1:438737190-439937190 GCA_963277665.1 Viscum album | reverse complement strand
CGCATGAGCAGAACTATGCTACCCATGACTTGGAGTTAGCAGCAGTGGTCTTCGCTCTGAAGACATAGCGACACTACCTGATGGGCAAGCACTTTACAGTCTTCTCTGACCATCAGAGTCTCAGGTACATCTTCTCACAGAAGGACCTGAAACTGAGACATCGGTGATGGATCGAGTTCCTCCAGGACTATGACTATGAGATAGTCTATACTCCTGGGAAGGGGAACGTGGTAGCCGATCCCCTCATCAGGAGGACATGCATTCAGCTACTTGAGGAGGTGACAAAGTAGTTATCATCTTTGCAGATATCCTTCGTGGATAGAGATGGATCAGCCTTCCTTCAGTCTCTCACAATCACACCTCCACTTCTACAGCGGGTCAGAGAGGCACAACATGAGGATGCTGACTGTGAGACGTGGCGTGCACAGATATCCTCAGGACATGCACCAGATGGTTTCTCCTTTGGAGCAGAGCACGAAGTCCTTTTCAGAGGATGTACCATGGTACCAGTCGCTTTACGGGAGGAGGGGCTGAGAGAGTTTCACACTTCTCCTTTGGTGGTACATCCTGGAGTGGCGAAGATGTACCAGGATCTCAGACGACAGCACTGGTGGCCGGGCATGAAGAATGTTGTGGTTGAGTTCGTTTCTCGATGCCTCACCTTCCAGCAGGTGAAAGCTGAGCATCAGGTACCAGCAGGCTTGGTACAGCCCTTGGAGGTCCCAGAGTGGAAGTGGGACGAGATATCTATGGACTTCGTGACTGGACTTCCACGCACTTCCAGAGGTCACGACTCCATTTGGGTGATTGTCGACCGACTCACCAAGTCGGCTCACTTCTTACCCATCAGAGAGCAGGGCTCAGTGGAGAGCTTGGGATGCCTTTACGTTCAAGAGACTGTGCGACTTCACAGTGTGCCATCATCTATCGTCTCCGATCGAGATGCTCTCTTTACTTCCTGGATTTGGAAGGGGTTGCAGGAGGCGTTCGGGACGCAGCTACGTTTGAGCACAGCCTTTCATCCTCAGATGGATGGTCAGACAGAGAGGACCATTCAGAATCTCGAGGACATGCTCCGCGCATGTGTCCTCGACTTTGGTCGTAGCTGGGAGGACCACCTACCCTTGGTGGATTTTGCGTACAACAACAGATATCACTCCACCATCGGTATGGCACCATATGAGGCATTGTACGACCGACCTTGTAGATCTCCTTTATGCTGGACAGACCCTGGGGAGTCAGCACTTGTGGGACCAGAGATGGTCCAGGCCATGACAGAGAAGGTCCAGGTCATCCAGGAGCGGATGAAGATAGCTCAAAGCCGGCAGAAGTCATATGATGACAGGAGGCAGAGGCCACTAGAGTTAGAGGATGGCGACCACGTATTCTTGCATTTCTCACCTCGATGTAGTTTATGGTGATTTGGCCGTGGCGGAAAGTTATCCCCGCGCTTCATCGGACCCTTCCAGGTCCTTAGCAGGATTGGTGAGGTGGCTTATCGCCTGGATCTACCACCTCAGTTGCATTGAGTGCACGACGTTTTCCATGTATCTCAGATGAGGAGATACGTGCATGACCTGACACACATTATTGACCATGGGGAGCTTGACGTTGATGATGTGGCGACTTTTACGGAGGTCTCGGTGGAGATCGAGGATCGACAGGAGCGGGTCCTATGTGGATGGTCGATTCCTCTAGTGCACATCAGATGGCAGCATGGGAACCTCCAGGAGAGCACTTGGGAGCGGGAGGCTCAGATGTGTTCTCAGTACCCTCATTTGTTTCCCTAGTTTTGATGTATCTTTACGGGGACGTAATGCCCTGATGTTGGAGTAATGTAAAGACCTGTAAAATTCTAGGGAAATTTTTTCTTAATTTTCTTTGGAATTTTACAAGAGCGCAGTTTCTGACGGCACCTGATTCCGAGGCCCGGTGTGCCTGGAATCACTTTCCAAAGTTTGGCTCGGGTACGTTCAGTGAACGAATGAGCGGGAATTTCTATCTTTTGAACCGGTGCCCAGAATCGAATTCCGAGGGCACCGATGAACTCGCAGCGCCGATATTCTCTTAAGGAGACCTTTTCAGAGGTTTCATTTTATGAGGGATGAAAGTTAGTTTTGGGGAAAATTAGAAGAAGTTAAATAAATTGTGGAACACAATTTTTTTTTACTTTGTTTGTTATTTCCTCCCAAAGGGAGTTAGAGGTGGGACCCACATCCACATAACCTCCCTTGAGAGGATTAAGTGTGGTGGGTCCCACACGAGCCCTAACTCTTCAACTTCCCTTAAACCCCCCAATAACTCACCTCTAATTAATTTCGACAACTTGTGTTATTAATTGAGTTGAGTTCTTAATTTCAAACTTTTGAAATTCAAAGTGGTGAAGTTCTGTAAATAAAATATGGCTTAGACTTATTTTATTTTGGTTAGATTTATTTTGCCACCTTGAGAGGATTGGGAAGCTTTCTTCATCTTCTTTAACCTCGACGAAGAACGCGAAGAACACTTAGGCTCCGATGAAGAACGTCGTCACCATAAGAAGAGAAAGACGTGTCGTCTCTTCTCTTCTTCTCAGCTGGTGTGTTTCTGAAGATCAACAACGCCGCTTCTTTCGATCTTCTTCCCGTGTCAACGAAAGGAGATGCCGCTTCCTCCTTGGGCTTTCTCCGTCAGCTTACGAAGCTTCTCCAGCGACGTTACCTCTTCAGACACAGCTCGACGTCAACGGAATCGACGTTCGATTTCCGCGACGCCCGACCTCCGCGACGCTTGTCTTCCATGGCTTGTTGATGTGCTTATGTCTGGAAACCGAGGTAGGAGTTAATTGTTATTTTATTAATTGTTTCCGTTCTTGATTATAGCATGTAAAATTTCGTGGTTTTCGACTATTTGATATCGAATAACGCGGGGGGGGGGGGGGGGGGCTGGTCCGCACAAACAAGGCCGACCCTCCACCATATTTCATGAATGATTCCCTTGTGGATGGTACGAGGAAGCGTGGTGCCGTCGCATCACGCGGTTTCAAGCGGAAGATATGTGTGGTGTCGTCGCGCCGCGCCGTGGGAAGAAATTCAAGGACACGACGCCGTCGCCCCACGTCGAAGGAAACCGAGGACACCGCGGCCGGAGCGGGGCCATGGAGGAGGGGCGCGGTGCCGTCGCACCGTGCCGGACGGCAAAGGCCGCGGCCGGTTCCGGGCCGCGGCGGAACAAGATGACCGGTGGCCAGCCGGGCCATCGGTGTCGGAAGCCGGAAGGGGACCGGCCTTTTCCGGTACCGTTGAGAAGGAACCGCCTAGCTAGGTCGGGCCGGCCGGAAAAGGGAAAAGTCGGGGGAATTAAATTCCCCCGGCTAGCTTAAAAATGGCCCCCCATAATGAGGGGGGGCCGCGGTTTCAGAAGGGGGGGCAGGCGCCCCCCGTTTTTCCGACAGCTCGGCCGAAGGCCGAGCTGGAAGTGCGCCCAGCGCGCTGCGTCCAGCCGGACCGGTGCCTGGCCAGTCCGCCAGGCCGGGTCAGGCCGGGCCGGGCAGTGCCGGGCCGGGCCGACCCTGTCCGGGGAGGGTCGACCCGGTTCGGGCCAACCGGGGGGTCTCGGGCCGGGTCGGGCCGGGCCC
Source organism: Viscum album (assembly GCA_963277665.1). NCBI lineage: Eukaryota > Viridiplantae > Streptophyta > Magnoliopsida > Santalales > Viscaceae > Viscum > Viscum album. The sequence continues at coordinate 439,933,574 of OY728141.1, read as the reverse complement.
GAAACCCCCGTTACCGAATTGTTTGGGTTCAAATGCCCATAACTCGGGCTACGGACCTCCAAACGATGCGCTGTCAGAGGCGATGCAATCCTTGGAACGAGACGGTAGTTTCGGTATATCACACTCAAGGTTTAGAAATACTTTGAGTTCGTCCGAGTTGGTTCTTACACGAAACCAACCGGGCCCTCGGAGCGGAAACGCTCATATCTTGATCTACGGACGTCCGATTGACGTGTCGTCGAATTTTTGAGTTCTTCTTAGTGAGACGGATCTTTTGGCATACTCTGTCTGAGGTTTGGATGCAGGTGGAGTACGGTCGGGTTGGTTTTGCCTTAAAAAACCAACCGGGCCCCTGAGACGAAAAACCCAATAACTCTCAGACCGGGCGTCCGATTGACACGCCGTCTGTTGCGTTGAGTTCATGTTGATGATACGGAACTTTTGGTTACATCAACTATAGAATTTGTGACAGTTGATGTATCAGCCTCTCGGCTCGTGGAGCGTACCCTCCCGAACGAGCTTGCTGTGTGCAGGAACCCTAGAGCTGGTTGCGACTGCTACTGTGACTGCGACGATGACTGTGCCGAGATCCTCAGTGGATTCGACGACGATGACTACAACACTCAGCGATCCTGTGTGGATCAGTGCTACCGATCCTGTGTGGGTCCGATCCTGTGTGGGTCAGCGCCCAGCGGTCCTGTGTGAACCAGCGCCTACAGATCATGTGTGGGTCTGATCCTGTGTGGGTCTTTGCGGGGGTTAGTACCTATCGATCCTTTGTGGGTCCAATGACTTAGATGGATCAGTGATCATCTCTATCGTCTTTCGAAGAAGTATACCTGTGTGAGCTGAATCCTGTTGCTTTCCAGTGTGGATTGTGTTGTGCTATCCTGTGTGGATTACGTTTGCTTTCCTGTGTGGAATACGTATACTTTCCTGTGTGGACTGAGTTGTGCTTGGGCTCGGAGGTTAGAGAGTATTGGAATTGATGACTTAGGTATATGTATGGGCATATACCTAAGAAATATCGGTCGTTACTTCGTGATTGTATCTTTCCTTTGTGGTTTATCCTTTGTGGATTTTGGGAGACCATCAGTGGTCTAGGGGTCCTTACTGAGAAGCTTATACTCACCCCTGCATGGGCTATGCCCGCACTACGTTGTGTTGGTTGCAGACGACGGACAGCGTTGATCGTGGTTGAGGCTCGCAGAGCAGGACGGTACCTAGAGGTGGACCACTGGGTGGGACGTACTCGGAGTGGACGGCAGGACCCAAGGAGCAGAGGAGCTATCTGTAACCACCCTTCAGGTGGGATTTCTAGTGGATAGCTCGGCGTAGCAGCTTTTACTTTCAGTTGTTGTTTTCCCTTTCGAGTTATAGTTTACTTTCAGTTTTGGGTTTGTATACTGGCCCACTTTCTTTCCGCACTTCAGTTGTATTCAGTTTTTACTTAGTGTTTACTTTTCCTCTTTCTTACTATGTGGTGCTAGTTTATTTTACAAAGGCCATACCTTCCCTTTTTACTGGTATCTACGCCTTGGTGCTAGTCGCCAGCCCCTGGCCTATGGAAGGCGGCCTTGGGGTAGTCCCGGCACGGGCCCCGAGAACGGGTCGTGACACCTGAAGGGTAGGTTGACATCAGCACCGATCCTGATACTCCCAGAGTAGGGGAAGAGCAATACAGTTTTCTGTGATGCATCAGGTATTGGGATGGGAGCAGTGTTGATGTAGGGAAACCGAGTTGTGGCATACGGGTCTCGGCAGTTGAGACCACATGAGAGGAATTACCCAAGGCATGATCTCGAGTTGGCAGTAGTTGTTCATGCGTTGTGCTGTTAGAGACATTATCTATTGGGGGGGAATTTTGTGGTTTTCAACGACCACAAAAGCCTCAACTACATATTTAAACAGCGTGACCTGAATCTGAGGCAGCGAAGGTGGGTCGAGTACCTACAGTCCTTTGATTTTGAGTTTTCCTATACACCTGGTAAAGGTAATGCAGTAGCTGATGCACTGAGAAGGAAGACTCAGATACAGGCAGTGCAGGAGGCCAATGGTGAGTGGAAGCTCATAGACTTGTTCTCTGAGATTCATCTGGGGGTACACGATAGTCAGGGGAAGATTTATCTTTCCTCATTAGTTGTGACTTCTACCCTCTTGGATAGAGTAAGGATGAGACAGCTATCGGATTCGGAAGGCCTAGTTCTGCGGGAGTTGGTGGAAAGTGAGGACCCTCCCCCAGGTTGGATGATAGGAGATGATGAGGTTTTGCGTTTCCATGGATGAGTATGGGTTCTTGGGGATATACGTGAGGAGCTGATGTAGGAGTTTCATGCTTCGGCTTGGGAGGTTCATCCCGGGGTTATCAAGATGTACCGTGACTTGAGACGTCTGTACTGGTGGCCGTGTATGAAGATAGATTTAACTGGTTTTGTTACGAGGTGTTCCACCTGTCAGCAGGTGAAGGCAGAGCATCAGAGACCAGCTGGGATGTTATAGCAGTTACCCATTCCGGAGTGGAAATGGGACGATGTCACGATGGATTTCAGGACTGGGTTGCCGAGGTCACCTCGTGGCAATGATGCAGTGTGGGTGGTTGTGGACAAACTCATGAAGGTAGCCCACTTCTAACCAATCAAGGAGACCATCAGTGTTGACGAGATCAGAAGGATGTATATCTGAGAGATCGTACATCTTCATGGGGTCCCTCGTTTTATCATTTTAGATAGGGATGCCTGCTTTACGTCTCTATTCTGGTAGATTTTTCAGAGGTCACTGGGTACACAGGTGCTCCTGAGCACAACATACCACCCTCAGACAGATGGCCAGTCAGAGCGTATGATACAGGTGCTAGAGGACATGCTGCGTGCAAGTGTCCTAGACTTTGGGGGGTCTTGGGAGAAGCATATACCCTTAGTCTAGTTTTCCTATAACAATAGTTTCTAGGAGACTATTGAGATGGCACCATACGAGGCTTTATACGGTAGGCCGTGCCGATCACCCTTGTGCTGGTTAGAGGCAGGTGAGGCAGCTTTGCTGGGACCACGTCTCATGCAGGAGACTTCTGAGCAGGTCCAGTTGATTCAGAAGCGGAAGGATACCGCGTAGTCTCGTTAGAAATCTTATGCCGATCGCCGCAGATGACTTTTGGAGTTCGTGGTCAGGAATCAGTTTTTCTTGCGTGTTTTTCCAAGGCTGGGACACGAGCGGATCAGGAGACAGGGTAAAATTTCACCGTGGTATGTGGGACCATTTGGGATTCTTGAGAGAGTCGGGCTGGTTTCTTATCGGTTGTGGTTACCGATGCGGTACCAAGCCATGCACATCGTCTTCCACGTATCTCAGTTGTGTCGCTATCATTCAGACCCATCTCACATTTTTCCGCCTGAGGAGGTTGAGTTGGAGGCAGATGCGTCCTTTGAGGAGCATCCAATTCGTATTGTTGACAAAAGCACGAATGTTCTCTGAGGCCGGACAGTTCCTCTCATACGAGGGATATGACAGCATGGCCGAGTGCAAGACTAGACCTGGGAGCGGGAGGCTGACGTACGTGTTCATTGGCCGAAGTTTTTCACTGCTATATCTTCTCCACCCTTGGAAGGGAAATTCCGGGAAGAATTGCTATAAGGGGGGAAGTTTGTAAGAACCCGGTTCTTCTCTTTGAGGTATGGGATTCTTGTTTTTCCTTTTCCGTAAGTGTTTTTAATAAAATATGGAAAATGGGAAAAATCCTAAATTTTGGAACTACATGCCCTGTACTTTTTCCACACGTCGTGTACTTCTGGTTGTGTAGGGATGAGTACACAGGGCGTGTAGCCTTGCCGGTGACAAAGGGTGTAGGAACCGACTACACGCCATGTATTGGTCCTTGGCACTCCGTGTATTCAGTCGGCATTCCAAAATAGTAAGGCGGTGGAGCAGTCGCCAGATGGGCAGCTATACACGTCGTGTACTCAAAAGTACAAGCCGTGTACTCTTGTCGGCAGGTAAATAGTGTCGCGCTGGCGGAAAGCCGCCAGGTGAATAGTTAAATGAAAGGAGTACACGTCGTGTACATAGAAGTACACGCCTTGTACTTTGTTTTTTCAGATTAAAACAGGCAGTAGCCTCCTCTTTTGGAAGATGAGGCATTTGAGCTGTTTTGGAGCCAAGGGAGGGGCCCAGACCTTTGAAGATCCACTGGGTGTTCATCTAGAATCTGGTTCCGCCTCGAACGATCACGTTGGAACCGCACGGGTAAGCCCTCTATTCTCCTAGTATGTTGCTTACCAATTCTTCACCTAAAGTAATTTATTTACGTTTAAATGGGTTTTTTTCTTCATCAGATCTACGCAGTTCTTGGGCGTTTCTGTAGTCGGCATTCAGGTATAATGTTCGTTGGCGTTTAAGGTAGGTGGCTTCATGTTTAGTTTTTCAAATTTTGTGTGTTTTGTGAATTTTTGCGCCATGAATTGGGGTGTCGTGAGGCTGAGACCATGGCTATATTAACTACCTAGAACTGTTAAGGTAATTGAATAATTTTTAAAACTGCTTGTTGGGATCGTTGCTTGGATCCGGAACCACCCCAGGGGTGTGTTCCACTATTTAGCCGTTTCGCCAGGATACCTAAGGGTATTCCTTTAAAGTAGTAATTGTAGAATTTACTTGAAAGGAATTGCTTGTTTACTGCTTGTTACATGTTGGTCATGGCCCAGTTACCTGTTTAGCCTCAACGAATTTTTGTGATTATCCTGTGGGATCTGCACTGTTTAGCTTGATGGAAGTAGTTACATAGGCCTGAGGGAAACTTCTTCCGTGCCTGAGGGAAATAGAATCTGTGCCTGAGGGTGACACAACCTATGCCTAAGGTAAAACTCTGTTATGCCAAGGGGCAGATTCTTGTGTTGGATACTCTTTACCTGAGGGTATGAGTTTACGTATCTGAGTACATTAGCTGGTTATTTAGAATATTCAGTGTGGTGGTATTTTAAATTTAATGGATTAAATGAATAATAAAATGGAAATTTAATTGTTATGTTAGTTACTTTTCAGTACTGCTTACTTTATTACATATTACTATTTCACACTATTGTTGCATGCTTACACACAGTTGGGAACGAGCCTTTGGTGGGTGCCTACTGAGATATATTTCTCACACCCTGTTTGGGTAACGCTTTTTGGACCAAACAGATTAAGTTGCTACAGGTGTCGATAGTGGAAAGAGTCCCTATACAGGTACATGATTGCTGCTGAGGAATAGGAGGGCATGTTACCGAGCCTAGGCTCACGATGCCGCTGCCAGCTATTTTGCTTTGTTTTGCTGTACTCTTCTTTTGGTTGTATCGTATTGATGTATAACATGTTCTGGCTGTTTTCTTAGAACTTGAGACATGTAGCATCATCATTTATATACTCTTGGTTATATCCACTTATTTTGTTTATTTCAGTTGTGTATAGTTTACTACTCCCGCTGTTTGTTGTATGTTTTATTTTGTATTCCGCTGCGCTACACTTTGACAAATGAGGGAATAGTTTCCCCACTATCAGACCTGGGCCCTTACTGCTAGTCGGTAGCCTCTGTCGTTTGGGAAAATTCTCTTGAGATCAAGTGGCAAACTGGGTTTGGGGCACCCGTTGTGTGGCACCTGGGTCTGGGACATTACAATTTTCTTATCTTGGACCATTTTTAGAAGTGGTTGGGATTTTGGTTTCTTTAGGAGAGGATGACTCTATTAGAGGGGTCCTTTGGATTTTAAGATGAGTTACACTCATAAGGGTGGTGGCACAAACATTTAATTTATCCTTAAAGTTATCTACTGGTTGAGAGGGTAGTTGTAGAGACCCGAAGCTTAATGTATATGAACATTACATTACTTTTGCGGAATACTTAGTACATAACAAAAAAACACACACAAGGATCGTAATAGTTTAGTGTTTTTGGAAACTTGGAATAAAATCTTCTAATCGTGGTGAAAGATCTTCAACATCTCCCATAAAGATCTTCCTTTTTTTACATAAAACCTTTCTTTATATCCTGGGGAAAAGAAAACATAAAAGGGTGAGCTCAAATGCTCAGTAAGGGTAAACAAAAGAAATATCAATCACATCGTATTCATAAGAACATAACATTTTGGAAATCATAACCTGCAGAAGAGAGCATAATTTCATAACATGGGATAAATCATGGTAGTGAAATGTAATCACAATAAACATAACTTAAAACATGAAACTTTGTGGCATTCACACATAATCATAGAGAATCATTTCTTGTCAGTCAAGACTCATTTCCAAGACTATCTTAGTGGACAAAGTCCCTTTCTGAATCGAGTAACCCTCGTTTCAGTCCTGTTTCACTGAACTGGTATAACCTACCATTTCAGGCATGTCTATCTCATGAGATATAAAATCTTTACCCAATGCATTGGAGGGAGATATAGGTCCCACCCATCTTATAATTAATCCTTTCTTATGTGTGCCACATAATCATAAACCATACATCATAGTGTAACCCATGTAATAAAAATGGGATTCTTAAACAACATGACATCATAAAACAATTCATATAAGATAAAGAAATTCATAAAAATAATTCCATCACAACATAATCAAATCAATGTAATAACAGGGATAAAAACAGAACTATTTATTATCTTAGATGGAAAATAATTTTGATAAAACAGTTGAACTCCATTCTTGAGGAAAATATCCTTTCTTCTTCAAAATTTTTTTTCCTTTATTAATATGCATAAAACTTTAAACTAAAACAAGTTGATTAAAAATAAACTTGAAAACTTGTAAAGGAAGCTTCTTGGAAATAATGTTTTAAAAATCTATCCATGCCGTATAAGTTAAAAAAACATTCTTCGTACTTTTGTCGGAAAAGTCAAAAAGTACCTTGTATGAAAAACGACAAAAGATTCCTTTCATATCTTTTACTAAAAACTCACCGAAGGGTAAAATTGGATTTAAACAATTGTAGGTGTATGGAAATAATATTACATATTGAAGAAACATGGATGTGGATGATAAAATACACCCCAGAAAATACCAAAGTATAAACAATCTCGGATAAAAATGAGATTGTGATATTTCCCTAACCTTAGGTCCGATTTGCTTCGTATGTGTCCGAACCTCCTGTATAATGATTTAAATAATGTCATTTACTAATTACAAAATCACATTAATTGTTATGATATCATATATGGTTCAATTATGACATTATATTACCCGTTCTTTTGTAAATTCCATGTTAAAGAAGCGTTTTGGGTAAAATCGTTTCATTTATCGTAGGTGTTTTGACTTGTTGTTCTTGACATTATTATTACTTATATCACGATTTACTTACTTCCAGAATATAAAATATGATTTATATATCATATATATTCAGTATATATATATATATAATAGATAGATAAATGAAATGAAGAACACCGTTCATGGAGACGGTAGTCCGTACGTACGCATGAACGCTGTTTTCCTTTCCTTATTGTCTTGAATGGAAGTAAGTAGATGACATACATATATATATATATATATATACATAAATCCAGTAGCTTTATAATGTCATATATTTCATTATTATTTCTTATATATACTTTATAATCATTCTTAAATGGTTAACATGGAGAATGAATCTCATCGCGTCGTGGATACGGTAGTCCGTACGTACGCACGAGCGATGATATCATTTCCATAAATATTGAATTGAATTGGAGTGGATTATACAATATATCAGAATCAATATGATGTTGTAATAACTATGTATAGTTATTCTTTACACCATTATACCCATCCATGTAAGGTGGTGGTGGAAAATAGATTACACCACGGCGTGGAGACGGTATTCCGTACGTACGCACGCGCGGTGATTTCTTTTTCCGTAGGATGGATAGATGGTGAAATAGGGTTGTTTCATACTTATAATAACATATCAGTATATAAGTGATACTGATGTTATTACTTCATAATGAAACAACCTAAGAAGAAGAAGTGGAAGAAGAAATAAAGATGAAAGAATTGGTAACGGTAATTACCTCTTCTTTGAAGCGCCTCTTTGAGACCTCCTCTTAGGGCACTAAAATTGGTCTTTGAGGAAGACCAGAACCACTAGGATGTTTCTAGGGAAGTGGAGAAGAGATTTTTTGAGGGTTTGGACGATCTTGAGGGCTCAAATTGGTGTGAGGAGGAGGGGGAGGAGGTACCCTTTTATAAGGGGGGAGAGGGGCACCTTAGGAATATCTCAAAATATTATTTTATATTAAAGTCAAAATCGGTTTATAATGGTTCCAAAGGGTCTTATTTCGAAGATAAAGTGGGTATGGGTCGAAATCCTATCATCCAATAGTATTTAGACAAGTTTAGGGTATTATTTTAACCTTATCAATTAGATTTAACTCTAAGTTAAATAATTTATCTTTTACCGTGTCTTTTTGTTTTCTTTCACTATATGGTTAATACACTTACTATAACATGTCAAAAGAACCCAAAATTGTTTATTATTAATATATATATCCTTATCTAAGTCATTTGGCCGAATGTTAGATTTTTAGGAATAAAATAACAATTAATAATATAATATTTGATTTAAAAACTATTTTGTGTCAATTTTGACACTATTTGATATATGATTTTTGTGAAAGTCATAACATAATTATATGTTCGAACCAAGTTGATTACATCAACACTAATATATCATAATAACCTATAAAATTAGTGGAATTCATAAAAAGTCTCAAATTACATTCATTTGAGCATTTATAACATCAATTATGTTAATATTTCCTTAAAAAGGGTAATTACTGCATCATCGTTGTGTTCATAAATAAATTAATTTATTTAAAGTCTAAAAATTATAAATAAAATATCATTATGTAGGAAATCTTTTTAGCTTTCTAATTAATATTTACAATCGAATTTATCTTATGAATAACCCTATATTAAAAATGTTTTAGTAAATAAACGTTGATTTTAACTCTTTTAACTCTTCTTTGAATTAAATAATAATAAATGTCCTAATCTAATCCAAGTGGGACTAAATGATAATATTTTACACTTAAGGTTGTTTTTGGTCGAGATAAACTTGTCCAATAGAATTAGGACATGTGTTAGGGTAATATTAATATCATTCTTACCCTTAATTACCCTATTTACTTTTAACCGTGGTAAATAAAAGTAAAAAGTTAATATTCCCCAAAAATTATTTTCATCTCATTGAACCACATATTAATTACTGAGATCAACCGTGTCTCTCGGATTTTTGAAATTCCATTCACAGAAGCGGTAAAATTAAGTTTTATGAAAAATTCAGTTTTTTAACTACCACTTAGTAGTTTCACTATTCATCAAAAATTGATGTTTTTCAGAACAATGCCAAAATTTCATCCTAAGCTATATATCATATTCCGAATTCAAAAATGAAGTCTATTTTACCAAATTCATAACATAGAATTTTCATTAATTAATTTTATAATTAAATTCCGCTGTTAAAACAAAAAGCGTGTTTTTAAGAAACAATATCTATCAAAAGATTGACACTTGTTTATGTCTGGTTTAAATGTGAAATTACATCCAATGACCAACATTGTATTAAATTGTAAAAATATATTCTAAATATACTTTAAAACCACTCAAATTAAAAATTTATCACTATTAATTATTTCGATAAAAAAAGTTGTTTTTAATTAAAATTTAGTAATTTTCACTATTCATTAGAAAATGAAAGTTATCCGAAAAGTACCAAAATTTCACCCTAAGCTAATTTCGATATTACGAATCCAAAAATGAAGTCCATTTTGAGAGCTAAAATTTCTAAAATTTTAAAAAATGGTTATTACTATTCATAACGGCTTGTTTTAATAATATTTTAATAGCATATCGTTGTTTCGTGAAACTCAGTTTTGCGTACTACACACGCTATCGAGGAAGGTTGCGATTGCGTGTAATGCAAGGCAAGTCAAGTATGCGTGTTGTGAAAGCTCTTTTTTGGTGTAGCGTACAACACAAGACATTAATAAAATTAAAAATAATAGTTTTCATAAAATCTCGGGCTGTTACATTCTACCCCCCTTAAAATGAATTTCGCCCTCGAAATTCGTCGGGGTTATAAATAGTTTACTACTCGAAAGTTTCTTTAATATAAACCCACATCGTAAAAAGGAATACCAAAACCTTGCTTTAAAAACTAAAGTATGAAATGTAACGATTACCCAAATAAACTAATCACTGGGTTTCCACATAGGTGAAAATATGGATATAGAAGAGAAATCTAACCATCATGTTCTGATAGAGAGTGGTAGAGAACATGGCTATGGAAAAGACAGCAATCACAAAGCCATAAATTTGTGATGATCTAAGGTACCATCTGATTTATCAGGTATAAGATCACTAGGACAACATTTTTGGTTTGCAAGATCATTTCCCTAAAGTTTAAAATTTGAATTAGAATAAATACTTACTTTATTTTGGAACAATCTTATTGTTGTTCGTGCCTTGAACAATTTCCACTTCAGATCATGTGATAGAATGACGAGTCATTCCATCTATCTCAAACAAAAGGTTAGCAAAAGTTATTAAATATACATAAGTCATTCTATAGTGAGATTAATCATATATGGTTCCTAAAATGGACTTATACTTCATATATTATACTGCTTAATATAATAAAACTAGTTTCTACTAAACAGGGACTTCCTGTAGGACAGTGGTAGGCGATAAAGGCCAGTCGCACTTCGGTTGTGGGTTCGATTCCGACATCCTTGTCCGATGCGATGGGATGTCGCCCGTCATGCAGGTTGTCCTTTTTCTAAAACTATATTACTGTAACATCCCATCAATAATATCGAGAAAACTTCTATCCATAAACAATACTAACTTATGTCCAACATAATCCATTCCAATCTTTAGGCTTATCCATAATACTGCAGTCCACTCTCATAACATAGTGAAAACGATTACCAGAGATTTAACACCATCGTTGATCCCCATATATCATAAGATATGTTTTGTTGGTTTTATTCCAAAAATTTAAAGTCCTTAATCATTTATTCTCTTGAATACATTAGTGAAAACATGAATGCAGTTAAAATTTAACACTTTCCACATACCAAAATCCTCAATATTCTATATACTCAAACCATGATATCACTTAGTCCTTATATCAATCATGAGCTCATGAATACTGTTAAACATTTCATTTTCTTGTTTTCCCTTCATTATGCGCATATCATATTTTATCCAAAAATACCTCAATCACTTCGAATACTACATTAGACCAATACATAAATATTCCAATACACCATAAAAGTACCTCAACAACATTATTCTTGAATACCAATACATAAGCACTTCAGTCCATCCACTTCAATGACTGTCCTGGAATAAGTCCTTCCTTGATTTAGAAGTATCTTTTTAGGTCAGAGCATTGAGTTGGGTAATGCCCATGTTATCCACAAATAAGACATTGAACTCCATAACAATCTGTCACTATATGACCCTTTTCTCCACACAGATAACATCGGTCCCTCCATTTGAGGCATTCCTCAAGGTTCTTCTTCCCTTCTTTATGCTCCTCAACATGCGAACATGAATAATAGTTTATCTTCCTCTTCTTTGATGAATTAGTCATACCACTAAATTTCACCTTGTTAATCATATATCGTGATGACTGATTCGGCATAATCACAATATCATTATCTCTAGGCATTACACAATTTTTTTGCTCATAGTCACCAATTTGTCCATTGGATTCAATGTTAACCGAATTCCTTCTGGTTCCCTCTATTAACTAAAACACAAAAAGAATTTTGTGAGAGGAGAAATCATGCTAGGGAAGACAACATAGTAAAGGGGGAGCACCCTCAATATCTAACATCTTAGGTTAAATTCTAAGATCGTTACCGTAGTTCTAGGACTATATCCTATACGTATACTTATCCTTAGGGACATCCCTAGACATACCTTCGAAATATCTCTAGGGATCTCACTAATGTTTTCGCGTCCTAGTTTCCAAAGGTTATCTAAACCTTTCCTCTGATACCAACTGTAGAGACCCGAAGCTGAAAGTACATGAACATTACATTACTTTTGCGGAATACTTAGTACATAACAAAAACACACACACAAGGATCGTAATAGTTTAGTGTCTTTGGAAACTCGGATTAAAATCGTCTAATCGTGGTGAAAGATCTTCAACATCTCCCATAAAGATCTTCCTTTTTTTATACCTAAAACCTTTCTTTATATCCTGGGGAAAAGAAAACATAAAAGGGTGAGCTCAAATTCTCAGTAAGGGTAAACAAAAGAAATATCAATCACATCGTATTCATAAGAACATAACATTTTAGAAATCATAACCTCAAAAAGAGAGCATAATTTCATAACATGGGATAAATCATGGTAGTGAAATGTAATCACAATAAACTTAACTTAAAACATGAAACTTTGTGGCATTCACACATAATCATAGAGAATCATTTCTTGTTAGTCAAGACTCATTTCCAAGACTATCTTAGTGGACAAAGTCCCTTTCTGAATCGAGTAACCCTCGTTTCATTCCTATTTCACTGAACCGATATAACCTACCATTTCAGCCATGTCTATTTCATGAGATATAAAATCTTTACCCAATGCATTGGAGGGAGATATAGGTCCCACCCATCTTATAATGAATCCTGTCTTATGTGTGCCACATAATCATAAACCATACATCATAGCGTAACCCATGTAATAAAAATGGGATTCTTAAACAGCATGACATCATAAAACAAATCCTATAAGATAAATGAATTCATAAAAATAATTCCATCACAACATAATCAAATCAATATAATAACAAGGATAAAAACAGAACTATATATTATCTTAGATGGAAAATAATTTTGATAAAACACTTGAACTCCATTCTTGAGGAAAATATCCTTTCTTCTTCAAATTTTTTTTCCTTTCTTAATATGTCATAAAACTTTAAACTAAAACAAGTTGATTAAAAATAAACTTGAAAACTTGTAAAGGAAGCTTCTTGGAAATAATGTTTTAAAAATCTATTCATGCCGTATAAGTTAAAAAAAACATTCTTCGTACTTTTGTCGGAAAAGTCAAAAAGTACCTCGTATGAAAAACGACAAAAGATTCCTTTCATATCTTTTACTAAAAACTCACCGAAGGGTAAAATTGGATTTAAACAATTATAGGTGGATGGAAATAATATTACATATTGAAGAAACATGGATGTGGATGATAAAATACACCCCAGTAAATACCAAAGTATAAACAATCTCGGATAAAAATGAGATTGTGATATTTCCCTTACCTTAGGTTCGATTTGCATTGTATGTGTCCGAAACTCCTGTATAATGATTTAAATAATGTCATTGACTAATTACAGAATCATATTCATTGTTATGATATCATATATGGTTCACTTATGACATTATATTACCCGTTCTTTTGTAAATTCCATGTTAAAGAAGCGTTTTGGGTAAAATCGTTTCATTTATTGTAGGTGTTTTGACTTGTTGTTCTTGACATTATTATTACTTATATCATGATTTACTTACTTCCAGAATATAAAATATGATTTATATATCATATATATTCAGTATATATATATATATAATAGATAGATAAATGAAATGAAGAACACCGTTCATGGAGACGGTAGTCCGTACGTACGCATGAACGCTGTTTTCCTTTCCTTATTGTCTTGAATGGAAGTAAGTAGATGACATACATATATATATATATATAAATCCAGTAGCTTTATAATTTCATATATTTCATTATTATTTCTTATATATACTTTATAATCATTCCTAAATGGTTAACATGGAGAATGAATCTCATCGCGTCGTGGATACGGTAGTCCGTACGTACGCACGAGCGATGATATCATTTCCATAAATATTGAATTGAATTGGAGTGGATTATACAATATATCAGAATCAATATGATGTTGTAATAACTATGTATAGTTATTCTTTACACCATTATACCCATCCATGTAAGGTGGTGGTGGAAAATAGATTACACCACAGCGTGGAGACGGTATTCCGTACGTACGCACGCGCGGTGATTTCTTTTTCCGTAGGATGGATAGATGGTGAAATAGGGTTGTTTCATACTTATAATAACATATCAGTATATAAGTTATACTGATTTTATTACTTCAAAATGAAAGAACCTAAGAAGAAGAAGTGGAAGAAGAAATAAAGATGAAAGAATTGGTAACGGTAATTACCTCTTCTTTGAAGCACCTCTTTGAGAACTCCTCTTAGGGCACTAAAATTGGTCTTTGAGGAAGACCAGAACTACTAGGATGTTTCTAGGGAAGTGGAGAAGCGATTTTTGCAGGGTTTGGTCGATCTTGAGGGCTCAAATTGGTGTGAGGAGGAGGGGGAGGAGGTACCCTTTTATAAGGGAGGAGAGGGGCACCTTAGGAATATCTCAAAATATTATTTTATATTAAAGTCAAAATCGGTTTATAATGGTTCCAAAGGGTCTTATTTCGAAGATAAAGTGGGGATGGGTCGAAATCTTATCATCCAATAGTATTTAGACAAGTTTAGGGTATTATTTTAACCTTATCAATTAGATTTAACTGTAAGTTAAATAATTTATCTTTTACCGTGTCTTTTTGTTTTATTTCACTATATGGTTAATACACTTACTATAACATGCCAAAAGAACCCCAAATTGTTTATTATTAATATATATATCCTTATCTAAGTCATTTTGCCTAACCGTAGATTTTTAGGAATACAATAACAATTTATAATATAATATTTTATTTAAAAACTATTTTGTGTCAATTTTTACACTATTTGATATATGATTTTTGTGAAAGTCATAACAGAATTATATGTTCGAACCAAGTTTATTAAATCAACACTAATATATCATAGTAACCTAGAAAATTAGTGGAATTCATAAAAACTCTCAAATTACATTCATTTGAGCATTTATAACATCAATTTTGTTAATATTTCCTTAAAAAGGGTAATTAATGCATCATCATAGTGTTCATAAATAAATTAATTTATTTAAAGTCTAAAAATTATAAATAAAATATCATTATTTAGGAAATCTTTTTAGCTTTCTAATGAATATTTACAATCGAATTTATCTTATGTATAACCCTATATTAAAAATGTTTTAGTAAATAAACATTGATTTTAACTCTTTTAACTCTTCTTTGAATTAAATAATAATAAATGTCCTAATCTAATCCAAGTGGGCCTAAATGATAATATTTAACACTTAAGGTTGTTTTTGGTCGAGATAAACTTGTCCAATAGAATTA
The DNA here is from genome assembly GCA_963277665.1 of Viscum album. Lineage (NCBI taxonomy): Eukaryota > Viridiplantae > Streptophyta > Magnoliopsida > Santalales > Viscaceae > Viscum > Viscum album. The sequence continues at coordinate 439,918,300 of OY728141.1, read as the reverse complement.
GGACATGTGTTAGGGTAATATTAATATCATTCTTACCCTTAATTACCCTATTTACTTTTAACCGTGGTAAATAAAAGTAAAAAGATACTATTCACCAAAAATTATTTTCATCTCATTGAACCACATATTACTTATTGACATCAACCATGTCTCTTGGATTTTTGAAATTCCATTCACAGAAGCGGTAAAATTAAGTTTTTATGAAAAATTCAGTTTTTTAACTACCACTTAGTAGTTTCACTATTCATCAAAAATTGATGTTTTTCAGAACAATGCCAAAATTTCATCCTAAGCTATATTTCATATTCCGAATTCAAAAATGAAGTCTATTTTACCAAATTCATAACATAGAAGTTTCATTAATTAATTTTATAATTAAATCCCGCTGTTAAATTAAAAAAGCGTGTTTTTAAGAAACAATATCTATCAAAAGATTGACACTTGTTTATGTCTGGTTTAAATGTGAAATTACATCCAATGAACAACATTGTATTAAATTGTAAAAATATATTATAAATATACTTTAAAACCACTAAAATTAAAAATTTATCACTATTAATTATTTCGATAAAAAAATTTGTTTTTAATTAAAATTTAGTAATTTTCACTATTCATTAGAAAATGAAAGTTATCCGAAAAGTACCAAAATTTCACCCTAAGCTAATTTTGATATTAAGAATCAAAAAATGAAGTCCATTTTGAGAGCTAAAATTTATAAAATTTTAAAAAGTGGTTCTTACTATTCATAACGGCTTGTTTTAATAATATTTTAATAGCATATCGTTTTTTCGTGAAACTTAGTATTGCGTACTACACACGCTATCGAGGAAGGTTGTGATTGCGTGTAATTCAAGGAAAGTCAAGGATGCATGTTGTGCAAGCTCTTTTTTGGTGTAGCGTACAACACAAGACATTAATAAAATTAAAAAGAATAGTTTTCATAAAATCTCGGGCTGTTACAGTAGTTTACTTGACCCCTGACTTTGAATTTTCCCCACCAAGTGGGAAAGATGGCCTAATTGGGTATTTAGGTCTTGTATGGAATCTTGTGTGGTTTTTTGGAATTGCATATTGTTGGGATCCATTTGTTTCATCATGTTTTATAAGCTAGGATTGAGTTTTGGAGGGGTTTGTTGGAAAGACCATTGTTGTGGTTGTGGATTTATGGGTGGTGATGGTTGACTACTCCGCCCAGGTTGGTTCCATGATTGTTGAGGTTGTTTGGAATACCCCCTTTCCTATATGATTGGTTGTATTTCCACCCAGGATTGGATAAATATTATGGTTCTTTATTAAAGAGTTTGTTATAGGGGCAACATGGAAAGATAGACTCACAACTCTCAGATGTTTCTATTAGTTGGGGGGAACTGATCAGAGTAGTGGGTGTTAGAAGAACATATACCACAATGGAAGGGAGGAAGAGATTGGGATTTCCCTTGGAAAAGAACAAGTTATCAAAGAAGGGTACTTACCACTTCGAACTTCGTGTCAACCTTACTCTCGAATTTGGTACTCCGCACCTCATGGACACCTCAAATGGGTACATTGGACCTTGAAACAAACTATTGAGTGTTTTGCACCATGTTCTCAATTAAGGTCCTTCCAGCAATTGGGGTCTTATCTACCAGCTCACCACTTATAGCAGCATCAATCATGTTTCTATCAATAGTTATTAAACCGTAATAAAAATATTGTATTAAAATTTAATAACTTATTTTGTGGTGTGGACTTCTGGAACATAACCTTTTAAAGAATTCCAAATATTCATGTAATGTCTCCCCTTGAGATTGCCCTATACCACATATTTCTTTCTTTATAGTTGCAATTTTAGGGGCTAGGAAATATTTTCCAATAAAAAATTATTTCATGTACACCCAACCATTAATTGGTGAATTAACATAGTAAATCCCACCATTTGTAGTGTCCTATAATAAAAAGGGGAATTCTCTGAGCTTTACTTGTTCTTCATCCACATTTGCAAGTTTTAATGTAGAACACACAATATGAAATTATTTAAGATGCTTGTGTAGATATTCTCTAGTATGTCAATGGAATCTTGGTAATAAATGAATTCAACTAGATTTATGTTCAAAATTGGGTGCCTTTCCTTGCATTTGAATGTAAGTGGGTTGGATATAAAAATCTGGTGAGGTTAATTATTTCTGTGTTCTATTGTTTTTATCCATTTTAAACATGTTAATTTTAGGTTCTAATTTGGTTCCAGATGAAGATAGGTTTAGAAAACTCTCGAGTTGTGGTGTGTCCTCCTTCAAAGGGTGGTCTTGTGCATCTTAGGGTTGCTGACGCAAGATCCTCTCTAGTTTGGGTTTTAAAATTGGTAGATCTCCCAGAGTAGAACACAACAAGAAAATTACCTATAAAATAAACACTACTAGAAAATTTCCCTATACACACAGTTTGAAACTGTGGATATAGCCCATGAAACTGTGGGTATAGGATATACTCACGATTTCATGAACAGTGGGATCCCAAGGCATTGGGATAGCCCTATACCCACGGTTTTATAGAAACTGTTGGTATATCCCACTAAAATCTCAAATTACCCACAGTTTACAGAACCTTCAATATAAATTTTTACAACCCAAATTATATATCCACGGTTAAGTAAACCATGGTTATAGATAGATTTTTTTCACAAAAAAGATACACACGGTTTAAAAAACCATGGGTATAGATAGTTTCGCAGAAGCATATATACCCACAGTTTGTTGAACCGTGGGTCTAGACTGTTTTCATAGAAAAAGAAGATGCCAACCTTGGTTTCACCATTTATCATACAAAATAGAATGAAACCACTATTAAATAATGGACATGCATCCCCCACTGGACATCCACCATTAAAACTGAACCCCATCCCTTCCCCCTAGACAGACCCCCTACATTCCCCTACTGGACCTGTAGCCCATCCATACCCCTATAGCTCCCCACATGATATGTTGCATTGACCTTCCCCCTAGACAGACCCCCTGAAGCCCCCCACTGAACCGGTATCCCCTCCCCCTAGACAGAACCCCCATGCATCCCCCACTTAACTTGCATCCCCCCTTCCCCTAAGACGGACACCCCCCTACAGCCCCCACTGGACCAACATCCCCTCCTTCCCCCGCTGGATAAACCCCCTGCAGCCCCACTGGACCTGCAACCCCCCACTGGACAACCCCACTAGACCTACTGCCCCTCCCTCCCCCCTGGACAAAACCTCCACTATATCCCCCCACTGGACCTGAAGCCCCTCCCTTTCCCTGTGACATACCCCCCTTGCAGCCCCCCACGGGACCTGCAGACCCCCCTTAATAGACCCCCTGGACAGACCCACCTAGACCTGCACCCCCTTCTCCCTACAACCCCTCCCTTCCCACCTGCACAGACCCCCAGACCTGTAGCCCCTCCCTTCCCCCTTGGACCCCCACTGGACCCGTGGACCCTACACACCCCCAGGACCCCCCACTAGACCCCCCTGGAAAACCCTCTTGGATAAACTCCATCCCCCTTCACTCCCTTCCACCATCACCACCTCCTTGACATCCCCCTTCCCCTATACCCCGAAAACCCCTTGTAAAGACCCCCTCCCCACTCTGCCCCCCACTGGACCTGAAACCCCTCCCTTCCCCCTGGACAACCCCCCTATAGCCCCCACTAGACCTGCAGCCCCTCCCTTCCCCCTAGACAGACCCCCCTGCAGCCCCCCATTAGACCTGGAACCCCGCCTTCCCCCTGGATACCCCCCCCCCCCCCGCCCCCCCAAAGTACCCCATTGGACCTGCAGCCCCCTGGACACCCCATCCTCCCATAGACATCCCCTGGACACCCCCCAGCATCCCCACTACCCCCACCCCAACTGCCCCAACCTTAACCCCCCTACACCCCAACAGTAAAAAAATGGTGTGCCTTTAGAAATGGGACCACCATTTCAACCCATTTGAAGTTAAGAATTCCAAGGCATAGGTTTAGGTTAAAAAATTTAGGCTTAATTGGATTTTATGGCACCATAAAATTTTTCATAGCATTGCGTCAACCTTGTCTGTTCCCATCAAAATTGATCAAACCACTGAGGAAGTTAAGTCTGGATTCTTTTCTCAAGTCTTGATTGAAGTGGATCTAAGCTCCCCTTTGATGGATGGAGAGAGTTTTTCTAACTACCTTGGATGATTAATTCTCCATAAGAATAGTCTATGAGAAGGTTCTACTCCTCTCATTGAGCTGCCAGTATATTGGTCACATAAAAGACCATTGCTAAAGAGATGTTTCATGCTCTTTCAACTCAAAGAAAGGTCATTATTTTTTCATTGCCTCAAGAAGAAAAATAGTTTTGTACCACTAAAATCTATTGAGGATATTACCAATATTTCTATTTAAGGTAATAATGGATATGCCCAAGAGCTGCAATCTAAAATGAGTAAGCAATCCAACACAGTGAAAGCTTCTCAGCTAAGAGGTAATGATGATTGTCCAAAGGAAATAATGTTGGCTCATTATAGTCAAAATCCAAAAAAAAATTCCTAGCAATGAGGGATGTTTCACTAAGTGGACAGGAACTATTATGCAACCAGAGAGACTGGACAATATAATTATTCTTGAGGATGGAGGTAAGGTGAATCCTATTAGTGTGAACCCTACTGAAATAAGGAAATACTATCAGAACATGGGCTCAAGTGGTGGATGTGGAAGCACTAATGGATACTATGGAGGAGTCGGCAGCACAAGAATTACACCCATGCTAGATAAAACTTTCATTTTAAGGATTGAAACATGTTGCATATACATAGACTTAATGTGAGTGAAGATAGTAGTTATAAGTTTATCTTGGTAAGGGTTGGTAGTCACCAGATCTCTAAATGGTCTTCAGGGTTGCTACAATACACAAAAGTTTTGACCAGGGCCTTCAGCCCCCCAGACCCCTGATGTAGGGGCGCATTCCCCCTACCACCCCAAATGAGCTCACTGTGGAGCTCATGCCACGAAAGATACGGTATGGTGCATAGTATATGCCCCAAGAATTCAGCCACAAACATCATCCAAACCAACTAAAGATACAACAATACAAAAAAATGAAACTAAAAACCAAGTATGATTTCTAAGTAATGATGAAAACTCTTAATGAATCTCTTGATGCCAATAAGGTTGAAACAAAGAATCATGTGGTTCAGACATAGACTCTACCATAAGAATACTATGATGTACTAAGGTGTATGGGATATGCCCATGGGATAGAAAAAGTGACTATGAATCAGGACATCACAAATCTGGAATGATTTCACCCACACACAAGTAATGAAAACAATAGTAGAAAATAAATAAAATTTCGGCATGACTCATCCATACACCAGACGTCCATACCGATGGAAAAAAATAAACAAAAATAGAATATTACAGAGGCAGAAAATAAAAACACACACAAATTAATCACTCCACTGCCCGGATCTCCCACCCATGCAAAGAAAACCGCTTAGCCGCCTCTAGTGCCCTTCTGGCCCCTTTTGCAGAATATAACTACCCTCTGTCTGTAGAATGAAAAAAATCCTAAGTGGAAAATGTAATAAATAAAATAAAATAAAAACTAAACTAGAACATACCTATACCTTGTGACTATACAGGTCATTGTACCAATATAAGAACCACAACTCCCCATGGGTCAAAACATGTTCTTCCAAGCAAGGAGGAAATAGATTATATTGGAAGGACTATTTAGAAGAAAACAAATTCACATCATACCACAACAATGAGATTGTAGACATCCACTTGTAGAATAGTGTACATGTCTAGCGGCATCAATAACAAATTCCATAGAAGAGATATAAAACATTTCATGAGTAAACAAGAATAATAATACACTTCCTCTGGCATCCAATTAGTGGATGAATCACCAGATAAAATCACCAATTTTATTGAATATGTGGAATGTCAACAAAACAACCTTATGTAATGAATAAGCTGTTGGAGAAGAAGAAAATACAGAATACATGTTCATCTCTATGTTATAGGCCCGAATTGAATTGACTACCAAGTTAAACAACGAAGCTATGACATTAAAGAAAGATGATTGGAAGAATGGTGAACCAAGTGAGGAATCTCTCAACATAGAGATTAAAAGCTTTAATGTGCTCAAAAATTTCAAGATGAAGGTTACTGAAGTTCTAATAATATAATCATTCTCAGGATGAGTGTAAAAATGAGAAAATATCAAATTACCAACAATGAAATCATATAATAAATTTTCATTTAATTTATTTCTTTAATATTGAGGAATTTAGAATTTAGAAAGATTATCATTTCTCAAAATAGGTGTAGTATTGGAGGAGATAAAATTTTTGTTAAACTACTTGAGGATTGTTTCATTATATTTTTATATAAGAGAATATGTGATTATTACAAGACCTACCATTATGAATTTGGATGCATAAAAAACATAAGGATTGGAAAGCATTTTTATAATAAAATACTCACTCAACATCAGTTTTGTCTCATTAAATTTTTTTAATAAAACTAGTATCTAAAAATATGCCATCAATATAAGAAACATTAGTTATAAATTTTCTTTTAATATATTTTAAATAAATTTATTAATTTAGAGGTTATTTTAAATTAACAATGTGATCTGAATCACTCTATTTAAAATAAAAAATAAGTTATCACCTATAAAAAATTCAGATACCATTTTCCTGAAGCATATTTTATCATAAAAATGGATTTATTTATCTTATAAACCAAATTTCAGAAAACCTTTTTAATAAAAGTATCATGATAAATGTGGCTATATCTGTATCCCACCTTCTACTTGTGTGTGTTTATTTCCTCTCTATGAAAGAATAAATTCCATAGTTTAGGATAAAATTGAAAATATTGAGCAAGATAATGATGAGTTACTTAGGAAAAAATAATTTTTGATTTTAATTGCCAAGATGAAGTTTCCATATCTATCATTACCAGACCTCATGATGTTGTTTAAGTAATAGAGGATAAAGAGGAAGAGTCAAGCAGTACACTGAAGGTGATAAGGGAGAATAAGAGATCTATTTCATGCATAATAATGCATTTTCGGGAGACTATAGTGTAATGAATGTTCATGGGTGCTCCATGCTTGTTGTAGCTTATAAGTGTATTAACAGAAGGCCATGTGTTTTCAGTTTTTTCCCAATAACACTAAGGATTTCAAATTATTATTGAGTAGTGATCCATGTAAATCTCTATCCTCTTTCTGTGTGTGCGTATTTGGATGTGCTTTATGTATAACCAAAGGCGATAAGGGAGAATGGGAGATCCATTTTATCTAACTATAATAGAATAAATAATAAAGGGGATATAAAAGGTTAAATTTGTTTAAAAATTCATTAACACTGATTCACCCCACCTCATATTGTTACATATGTCCATAAAAAATTCATTTAAATATTAGGGATAATAAGTTTGACTAAAATAACTACAGCTTCTGGAGGATGCATATGGATGATTATTATATCCAAAATGAAATAGGTATTCCATTAACTAGAATTAAGCTGGAGAATATAGAGAAATATCAATGGGAATGGCTAGATCATAGGGCACTCAGAAGGGTGAGTGTAATATATGTGAGGAATGCTGCAATCAACATTCAGGAGAAGAGAAAAATTCAAGCACTAATGAATACCTTGAAAAACATGTATGAAACAACAATATAGTTAAATAGGGTTCTTATGATGTATAGGTTTTTGAAAATGAATTGATGGAATGAAGAAAAAATTCAAACCATGTTAATGACTATAACATGTTCTAGAGTTAACTCATGTTATTGAAAGTCACTTTCACAAAATAAATATGGTAATTTCTTCCATTTTCAATTCCACTGAAGATTTGGGAGGAAATGGTCACTTCTTCTGGAAAATATATTAGAAAATAAGTCATTGAAGAAGTAATTAATTTAATCTTGAATGAAGAAATTAGGTGGAGGGATGTCTAATAACATGTTTAAATAATTTTATTTGATATGGTATTATAAGGTCACCCAACTAGAAAATGATTCAAAAGAAAGATAATAAGTCTAGAGATGAGAGTAGAGGTAAATCAAACAGACTTATAAAATTAATCATCACGTACCTAATGCTCCTCTGGATTTCATGCCATTATATTCCTACTTAGGATATTTTTATTTTCATATCATGTTTTCTTCAAGTGGTAGCCATCACTTATTGATTTCAAAACATACGACGTCCATCACCAGTGATTAAAGCTAATGAAAAAGAAATTCATGATCACTTAGAGCCATGCACACACCTACATATTTCATTCATGCTATTATTCAATGAACCTGATACTACTATGGATAAAAATGAAGTTATGTCATGGTGTTCATTCATCTTTAAAGTATGAATGTGTTCATCTTATAAAAACGATGAAGCACATGATCTCTATCACATACACTTGAGGAGTTCATTGCATAAGAATGGACACCACCATTTTCAAGGAAAGACATGATGTTTTAGAAATATAGCTGAGATATTTGGCTCTTTGAGTAGGGCTATGTCAATGAATATTTGTGGAGTCAATGGAATTATTCTAAAAAGAGATGTGGTGAAACCACCTATAAAAGGAGATCACTCAAGACCGAGAGATATTTCTGAAATATTTGAGTGTCCACATTTTTCATTGTGAAAAAAGCAAATGATGTTTTACTCTCTCATTGAGAGTCTTGCATACCATTTCAGCTACACAAATAAGTGGCGTTTTCCACATATTTAGTGAATAAATAACCACATAAATATTTTTGTGTATGTAAAGAATAATACATTTCCCATTAAACTACTTGTTTTTATAAAGAAGAAGGTTATAATATCTACGTGTATTCACACTGTTATTGAGAGTATTATACTAAATTTCCATGAAGAATATATTGCATCATGAAGTAGAGAAGTTGTTCCACGCTTGGTTTGTGGGAGGAAGAGGGATATTTATATATAAAAATAAATGAATAAGTACCTACTTGTGCATAATGATTTAGAATAATATTAAAAAAACGAATAATAATAATAATTCTAAAGAGTGTATGCTTTCATAATAGTGAAGATCCATGTGAACTTTTTCATGTAATGAAACGTGATTAAATAACAAAGCACACATCTAATAGGTGATATTGAGCATTCAAATATTTTTGTGTAGCACCAAGAATAAATAAGCTATGTTGAGATATTCTATTCATGATTCAAATTATACATGCATGAGACACAATGTGAATTTTTCACCGTAATTCAATATATCATATTGTTTATCAAATATTGATATTAGAAGAGGGATCCTGCAAGATTCCTACAAAAAAAATTCATCCCATTGATTGTTGAATAAAAAATAATCTTAGGAGAATTTGATTTGAGATAAAATGATAACATTCAGTAAAGCAAGAAAGAAGAATATTTGCAATGTGTTGAGAAATATTTACATGTTTATTATGATATTACACTGAGCTGAAATAGTAGTAATACCTTATAATAAATCATAAGTGTACCAAGATAACTTTCATATAGTTTTATTGATTATATTCAGTGTTAGTTGAAGACATTCAGTGATACTAGTCAATTTAAATAATGGAAATATTGGTGAGAAATAAAATGGCAGTATGTTCTGATAATTGAAGGTGAGCATGGTCAATAGTGATTTAAGAAAACATTTGATGTATGGACTTAAAATAGAACAAGGCATATATTCACACTATATTAGTAGGCATAAGCTGTTGGGGACCTTTTTATAAGAGTTTGTGTAATATTTTTTGAAGAACTAGTAATTACATTAAAAATAACTCTATTTATCCTTTATAGGTCATGGATATTACCTATATAAACTTGTGTGTAAATTGTACTTCACATGTAATCACTATAATTTATAGTGATAATTAAAATCTATGAAACAACTGTAGGTTGATCATGGAAAGTAAGTTATCTGATAGAGATTGAACCTTGTAAAAATCTTCATGTTCTTTTCAATGATTTTAATTTATTTCTTACTGGAATGGTGAGACTTCAATGAATGAGGTACTGAGTCTTTAAAAAGAAAAATAGGTTGAATTGAAAAAAAAACAAATAGAATTCATAAAAATTAAGCACTGATTCACCCCCATCCCCCATATCAGTGGTTCATCCAACCAGGGGCTTTAACAAATGTAGTATATATAGAAAGATTTAATAAAGATGGTTATAAAATTGGGTTTGGTGAAATTTTTATTGATAATAAAATTTTATATAATTAGAAATTTTTTAATAACATGATAGTTTATAGATTTTTATTATATTCTTTAATTAACATATACATATGAAATATATACAAAATATGAAAATTATACTATAATGTGTTGTTCATTCATTTGTAGTTAAAAAAATATATGTTAACAAACTAAAAATTTTAAATCATTTGAAATATTGAAGTAATAATACATTTAATCTTGATTGATAATGCTAATTATTTGTATAACTAAAATAATATTATGGAAATCACAACTAAGTTAACATTTTTTTCATAATTAATAGGGTATAATTGATGCAATGTTAAAATGTTCGGTTCTGGTGGAATCAAATAAGAACATAATTATTAGTTTTATTGTAACTGATACCTTACTAGTGAATTTTTCAGTAGTACCAGGGCATCCATAGTTAAATTTAAATAGTTTGGATGATCAATAAGTTCGGGTGGAATAATTATACAAGTGAAATATCCCAACATATAAACTATATATGGAGTTAGTGTTAAAAAATAGGAATATTTTAGTGAAATTTTTTGAATGAAATCAAATATAGTTAAAATAAATGAAATAAAATGTAGAAAAAAATACAGTGAAAAAATTAGAATATTTTAGTTAAAAGAACATAGGGAACATACAAATGCAGAAACATGTATAAAAGTTTATGATATTTGACCAGTGATATCAAATGATGTTGGAAAAAATGGAATATACTAGATCACAGGTAAAATAAAAAAAGTGGATGGAATGTTACCATAGGGATTAAACTTATGGGAAATTTTCTAAAGTATGATTTGGGTACAATGTTTTAACAGACCACTCCCAAAATTAAAGAATAGTAGAGGACGATAAAAACTACATAATCTAAGAATAATCAATGGGAAATGAACATGATTCAATGGATATATACAACTACATCCTGTGGTGAAGGGGTCTTCCCCTCCCTTGCATTCCAAGGATGCCCTGAAATTCAAATAGTAAACCAGATCAAGTTAATCCTTAACATCCACATCAATCATCATGAATTGAGGAGAAGGTGAGATATATGGCCAAAGTTCTCTTTTCATAAAAAGTTTAAAGTTTAATGTATGAAATGGTTAACACAATTATAGATTTAAAACAAGGTCAGATATTTGGACAACTAAATACCTAAATCAGTAGATTACACAGAAGAATACAAATACCTTTTGAGGCTGGGAGGTGGAGGCTGGGAGGAGGCAGTGGCCGGGAGGCTAGGAGGAGGTGGAGGCCGGGTGGAGGTGATGACAGAGGCTGATATAAGGAGAAGGAAAAGACCAGGAAAAGGCAAGGAGGATGCGGAGGTGGAGGTAGTGGAAAAGACGGAGGAATGTTCCAGGAGGTAGAGGTGGAGGTGTGGGCCAAAGGTAGAGGTGAGGGTTGGAGGCGGAGGTGGGGGTCGGAGGCGGAGGCGGCCGCGAATGCGGAGGCGGAGGCAGGAAAGTGGAGGGAGGGAGGCGGGATCGGGAGGCGGGGGCCAAGAGGTGAAGGTGGGGGTGGGAGGTTGAGGTTGGGGAGGGGAGGGGAGAGAGGAGTCGCTAGGTCGGGGGAGACGTGGGGTAATAAATGAAAATCGTAAGGGGGATCCCGATAGAAGTTCAAAATCGGGGTTACTATACCCACTATTATAACAAAAACATGGGTATAGGTTAAAAATACCACATATCCCCAAAGTTCTATTAAACCATGGGAATAGATTCATGGGTATAGATCCATCTTCCAGAATTGAAATAAATCAGAACACAAATTTATATGAAAAGGTAGAAGATAAAAAAATAAATATTCACAAAAATTACAAAAATCTTATAAAAAATACGCACTAAAACCAAGTGCTCCCCAAAAATGGTACCAAAATTAGACCAAACTGTCATGAAAATCCAAATTAATTATTTTTTTAAGGTTGATTTATAGTCTATGGTAGAACCCAAGACCTCTCTCAAGGACCGTTGATAGGTTTTTAGTGTGTATTTTTAATAAGAAGAACAAACGAGGGGGTGATTTTGTAAAATTTTTTAAGAAAGTAACTGAACGTAAAGATCTGTAAAGATGAATCATAAAGTGGATTTTAAAAAATATGAGATAAATAGGTGATCATTTCTAAGTTACTATATCACTTGAAGATTTCCTTGTTCTCAATTGGATATTAGGTTTTGTTTTAATCCTTTGGTTGAGGGATGACCAAGATCTTGGTTCCCATCTTTCCTTTTAAAAAAACAAAAAAACCACCCCTTCACACAAATAACATGTTGTTAAGGTTTGAACATCAAGCATAAAGTTAGGTATACCAATGAATACTAAAATCTAATGTACGTGTGAGAGAAAGAGGATTCTTGTGTTTTCATATCCGAACAACTCAAGATTCCCACTTGAATCTCAACCCAATCGGTATTGAAATGTGGAATGTTTCACTTAATTAAACCAAATAAATGCATTCAAAGAATGAGAATATAAAAATTAGACATAAGTGAAATAATTAAAACACAAATTACATGATACAAGTAGAATATATGGTTCCAGAACATTCTATTCAAGTGTGTATCTTCCTCGCAATGATCACCCACTGTTTAGCTCCACATCGTGAGGGAGAGGAAGCTCGGGTAGAACACCTTCTTCATATTTGATCCCTCTACGAGGATAGGGTCCTCCAGAATATCAAGAATGAGGAGAGAAAACCTATGTAACTCCAAATTGGAAGAACTTCACTCCTTAGGAGGACATAAAAATGAGGAGCCCAATGTTCCATTTTATAGGAAAATGAGAAGGTGGTTTTGAGCACAAATATTTCTTAAAACCACTTGTAACATGATTTTCAACCTCCATAAATCCTTTTACCTATTTAGAGAAAATAAAAAAGTTGTATCCAAAATTATTAGTATTCTCCACTGAATGTTTGACACAATTTGGAAAACTATAACCCGAGATATTGACAGATCATAGCACACCTCTTTTGACTTCGTGAAGATTTGGTGTGATGGAAATATCTGGTCGGTTAGGCCATCGTTTGGCTGAATGGGTTTTGGGTTCCTTAAGTTGAAATGTAAAAAAATGAATTTTGGAAAATGGAAAAAAAAATCATTCTATTGGGATTCACTGTACAAGAGTTGTGCATGGATGATTCCACTAGTGTGCATGGATCTTGCACAGTTTGGCCCATTTTTCTTGGACATCATCATGGGTCCTCCAAATCACCTCCTCCTGTAATGGAAAAATCAAAACAAGTAACATTTATCCTTTTAATAGTGATAGAAAAAAATAAATTACTCAAATATAGAATTAAATTTTTTATTATTCTTATAATATTCAATATTAAACAATTTTAGCACAGTGGTGTAAGGGTGAAAATGAAATAGTGAATCACTGTGTGATCACCATGTGGAAGGAAAATTGGGGGGATGGGTCAGATCAACATGGTTTTGTTCATCACATGTTTTATTTATATTCTATTTCAAATTTTATTGTTTGGATTTAAATATGTTACACATAATCACTTGATTGATTAATTCTCACTTCAATATTAGGATCATTATAAGGGTTCTTCATCTCAAATTTATTTCTTTGGGTCCTATGATATGTTATACACCTATATTTTTTGATGAGGAATACCAAATTACCATTTGATAAGTTATATCATTAATCTTTTTATATTTAGGGTAATTAATGTTCATTTTAATTTATTTCGTTCATTGGGATTATGATTAGAATGTTACTAAATTGGTAAGGGTTTATTTCATAATCTAATCATTATTTGATATTTTTCATGTCTAAGACTCGATTAGATAATTATACGATATTTATATATTAAAACAAAACAATTATTCTCATCAAGTTATTTTTTAAAATTATATATCTTTTTTTCATTTTCTTCTTTTATGCACAAAAATATATTTTTTTTTTGAAAAATAGACTTTATTTCCTCTTTAGTCGGGAATATTTTCTTATTTTAGTGAATTTTTTTAATATTATCCAAATATTTTTTAAATAAATATTTACCTATGTTTTACATTTACAAAATTGTTTAAAAGGAATCTTACTATCTTTTTCTAAATGACGTACTTTTTTACCTTTGTTACAAAAATGTGAAAGGAATATTTTTTTAACATACTTGGTAGGAATCAAATATCCCACCATCATGTCTAATCATTGATCTAAATCTTACATTACATGTTTTTATGATTATTTTCAAAAAAAAAATTCCTTAATTTTTTTGATTTTTTTTGTTTTCAAAAATGGATTTCAAATTGAAAAGGGTATTTTCCTAGAGAATGTGTTAATGAAATGTTTATAGTATTACAATTCATCATTGAAATTAACCATTATTTTATATATACACCACTAGGGATATATTTTAATGATACCAACCATATTATTAAACTAGATGGTTTATGATTAGTTTGACTAGGGATGTAGTATTTTGATACCATTCATCATATTATTCAATATGGTGATTGATTGTGATTATTTATTGGGGAAATTAGAAATGTTTCATATACTAGTTTTTAGATATGAATGATTACCTTGATTATGTTTTACACATTTTATATAGATAATGCATTGGACTTAGTAAGTGATGTGTGGGGCCTGCTATTGCCCCGCGATACATCGGAATTTCTCAGGTGATAAAATAGTTTGGGTATTTGGTTGAGGACCTACCAATTTATGTAAGCTATATTGAAATGAGGCATAAACAAAATGATTATGATTTTTGATATTATGTATTCCATCATTATGATATTAGTTATTAATTTCCATATGATTATTTGAATTACTATGATATCCATGGAAAAGTTTCAACATATTGTGATTAGTTATATGGAAGTATACGAACATCATTTATTCATTTTATATTATTTATCTCACTCAATTGGTTGATAAAATGACCTATGTTTTTAGTTATTTACCTTTTCATATTAATTATATCATAATTTATCACTCCAAATATTATAGTACATAAAACTTACAATGAATTTGAGCTCACCACATACTTTTTTACCATCACAACGGTTTCAAGAAGATATCTTTATATGATTTTATAGATTCTGGATATTTACTTTTACTATGTTGTAATTTAGGTATTAAAATAAAACGTGAGACTCAAAAATTTGTCTATTTTACCAATATGAATAAACTATTTGGTCCTTTGGGAAGAAAGTACATGTATATTATGCTAATGTTTTAATGTAAAAATCAATTCTAGGATACTGGAGTTGGGGTATTTACAGTTGCTATCAGAGTTAGTTTAGTAGAAACCATTAGAACAAGATTTAATAAAACATAGATTCAGGACTATAAACCTATGAAAAAATTTGATGAAATTCCCCCAATACACTAAAATACTATCTAAAATGAGTATAGTTTAATATTGTTAAGTACCATCATGGTTTAATAATTCTAATTTTGATTATATGATTAAAGAAATAAATACCCCCTTTTGGTGATTAATGATATTTAAAGAGATGTTTTTTGGGCTGAGGAATATATAACCATTATCTTTTCACAGAATATTATTTTTGAAGAATTATATTACATTTTCGAAGGGGTAATATGAATAAATAATCATTTAGGTTAAAAAAATAATTAATATTAATGTGAGTGGTGTTTTTTGGAATATAACGCTATCAATTTAAGTAATGATTTATGTTAAACCTTTTGTTTTATTTTTGAATTTTTCAGATTAATGTATTAATGTTTACTCATTTTTAGTATTACCTTTCATTGTGTATACTATTTTTTTCCTAGTAAATACAAGAGGAATAACTTATTATTCTTTTACAGATCTTAGGATCTATTACAAGTTAATTTTAATGCTTCAGGAAGAAAATTCATATGGTATATTCATTCCTTGGAGTAAGGGATGAAGAGAAAATTGATCAAAGAATAACTAAAGGAAGAAATTATGATTATGAAATATAAAGATATCAAGTTAGTTTATTTCCTTATTTTTTAAGTCTAGATGGTAAATGAACTTATAAAATATATGAAAAGGATCTTAATATAGAAATTTTATCCTATTATTATCATTTCTGATGAATTTATGGTCTTTTCAACCATAATATATTTATGGTTTGGTGGTTGTTAAGTCTCTGCAATAAATATCGTCTATCACTCCCTATAAGTCCTTGGACACTATTTTTCTCTCAAATTTCAATATTTTGTATTCCCATTAATTATTTCCAACATGGAACCTTGTGATTTGTATTTATATATTACCTTTATATTTCCCTTTCAATATTTTAAGATGATGTTTTAGTAAACCTTTTATGATGTGTTTTTTGATAAAGTAATTTTAAAATGTTATAACCTTCATTACCAAGAAATAGTTCAGATTAGGAGGATGAAATTTATTAATGGTGGGGGGAATGTAACACCCTGAGATTTGAAAACAAGGGAATTTTTTTGATAGTGTATATGACATGAAACATAGAGTTTAAATGACATGAGAAATAAATTATTTAAATATGACCATTATAACATAGCCATTGAATTTTAGGGTATGAATAAGATTAACAAATTTATGTAATATATATGAATTCAAAATTCAATAAAAATTTATTGATTAATTAAAATGAAATAAAAATTCAATTTTTAGTAGCCATTTTATTCTTAAATATAAATTTTATTCAAAAATATTTTACTTATTTTTGGAAGAAAATAAAATAATTAACTGTTTTACCAATTTTATAAAATTAATTTGAAAAAATGAACTTCATTTTGGTATTAAAATATAATGATTATCTTTTTTTTAATTTTAAAAAATATAATATTTTTCAATGAATAGTGAAATATATTTCTTTTTATTAAAAATTATTTTTAAATGCATAATTTATTACCATTTTAATTACTAAAAATAATATTTAATAATGATTAAAATTAAAAAAAATTATAGATTATATATCTAAATATATAAATTTAAATTCATATAATTACTAGAAATTTTCATATAGTTAATATAAGATCATCTTATTCTTGAAAAAATTCATTCCTTGAAAAACCATTTGTCGACATATTTTTCATGAATATATTAAAATTAAATTATTTAAATTTTATTAATTTAATTTATAAAATTTATTCCATATTTTGAATCATCAAAATTAATATTTGTTATTAAGGAAACATTAATATTTGGTCATAATAAATATTAAAAAGAGAAAAAATCTGTTAGCATAATAACTGGCCAAATTTTTTTATCAAGGGTTAAACTAAAGATATATGTGTGATAATGACCTAAAAAATTGTATTATCTATATTTTATATCCATATTTTAACCCTATATCATCTATGTTCTAGTGATATCTTTTTTTGGAGGCATATTACCCAGATTATGACCATTATAATAATTTATGTATAGAAAAGGACAAATCCCACTCTTACTTTTAAAAATATCTTATGTGTTCACATAGTTATAAAATATAGGTACATTCAATTATAAATATTAATTAAAAGGATAATAAATATTTTATCATGTCAATTTATTTCTAATTTTTAATGAAAATATAATTACTATAAACTTATACACAACATTAACAAAATTATTATTCAATTAATAGAAAAATAAAATAAATGATTTTTTAATGTTTAAATTTTTTAAAAGTAATATAAATTGAATAATTGATTATGAACCACTAAATTTATAGATAAAAATAACATATTATGGAAATTTTAGTGGGTTATATTTAAATTATATTACTATAATATTGCTTTCAATGATAAATTAAATGAATAGTTCCAAAATTGATAATAATGATATTTTATAGAAAATAATATATTATTAAATGATTTAAAATTTATAAAAACATTTATTTGACAAAGTGATTAGGATATGGTTTATAATATTATCCATGGATCATTTATAGGTCATTTATTATTTTATATAAGCTTTCATGACCCAAAAGTAGTAAAAACATCATTGTTGTTGCCAAAATATATTTGTTGGTAAAAATATGCAAAGGTTACTAAATAGTGCCAAAGGGGCCGCTTCGTGATGCAGCCTTGCAAATCCCTTCAGCACCACGACCGACACAATGCTGATACTTTCTCTGCGACTATCGAAGGGAAAAGTGATGGTTGACTCTACGACTATGAAGAAATTGATGGAAGTATCCACACTATAATGGGAATGAAAGTCACCACCAGAAGTTTTTAGAAATTGGAGGAAGCCACTCTGAACTCTATAGAGGGAACGAAGGAAGCCTCTGCTCCATGAATGGTATTAAGGTCAACTTCACGACTTAGAGAAAATTGATGAAATATGCCTCCGATGGCAGAGCACAAGTTACTTCATGGCGTGCCCTCAGAGCATCATACCCATTGGTTCCTATTAATTCGCATCTACCCCCATTAAAAAGGATCAAGACCCTGAACCTTCATCTTTTGAATTCCCAAATCGAAAAATGTTGTTTGATCTATAAAAAACCCAAGAAAAATGAATCATCTGAGGTACTTGAGCATTGTGATAACCATTTTTCATTGCTCAGATCTACCCCTGTTTGAAGAAGGGATGCCCTTCATGAACCCTATTGGCCATCGAAAAGGATGGAGACTCATTCAGGTAGTCAGAAATTTACAAAGCACCCTATCTTTGCAAATCACCCGAAAAAAACTTGTGTACTCCATGATTAGGTTGGGAAACTATGCTTTAAAAGGATCGCCTCTTTGCGAAGTCATATCCTTTGTGATCCCCTATTCTCTATGAGCATGTGAGCTATACAAAACCATGTGATCTGCAAAGCCATGTACTCTAAGATTCCTTGTGCTATAAGAACCCGTGAGCTCTATAAATCCATGTTCTTTAAGAGCCCCTATGATTTTCAAGCCCATGAGATCTATGAAGATTTGTGCTCTACAATCCCCGGTGGTCTAAAAACCCTTGATATTTGAAAATACCTTCTCTATGAGGCCTCTTGCTTCACAAAACCTTCTCTTGTGCGGCCCTCCAGGCTTGTGGGAAGCAATTTCAAAATCCCTTAGGTAGTGCTTCATGTTGCATTGCTTTTACTCATGCTTTTTTTCATAGGCACACTAATGGATATTTATTTTTTCACATAGCCACGCTGATGTGATCCCCTCAATGGATCACTCCACAACCAATTATTCATTCAAAATTGCAGGTTCCTTCCCTCTACCTAGTGTTAAAGAGAGCCAGTTATGTATGTCCTAGGGGTGAGGAGTAAATCCTCATAATTTGAGCCGGTAGATGTTAAATTGACCAGAATCCACATCCTCAACACACGGTGTTAAACTGTGATCACTTCTTGAGTGATAAGACCGTGTGGACTACAGAGGGAATGTGCACCACCACCCTCTTACTTCTCCTCTCCCACTACTCTTTGTCTCCATGTGTGTCTTAGGCATCCCTTTATTAATCCCCGAAACTCTTTGATAGGGTGGTCAATATATGGTGGCCATATCCTCATAATAAATTTGTACCATACTCGGGATTTCCTACTAATGTAAGTCTCAACCTTATTTTCTATCAGCCACTAACTATGCGTAATACCTTCTCCATTCCTCACAGATGCACCTTTCAAAATGTGATTGTTAGATATTTATTACCTCTTGTTTCTCACACCGAGCATGACTCAAGTGGGATTAGATTAAACATCGACCATGACATTATCATGGTCAACCTTAGTGTATATGCCCCATTCCCCTTCTTGAAAAACTACACAGACTTTGATCCCTTCCCCTTTTCAAGCAAGGTACGTTGAAAGACTCTCTGAGGTTCAAACCCATTACCCATCATTCCTTACCATATCATGTTGGATTACCCTAGTCCCACATGATGTTAAACTATATTCCCCTTTCGTCCTGCAAGATGTTAAACTGTGTGCATTCAAACTACGTGGGGTTTGATCCCTGTCTCCTAAAATTGGGTATATAGGAATCCTCTCTATGGTTCAACCTCAAACACCAATAATCTTTAGTGTCCCTGTTGTTGGGACCCACATACTTGGTCCGCCCTTTAGCAGTGTCAGAATTGTTCTCAGGAAACTAACCATGCGTAATCCCCAAAATTAAACCATACTCTTCCAACCAAGAGTTTCTCTCTTGCGGTGTGATGCTAACAACATGTAAGTCCTAACATGTCTTTGGGTTACTTTCCTTTTTATACACCCTATATATGTGCCCCATTATTGAACTATGTGGACTTTGATATTTTCCCTCCTTGATCAAGGTATGTTGGAATCCTCCTGATGTTCAAGACCATCCCCCATGTCTCATCCTGGTCTCTCCCTTGAGCCTTTGTGTTTTTGAATGATCATGCATTAACCTGTTGGTTCTATATCCTTCAGGTTCCTATCCACGCATCCATTCTTACATGTCCCCTTATCATGTGACTCATCACCCCATTCCCAAACTATGTATACTTTCATTCCCAACTACATGGATATAAAAGAAACCTCCCTGAGGTTTATGCCCTATGTTGTCATCTTCATGTTGGTTCCACGCCTTTCATCTCACCAACATCATTCAAATCCTCCATCATCCATCCTGATTCTTACCCGGGTCATCACATCTCAATGATATCATTCCATACACATCATCTCTTATTCAATAAGAATCTGGGTAGCTAACCATACTTATGTCTCGCACATTCATATCAACTAACCAAGAGTTCCCCTCTTGCAAAGTAAAGCTAACCATGTGTAATCCCCAAAAAAACCATTTGAACTACATGGGTTTTGATCCCTGTCTTCCAAATATGGTATGCAGGAATCCTCTCTGTTGTTTAATCCTTTCCAATGACAATCCATGGTGTCCAATTTCTGTGCACTCATCATTGGTTCTGATCTACCCATAGTGGTGTCCTGATCAACCTTCACGGTGTCACATGTTCCCTTTGTGGGACACACTATCTTGGGTCCGCTGTTATTGGGTGTTATGACACATTCACATGGTAAATTTCTAGGTTCTCCATCCTTAATATGTACCCATATGATCCACCCTCATCAGTGTTCTGATCAATCCGATCAGTCTCTACTATATGTTAAACTCGTGGCATACGATGTGTGAAAAATATTAAAATGAAGAAAACCTCAGAGACATGACTCCGACATATAATTCCCTACATTCAATGTGGGATTCCTTGGGTTTCCATGCACTCGAGAAGACCTATCATAAGGGGAAAAAATTCAAGTGTACCAGTGTTTTTGCATCCAGACATTCCCGCGATGCACAACATGATTAATCCCATAACTGAAGGTTGCTGCACTAACTTGACCTCATTGAGTGTGACCTTTGATTTTTTATTTAAAATAGAGGAACAATACATTACAAGATCACGGAGGTCTAAAATGATGGAGACCCAAAGCATACCCAACCACAATTTTTAAACATTTCTACGGTAGAGATCCCAGAGTATAGAAAATCACCAAAGGGTTGTCAAGACTACTTCCACGAGAAAGAGCATATGCGGCAAAGTTGGCCTCATTGAATGTCCTGAAAAAATAAGTGTAATTAACTGGCATCCACAAAGATATGACACCAATAAGAGTTTCACAAACCTCTTTATCATTAAGGGTGACTTGGAGTAGGAAATTTTTTTTGAGGAAAAATCCCCAAAAGGAGAGGCCGACATCCCATCACACCATTTCATTGAAGGAGAAAACACCACTTAAGAAGTGAAAAATTCCACTCGCCTTTGGAAAGTGGGAATATTGTGAAAAAACTAGTGCATCACCAAAAATGGATTTATGCCCTGGATAATGTGTGAGAAAAAGAAATGGTGAACCCGACGTGAATATCTTATCCTCAACAAGAGGATTAGTTGATTTTGATACTGTTTTCTCTGAAAAACGTGCCCGAAATATATTAAAAATTCTTCCATAAAATATCCAAGAGTATAAACTATTTCATAATCTTAGATTTTATTGGTTGTTTAACCTGAATGGAGTTATGGATTAGATGTTATATAAATTCTATGTGGGGCTAGAAAACTGGTTCACAGAGCCCATTCACAGATCTCCCTCCATGATTGCAGAGTATAGGAACTTGATCGGAGCCTCCATGAGCACTACAATGGCCATGAAGGAAGCCTCAACGAGTCTGAGGAACCTGACTGGAGCCTCCGCAAGTACTGTGAAGGTTGTGATTGAAGCCTCCATTACTCTGAGAAACTTGAGGGAAATACCTGCAATTGTGGAGAGTGATTTCCTCTATAGAATCATTTTCTCTTTGCCGCACACATTTTTTCGCTACGACGAGCCCCTATGACCTCCATCTCCAATAAATATCCCCCCATTCATAAGGATGGTTATTCCCACCCTTCGTCGGCCAGTCTTATATTTCATGGAGTTCCTGAGAACCGCGAAGTGATTCCCTTCATGAAGGAATCTGAACTTTGTAAAAGAGGGATCCCCATTAAGGTTTCTCAAGGATACATGAAGAATTAAGACTTCACGGAACTCTCTCATAATAATGTGCATTATGATAAGGTGATGCCATGCTCTATGAGCTCCTTTCCTTCAAAAAGGTTCTTGAAATGACCAGGAGCATTGTGAAGCTCTATTCTCCGCATGAACATTTCCTTCGCATAACTGCTTTGCGAGACCCTAAGCACCACGAAGCCCCTTACTCTATCAGACCCTAATATCTACAAAGCCCCATTCTCTATGAGACCCTAAACTCCAAAAACCCCCATTATCTAATAAGGTCTATCCTCTATGAGACCCTAAGCTCAGTGAAACCCTTTTCATTGTGACGCCCTATCCTCCGTCAAGCTTCTACCTTCACGCCCACCAATCCATATTAGGGGGGATGTGTCCCAACATCCCAACTCGAGATCAATACTGGGATATAGTCATGACCCCCCTGGGCCGGTCCCTTCACTATCGTCACTAACCCCTATGAAAAATGGAGAGTCGCACTACAAAATTTTTCAGGATGGGACGTTGACATTTTCTATTGTTCCCTTAGCCCGTCCATATTCCACCTATGGAATATCATGATTTGAGATACTCCTCTTCACTCCATGAAATACCTTGAGATGACATATACCTCTTGTTCCATTTCCCATGTTGTGATTTGATATTTTCATCATCAATTCCCCCATGTAACTTGAGTCAAACCATTCCTCAAGTAACTCAACCAAACCCCATCTCTTGCCTCTTATTTAGGGTTCAACAAGATAGGGACACTTCTACGTAAGTCCTAGTACCAGCTATTTCTAGGTGAATTATGCGTAATATCCCTCACTACATGACTATAAACTGTAGTACCCCATATATTAAAAACATATGATGCCTCTTGTTCCAAAAAAGAGGTTCCTTATGCACCGTTTATAAGATGATAATAGTCCTCACTACATGGACTTAAACTGTATCATTTCTATTTCATTAAAGAATAGGATGCATCTTTTTCCATATAAAAGATGCCTTATGTGAAAATCATATGATGACTCATACCACAAGCACTGTGGCATAAATTCAAGAGGGTGGTAATCCATTAGAACATTCCATATCTCCACCTCATGTTTTTCTTGTCCCTTATTTGGATCTTCATCCTTTTTAATGTCTGAAGGGACCTACAATGGTATGGATGCTTGACCTCATGGATCACCTACAATATCGGGCCAAACCCCCAGAATAAATTGGGATGTACTTTAAGTTAGGTCATGTGTATCAAACATGGTCAATAGTCGACCCTCATTAGCTTGTCTCCATTTTAGTATAATGCGATATGGATACTATGTTGGGAAAATGGTCAACAATTTTCCTCCATCATCATGGAAATCTCATTGTGTTCCAAATGTCAGGCATGTGATTCAATCATTTCATCTCCCTTTGTTCGGATTGATTCCATTTCCCTTGTAATTATCCCATTTGTGTACTAGCACATAGGTGTTGGACTGAATTAAATACCACAACCCACCAGTGAGTTGGGATGCCATCATGAATAGACATGTGGAAGACCCCTAGGAAGCTTCTATGAAAAATCCCCATTAATCATTTCTACTCCATAGAAGCACCTAGGTAGCTTCCAGGTATAATCTCCATCCACCATTTCCACTCGATGGTGACACCAGGGCAGCTTCCATGTGTAATCCCGATCCACCATTTCCACCCTATAGCACCACACGGGACGCTTCTATGAGTAATCCGCATCCAAAACTTCCACTCCAAAGAGGCACCTGAGATGCTTCCATGCGTAAGTCTCATCCACCATTTCCACTCCTTAGTGGCACCCGAGTAGCTTCCTGGCATAAGCCCCATCCACCATTGATGATCCATAGAAGCACCTAGGCAGCTTCCAGGCATAAGAACCATCCACCATTGCCTATCCATAGAATCACCCGAGCATCTTCCATGTGTAATCCCCATTCAACACCCTTTGTGGATGCACCATTGAGCTACAATATTCAGGTCTATTATTGCCTCTTGTTTCTCACACAGAGCATGAATCATGTGGTATTAGAGTATTAACCAACCATGAAACCCTCTCTAGGCTGCCTCAGTGTGTAAGCCTCATCCCCTATCTAGCCAAACTTTATGGAATTTGATCTTTTCTCTTTCTAGGCATGGTTTTTAGGAAGCCTCCATGAGGTTCAAGCCCATCACCCATTGGTCCGAACCGCTTCACGTTAGTTCACCCTCACCCCGCATGATGTTAAACTGTATGCCCCTTGCATACTGCATTATGCTAAGCTGTATAATTACAAACTACATGGGTTTTGATCCCGATATTTTAGGCAGGGTACGTAGGATGCCTATATGAGGTTCAACCGCAAACACTGGTTAACATAGGTGTCTCCTTTGTTTGGACCCACATCCTTGGTCCACCCCTTAGTGGCATTAGACCAACACCTGGGCAGATAACCATGCATAATCCCTGCACTATATTCATATCCATTCAACAAAGAGTGTCCCTCTTGCGATGGAATGCTAACCAAACATAATCCCCATCACGTATCCAGGTTTATTTCCTTTGTGTACACACTGATTCTGTGCTCCCATTTCTAAACATCTTGGACTTTTATTCTACATTATAGGGATATATAGGAAGCCTCCTTGAGTTTTCAGACCATCTCTCATGTCCCATACTGGTCTCTCCCTTGAGCCTTTGTTCTTTATGAAGGTCATTCCCCATCTTGGAGGTTATACTTCATTCCAACCCCATACATGAGTCCATTCTCATGAGCTGCATCCTTAAGCATCTCATCGCCCCACCGAACTATGTGGACTTTGATTCCCACCCACTGAGATACGTTGGGAGCTTCTATAAGGTTCAAGACCAACACCCCATTCATCTTTATGTCAGTTCCATCCATTTAATTTCAGTTACTTCATTAAAATCCTCCATCATCCACCTTGATTCTAACATGAGCCACCACATCTCGGTGAGATCATTCCATCCACTTCCTCATTGCTTCTAGCAGCACATAGGCAGCTAACCATCCATAAGACTCACACAATCTATAACCATCCAACCAAGATTTATCATGTCTCCTGGTTGTTGTCCTTTCTGTACACCTTGATTCATCAACCAATTGAACTACATGGGTTTTGATCCCTTCCTTATAAATAGGGTATGTAGGAATCTTATTCAAGGATCAATCCCAACTAATGGGTTTCCTAGGTGTTCCCTTCTTTGGGGTCCACTATCCTGATCCACCCTCAGTGGTGTACATATCAACATTCTTGGTGTGACATCATCTCTTCTTGGGACACACCACCCTGGGTCTTCTCTTTTTGGCAATCCTGATTCATCCATATGGTTCTCCCTTTTTGAGATGCACCCTCATGGTGTGAAATCCTCCATTTTTGGGACACAATTCCCAAGATCTTCCCTCCTTATGAATTCTAATTCATTTATCTGGTAATCCTTGTAGGTGATCCCTCCTAGGGATCCACCTTTCTGATATGTCTCCATGGGACATTCTGATCACTCTCAGACCATCTTCGTAAGATTTTAAACTCATAGAATACCCTGAGTTAAACACATGATGCTAAGGAAAACCTCACAGACAAGCCTCAAGCATAAGATACCCCGTGATCGACATGGGATGCCTCAGGTTCTAAAACCTTGATATTACCTCTTAGGAGAATGAATACTTGTCTTCCAATGTCCACGCATCTAGAAATGCCCTGAAAATCCTGATACCAAAATCCACACCATCTAAAAGTTGATTCCCTGTCAATACCTCATGGAATGTCCTGACAGAAGAAGTGTAATTAACTAGAGTCTACAATGATATGGAACCAGGAATGATATTATTGAACCATGACTCAAATATATGATCGATACCCAAACTAGGAAATATGTTCCTTGGAGGAATCCACATAAGGAAGAACCGCCATTCAATTATCCCATTTTGTTCTTGAAGAAAATGTTCCTAAATAAGCCATAGATACCGCCCACCATATAAAAGAGTGAATGTGTGGTAACTGTCAGTGCATCCTCACAGGAGATGCACACCACAGTGAATGCCTTAGAAATAATGAAATTAACAGATAAGTGTGTCATCAAATCCAGTTATTCAGTCCCAGGTTCCACCAAAGAAATTGTGGGCCTGACATGAAACTCACCAGGATTTGGGTCAATTAATCGTTGGGTATCCTAGTATATGATGTTGTCAGCATGGATCTTTCTATCCATCCATGCAATATTGAATGACACTAGGGCACTGGGAATCAATTTTCTATTTTTTATATTAATGGTTTAGTATTCCTACTTTGTAGGACCCAAGTTATAGATATTGAAAACTAATCAACTCCCGCTTGTGGATGAATGTTCTGAGGCCATTCCAATACTGTATCCCCTCTCATCTCCATCTATTTTTAAACAAATTCCACAACCAAATATTTTAGGTTCCCACACCTCATCTCACCCTCCGAATTTATTCAAATGTGGGTGATTAATACTCTTCTCTGTCAATACGAACAAGAGGGGGTTATCCTGAAAGAAGATATAACATTTCAAGACCTAGAATCCTCTAATTCCCTTCAGTACCGCCACCCCAAGGGCCATGTACGGATCAACTTCTCCCCCTCCAACCAGCAATACCTTAAATACCTTGAGGAGAGTATCCCCAAAGTTCTCTTACAATTCACTCCCTTATACAGATGAAGTAAGAGATTCCTTAGTGTTCTAGTCTAAGATTTTATCTAGGGAGGCACCTTGGAAGGCTCCCACTAGGAAAAGTGAATACCATCAGATGCTCTTATAGGTATAAGATTAGGTTTTTCAAACCTTATAATAACCGGATCTAGTTTTGATGACTCGAACTCAACATCAGGTACATACTCAAAAGGATTCCCCCAGGAGTCATTATCATCCATGACTCTAGTGGACCGATCCATTAATGGAACGTGTCATTGGCCCCCATTGTTGTTATACAACATGGTCACTTCCCTATTTTAGATAAGGGGCACTTACATTCCCTATAAGGAATGAGTCACCGACCACCCCCTAAGAAGGCTGAGTTGACTCCAGTTATCGGTGCAAGATGAAATCATCAGGGACCAAGCCATGATGATGAAATTCAGTATAGAGGTCCTCCCAATACCATCATCAAACCAAGAAGAGGTCTACCCATCTTGTTGATGTTCAAAATTAAGGTCCTTCTTGTGCCTCTCGTACCAGGTATGAATATTTCCCTTGACTACCAGGTTATCAGCACAAGTATGTCCCTTTGCTTATCACTTAAAAGCATGGAGGTCCTCCCCATGTTCTCACCAACACCAGAAGAGGCCATTCCTACTTCATTGATGGTATTCAGGAAAGTCTTTCCCATCTTCATCATGGTTAGTAAGAAGGCCCTCATCATACCAAAGCTACTAGTGCAAAATGATGTAAAAGGACTCTCCGTGCTATGGAAAACCACCATAGAGGTCCTCTCCATGTGCTTACTATCTATAGTAGAGGCCCTCCCATTCTATCACTCTCAATAACAGAGGTCCTCCCAATGTTCTAGTTGACATCTTCCGGGGAGCCACTCGCACCTGGGCTCTTCAAAGTGGAGGTCCTCCCCATGTCAATGATCTACCATTCCCTAAAGGACCGTCCTAATGAATTATGGCGGGTCATTACCACTAGGGGAAGGAACCTGAGAATCTATATATTGTAATCAAGACCATATGATTTTCAGACTCTAAGGAAGAGTGTGATTCAATGATGGAAACTTCACCTAAATCCTCTGGGGTGGGGACTAGGGAAGAAACTAGGCGTATTAGCCATGTCATCACAGAAAGCGATATCCATAAGATCCTTGAATAACTCAGTAGATACATACAAGAGGAGGAAGATTTGGTACCTTTTCAGGGTCTGGTTGTGAAATTATCCCTATCATCGCCAAGATCATTCTCTACCTCGAAAAGGTATATCGAAGAATTTTTTTAGGGACTGGTTGAGAAAAAGAAAAATCCTAATCCACTACCAACAACTCCCACCCCTATAAGAGAGGCAATATGAAATAACCCTTCTTACATGGATGAGGTGGTATAGTCAGAAAAATCCTCAGGAAGTATCCCAAGATGCGGAGGTTTGTCGACCCATGCACCATACTAGCCACTGACCATCCTACCACTACAATTGTCTGAAGTAGTGCTGTTATCGATTCTATAACCTCCTCAAGTTATTTAATGGGGACATCAAGGGATAGATCCAAATTTTGAGATGAGAATATTGTGTAATATTCTTACAGTAATCCATTTCACAGAGATGTTTTGGCCAATTTCAACTGAAAACATCAACATCCCAGAATCCATCACTCATAATGAGATTGAATTCTTCCACTGGACCTTAGGGAAAATGCATTTCCATCTCCATCATTGAAGATTAGCTTTCCTAAAAAGATGGTAACACTATGTCAACATTAGACAGTAAAGCTTCCTATTCTAGTTGTCCACACTTCCTATTGTTCATAACCCAGCGTTGCCTAGTTATCACTAGATCATCCACCAAAAATGAATTCAGAGCTTCCCTGTGCTATGAAAAGTTATCAAGGATGCTTCCCCACATGTCTAGATATGTGGTTCAGGGTAGTATGTTTCCATGTATTTCAATCCAATCCTGTGTCAACATAGTTCACCCAATGATATCAAAGATATTCCTCCAGGCATAATCAGAGTGAAAATGTTTTTTTACTAATATATACATGGAAGTGGTCACTATTACAATGCCTAGAGATTAGGAATAGGAATCCAGGGCAGTACAACTACTGGAAGATCTTACAACTGTCTGTACCCACCAACAAATAACTTTGCATGGACTCCATACACCTTCAAAGCCATTTCCTCTTAGTTGAGACCCCATCAAGGGAAAAGAGAAAATTGGGACTGTCAAATCCTTTAGCCCATCAAGATAAGTGCAAAATACTAAAGATAATTATGAAAAGGATGTGTCACGTCAACAACTTACTGAACCAAAAAATTATGGCCGATGATCTGCTCATTGAGTGGACCGCATAATGAAGACCCAATTACAGTAACCATCAACCGAGGAAGCAAGGGCATGTTCATATTTCTCTTGGTGAGTTGCCTCTTGGTGATGTCGACATCCTTTCCCATCTTGATAGGGGAAGAGGACAATGTTTATGGAAAGAAGCCACGATATGTGTCACCAAATCCACATGAGCTATATGGAGAACTATCATGGAACTTGGCATAGGTTCTGTCAACCACTCCATAAGTCCAACTGGTCTCTCTACATATTTCCCCCCAGCACCACGAGTAATTCTGCCAGTCGCTCCATGAGACACTGGGCCCGCTTACCACATTGAGGAAATTTCCAATGCATTGGTGGTTATGGACCCTCATAATGATCAGAATCGTTATCTAGATGATCTGATGCCAGCTCTTATTTCTCTACTCGAGGATCTGGAAAATCGACATGTGGCTATGTATCCTAATGGAAAGCCATATCCAGTATGGGTGGATAATGATCTAGTACCCTCAGGTTTCGTAAATCGTATATTATCCCTCTTTAATGGGAATGGAGATCCACTTGAGAATCTGAAAAACATTATTTCAAGGTGTTGACCCACACATGGATCTCTAGCACATAAATATGTTTCTATGCTCTGATGTTTCGTATAGACACTTGAAGGGCCCTCTTTTTTATGGTATAACTAGTTACCCATTATGTCAATATCTGGTTGGGAGGATATTTGTATTTAGTTTCTCAATCAGTTCAGTTCCACCACCTGAAAGACTAGTATTTCCAATAACTTCAAGTGCAATCAAATGGAAGATGAGTGAGTCACTGAATTTTTTGCTAGGTGGAAGGGCCTCACATATTCAGTTGATATGCCTCTGACCTTGGAACAACTGGTAACCATGTTTGTGGGGAATGTGAAGACTGAAAGGGTTAATTATTTCATCACTCAGAACATCCCTGGTGAGTTCTATGATATCTATGACAAAGCTCAATGTTTATAAGAAGCCTTGAAGCAAGCTAAGAAGGCATGTCCATTGCCTCCTGTAGCTCCCACAAGAAGAGATACCAAGGTCGAGACCACTGTGGTTGCTAAAATAGAGGCCCCCAGAAAGATTGAATTTTTACTAGAAGGGACACCTCAGCAGCCTCGCTGATTCTCACCACCTTAGGCACAACCTCCAGTTAAGTATCACCCACCATAGAACCGGAAGACACCACAATGTAACACACCACCACCGCCTAGGTGAGACAACCATGTTCCACCACCATTCCAAGATCGGCTAGCCCCTCGATAGGGACATTCTCTTAGAGATCCATTCCGGGATCAATGGAACTATTCCTACGAATTTAATAAGGCTCAGGTTCTTAGTTATTTATAAAGAACATTGGATAATGGAATCATGCAGTTTCAAGAATGCAAGAGGCCCGAAGAGGAAGATCTCACTAATCACCCAAATTACATCCCCTATCACAGGTTACATGGGAATGCTCTCAAGTAGTGCTATGTGTTTATAGAATGGATCTGATACTAGGTTGATAACAACATAGTCAGATTGGGTCCGTCTCTGGAATAAGTGGAAGGTGTTTTTATAAAGTCTGATAGAGATATAGAGGGTGAATGAAAATAGGTTTCTAACTGCAGGTCTCCAAAATATGCTGAGCGAATGGATTGAATGGTAGTCACCTGTGCCCATGGTATTATCGATGCATGTTTAAATAAGAATTAACCCATGTAATTCACTATGCTGCCATCTACTACTACCTCTGCATCAACATCCTAGTGTTCTTCCCCTCAAGGGAGCAAGCACCGATGACACAAAGGAAAAAATACCTCCTCCATTGCCAAATATATCCCATACTATTTGTTATTTCCCAACCCTAAGGATGAGTATTTCCCCTAGAATCATCCCAACAATGGATTATTCTTTGAGTGTTGACCAGGGGTATGCTTCGGTCAATACCATCGAGATGGTAAACCCTTACATGGTTCCTGATAACGAAGAGTGCCATGAATACCGACCCAATGTCCCCAGTTGATGCCATCATTGAAAAATTTGTGGGTATGTGAATATTCAGAATGAATTGGGCAATTATTATATGTAATCCATGAATGAAACCAATACTAGATAGTAGGGCCAACGTAGTGCTCAACACGTGCATGTTTCTAATCTTATTTCATCAGATTGACCTCCTCTTACATTTGTGCTACATGATCTAGAAGAGCCACCATGACCGAGCTATGATAATCCACAATCAAATGTGTATGTACCTCAGTCATTTGGCCGTTAGACAGTAGCCACTCAATAAAGTTCGACTAGTGCGCAGTGGGACATTCCTAGCACCAACCAGAATCCACTGGTTCGACAAACATCTCACTACTAGTAATGTGGGTATTAGCGACCGCCAAAAGCGGTCGCTAATGCCCTTTAGCGACCGCCCTGCGACCGCTTTTGGCGGTCGCAGTTGCTCCTTCGCTATTAATCAATAGAGACTGCCAATGGCGGTCGCTAATACTGTCTTCAAAAACCGACGAAAATTTTGTGCCCATTGTATACTGAGGCGCACGAGGGATGTTCGGATGGACCCCGAGCTTCGGTCGACGGACATGGAAGATCCACGGTGGCCGGAGGAAGGGAGGCGACGGGGTGGCGGCGACGGGAGGCGACGGGGTGGCGACGAGAGACGACGGGAGGCGACGGGGTGGCGGGGTGGCGGCGACGGGGGTGACGGGAGGCGACGGGGTGGCGGCGACGGGGGTGACCTGTGGTGGCGGTGCGGCGGCAGGAGGCGCGGACGATGTTGCAGCGAGTTTCATCGAAGAAGACAGTGCGGGGGGCGGGAAAAATCCCGCGATTTTCATTTCAGTTTTAGCGACCGCTTTTGGCGGTCGCTAAAACTATCAGTAGCGACCGCCAATGGCGGTCGCCCGCTCTGACAGGTGCCGAAACTAAAATATCTAGCAGTGTCTCCCATCATACCTCTTGTAAAAAAGCGATCTCTTATCAGCATAATTATATTATTGGCACAAAAATTTGATTTCCTCAAGAATATTTCTAGTATTAATGCTTGGTTTTTGATCACTGAGGATCTCATTCCATTATAAGATATGCGTGAATCCCTTGTAGAGTCTTTAAGAACCCCGTCTAGTTTTAAATGGGGGTTTCATCAACAGATGACTTCCACATAGAGTCATTTGAATTAGAAAAGTGTTGGGACATCATTTCATTATCTTGAGAAAATGGAGGTTCTTCTATATAGGTTAACATCTTCCCACTGTACATCACTGGATAGTTTAATCGTGTGGAAGTCTGCTGTTGTCTTCTTTACATGGGCTCTAGGATCAATCTTATCTCGACCTGAACACTCAAAAAATTTGGACTATCTAAAGAATATATGAGTATCTATAACCTAAGGATTCATGGTTATGACAAGATAGAGAAGACACCAGTTGTCATGATATGCCAAAAGACCCAATTCGGTGGGCTAGTTTCTAGTAATGAGTTCATGGTTGTCACATAGGACACTGCTTACAATGCATTAATGGGTAGACCATGGCTCTACCTACATGTGGTAGTCCCTTCCTTACATCACCAATGCCTTAAAGTACCTCTTTAATTACCATGTAGGAATACTCCAAGGTTATGCATCTCCCTTTGCCTCCTGTAAAGACTTCTGCCTAGATGCTAACTACTACAACATCAAGGACTAGAAGATTCAAGATAAAGAGGTTGAGTATGCTATGGATGTGACTAACCCATGGACAGACATGGATGACAGTTAAATTTTTTCGATTCTCCAATTGGATGTCACAACCCTAGACTTGGTGCAATTATTTGTTGTCTCAGGGATGGAGGGAGAGTGTTCCCAAGTCTAAGGAACACCTTAAGATCACCTCGTATTCCATCAAAATTAGGATCATGTGATCCCAGATCCACTACCCTTATAAGATATCGGGATGTCTTCCCCATGGAAACAAAAATATGTCATAATTTCTTGTTTCTTTGGGATATGATAAACTGGATAAAGCAGACACAAAACTATTGATTTTTATATTATCTAACATGGCCCCTTGGGTTGAAGTCCAGATGGAATAGGATTTCATCTCTATAGTTTCATTAGTGCAGGAATCCCCTGATGAGGTTTCCACTACGTCTTAGGATGTCACAAGTGCCCTATCTGGATCAACCTATTTAGAAAATTTTCCTCCCACTGATGATCCTCTCTCCATGGAAGATGAAGAGGATTTGTAATATTCTTCTCCTACATTCAAAGAAGGCATATCCACTATGGTTGATGAGCTAGTACAGGTGAACCTCTTCACTAAGATAGATCCAAATCCAACACTTATCATCTCATCCATGTTTTCAAAATAGAAGAAACAATATGTGGATTTATTGAAATAACATTGATATGTATTTTCCTGGAGCTATGATGATATGAAAAGATTGGATTCTCACTTCACAATTCACCACCTTGGTCTCCAACTAAATAATTATAGGTTACAACAACCTACCAGAATGATACACCCCTCTAATGGTTCCATGTTTCAGGTCGAGGATGATAAGATCATAAAATAAAACTTCATCAAGATGGTCCAGTACCCTAGATGGTTAGATAACATTGTTTCTGTCATGAAGAAGAAAAGACAGTTTAGAGTCTGCATCAACATCTGGGATCTCAACCGTCACTGTCCGAAGAGTGATTTTTCCCTTCCAATGACAGAACTACTGATTGACGCCACTACAATGTTCTAGGCTCTATCCATCATGGATAGAGTATTATGATTATAATCTAATCCAAATTTCCCTCTGATGATAAATATTCATACCGCATTCAGGGCACCTAAAGGTACTTTCTAATACTAGGTAGTTCCTTAATGTTTGAATAATGAAGGTCCCACATATCATAATTCCATCCACTGGATATTCAAGCCTATCCTTGGGATGTTATTGGAATGCAACATGGATGATCTGGTGGTCAAATATCATCATCACTATGACCATTTCATTGATTTTGAGAAAATGTTCGACTTCCTCCATTCCGGCCACCTCAAGATGAACCCCTTGAAGTGTGCCTTCAGGGTCACCTCTATAATGTTTCTCAGCTTCATTGTTATATATAGAGGCATTGAGATCAATCTGGAAAAGATCAAGGCCATCAGTTAGATGAATCCTCCAAGAAACATTCAGGATCTCTGAGGCTTTCATGGAAACTTAGCCTACATACGCCAATTCATCACAAATCTGGATAGTAAGTGTAATACCTTTTCTTGACTCACGAATAGAGGTACCAATTATTAGTGGGACTAGGAGTGTTAG
Organism: Viscum album; assembly: GCA_963277665.1. NCBI lineage: Eukaryota > Viridiplantae > Streptophyta > Magnoliopsida > Santalales > Viscaceae > Viscum > Viscum album. The sequence goes on along the minus strand of OY728141.1, from coordinate 439,883,374 downwards.
ACTGATTTTGAGAAAATCATGTAGTACCTCCTACAACCTATGCTTCTAATGCTACTTATCTCCGGGAAACTACTGGTATTTTATGTGACCACACTGGAAAGATCCCTCAGCACCCTACCCACCCATAAGAACAATGAAGGGATAGAGAACAGTTTATATTATCTTAGACACAAACTCTTCGATACAGAGACCATATATTCCACTACCTAGAAGAGCTACCTTACACTGGTATCCGCAGTGAAAAAATTATGAAATTACTTGTAGGACCATGAGATATGACTGGTGTCTCTCATAGATCTAATAAAGGACATCATAAACCATTACATGTTAATAAGATATATATCTCAGTGAGATGTCATCCATTAATAGTTTAGAATCAAATTTGTCCCCCAGAAGGTAATCAGTGGATATGAATTGGAAGAATTCCTTACCGCCTCTCTGGCCCTCGTAGAATAGTCTTTGGATCTTTAATTTATAGATGGATCCATAATTTCAGTGGATCAAGTCATACTATGTTGGAATATGCAATTTTATGGAGCTTCTCGAAGCCTTACTAGCTGGAGACTCAGTGATCCCAGACTCAACAGAGTATGCTTGGGTATCATCTTCATCATACCTCCATAAGCTATCCTTCTGGATTCATTCCTATAGTCAGAATGTTGTATCAACAACGAGGTAGAGTATAAATATCTCATCATAGGTCTTGAGATATCCCCAAATATTTATGTTCCCTATTGTTATGTGAAAGGGGACTCTAACCTGGTCATCAAGAAAATAAAAAATGACTACGTGGTCAGGAAGCCAAAGCCCAAACCTCTAATCACTAGTACAATAATGAACTTTATCGACCTCCAAAAGCCATCACTAAAGGTCTATAGTGTCCGACCAACGTCCTCTAAAGGGCGGCCACCCAGCGTCCGCCAAAGGGTGGCCGCGTTTGTCCCGTCGCTGTTTCTATCAGCGACCGCCATTTGGCAGACGCTGTAGGCAAGCCAGGATAGGCTTGAGCGGCCGCCAAATGGCAGCCGCTGTATCCAGGACCAATAGCGGCCGCTATAGGTCCTATCAAAACACCTATAGGGGCCGCCTAAAGGCGGCCGCTAAAGGTGTCCATGGAAACACCTATAGCGGCCGCCACTTGGCGGCCGCTATAGAATTTTAATTTTTTTAAAAAAAAATTCAATTATACATTAATATATACCCAAATAAATCTTGACAGTCATCTTCCAAGATCCATATCCATTATCACATATAACTGCCTAACAAAATTAAATAACAAAATTAGTACCGAATAAAACCTAGAAAACAAATTAATATATTTAAATTCAAACTTACTATAATAGATCTAAAGTATTTGATTTTCAAAATATATTCATAGTTTTGATTACCATTTTAAAAATTTAAAATCATTAATTCTATTGTTCTAATTAGATTGTTGTCCTATGATTTCAGGTCAATCCGATGTCGTCCGCTATGAGTTTGACCATTAGATACTCGTTTTGGCCGTTTATGACACCAGAACGGCGTTCCCGGTCATCGCGGGCACACGGAACGTCCGATTGACGTCCCATATGCTCGAACACATCACAATTCACTCACCCTTTGATGTCTTCAGATTTCCGGCCATTCAGACTTTGTTCGGCCCATTTGGACCCCCCACACGCGTGTTTATCAAGCATGCACAACACATAAAGAACGCATAATGATCCCTAATGCACATGCCACATGTCCGATTGACGTTCTGTCTATGCGTACACGTCGAAAATAATAATTATATTGTTGTCCTGTCATTTCAGGTCAATCCGATGTCGTCCGCTATGAGTTTGACCGTTAGACGCCCGTTTTGTCGTTTATGACACCAGGACGGCGTTCCCGGTCACCGCAGGCATACGGAATGTCCGATTGACATGCCGTCTACTCGACCACATCAAAATTCACTCACCCTTTGATGTCGTCTGATTTCAGGCCATTCGGACTTCGTTCGGCCCATTTGGAGCCCCCCCCCCCGCGTGCCTTTATCAAGCGCGCGAACACTTAAAGAACACATACTGAGCCCTACCGCGCAGACCGCACATCCGATTGACGTTCCTTCTGCACATATGCGTCGAAAATAATAATTATATTGTTTTCCTGTGATTTCAGGTCAATCCTATGTTGTTCGCTATGAGTATGACCGTTAGATGCCCGTTTTGGCCGTTTATGACACCAGAACGGCGTTCCTGGTCACCGCGGGCACACGGCACGTCCGATTGATGTGAAATCTTCTTGACTCCATCAAAATTCACACACCCTTTGATGTCGTCTGATTTCAGTCCATTCGGACTTCTTTTGGCCCATTTGGACCCCCACACACGCGTTTATCAAGTGCACACCACACTTAAAGAGCGCATAATGTGCCCTACCGCGCAGACTGCACGTCCGATTGACGTTCCATCTACACGTACATGTCGCGAATAATAATTAGATTGTTGTCCTATGATTTCAGGTCAATCCGATGTCGTCCGCTATGAGTTTGACCGTTAGACGCTCGTTTTGGCCGTTTATGACACCAGAACGGCGTTCCCAGTCACCGCAGGCACACGACACATCCTATTGATGTTCCGTCTGCTTTACCACATCACAATTCACTCACCCTTTGATTTCGTCTGATTTCAGGCAATTCAGACTTCGTTCGGCCTGTTTGGACCCCCCACACGCGCGTTTATCAAGCGCATGCAACACTTAAAGAACGCATAAGGATCCCTACCGTGCAGACCGCACGTACGATTGACATTCCTTCTACATGTACACATCGATAATACTAATTAAATTTTTCTCCTGTGATTTCAGGTCAATACGATGTCGTCTGCTATGAGTTTGACCGTTAGATGCCCGTTTTGGCCCTTTTTGACACCAGAACGGCGTTCCTGGTCACCGCGGGCACACGACACGTCTGATTGACATGCCGTCTTCTCTACCACATCACAATTCACTCACCCTTTTATTTCGTCTGATTTCAGGCCATTATGAATTCGTTCAGCCCATTTCGACCCCCACACGCGCCTTTATCAAGCGCGTGCAACACTTAAAGAACGCATATTGAGCCCTACCGCGCAGACCGCACGTCCGATTGACATGCCGTCTATGCATACACGTCTTGAATAATAATTAGATTGTTTTCATGTGATTTCAGGTCAATCTGATGTCACCCGCTATGAGTTTGACCGTTAGAAGTCCGTTTTGGCCGTTTATGACACCAGAACGGCGTTCCCGATCACCGCGGGCACACGACACGTCCGATTGACATGCCGTCTACTAGACCACATCACAAATCACTCATCCTTTGATTTCCTATGATTTCATCCCATTAGGACTTCTTTCGGCCCGTTTGGACCCCCCCCCCCCCCGTGCGCGTTTATCTAGAGCGTGCAACACTTAAAGAACGCATATTGAGCCCTACCACGCAGACCACACGTCCGATTGATGTGCCGTCAATGCGTACACGTCGCGAATAATAATTAGATTGTTGTCTTGTGATTTCAAGTCAATCCGATGTCATCCTCTATGAGTTTGTCTGTTAGACGCCCGTTTTTGCCGTTTATGGCACTAGAACGGCGTTCCCAGTCACCGCGGGCACACGGCACGTCCGATTGATGTGTCGTCTACTCGAACAAATAACAATTCACTCACCCTTTTATTTCGTCTGATTTCAGGCCATTTGGACTTCATTCGGACGGTTTGGACCCCCCCCCCCCCCGCGCACGTTTATCAAGTGCACACAACACCTAAAGAACGCATACTGAGCCCTACCGCGTAGACCGCATGTCCTATTGATGTTCCATCTATTCTTACACATCGCGAATAAAAGTTAGACTGTTGTCCTATGATTTCAGGTCAATCTGATGTCGTCCTCTATGAGTTTGACCATTAGATGCCCGTTTTGGCCGTTTTGACACCAGAACGGCATTCCCGGTCACCACGGGCACACAACATGTCCGATTGACATGTCGTCTACTCGACCACATCACAATTAACTCACCCTTTGATTTCGTCGGATTTCAGGCCATTCGGACTTCGTTCGGCCCGTTTGGACCCCCCACACGCGTTTATCAAGCACACACAACACTTAAAGAATGCATACTAAGCACTACCGCGCAGACCGCACGTCCGATTGATGTTACGTCTGTGCGTACACGTCACGAATAATAATTAGATTGTTGTCATGTGATTTTAGGTCAATCTGATGTCGTCCGCTATGAGTTTGACCGTTAGACGCCCGTTTTGGCAGTTTGTGACACCAGAACGGCGTTCCCGGTCACCGCGGGCACACGACACGTCCGATTGATGTGCCATCTGCTCGAAAACATCAAAATTCACTCACCCTTTGATGTCGTCTGATTTTAGGCCATTAGGACTTCGTTCGGCCCATTTAGACCCCCACATGCACGTTTATCAAGCACACATAACACTTAAATAACGCATAATGAGCCCTACCGCGCAGACCGAACATCCGATTGATTTGTTGTCTGTGCGTACACATCTCAAATAATAATTATATTGATATCCTGTGATTTCATGTCAATACGATGTCATCCTCTATGAGTTTGACCATTAGACGCCCGTTTTGGCCGTTTATGACACCAGAACGGCGTTCCCGGTCACCGCGGGCACACAGAACGTCCGATTGACGTGTCGTCTACTCGACCACATCAAAATTCAGTTACCCTTTGATGTCGTCTGATTTCAGGCCATTCGGACTTCGTTTTCCCCATTTGGACCCCCCGCGCGTTTATCAAGCGCGCACAACACATAAAGAACGCATACTGAGTCGTACAGCGCAGACCGCACGTCCGATTGACGTGCTGTCTGTGCGTACACATCACAATTAACTCACCCTAAAAAGATACAAATATAGAAAGAGTTATTGGGATTATCTCAAGAAACAACTATCTGGAGTTTCTCTCCATCCACTGACACACCTTCCTCTGAGATTATTTGACCCAATAACTATACCTATATAATGAATAAAAAACTGACATGTATATAGCATGATGTATAGTCAATGAGAGTAATCTATATGATGTCAAGATGTTGGGTATGATCATCATTAGTCTTGGAGTGCATGAAGATGTCATCCACAAATACTAAAACAAACTAATCTATGTAAAAAAGGAAAATTATATTAATCATGGATATAAAAAATTCTAAAGAATTCATCAACACAAATGAAATTACCTCATGCATGGGGTTCATTCTCATCTGGATCACCAATATCACTATGATGTCCACCAGATGTATTCAGAGCCTACAATATATATCAATATTATGTATCTTAAACATATCAATAAAATTCAATCTGAGTATGGTTTGTTTTTTTTTTACCTGTGGAGAAACTTGTTGCGTCGTCATTTCATCGATACGTGATGACATTTGTGTCAACCTCTCCTCATACTCTGCACGTAACTGCTGAAACTGTGAATAAAAATTGCGCTGCATATCCCGCATGGAAGAATCTATCTCAGCCTGTGTGCGCATCCCTGAATCTTTGCATGCACCCATCACATTTGCTCTAACAACTGCACATCATGGGACAACACCTCCATAAGTCAATGAATAACCATGACCGTCACGCCCCACGACACGGTGAAATATTTCATCTCTACACACAATACTATGACGTTTCTCCTCTGGAAACTCGGCTAACTGAGCATCAAACTGAGCCTGTAGCATATAATGAATCAATGAACAAATATGAATAATTTATATAAAATAAAAAATACATTTATTAGTAAATAATTTTCTTACTATAACACCAGCAACATCAGGATCACCAGCTCTACGAGTCCTTATCCATATTGACATCTGATCGATTGGTTCGCCGTGTTGGTGTAACTATAATAAAGGGGTTCACCATGTTATACTATAATATTTTTAAAATATAAATGAAACAGTGAATTCTAAACTTACATCATGGCTGAGCTGTGACACATGTCGAGTTCCAAGTCTGGAATGCATGCCCTGCATCGCCCGATTATGTGAATGACGAGCAGACTCGGCCTAAATTCAACGTATTTACTAAATAGAAAATTGAAAAATTAGTCATTTATATATTAACAGTAATAAATATTACCATCGCTGCCTCACTCGACCAAAACATAACCAAATCCTGCCACTACACAGGATGAATGCCCGGAGGGACTCGCTGTAGAATGTCTGGCACACCCGCAAATGGTGTCCAGTGATCTCTCTTCACCCTTGACTTGTAATACTTCCATAATTTTCGGCATTTGAAGATACATACAACCCGAAACTCATCTGGACAGGATGCCAAATTATCCTATTAAAAATATTGTCAGCAGATGGGACAATAATAATAACAATATCATGAAAAATTAAACATTAAATTTACCTAAACCTCCCTCCATAATCTGTCCATCGTATCCTAATGGAAAGAACTCCAGTCATGAGTCGTCAGAGAGAATCTGTGTGAGTCTCGTATCATATGCCCAAACTGATGACTCAATGCAGTTTCACCATCTCCAACTGGATGAAATGTGTCGTCAAATAACACATCCAATCAGGCTCTAGAGTTCCAGGATCGAACCCCTCTACCAGGACCCATGCGTTTACTGGAAGAAACAGTAGATCCTGATAAACATAAATTCATAAATAAATTACAATATAAATTAATAATTAGAAACAGTTAGGGAAATATAAAAAGAAAATTACAATCAATTAATTTAGAAAAATGAAAACATACATACCAACAACATCAGGTGAACCACTGTGACCACCCTGTGACATACCTACATTAAAAGAAATTATAGTTAAATCAAGCAATTTTTATACATATATAACTCACAAATATTTTTACAAATAATAACTGCGGATATAATTACAATTTCCAATAATCATGCAAGTCTATCGTATCCCCTTCAACTGTCTCTCTGGTCCATTGTATATCTTCATCTCATACAGCTACTGTTGTTTGGTCAAGTGTTTGATTAGGAAATGCGACAACTTCAGGTTCCTCTTGGTCAATCAGAAAAACCCCTCTTCTAGACATTTTCACCACAACATTCCAATTTGAATCAATGCCGACAAAGTAAACTTGTTTTGCCTACGATGTGAGTATGAAGGGCTCATTTCTAACCTGTTCATCTTTATATAGAATATTGTTAATGTTTACTAATGTAAATTGGAAGTTATCAACTTTCCTTCCATGAACTGGATCGACCCAATCACACCTTAACAATATGTGTTTTAAGCCACGATCATAAATAACCTCAATAATATCTCTCAACAATCCATAATAATAACCCGCACCAACAAAAGAACAACCAACACCACTATTTTGTGTGGCTCGGTTCATGTCAACATCGCTAATACGAAATCGGAATCCATTAGCATCTAAAGACTTGTAGCGACGAGCTATAATAAATGGACCATTAGCTAGTTGGTTGAGTTCTTCGCTCGCATACTGGGTTAAATCACGTAACTTTTGAATCTGAAAATTTCACATATATAGTTTAATGGATAAATGATTGTGAAAATACAACTAAGTTTTACTATAAAAATATTAAATCAATTATACGTACATGAGTCTTGAACCACTCATGAAATGTGTTGAAATGATGCTTTTGGATTTGATACTCAGTTGCACGGGGCCTTTCACATTTTAACTAAGCGATATGCATCCTAAATCACAACACAATATAAGGTAAGCAATAAAATAAATATAGAAACAAAATACACATCAACTATGAAACTTACTGTATCAATGGCATAACTGATAGAGTGTTGAACAACAGATATCGATGAGCTTGAACCCACGCGTCGTTCCGCATATCAAATGTTATTACTTCTCCAATTGGACCCTCATCTGTCTTGGACGATTTATCTATCTTTGTTTCAACCTCATCAATATATGAATCACAGAAATTAGTACACTGATCGATTAAATATCCCTTGGAAATTGAGGCTTCTGGATGAGCTTTGTTGCGCACATAGAGTTTCAATGTATTTAAGTATCACTCTATTGAATACATCCACCTGAATTGCAGGGGACCACCAGCAATGACTTCACCAGTGAAATGCATGGTCAAGTGAACCATGACATCAAAAAAAGGCAGTGGAAAGAGTTTTTCTAGGTGACATAGTGCATATACAATCTTATCATGTAGCTTTTTCAAATCACTCATGCGATAATTCCTAGAACATAGTTGTCTGAAAAAATTAGAAACTCCAATCAACGGCTCAACAACCTGGGAAGGTAAGCAATCAAGAATTGCTATAGGAATTACCTATTGAAGCATAATATGATTATCATGACTTTTCAAACCCTGTAATGTCATGCTCGTCATATTCACATGCTTCGAAATATTATAGCAATAACCATCTGGCACCTTAACAGTCTTCAAAAATGATAGAAATGTTTGTTTCTCTTTTTTATGCATTGTGTACTGTGTAGCAAGAATGTATGCCTGATTACCTTCACCCAACTGTAAATGTAAAGGTTTTCTCAATCCCATTTCTTGCAAATCACGTCGAGCATTATCATTGTTCTTTGATTTCCCCTTAACGCCTAAAATGGTGCACAAAATATTATCACATACATTTTTTTCAATCTGCATCACATCTAAATTAGGCCTTAAAATACTATATTTCCAATAAAGCAATTCAAAAAAAAAATACTTTGTTTCTTCCAATTATGACTTCGCTGTCTATTTGCAGAAGGAATAGAAGGAAATTCAAGAACCAATAAATCTTGAAAATCATACATTGTACGGATGTTTTCTTGATCAAGTTGTGCACAAATTTCAACCCCAGACAGTATTTGTGGTGATGGGTCAAACTATCTATTCCCATCAAACGATACACGGTCTTTTCTGGACCTCTACAATGGAAGAAGAAAGCCTCTGTGACCAAGATATTCCCACTTTCTACAGTGCTTAAGCCATATAGATTTCTTACTCTTATTACAACAAGGGAAAGTAAATTCTCCTTTTGTAATCCAACTTGATAAGTTAGCATACGCTGGGAAATCATTAATTTTCCATAACAAAGCTGCCCAAAGTCTAAACATTTCATTTGCTGCCGAGTCAAAAGTCATTACACCATCGGCCCAAAATTCTTGTAGCTCATCAATCAAAGGTTGCATATAAACATCGATTTTATCACCAGGTCCTCTCGGTCCATCAATTAGAATTGACAGTAAAAAAAAGGTTGATTCATACATACCCATGGGGGAATGTTGTATGGAACCAACACCACTGACCATGTACTATGTGTCGCACCAACCATGAACCTAAATGGGTTAAAACCATCCGCTTCCAAACCCAGTCAAATATTATGATCATCTAAGGAAAGGTCTGGGTGTCTTTGATCAAACTCTTTCCATGCCAAAGAATCTGCTGGGTGAGTTAATTAATCAACCTCTTTCTTTCTCTCTAAATTCCATGTAATCAATTTAGCAATTTTAGTGGACAAGAAGAATATCTTCAGTCTCAGTTTCAGTGGGAAATAACACATCTGTTTAGGAGAAACTTGTTTCCCTTTATTCAAGACTCTCCCAGGAAGAATCTGACTACCTTGATTAATCTCATTGGTCTTCCACCTGGATGTATAGCAAACAGTACAATTATTTAATTGTGTATTCTCTTTTCTGAACAACATACAATTATTGTGACATGCATCAATTATATCATATGTAAAACCAAAATCATCGATTAACTTGCGAGCTTGATAGAATGACTCCGGAATCTTTGCTCCAGCAGGGAGTACCTTCTTCAATAATACAAACAACATGTCGAATGAGGTGTCTGACCACTGGTTCAAGTCCTTCAAGAGTAACAATTCAATGATGAACGACAGTTTACTAAATTTAGTGCATCCATGATATAATTCTGTACGCGCATCGTTAAGAATTTCAAATAATTTCAATGCTTCTCTATCTGCAGAAGAACGAGGATTTCTCAATCCAACGTCGTCATTTACGACATTACTGTCTTCAGATTGAAACTGACACATCATATCATTGAGCATTATGTTCATCGGATCAACTGTTCTCGAATCAACATTCATATGAATATTTTCTGAGCGATGACATGAATCAAAATCTTCTCCATGATGCGTCCATGACTTATTGTTTTTCAAAAAACCATTAAAAAACAAATGTTCTCTAACACTATCTTGTTTGAAGAGATATTTATTTGCCCATTTTCTGCAAGGAAAACTAATCATATCGCTTGGAAATTTGTTGGTAAAATCTATAAATCGCTTAGTCCCCTCATAATATTCATCTGAAAATCTATCTTTCATATCAATCCAACTCCTATCCATATCTGTATTTAATAGAAATAAAAAGTGATATATCTTATTTAAATTCTAAAAAAACACACATCATTAAAATTTGAAAAACAAATTTTAAAAGGATAAAAAACATTACCTGCGGAGGACTTGATTGTGAGTAATGAGGTGTGACTCGATTGCGGATCCATGATGATGAAGTGACTTGATGATAGAGGTTTGATGGCCGGACTCGAAAGGAGCGGAACTGTTGGACAAAGCGTGGAGGGTTCTACACAGTGGGGCGCAATGGACCGGAAGGGTCCAACAGAGGCAGGAGGACTTGTCGGAGAGATGCAATGGGGCTGGGAGGGGACAATGGTGGAGGGACTGTCCAGGTGCAGCACGGGCAGGGGTGGGGGGTTGCCGGGACGCGGGGGTGTCAGGGTCACGGGGGCGCAGTGCGGAGGCAAGGCAGTAGGGGTCACTGGGGTGCAGCGCGGGCAGGGGGTTGCCGGGTCGCGGGGGGTGTCGGGGTCACAGGGGTGCATCATGGAGGTAAGGCAGTGGGGGTCGCCGAGGTTCCAGGTGGCATAACATAGAGGCAAGGGGGGTGGGTATCGCCGGGGGTCGGGGTCGCCGGGGGTCGGGGTCGTCGGGGGTTGCCGAGGTCACCGGGAGGTCGGGGGTCAGGGGTTGGGGGTCAGGGTCGATGGGGGTCGGGGGTTGGGGGTCGGGGTCGATGGGGGTCGGGGTCACTGGCAGTCAGGGGTCGGGTCTCTGGGGGTTGGGGAGGGGTCGTCGGGGGTCGGGGTGGGTCGCCGGGGGTCGGGGAGCAGTCGCCGGGGGTCGGGCTCTCAGGGTCGAGGGGTCGGGGTCGCGTTGTTGGGGAAGGGTGGGTCGTGAGGTTGGGGAGGGGAGGGAGGGGAAAATGTAGAGATTTGAGAATTAAAGTGCAGCGGCCGCCATTTGGCGGCCGCTGTTGATAGTATTAGCGGCCGCCAAATGGAGGCCGCTATAAGTGCCCCGCCTCGAAAACCAGAAATTCTAGTAGTGATTAGAGTGTACACACCAACTGATGTCATCATTCACTTCTCATCCATAAGGAACTCGTGTCTCTTGTTCTTAGAATGGCTAAGACGATGCCTCATCCATCCTTTCGACATCTCATAAAGAGCCTAACTAGGAATATTTTTTATCCATATAGTGCATCTAAGAGTCATCGCTTGCATCACTTTGGACAATGATGATAGCCCACATTTAATACACCCTACAAATGATGCCTCCACATCAGGACCTCTAGGTACCCCTACCTCATTTGAGGAGACCCTTGACTGGATGAATCCCTTCATTGAGTACCTCAAACCTAGTAATCTCCTGAAAGACCAAGCCGAACGTGAGTGACTCTGTTGACACACAATATAGTTCACCCTCTAGAATGGTCCCAATCTTGAGCATACCCTCTTCAAATGTGGGTTTGATGGAGATAGCCTCTATTTCATTAAAGGAGATGATATTCCCCAGGTTATTCCATAATTCCATGATGGTTAATGTAGATCTCATTAGGCATGCCTAAAGATATCTCATCATATCCAAATTTTAGGCTACTTTTGAGCCACCATGGTCGACGACTGCATTGTGTTTTCTATGAGGTTCCACATGTTCCAGATCCATGATAATTTTTTGCATAGGCTACCAGATCCACCCCATACTTCCAATTACTCTTGGTCATTTTCATTATGAGGAATCAATGTCATGGAACCATATCTACTAGAAATGGATCTCTAGTCCAAGTGCATCCTGACTGCTACATATTTCATTTCCAAGTGGGTAGAGGTAGTTTTTATCAAGGAAGTTTTGGCCTATTCCATTATTGAATTAATGAGCTCCAATATAATCCCCCAATTCAGATTGCCTAATTCCATCCTCAATGACAACAACACCAATATCCAGGAATCCGAGTTGAAGAAACTATATGCTAAGTACAATATCTGATATAATCATACTTGTCGCTATCATGCTCAAAAAAATGGGAAGATTGAGGCATTCAAAAAAACCCTCTATAACATTTTGAAAAGTTTGTTCTCCATAATAAGAAAAGTTGTACTGAAATACTCCCCAAAACTCTCTAGGATTACCAGACAACGAATCTTAATTCCACCCAGGTAACCCCATATTCCCTAGTGTATGAAACATAGGTGGTCATTCCCATCGATATACAATTACCATCACTTCACATAGAAATCTACAATAATTATACACTAGAAAAAGTAACAAAAATCCATTTGGATAAATTAGATGCACCTGATGAGAATAAGATTCTTTATTTGAACATCCCAGAGAGGCATCAGAACAAGATAGCCATATATTTCAATAAGAAAGTTTGCCTCTATTATTTCCTTCAAGGAGACTTGTTATTGGACCTGATAATGCCATTAATACCTGATAGGAAGCCATCAAAGTTGGAGACCAAATGGGAGGGACAATATGATATTGACATGGTTTAACCCAATGGTACATACTCCCTGGTCACTATGGATGGTGAGTGTATTTCTCCTCCTACCAATCCCAAATTCCTTAAAAGTACTTTTCATGATGGTGTCGTTATCCTATAGGATGTTAACCTTATCATCCTATTCTTACAATATGTTAAACTAAAATTGGTCTAATATATATGAACCTAAACATAGATCACTTTTATCCCTCATGATGATAAACTATGAGTGATTAATACACCTCATGGTCTGAGCTCTACAACATTAAACTGAGATCTCCCTTGTCCTTAACACAAAATGTTAAACCGCATGGGTACCACCAAGATTCTCAGATCATGTCATTTGGGTCTCCATCATCTTTTACATCTGAAATGAACCCCCTAGTAGCTTGGTCTCATGCCATCTTGGTTCACCTACCATTTGGGGCCAACGTCCCGAGGGATCGTAAATGAAAATTGGACACAGGTCCTGCGTTGTGAATATGGTCAGTGATCGATGCTCAATTTTTTATTCCCATTCTATGTAAAATGAGATGGATATTGTGTTGAAAACATGGTTAGTAGTTATCCTCAATTGTTTTTGTCTTCCCCATGGTATCCTAAATGTCGGTCGTGGTGATTAACCTTTTTCTGCCATTATATCCCACTTACATGAGGTTAATCTGGGAATCTACAGTCCAAGCTCAGTGAACCCAAAATATGATCTTCCACATCCTTTTCACACTATGTTAATCTACAAATTGTTTTAATAAATATGTATGGATTGATTCACTTTATCATGGGATATATAGGAACACCTTGAAATTTTTTCTTCTAGTCCATCCCAAAAAATCTATTCAACCCCCTGGGTTTAGTTTTCTTCAAGGGTCACATATGTTGTGGTGTGGACATATTTATTCACCATTAATATCATGTTTACAATGAATGCATCATGATCCCATCCTTCCAGAATGTCCTTTATTCCCCATCCTACAGAATGATGTTAAACTGCATGACATTTTCAAGAACTATGTATGCAATTATTCCCATTCTTATGGTATACGTAGGAACACCCAGATGTTTTATCCTCAGGTCCAACCCTGATTTTTAGAAGAATTCTATTCCTTCTACCCCCTTCGCCTATGTTCTATAGGGTGTATGCATTGTGGTGTGGAATTATTTCCCCATTCACATGGGGTTGGAAATAACCATTCCATGTACCTCTTTCGAGAGTTCTCTATTTTTCTACCCTTACCGCAAGACATAAGACTACACGACCATGTCCCATGCACATGAAATTAAAGTGGGCATCACTTGGTCTAAGATCTATGACATTAAAATAATAACACCATCATCCTTTCTACATGATGTTAAACCACACAATATTTCAATAACTATGTGTTTCTTGATTACCATCCTTATGAGAAATGTAGGAATGCCCAAACATTTCATTTTCAGGCCCACCCTAGGTTTATCAATTCTTTATCATTACCCCTTGGCCTATGTTCTCTCCTAGAATTGTGAATGGTGTGGAATATGTGGGCTTACGTACTTATTAACATCATTGTTTTGAATGCCATACACATTTCACTTTGAGATGCATCTTTTTCCGCATCCATGTCGCATGGAATTAAACTGTACTGTATTCAAGAACTATGTATGGATTGATTCCCATCCAGTTAAAATATGTAGAAATGGCTAGACATTTCATCTTTGGGTCCATCCGTAGTTCCATAGATCTTTTTCCCCATTGTCCCGAAGTTCCCCCCTAGGATTCCCCACGGTGTGATGCGGAATTTTTTCCACATTCATGACATGTATGCTTTATCACGCCATGTGCATTCCCTTTAAGACTACGATCATCCACATATGTTTGTATCACATGATGTTAAAACTCAAAAAATTTAAGAAATATGTATGGCATTATTCCCATCCATATGGGATACATAGGAACGCCCTGACATTTCATCTTTGGGTCCCTTCCTATGTTCATAAATCCATTTTCCTCTTTTCCTCCACTCATATCCTCAAGTCATCTACCCTTAACTGGACCCATCAACCCTTTTTATACCTCACCGACATGCTTAGATGCACTGTGGTTTAGGACTTAGAGGGTTGGATTCTATAAGGACATCCTTTCATCAGTTTCCATGCTTCACATCTCCTTTTATTTTGGTTTCAATCTTCTTTCACATAAAAAATGACCCCTGAATAGTATGGTTGTTTGGAATTATGGCTCTCATACTTCTTTGGTCCAACATCATAGAAAATTTTGAACGAAATTATGAGTCAGGTCCCATGTAGCATGTTTGGCCAGCTGTCGACCCTCTTTTTGTTCCATTTTCAGGTCACACTATATAGATGCTGTGTTTAAATCATGTTAAAAACTTATCATACATCTTTATTCCACCCCCATTATTCCCTAAATTTTAGTCTCATGATTCACATCCCTTTTAACTCCATCATATTCAATTGTAAGTTTTACCCCCATGGGGTTATCCCTCTGTGCACCTTTACACGTTAAGATGACAAATCAACATCGTGGGGTCATCTTCGACTCCACACTGTCTCCCCTACAGAGTATTCTCCATGTTTTAAATATCTTCTCCACACTTTTTTCCACACCGAGAATAGCTCACATGGTCTTAGGGAAATGGGTATAGTTTATGCCTGTATTGAAGAACCACAATTCCATTCGTTCAAAACCTATGACCACAAACTAGAAGATCTAGTTCCTTAGTCCATGTATCATGACATTAAATTGTGTGCATTAATTTGGAAATTTGTTGTGTGGTGTGGACTATCATGTCCCCATTCATGTTCGGTTTCATTAAGGCACCACATCACATATTTTCTCTTTGCAAATCTTCCCATTTTGGTCTGAGCTCTATGACCATAAACTATTATCTCTTATGTCCTTATCATATGACGTTAAACTAAATTTTATTCATCCAGGTTTTGTGTGGATAACTACCCAGCCATAAGTTGTATTCATTTGAGAAGACATTGTACCTATGGAATTTTCCTTTTTCCATGCCACTTTTAAGATCTATTTGTGCCTTTATTCTCACCCTTGTGGGATTCATAACAAGACCCGAACACATTTCCTCTGGGTCTAGCCACAGATTTGTGATCCTTTTCCATCTCCTTATTTTGGGACTGATCCTTTCTTCTCATAAAGGTGTGACCTGATATGGATTTATTCTATCCAATGCACATTGGGTCTACCACATGGTGCTACTCCATGCCTATGTGCACCTTATTGTTGAAACTCTATGAACATAAACTTGGATCTTAGGTCATAATGTCCAGCCATTAGGAATTTGAATCAGATGTACTCTTTTAGAAGTGTGTGGGGGTGGGGTTGAATTTTCTTTCATCATTCACATCAGGTTTACAATAACCACACCACCCACCCCTTGAAAATCTCTCCGTGTTCTCCACCCATACCGCATGATGATAAACTGCACAAGCATGTCCCACACACAAGACATTACACTATGCACCTTACGGTTTGAGCTCAAGATCCTTAAACTAAGATTATTATCATTCATGTACACATGAAGTTAAAATGCATAAATTTTTTAATATTAATCTTTAAAAGAGTATATAACTCCCTTTTTATTGTCTTCCTACCAGAACACTTACAAGAACTACGTCTGTCTTGATTTCTATCCTTATAGGATATGTAGTAAAGCCCAAACATCATGTCGGTGGCCCTGTCAAAACCACTTTCGCCTTCTAGGCCCCTTATGGCTACGGATATCTTAACAGTGCCTGGTGTTACATAGAATTC
This sequence comes from Viscum album, assembly GCA_963277665.1. Taxonomy (NCBI): domain Eukaryota; kingdom Viridiplantae; phylum Streptophyta; class Magnoliopsida; order Santalales; family Viscaceae; genus Viscum; species Viscum album. Next base: position 439,866,839 of record OY728141.1, on the reverse strand, counting down.
TTATGTCCTCATTCATGTTGAGTTTATAATAATTGCTCCATGTGCTTCCTTTTATATTACCAATCTTTGCGCCAGTCCCCCATTACACTTAAACTATATGGGGGTGTCCGAGTTGAAAAAAATCATTCATTTGGGGTTTCTATAATCTTTCACATCCAAACTGACCCACTAAACAAAGTGGATGATAGGAATTAGTTCTCTTCTACCATCTTGGTCCAAAATCTCATAGGATTTTTAACGGCACTACAAGATATGCTCCATGTAGTGAATATGGTTAGCAGTCAACCCTCAATTGTTTATTCCCATTCAGGATAATGAGAAATGGCTACTGTATTTCAAACATGGTCAACAGTTATCCTTCATCTTCACAATTCTCCCATTGTGTCCCAAATATCAGATGTTGTGAATAACATGTTTAATTTTCCTTTCTATTTTACAGATCCTTGACACCCTCGGTGTTGCAACACAACACATTTGCACCTGTCGAGTAGGAATGTTGGTTCTTATGTCATTTTACCCACCCCATATTTCCTTTCCACCATTACATGATCTTGTTAGATGGGGAAGGCCCAACAATGATCATTGTTTCTTACACCGAGCATGCCTAATATAGTCTTAGGGGTTGTGGTGGGGTAATATATATCTATATATGAGATGGTGTGACCTATCAGTCCTAAAATATGACCATAAATTGTTACAATATCTTCCTCACCACATGATGATAAACTATTATGAATACAAATAGCTATGAAAGGATTGATTCACGCCCCTATAGGATATGAAAATACATTCAGGCATCTGATCCCCAGGTATAGCCAACTGAATGGTAAACTCCCTTTTATTGTCTTTCTCGACCCCAACATCCTTTTTCAAAACATCCGATGTGGTGAAAACATCTCTGGTCCTCATTCACACTGGGTTACGAACTTCACCAAACATTTCTCTTTTGGGGTACCCATGTCCTCAATGCTTGAATTTAAACTGCGGTCCTACTGTGAACATGTTCAAGATGCCCCATGCTAATTATAGGATTCATCACCTTCCTCTCTAGAGAGGATTTCCCTCACTAGCATTGGTCTCTAACCACATTTTCTTCAAGAACTATGGTTTGCTTGATTCCCATCCTTATGTTATATTTAGTGATGCCCAGGTATTTCACCTAAGTCCTAGCCCCATGACCGTTTAATATCCTTGTTCTTTTCCACTAATCATGGCCTGGACATTATGACCTTAAACTAGGGGTTACAAGTCCTTGTAACATGACATTAAACTATTGGGTAGGATCCTTGCAGTACGACCTCAAACTAAGTGATAAATCCTAATCAAATGACATTAAATTATCCATGCATCATCCTCCCTATAGGATGCTAAATTGCACACTTATCATCCCCACTTGCATGATGTAAAACTATAGACCATCTTAGGTCCTCACTAGAGTAGTCCCTCCTAAAAGGTGGCCTGATCTTGATTTGGACTGATATGCTCTCCTAATGTACTTTCATCAGGGTGGCGTAATTTCCAAAGTGTTGTACATTATTCAATCATACCCTCATTCCATCACCATGATTTTCATGCCCTCTATTTCAGATCCCCATTCCCTTTCACGTTTGAAGGAACCCCTAACCATTAGGATGATCAACCTTAAGGCTCACCTACCATCCTGGGCCAACGATCTGAAGGAAATCGAAGGAAACATCGAGTTTGGCCCTATTTTTTTTAATCTGGTAAGTGGTTGGCCCTCGTTTGTTTATTCCCATTTTAGGATAACGTGATGTGAATGATATGTTTCAAACACATTCAATTGTTATCCTCCACAGTCATTCCTTCCTCACTTCATTCTAAATTCTGGGTATCATAATTCACATTCTTCATTCCCCTTTGTTTGTAATTATTCCAGCACCCCTAGCATTATCCAACTCGTGCGGTAGAGAATGTTAGGAGAGGGAAGTTGGGAAATTTTGAGAATTCTTTTTACTAACCATGGCCCCCCATTTCTTCCCATAATCTCGAAGTGGTAATTCTGACCCCAGATGTCTGGTGATTGGTTTTTACCCTCTTATGAAACATAAATAATTATATAGTCATCACTTTTTTCTCACATCTGGAATGACCCGAGGGAGCATAGGGATTGAACAATATATATTTTACAGATACGATGGAGATGCAGTAATAAAAACAAATAATAATTATCATGCACACAACCAAAGTAAAAAATCAAGCATGAAACTATGTTTGTGGGTTTGCGCAAATTACAGCCCCATTGATTAACCCCGCTGATAGTTGGGTTGACCTCTTCAATGGAGCATCACTACTCCACCACTCTCTATCTTGTGACATCTAGGATTGTTTGTTTCCTATTAAGCTCTAACTATTATTTAATAGTAATGGGGAAAAGTTCATCAGCCCTGATTTGTGCCTGATCCTCATCAGCTCAGATATTATCCATCTATTGGGATGCTCGCCTCATCTATTTTTCGACCTCTATCAGTTGTTCCTTCAATAGCGATATGAGTTCCCATTTTTCATCGAGGAAAGAATAATGTTCATTTGACCATGCCCTCAAGCGTTGGATCTCCGGTTCATTCTTATAATGTGTCTTGATATAGAAATACTTCTTTCTCTCCCATCCAACACAAAGGCCATGATCATGTTCCCATCTATTCACCTCCATATAATCTTGGATGAGCATATGAGGGTGTTAGGCATAGACTCTTATAGTGCCTAGTTTGCGTAACTAAGAAATAATTATCCCAATTTAGCTTATCTACTCTTCTTGTGGGGTTTCCTTGATGAATTTCTTGATTAGTTTCCATGATTGGAAGAGACATACATACTAGCATCTTCATCAGAAGTAGTCTCATCCCAGTTCTTTGGGTTTATAGATTAGTGTGCTAGGAACGCCTTGAGAAATTCATCCACAGGGTCTTCTTTAGGTGTCCTATCATATAGGCCGGGTTCCATGTCATTGTGTTGATCCTCATTGCTGGACTCCAACTTGATTATCTAAAGTTCTGTCTAGCTAGTGGTCCTATTGGTTTCTGTGATCACTTTAGTCTGGTTAATGTGAGCATCCAATTCCATGAAGATCAATGTTCCCCTCAAAAAAGGATCTCCAGGAGCCCCAATCATGCTCTCTAGGGAATCCCACACCATTTAAATAATTTTCAGGTATAAATACAAAGAATCCAATTTTCCACATTCAGTGAACAATTGTTACGGATTCTATGATGGAGAAGACTTATAGAGATGAAATAATTTTTCTCTCCCTTGAGATACTACTATCAGAATCCCAGACGTGGACCCCATACATTTTTGGGAACTCTAAAGACTCATAGAGAACCACTCTCGGTGTCACAGTCGTACTAGATTTTACAATCACCATATTACAAGGTCCATACCCTGAAGCTATGATTGCTATCTAGAACGAACTAGATTTACATATAAGGTTCTCCTACCCATGGAATATGTCAATTGAGAATGCTTAGATGACCTGAATGAGGACCACAACAGAATGGTTTAGGGTTTACCTCAAGAGCCTTGGTATGATCTTCCAGCTCCAAGGTTGTGAGTTCACCTTCCTATAAAGGTATCCCTCTACGAAAATCTACCCCTAGGAAGACTCTTTTTAATATTTGGGTAGAGGAAGAACTCCCTCAACTCAGTAGTGGATAACTGTAGAGGAACTTTTTGGTTATTAAGTGTATTCACCCAGTCTCTAAATGGATGCAGAGTACCCTGGGAGTGCCCAAAGTACTCTAGATCAGTGATGTATTGCTCCCCTTTCACTTGAAACAATAGAAATATGAACTTGGAATGAAAAATTTATAACTCATACATCCCAATATGGTTAAGGTGGTCCCACATTTGGGAAGGTCTAAGGAATTGTCTGCTGAAGTCCCATGTGTCCCAAGACATTGAAAAAACAACATCCTCAGGCATGTCTATGTGGGGTAGCCACTTCCCAAGAGCCCGATAGGATTTCCTATTGAACCCCATGGGTGTAATACCTTCTTGAAAACTCTTCTAATTTGGTAATTTCAGGCCCACCTTTTCCACTTGCCTCCCGCTCGGTGTTGGTCCTGGAGTTGTCTGAATCTTCACTACTGCAGCCCCACCATCATGGAAAGCTATTGCCACCTTTTCAGTCCCGAACTCGAGGTTGAAGAGGAACCCTATCACCATCACAGATGGTTCGTTTCGTCAACATTTCCCCTAGGTAGGATTCCTCCCATCTCATGGAATATTCCTTGACTAGATCGTAGATTGTTGTGGGAATAGGAAGATTATTTCACATTTTTTCATCCTCCTGTGTGAACATGAGCCATGTCTAACTCATAGCACACGGATGGTCCTCATTAAGTAATCCCAATTAAAATTGTGGGATAAACCTCTATATGCACTAGAACTACCTCACAAATAGGTATGAGGTGTAAGACTCAATGATAGGCTTGTAATCAATCAGTGCCACCAGAAATACACCGTTAAAGGCTAGGAGAAATGATAGATACTCCTCAGTTCCCAGTTATTCATATGTGAATACACCTATTGGAAATGTAAATGAATTGAAGTTTAATTCATCTGCCTTCCAGAATGTGTTCAGAACCAACAGTGATGTCATTTTGGATAAAAATCTCCCCACCTAATTCAAAAATGGATTGTTGGAAGTCTAATCTAGGAGGGAAAATCTGGTTCAGATATTCATAGATTCCCATGTGTGTTGTTGTCCATCATTAAAAAATATGGAGTGTTCTACACATCCTATTTGGATTATTCTCCCCACTGATGATCTACAACACCTTGTACAACTTGGACAACCTCGGGATCCCCAATTAGACATGCTTCTCCATTTCTAGCACGAATGCCACAGTGAATGTTATTGGTCACACAGTCATGTTTGTGTCCCTGACTGGAAACATCTAGCCACATATAAGTGCAGATATAATCCCAACCAACCAAACTACCAGATACTACTCAGTGTTGAAATTGTACCCCCATAGCTTCCATTGGATTTCCTCCAGGGTTTTCAAATAGGAATTCTCTTTAATACATTGGGATCTATATAGACAGGTGGGATGCCTGACCAGTAGCTTCATGGGTGGCACCTCCCCTTTAGTTGAATGTTTTGGAAGGATGTTTATAAAACACTTAAACCACAACTTGAAAAAGAAGTCCATCACTAACTGCATTTCCTCACCCAGCACCAGATTCATCAGAGCCTTTTCTAGCCATGAAATCTTCTCTGGATCCACCCATGTGTTCTTTGTAGTGGGTAACTCGTCGTACATGTCCCCTAGGATTGGAATTCATGAGATCTTATGTAGGTCCTCTATGTTGATGCTAACCTCCCCATGGTGAAGATGAAAAATGTAGTTTCTCAGTGACCACTTGGTTAGAAACTCTAGAATCATGTGTTTTGGTTGATAAATGTGGAATTGGGAGGCCTACACAACTTTATAAATATAAAATCACTTCCAATCTACATCAGATTCCCCATAAGATACAAAAAAAAACACAAATCCCAGGCCCAGTCCTCCATAAAATTTCTGCCCTAGTGCAGGTCCCAAAAATCATGCCACCCCTTCTCTGGATTCCCTAAATCTGCCCCGACGATGGTGTGGTAATGTGGGATAGATACCTCTATATCTAGAACCTTCCCATCCACAATTTTGTCATGGTTATACAAGAATTCATCATTGTTAGGCCTATGTTCTTCCCATGTATGACCCTCGGTATCCTTGAACCATAGGCACAAACAAGGCATACTCCGGAACCAATAATCTTTGTCGTCCCTACATTCTTCAGGGATGAGTACATCACCCGTTAGACCAAATCCGTATAGAGGAAATATTTTGCATAGAGAATAATTATTTTGTATTATCTAAATGATCTCCACTAGGGATTCATGATCTGAATGGATACAGACATATTCCCCAAGGCCAAGATTATCTTCCATCTCTTCGCTTCAGATAACATCCATGAAGCCCCCTTGAGTAGCTTATTGGATGACCATTTTGTCTAAGGACATTGGTATTTTTGTTTTGAATCATTGAGCTTCATCACAAGGCTATAAAATTGAGCTAGAACACAGATATCAATCGAAGAGTTCTACTATAGACCTCACTATCACAACTTGTGGTGTGAACAATATTAGTTTGTAAGGACTCACTATGTGCTTCAAAGTAAAAAGAATCAGGATCGAAAATTTTCTTTGTAGGGCATGGAGAGATTTATGATTAAAGGGATCAGTCATGTAAAATTGGAAGAATGTGTGAAAAAATAGGGTTCTTCATCATCTTTTTATCAATGATGAAACCCGAGCTTCATGATGCCCCCCACTGAAGAAAGCTTCATGACACTCTCATCCCACCCTTTATGTGCCCTCATCATATTTACACTTCATGATATACCTAAATTTTGGTGATCTACCCTCATAATAAAACCCTAATTTTCTCATCGGCTATAATTATTTGGGGGGGGGGGAATTAGTTGGTGGAAAAATACATTCATTGGAAAAAATATGCAAAGGACAATAAATGGTGCCAAAGGGGCCAATTCATGATGCACCCTCACAAAGCCCTTCAACACCATGGCCGATACAAATTTGAGGCCTTCTCTGCACCCATTTAAATAATAAGTGAAGATTCACTACATAGATACGAAGAAAATTGTGGAATTCACCATGCATAGAGGGAAGGACAATCACCTTCATAAGGCCTTCGAAATAGACTGAAGCATCTGTGACCACTGTAGAGGGAATGAAGGAATCATCTTCACCGTGGAGGGAATGCCAGTTAAATTTGAGACTCTGAGAGACATGATGAAATCTTCCTCCAATGGTGGTGTGAAAGTTACATCACAGTGTTTCCTCCGAGAATTGTGCCCCATGGAACCTATAAATACCCAGACCCCCCTATTCCCTAGGATTAAGACCACAACCATTCATCTTATGAGTTCCAAAATAGTAAAGCACTCTTTCTCTTCGAACTAACCCTGAAAATGAATATTTAAGGTACTTGAGAATTGTAAAAACCCTTTTCATATATTTATATGTACCCTTTTTAGAATAAGGGATTCCTTTCATGAATCATATTGGCTATAACAAAATAAGGATACCCCTTCAGGTACCCTAGACTTCTCAAATTACTAAAGCTTTATGAAGAACCCTAAAAAAGTGAACTCCATGCTAAGGATTTGACAATATGCTTTTAAAATATCTCCTATTTGTGATGTCATATACTCTAAGATCCCATATTCTCTTTGAGCCCATGAGCTCTGCAAAGCCATGTCCTCTGCAATCCCCTATGCTCTGCAAAATCTGGAGCTCTATGAATCCGTATTCTATGTGATCCCTTGTGCTTTGTGAGCCCACAAGCTTTGAAAATACATGTGCTCTACAATCCCCTAACCTTTGAGAAGTCCCTTCTGTATGGCCTCTTTCTTCCATAACCCTTCTCCTGTGTGGACCTCCTGGCATGTACGAGGTCATTTTGAAGTTCCATGGGCGGTGCTTCATGTTGAAGTTCTTTTCCTTATTCTTCTTCTCATAGGCATGCTAATGTATATTGCTTATTTTCATAGCAACGATAATGTGATCCCCTCAACGGATCACTCCATAACCCCATCTTCATTTAAAATTACTTGTTCCTTCCCTTCACCAAGGGTTAAAGTGCACCAGTCCTGTATGTCTTAGAGGTGAGGAGTGAATCCTCATCATCTGAGCTATAGGGCGTCAAACTGCCAAGCATCCACATACTCAATACATGATGTTAAACTATGATCACCGCATGAGTGAAAAGCTCGTGGGAACCACAAATGGGATGTTCACTGTTATCCTCTCACTTCTCCTCCTCTGTTGTTCTTTGTCTCCAAGTGCATCTCGGGAATCCCTTGCTTTAGCCTTGACACTCCATAACAGGGTGCTAGATGTATGTAGGCCATATCCTCATCACAAATATGGATCCCTACATGGGATTACCTCCTGGAGAAAAACCCAAACTACATTTCAATGGCCTATTAATTATGTGTATCCACTGCTCCATTCCTCGCGGATGCACATTTCATTATGTGATCTTTAGGTCTTTGTTGCCTCTTGTTTCTTACACCGAGCAAGAATCAAAAGTTATTAAAGTAAGCATCGACTATGAAATTATCATGGGACACCATAGTGTGTAATCCCTATGTGCCTTCTTCACAAAAATATATGGACTTTGATCCCTATCCCCTTTCTAGAAAGGTATGTTGGAAGCCTCCCCACGGTTCCAACCCATTACCCATCAGTCCTGACCATTTCACGTCAGCTCACCCTCACCCCAGATGAAGTTAAACTATATTCCCCTTTCAACATGCATGAAGTTACATTGTGTGCATTCGAACTTCATGGTTTTGGATCCATGTCTACTATGACATGCTACGTAGGAATCTTCCTTGAGGTTCAACCCCAAACACTGGTAAACTTCAATTCCCCCATTGTTGGGATCCACATCCTTGGTCCACCCCTTAGTGATGTCTGACCAGTTCTTGGGAAGATAAACATGCATAAGCACCGCAATGAACCCATAATCTTCCAACCAATAATTTCCCTCTTGCGATGGTATGCTAAACACACATAAGTACTAACTTGTCTTCTAGTTGCTGTCCTTTGTGTACACCCTAGATATGTGCACCATTCATGAACTACATGAACTTTGATCTTTTCCCTCATTGATAATGATATGTAGGAAGACTCCCAAGGTTCAAGATCATCATCTATGTCCCATCCTGGTCTCTCCCTTGATCCATTTTATTTTGGGAAGATCATTCCTTAACCCATAGGTTATAATTTATTTGGGTTCTCATCCCCACATCCATTCTCACGAGCCACCTTCTCAGGTGACTCATTTCCCCATTCCAAAACTACATGGACACATGATTCCCTTCCATGAGGATATGTAGGAAGCCTCCTTGAGGATCAAGGCCTAAACTATCATCTTCATGTTGTTTGCAACCATTTTGTCTCACTAACTTCATTTAAATCCCCCATAATCCGTCTTTATTCTTACCCAAGCCATCACATCATGGTGAGATCATGCCATCCATGTCCTTGATATATCTAGAAGCTCCTGGAAAGCTAATCATACATATTCCCTACACATATATATCATCTAACAGTGAGTTCCCTTCTTGTGAAGGGCATCTAACCATGTGTAATCCCCAGCCCAACCGTTTGAACTACATGGGTTTTGATCTCTTTATTCCAAACTAGGTACATTGGAAGCCTCCCCAAGGATCAATCATAGATAATGTCAGGCATTGGTGTCCCCTCTACGTGGACCCATCATCATTTCTGATCTATCCTTAGTGGTGTCCAGATCAACTTTCGTTGTGTGATATCTTCCCAATATGAGAAACACCATCATGGGTCCACTCTTATTGGGAGTTGTGACCCATTAATTTGGTAAATTTCTAGGTTCTTTTTCTCTAGGATGTACCCATCTTATCCACTCTCATCAGGGTTCTGATCAGTCCAACTCATCTCTACTAGATGTTAAACTCATGACATACCTTGTGTTAAACATGGGAAGTTGAAGAAAACCTTAGAGGCATGCCTATGATTTATAATTCCCTTCTTTTGAAGTTGGATTCCTTGGGATTATACACCATATATAAGCCCTATCATAAGTGGATGAATTTCTAGTGTACTAGTGTTTCAACATCCAGACATGCCAGCGATGCCCAATACGACTACTCCCCTAACCGAAGGTTTTTCCCCTGACTTGACCCCATGGAATGTCGTAACAAAATAAATGTAATAAACCAATATCCACAAAGATATAAAACTAGGAAGGGTTTTATGAACAACATCTTAATATTTAAGGGAGACTCAGGCTAAGCAACGAATTTTGAGGAGAAATTCCTAGAAGGAGAGGATGACACCCCATTTTCCTATTTTGATCATGGAGAAAACATCGCTAAAGAAGTGATGGATTATACCAAAATTTGGAAAGTGGGAATGCAGGGAGACAACCAATACACCCCCACATACAGATGTACACCCCATAGAAATCATCGAAAAAATTCATTACAATAGTTGAGGTAAAAAGGTTATTTTACAAGTTCCAGGCGCTTGTGTTAATATTAATTTTCCACACACATAGGAATTTAATTTTATAAAATTGATTTCATATTTAGAATAATTGTATTCCAATTATATAACAATGGTCAATTATTTTTAGTCTTAAGGTATATATTACCTAATTAAATAAACAAACTAGTTACCTTGGTGACAACTAAAATTGTAAAAGTGAGTAAACTTATGAGGTTAAGGGAATAAATTTTTTTAAAAAAGTTTTAATTTTAGTGTTGGAGGCTTGGATCAACCATATATTCCATAAAATCCATTATATATCAATTATTTTGGATCATGGATTGGGAGTGACTTACCATTGTTAAATAGTTTTGTCTATTTAAAAAAATGCCACTTGTTATCACTTATAAAAGAGAATACCATCTCCTATTATCTTTAAACTTCAAGAACCATTCAGTTCAGAAAATTCCTACAAAAATACATTTCTAATTTTATGTCCATTCCCTAAAGGACTAATTTTTTCTTAAAAAACCTCCTAGGTTGTCTTTTGTTATAAATCTAGTGAGGTTTTATAAAGAGGAGGTATCAATATTAACTGAGTGTTTTTATTTTATTTCTTCTTCAACCTAATTAAAATATAATTCAACCATGATGATATAATAACATAATTATTTAAAATATATTTAGATGTTTTATATTAATGTAATACCTTATATGCATACCATCTTCCATCAAATGTAAGATGAACTCCCACCTCATGAACTGATGTAATTTGATTTCCATCACCCCACTCAGATATGGTTTTAATTATGTATTTTCTATATATATATAACATTAATAAAATATTTTTCATTGTTAAAATAAATTATATTAATTTATTTCCTACCATTCTATTGACTAAAGAATGATAATTTCATTCATGAATACATGTGGACTACCACCTCCACGAGGCAAAAAGATTCATTCTTCACCACCAAATTGTATGGATGATATATACATGTTTATTAAAATATATAATGTGGAAATTATTATATAGTTATAATTATATAATGATATAGTAATACTTATCTTATTTTAATAATGATTATTTAATAATGAATAATTTACTAATGCGTATGTACAATTTACGGCATCCTTGATTGTAACATAGTTCATTTTTTTATAATTACATATCTTTATTGGTTTAAAAATTATAATTTATGTATTAAAATGATTAACATTTTAATGATTATTATTATGTATAATATGTAAAAATAACCTCTTTTACCATAATCAAACTACTAGTATCATTTTTGACATATGAACAAAATACAGTCAAAATGTTTAACGTAAACTTAGTTCATTGTGTAATTAAATAATAAAATAAAGGGAATAAAAATCAATAAAATTGGTCTTAATGAAGTAAATAATGATCATTAGTTTATTATTCTTGAATATATAGAATTTATGTGATTATTCATACAAGAGGTGAGGGATTTTGGGTCAATTTCCTCTCATTGAGGCATATTTTAATGTTATGCACTAGATTTACTTTTTATGGTGTATATACTACCCATTTTACATGTTATATCATGAATAATTCATACTTAATTTTATTTTATGTTTCAATTTAATTTATTTCATTTAAGTGTATTTGAATTGAATGTTTCAATGTGTTAAATGTTCCATAACTCAATTTTATTTCAATTGGTTATATCACTTATTCATTGATTATATTATATAAAGACTATATGTGAAAGGGAAATTTTTATTTATGTTTTATTTACACTTATTCTATTTTGTATTTAATTTTTTTTCACATAATTACTTAATTCATTAATTATTTCATAAATGTTATGATCATTGTAAGGGTTCCTCATCTTAAACTTTATTCTTTTGGGAATATATTATTTTATACCCATATCTTATAATATGAGTTGTATCAACATCCAATTTGATAATTTATATCTTAAATATCTTTATATTAATGGTATTTGATTTTAATTAGAAGTTATTTATTTCAAAATGGTTATTATTTGAGAGTTATCAATGTGGTAAGGGTTTATTTTACAATATCATCATTATTCAGGATTTTTTATGTTAAGTATTTTCTGCTGGAATTATATGACATTTTTATGTTAGAACCAAAATATTTTCTGCTCATATTGTTTTTTAAATAACTGGGTTTCCTTTCAATTTTTTATTTTATACAAAGAAAATATAAAAAAATGATTTGAAGAAAAAAAATTATATCCTCTTTAGTTAGAAATATTTTTTCATATGTACATATTTTATAAAAATGGGTTCAACAATGATTTTAATATTTTCTAATTATTATTTAAATATATTTTTAACAATATTTTAAGTATTAAAAATTGTTTAAAAGGAATCTTTGTATCATTCTCTAAATGAGTTATTTTTTGACATTTCAATCAAAAATATTAAAGGAATCACAATTTTAACATAGTCTCCTTGAAAATAATTTCCCTAATTAATGAATACTCATTTTTTTGATGACCCATTTAAATGATTCAAGGATTCATTTAAAAAAATATTTTTTTAATATTATGTGATTTTTTAGTTTTTAAAAGTTATTTTTAAAATGTAAGGTTATTTTGATGAAGAATATTTTAATGGAATATTTATGGTATTTATATTAATGGATGAAAGAAAAACTTATTTTACTTATTATAAAATTAGGATTTGTTGTAATAATACCATAATTTTTTTTTCTCTAGATGTTTTATGATCAGTTTGACAAGGGATGTACTATTTTGATACCATTCTCCATATTACTCTGGATGGTTAAGGATTTCAATTATTGATTGGGGAAACTATTAAAATATCATATGATAGTTATTCAATACGAATTTTTAAATTGATTATATGTCAACCCATTTTTATTGATAATGAATTGGACTTATTATGTGATGGGCATAGCCCAATATAGTTTCTCGATGCATCGACAAGTCACATGAGAGAAGCTAGTTTGGGTATTTAGTAGGGGCCTTACCCATTTCTGAAATATTTCTTAGAATGGGGCCATGAAGGATTATTTATGATGTTTGGTATAATCAATTATATCATTATGATATTAGTTATTGAATTCCATGTGATTTTTTAATAGCTATGGTATCCAAGGATAAGTTTCAGTCTCATTTGATTAGTTGTTTAACATTATTTGATCATCATTCATTCCTTCTGTTTTATTAATCATACTCAATTTTTTGATAAAATGATATATTTTTTCAGTTGTTTACCTTTCCATATTGATTATGCATTATTTTATCATACTATATTATACATTACATAATTCTAACCGAGCATTTGAGCACACCCCTGATTTTTTCCTTACTCCAAGGTATGATGAAGGAATCTTTGAATGAGTTCATGAATAAAAAGTATTTACTTTTACAATATTGTAATTTTTTTTTCAAATATAATCTGAAACTCATTTATGAATCTATTTTACCAAGACAAATAAAATATTGAGTTGGGGATGAGAGTGCAAGTATATTATAAAAATGTAATAATGTAACCACCGATTCTAGGCTACTGGATTTCAGGTCACTACAATAACCATATAGTTAATGAGAAAGAGATAAATAATAGTTTTGTTTCATGTAGTTTCAGAAAATTATTTTTTTTCCATGTCATGGTTTTTGAATAATTTTATAGGCTTCAATTATATTTCAAATATTTCATAAATTTTTATTACTTCCTCATTTCATACATAATTTTTTAAACTTCAAAACAAAACTATAACCAATGCTTATTTATGATGGAAACTTTAACACATCAAATGTTTCATAATATATCCTAAAAACTCTTTCGAACATTATAATATATCCTAAAAACTCTTTTGAACATTATATAATTATATAGGAACCAATAATGATAGATTATATTGAAAAAATATCAATCAACATGAATTATCATATAATGCATTCAAAATAAAATAATGACGTTAGTTTTAGTATGATGTGGTTTACGTCAACACTGAAAAATTCACGGTCTATATAGCCACATTGTTTTTTATGTTTTAGTACATATTTATATCATTATACCACTTTCACTAAAGCCACATATGTTTATAAATATTCACGTAAGGTCAAATCATATAGAAGTAATTATGAAATAATATCCAAAATTATTTGGGATATCCATAAAAAAGTATATTGGATAAGATATCATCCATTTTAACTATATATTATATAATATTTATGAAATTGTGCAAATACACAAATAAATAATTTTGGATATCCTCTAAAACAATTTTATAGTAGCTCACAATTTTTTATAAAGATAATTTATAAAACAACATAATACTCCTTCATACCAATAACTATGACTTAATAGTGCATTGTAGTATGGAATATAATTTAAAATTATAAAATTAAAAATTAAAATAAATGAATAATTTCTAAAAAAACACCAGTGCTACACAATCTATAAAGGGATTTATTGTGATATTTATCACACAAATGCATCATGACACCCTTTTATACGATTTTTATAATATACATTTTAAACAATCTTATAACCCATTTTTTCGAGACATTAAGTGACCGTGGTACAACAAGAATGAAAATATTATATACCAAACTCACATGTTATTGATTATACAATTATATAACAAATAGAAAAATTAACATAACACATGTCATTCACCATGATGGAAAAATAAATTACAATACATTCATCAAAATAGATTTTAAATTTTTCTGTATATTGTCTTGGTATCGTGGTGAACTTCTATATTATATGAAAATAAAGGTCCCAAATTCCATACTAATCACATGAAATGAAAATTTTCATCTAGGTTAAACCTTAAACTATTATATGATCAATTACATACCTAAACATCTCTAACTAAATCAACCTATGGATCCTTATAAAGAAAGTTTGCATGATTATTATCATTCTTATTATCATTTCAACCCAAGGTAACAAGGATTCAATATAAAACACACACTACTAGTATATAAGAAACATAGTATATGTGTAACATCCCAGGTAAATAAATAATATGACATTCTAATATATATCTTTATTTTTGAATAAAATATTAATATTACTTTAAATAAAATGCTATGTTCTATGGTGTACCCAATACGCAACAACGAGCTTCTTTGAAATCTTACGATGCACACTAATAATATAATAATATTATTGTAAATGGTAGTAAACTTATAGCTGATGTAATGGAAGGAATGAACAGAACTAACTAAAAAGTGATTATATATGCTTATCAAATATTTTTACATTTATTCCATTATTGTTAGATGCTTAAAATTCGAACGAATCCAATTTTAAGCGTAAATATTTTAATATTATTTAAAAGGTCAATTAACCGCCTTTTGATGGAGAACCCTTTTTAAATCCACCTTTTGAAAATTTTATATTTTATAACAAATAAAATTCTTTTTTAGAATCGGGACATCAGAATTTACTTTTTATAATGTTTTGGTATTTTTCCGATAAAGTTCATTTTTTAATGAATATTGTAAAATGCTGTATTTTAATTCAAAACATCCTTTTAGTCTAATTTATTTATATAGTCTGATTATATTTTTAACTGGTTTTAAAGTGTAATCAAAATATATTTTTACCATTTAATCCAATTGTGGTAATTTGAATTAATTTCACTTTGAAATTGGACATAAACAAGTGTCAATATTTTAATAGATATTGTTTCTTAAAAACACGATATCTATTGTGACAATGGGAGTTGATTATATAATTAATTAATGAAACTTATATGTTTTGAATTTGGTAAAATTGATATCATTTTTGAATTTGGAATATCAAATATAGCATAGGGTTAATTTTTTGTATATTTCTGACAAATGTTCATTTTCAAAGAATAGTGAAAAATATTGCATTTTAATTCAAAACTGCTTTTTAATCCAAATTATTTATATAGTTAGATTGTCATTTTAATTTGTTTTTAAGGTGTAATTTAATTATGTTATTATAATTTAATACAATGTTGGTCATTGTATGTAATTTCACTTTTAAATTGGATGTAAAAACAAATCAATCTTTTGATAGATTTTACTTCTTAAAAACCCAACTTTGGTTTTGACAACGAGAATTATTTTAAATTAATTACTACAATTTTTTTTGTTTGGAATTTGATAAAATGGATTCTATATTTTTAATTATAAGGTACAGAATATTTATTTAAGATGCTTTTGTTTTTGGACATTATGAATAGTAATGATGGTAACTATCTTTAATTATCGTGATTAATTAGTAATCAGGTAGTTAAGGGTAATAAAATAATTTCATAATAATATAAAATGACCTCAAAATGTGTCCTAATGCCACTGGTTGTGTCATGGACGACCATGGGATTCCTTGGGCCAAACTTTGGGACCCCATGAAATCACTTTTGGGTGATAGTGACACTTTATCATTTTATGTTTTTAAAAGGAAAGTATAACCAAAGTATGAACCACCCAAGTAAAAAAAAATTAGTTTTGTCTGTGTAACTGATATCTTAGACTATAACTATTCATTGGAAGGCTAAAAAGATTTCATAGATCATGGTATTTTTTTATAACATTTAGACATTAAATAAATTAACTTATTTATGATACCATGATGATGCAGTGATTACCTCATTAATGGACATTTTTTATTAAATGAAAAGATAATGTAAAATATAAGACTTCAACTTGTCAAAAACCTATTTTATGTTTGGATTTAGAAAATTTATCACCCTATCCTAGACATATATCATTGAGGGACCTATAAAATCTGAAACTCATTATATAATAAAGTAACATTTCTTGACTTTCCAAGAGTGCCCCTATTCCCTCTTAAAAAAATCCCCCACCTCTACCCCCTTACCCACACGTCTCTAGCCTTTGTCTCGACCAAAATATGATCCTAACATCTCTCCACATACCTATATTCATCCTAGAGGCCTTACCTTAGGCAGAAAGCTCTTCAAGAAACCCTTTTTGTTTAAACCAAAAGGGAGTTACCTGATTTAAAGGTAATGTCTTCTCTTATGTTCATTTGTTTTATATTGCTTCTCCAACCCCCTAAACTATTTTTATTACTTTATTTTGTAACAAAAACATTATATTAAATATACTAGGATGTTTTTTTAGAAATATTAGAGCTACACTTACACACACCTCCATCTAATGGTTAAAGAACATACTGTTTCTCTGGATGGCGAATTACTGTCTCACGAAACAATGATGGTTCAATCTTCTCTTAACACCTTTCATGATGGACATTATGATGTAACTATATTTTATATATGATATTTTTGGTATTTAGTTTTTATATATGCTTATGTATTTTATATTTAAAACATACCTTTATGATTTTCATGTTGTGAAAATGCGATAATTTCATATGAGGAAGTGTGGACTACCGCCCCCTCAAGTGATGTGACTGGTTCATGAAATAAATGGAATGTATAAAGAATGAAATTAATAAACATATGTGAACTATATAACATATATATTATAATTTAATTATAATATATATATCTCTCATTTTTTTAGTTCCATTAATATAAAAAAGAAATGAAAGTAGCGTTCATGCGTACGTACGACCTACTGTCTCCATGAACGGTGAATTTCATTTCTTTTTATCCCCAAATGTTATGGAATAGTATAAAAAAATATCTAATGGATATATATGATATTTAAATAATTAATAATATTCTTGAGATTATGTACTTATAACTACATGGACAATCATTTTCAAACAAGTTCATTTTTGACTCATGTACCAAACATCAACAAAAACATCTGATATGAACTCGCATAATTAACTAATTACTATAACATTATAAAATATGATATGAATTGAATAAAAAACATTAAATGAGGTCCTTAGGCAATTATAAATTGAACAGAGTTTATTATTCAGGAATATAAAGAAACGAACAAGACAAGCTAGACTTGAGGTAAGGGATCCTACCTCTCTCTTTCTTTTTAAGTACTCTCTTTTATGTCATTTATTTTGAGCTCATATTTCTTATGTTTGGGGATGTTATTTTATATTCCTAATTATGTAATTTTTAAGTTCATATTATGATAGATCCTATTTGATCTCATAAATCCATTTTTTGGATGTTTTAAGTGGCACCGTTAGGCTGCCGAGTTTTCGTAAGGTATTTTTCATCTCACTTTTATTCCCATGAGATTTATGATACATTTGCCACCATTTCCTTTAAGTGGGGTATGTACTTCCCATTATTCTACTCTTTTTGTAATATAATTTCTTTTATTAGTATTTAAAACAATTTTATATAGTCCTTTCATGGGGTGTACGTTTCGAATGTTACCCAATTCGGTAAGGGAACCTTTCACTCTCCTATTTTTAAAAGTCTTCTTTTTGTGTTGTCTTTTAAATTACATCTTCTTATGTCGGGATATGTTATTATATATCCTTATTTCTGTAAATTCTATGTCCATGTGATGAGATACCATTTATCTCTCTCATCAACTCTTTTTCTAAAATTTAATGTGACGTCGTTATGCTATCAAATTTTTTCAAGGGAACTTCTGAACCCAATTCCAAATTCTTTGGGTTAAACCTCTACTTCTTGATTATGTCATGATATGAATATGTGTGGATGAAATCTGATTATTTTACACTGAGTATCTACTTATATTTAGTGTATTTATATTTGTCACACATAATTATGTCATTTCTTTATCCTTATTCTAATGGCTTGATCCTCGATTGGGATTACATCTCAATTTCTTCTCATTGAGACATTTATTAATGATATGAACTTTTAATCTTTAATAAAGTGTATATACAGCCCCTTTGACTTTCCTTATCAATATTATTTCTATACTAAATTCATTTAAATGTTTTTGAAAATGGTCTACTTTCATGTGGCTTATAATTTAAATGTTCAAAATGGAAAAGTACTCTTTTATTAAATCATTATTTTAAATGGTTTTAAAGATTTATTCTTTTAAACATTTATCATCCATGTACATGTTTTAAAAATAGTTTTAAGGATTTATTTATATATAAATGAATGTTTTAAAACCTTATCAAATGTTTCGAATTGGTATGGGACACTTTGATTCTAAAATCTCTTTTATATGTCTTCTTTTAATATTTTCAAAGTATAACGGGATTTTTCTCTCATAGAGTTTTAATGATTTTATCAGATGTTTTTATTTATGATAATATCATGATGTGATCTCTTGGGATTGAAATGTGGAAATTTTATGTTTTTCTATGCATGTTTTAAATTTTATGATTATGTTATGGTTCTTGGGAAATGTTTATGAAATCGGGTGGTTCCGTGATAAACTAAGGGTGGGTGAGCCCGAGATAACTCTCCAATGCATTGGGTAACGCGAAGGAGTTAAACACTAAGGTTTATACGAAGAGATTTTAAGGAATATACTATGGTGGGTATTCCAAATGTAACCACGAGGGTTACTCATTACGTAATAATGTTACGAATTCCGCAATTTACCTTTACGTCTTATGATTTATATGAGTTATTCATAAATCTTATGATTTCATGAGGTTTGTTAAAGTGATTATGTTTTAAAATTAAACTATGATTTCATTGAATCTTATGTATACATGGACTAATGTTTTCTTTCCAAATTTTTTATATCCCTTACTGTGCTTTTTATGCTCATCCCAAGTTTTGGAAATGTTTTCCACAGGACTTTAAGATGAGTAGGGTCAAGGATGGGATCATGGAAAGGAAAGCTATCTAAAACATGGAACTAGACATGTTTCTTTTTAAGATTTTTTGTTTTATGATGGAAAATGAGTAGAAGTGTCTACTTTGTTATCTTATGAGATATAATATTTATGTCCTAAATATCTAAAACTCTAAACCAAAAAAGATCCTCAAGGTGAATTATTCATTTAATTCAAGATGAAGTAATGTTTTAAGGCTCAGTCCTTATAGATGGTATCATAGGACAGTTTAGATAACTTTAAAGGATAAAGTATTGTTTAAGCATACGTGACAAGTTTTGTATAACCAAAATGGGTAGTATATTAGATGTATTCATTGTTTTTTTAAAGTTAAAATAAGTTTGAGATAACTTGGATAACTATATATTGGAGTTTATCTTCCTCATTATTTTATGATGATTTTACTAATATACTCACACTGACCTTTTTGGTTTTAGTAAATGGATAAATCTAACAGGCACCAAAGTAATAGTGGATGTGAAAGAAACTATGATAGTTTTCTGAACAAGAAACTGAATGATATGGGAGTTTCAATGAGAACTCTTGTGTTTATCCTCAACCAACAATCTGGAGTCATTATTGACCACCAAAACCTTGGTGATTTTTATAAGGCATCATATATGCGAGAAACAAATCCCTACAGAATTTTAGGTAATAATAATAATGGTTAGTGTGTTCAAATACCTATGTGTCAAAGATGTGGAATGAAACACCTAGAAAAATGATTCAAAGGGATAG
The DNA here is from genome assembly GCA_963277665.1 of Viscum album. Lineage (NCBI taxonomy): Eukaryota > Viridiplantae > Streptophyta > Magnoliopsida > Santalales > Viscaceae > Viscum > Viscum album. The sequence goes on along the minus strand of OY728141.1, from coordinate 439,846,345 downwards.
ATATACTATATAGATGTGGAAATGAAGGTCATAAAGAAATAACCTTCCATGAAAAAAGGAAGCATCCAGTTGACTCTAGGAAAGGGAAAGAGGTTCTTTATAAGGGATCAATTGAATGTTTTAAATGTGGTGTGCATGGTCATTATGAAAACACATGTTCTGCGAAGAAGTTTCAGGAATGGGATCACCAAGATCGAACAAATATTCATTTACCAATACCTAATGCAATTCCGATTGAGGATAAAGAAACTGAAAATGACCAATGACAGGTATGGATTATTTCTTAACATATTTTTTCCTATTATTGGAATCGCAGGATATGATTCATGATTTTTCTTGTTGGAAAGAAGTATTTTATAATAGGTTGGAAAGAAATGGTTAATGGATCATGAAGAATGTTGAATGCGTAAGAAGTCAACATATAAGGGATTCAAGATTTATGGTAGATTTTAGGATGGTGAAATTCTTAAAAGTATTAAGTCTCTTTTGATGATGGGGTTACTTTAGAAGACTTTTTATTGTATGTGTAACCCTTATGTTTGATATATGAAAATTCTATTGAAGGAATAATTATCTATTCTTCTGTGGACATAGTTATAAAGAACCATTTGTGTTTATATGATCCTTGAATTTGCAGCTATTTCTGGTTAATACATTTTGGGTTGAAAAATGAAAGTTATTAGATAACCATTGTGATAAAATATGTTATGGTTATTTTGAAGATTTTATCTCTTTTTGAGGGAATGTTTTAATAATTATATTGTTTTGTAAAAAGGACAACACGCAGACCATGTGACAGCCCATCACGTTGGATGAAGCTGTGGGAATCAAACACACAACCAAAGTGCAACTGGTATTTATCGCCTACCACTAGACTACATGAAGTCCCTCATTAGTTTGACTAATTATTTTTAGTTAGATGATTTTATTAATCAAGAGTAAATTGATTTTTAGTTATCTATAGAAATGATTAACCTATCATGGAGGATATGTGATTAGGCTAATTAATTTTCAATACGAGACTCTAAGTGAAGCTGATGTTATTTGGAGATAAATTTGAAGATTTATCTTGGAAGACTATGTGATTAAATCCTTCAGAGATTCTAGTTTCAATCTTAGTTTTGGTTACTTTGAAGAATATTAGGGATAAATGTTTATTGAATGGTTTCTGTTGAACTTTGGGTTTTCTTGGAAAAATTTTGGAGATTAAGAATAGATTTTATTTTTAAAAGATTATCCTTTCTGGGTTTTATCTGATCTCGTAATAACAATTTTTGGTTTTGGTTTTCGTCTAAAGACATGGGAAATTTATATTTCTCTTTTGTGGATTAAATGATTCTCTAGAAGTTGAATATATAGCTCTTAATGTGTACAATTCATCCTAAATATTTGTCTTTTGGAGAAAATATGAGTTTGTGTAAGAAATCCACTAAGAGAAGAAAGTCTACATGACACGTAAGTATGTTTCCTTATGATTTAGTTAAGCACAAAAATAAATTACTCAATGAAAAATAACTTAAAACAAAAATGTTTTCTGTTAACTTTTCCTACTGGGGAATCAAATACTATTTTACACATCACAAGTTTGTGATTTTTTGGTGGTTATATTTCTCCTAATCATGCTTTCTATCACTCCCCATCAAAACATGACCCTTTTTTTCTTCCATATCCATTTTTTCCTACATGGAATCCTAGTATGGGTTAACTCGGGTGACCTTTGTACTTCTCTTTATTTATTTTAAAGTGATAGTTTTACTGACTTGTTTTCTGATGTGGGACTTTCAATGAAGTTTTTGAGCCCAATTTTAAAATTTTGAGGATGCAATTTCAAAAGGGGGGAAGGATGTAACATCCCGGGTAAATAAATAATATGAAATTCTAATATATATGTTTATTTTTGAATAAAATATTAATATTACTTTAATGGAGATGCTATGTTCGATGGCGTACCCAATACGCAACAACGAGCTTCTTTGAAATCTTACGATGCTCACTAATAATAAAATAATATTATTGTAAATGGTAGTAAAATACAAATCGATTTAATGGTAGGAATGCACAAAACTAACTAAAAATTGTTTATATATTCTTGTAAAATATTTTTACATTTATTCAATAAATTTTGGATGCTTAAAATGCGAATGAATCCAAGTTTAAGAGTAAATATTCTAATATTCTTAAAAAGGTCGATTAACCACCTTTTGATGGAGAACCATTTTTAAATCCACCTTTTGACAATTTTATATGTTATACCAAATAATGTTATTTTTTAGAATCGGGACATCAAAATTTACTTTGTATAAATTTTTGGTATTTTCTGATAAAGTTCATTTTTTAATGAATATTGTAAAATGCTGTATTTTAATTCAAAAACTCCTTTTAGTCTAATTTATTTATATAGTCTGATTATATTTTTAATTGGTTTTAATGTGTAATCAAAATATATTTTTTCCATTTAATCCAATTGTGGTCATTTGAATTAATTTCCCTTTGAAATTGGACATAAACAAGTGTCAATCTTTTAATAGATATTGTTTCTTAAAAACACACTTTTTGTTGTGACAGCGGGAGTTGATTATAAAATTAATTAATGCAACTTATATGTTTTGAATTTGGTAAAATTGATATCGATTTTTAATTTGGAATATCAAATATATCATAGGGTGAATGTTTGGTATATTTCGGACAAATGTTCATTTTTAATGAATAGTGAAAAATACTGCATTTTAATTCAAAACTGATTTTTAATCCAAATTATTTATATAGTTATATTGTCATTTTAATTGGTTTTATGGTGTAATTTAATTTTGTTTTTATCATTTAATACAATTTTTTTCATTGTATGTAATTTCACTTTTAAATTGGATGTAAAAAAAATCAATCTTTTGATAGATTTTACACCTTAAAAATCCGACTTTGGTTTTGACAACGGGAATTATTTTAAAATAATTACTAAAATTTTTGTGTTTGTAATTTGATAAATTGGAGTCAATATTTGGAATTATAAGTTCTAAATTATGTAATTAATACACTTTTTTGGACATTAAGAATAAAAACAACAGTAATTATCTTTAATTATCGCGATTAATTAGTAATCAGGTAGTTAAGGGTAATATGATTATATAATAATAAAATAAAATGACCCCAAAATGTGTCCTAATTCTACTGGTTGTGTCATGGACGACTATGGGATTCCTTGTGCCAAACTTTGGGACCCCATGGAATCACTTTTGGGTGATAGTGACACTTTATCATTTTATGTTTTTAAAAGGAAAGTATAACCAAAGTATGTATCACCCATGTAAAACAATTTTAGATTTGCCTGTGTAAATGATATATTAGACTATAAATATTAATTGTAAATCTAAAAATATTTCCTACATAATGGTATTTGTTTTTATAATTTTTAGACATTATATAAATTAACTTATTTATGACACCATGATGATGTAGTGATTAACTCATTAATGGACAATTTAAATAAAATGAAAAGATAATGTAAACTGTAAGGCTTATACTTGTCAAAAACCTCTTTTATGGGTGGATTTTGAAACATTATCACCTTATACTCGACATATATCATTGTGGTACCATTAAAATCCGAAACTCATTATATAATAAAGTAACATTTCTTGACATTCCAAGAGTGCCTCTCCTCTCTCTTATAAAAGGCCCCCACCTCTACCCACATACCCACACCTCTCAAGCCTTTGGATCGACCAAACTCTACTCCTTTAATCTATCCACATCTCTATCTTCATCATATAAGCCTTAACATAGGCAGAAAGCTCTTCAAGAAACTCTTTTTGTCCAAACCAGAAGGGAGTTACCTGATTTAAAGGTAATGTCTTCTCTTATGTTCATTTGTTTTATTTTGATTCTCCAACCTCCTAAAATATTTTTATTCATTTATTTTGTAACAAAAAAAGTATATTAAATATACTAGGATGTGTTTATGATAAATACTAGAACTATACTTTCACACACCTCCATCTAATGGTTAAATAACATACTATTTCTCTGGATGGCGACTTACTGCCTCATGAAACGATGATTGTTCAATCTTCTCTTAACACCTTTCATGGTGTCCATTATGATGTCGCTGTATTTTAGATATGATATATATGGTATTTATGTTTTCTATATGATTCTGTATTATATATTTAAAACACACCTTTATGTTTTCATGTTGTGCAAATGCGATAATTTCATACGAGGAAGTATGGACTACCGCCCCCTCAAGTGAAGTGGCTCGTTCATGCAATAAATAGAATGTATAAAGAATGAAATTGATAAACATATGTGACCTATATAACTAATTTATTATTATTTAATTATAATATATATATTTATCATTTATTTTTAGTTCAATTAGTATGAAAAAGAAATGAAAGTAGCGTTCATGCGTACGTACGGCCTACCGTCTCCTTGAACGGTGCATTTCATTTCTTTTTATCTCCAAATGTTACGGAATAGTATAAAATGAATATGTAATGGATATATATGATATTTAAATCATTAATACTATTCTGGAGAGGATTTTCTTATAACTACATGGACAATCATTTTCAAACAAGTTCATTTTTGACTCACGTACCAAACATCGACAAAAACATCTGACATGAACTCACATAATTAACTAATTATTATAATATTATAATATATGATATGAATTGAATAATAAAATTTAAATGAGGTCCTTATGAAATTATAAATTGACCACGGTTTATTATTTAGGAATGTAAAGAAATGAACAAGACAAATCAGACTTGAGGTAAGGGATCCTACCTCTCTCTTTCTTTTTAATTACTCTCTTTTATGTCATTTCTTTTAAGCTCATCTTTATTATGTTTGGGGATGTTATTTTATATTCCTAATTCTTTAATTTTTAAGATCATATTATTAGAGACCCTATTTTATATCATAAATCCATTTTTTGGATGTTTTAAGTGGCGTCGTTAGGCTGATGAGGTTTCGTAAGAGATTTTTCATCTCACTTTTATTCCCGTGAGATTTATGCTACATTTGCCACCATTTCTTTTTAGTGGTGTATGTACTGCACATTATTCTACTCCTTGTGTAATATAATTTCTTTTTTGAATATTTACATCAATTTTGTATAGTCCTTTCTTGGGGCGTACGTTTCGAAAGTTACCCAAGTCGGTAAGGGAGCCTTTCACCCTCCTATTTTTAAAAGACTTCCTTTTGTTTTGTCCTTTAAATTACATCTTCTATTATTGGGATATGTTCTAATATATCCTTATTACTGTAAATTTAATGTTCAAGTGATGAGATACCGTTTATCTCTCTCATCAACTCTTTTTCTAAAATTTGATGTGACACCGTTTGGCTATCGAATTTTTGCAAGGGAACTTCTGAACCAAATTCTATATTTTTTGGGTTAAACCTCTACTTCTTGATTATGTCGTGCTATGAATATGTGTGGATGAAATATGATTGTTTTACACTGAGTATCCACTTATATATAGTGTATTTATATTTTTGACACATAATTATGTCATTTCTTTATCCATGCTCTAATGGCATGATCCTTGATGGGGATTACATCTCAGTTTCTTCTCATTGAGAAATTTCTTAATGATATGGAATTTTATTCATTTATAAATTGTATATACTGCCCCTTTGACTTTACATATCCATAATATGTCTATTATAAATTCATTTAAATGTTTTTGAAAATGGTCTACTTTTATGTGGCTTATAATTTAAATGTTCAAAATAGAAAAGGACTCTTTTATTAAAACATTCTTTTAAATGGTTTTAAAGATTTATTCTTTTAAACATTTATCGTCCATGTACATGTTTTGAAAATGGGTTTAAGGATTTATTTATATATACATGAATTTTTTAAAAACCTTTCAAAAGTTTCAAAGTGGTATGAGACACTTTGATTCTAAAATCTCTTTTAAATGTCTTCTTTTAATATTTTCAAAGTATAACTGGATTTTTCTATCATAGAGTTTTAATGATTTTATTAGATGTTTTTATTAATGATAATATCATGATGTGATATCTTGTGATTGAAATGTGGAAATTTTATGTTTCTTTTATTCATGTTTTCAATGTTATTATTATGTTATGGTTCTTGGGCAATGTTTATGAAATTGGGTGGTTCCGTGATAAACTAAGGGTGGGTGAGCCCAAGATAGATCTCCAATGCATTGGGTAATGTGAAGCAGTTAAACGCTATGGTTTCTCCGTAGAGATTTTAAGGAATATATTATGGTGGGTATTCCAAACGTAACCACGAGAGTTACACCCTACGTAATAATGTTATGAATGTATCAAGTTACCTTTACGTCTTATGATTTCTATGAGTTATTCATAAATCTGATGATTTCATGAGGTTTGTTAAAGTGCTTATGTTTTAAGATTAAAGTATGATTTCATTGATTCTTATGTATATATGGACTAATGTTTTCTTTCCATATTTTTTATATCCCGTACTGATCTTTTTATGCTCATCCCAGGTTTTTGAAATGTTTTCCACATGACATAAAGATGAACAGGGTCAAGGATGGGACCAAGGAAAGACAAGCTATCTAAAACATGGAACTAGACAGGTTTCTGTTTAAGAGTTTTTGTTTTATGGTGGAAACTGAGAAGAAGTGTCTACTTTGTTATGTTTTGAGATATAATAGTTATGTTCTAATTCTCTAAAACTCTAAACCTGAAAAGATCCTCAATGGGAATTATTCATTTAATTCAAGATTAAGTAATATTTTTTAAGGCTCGGTCCTTATAATATGAAACTTCATATAGTATACATAATGGGTCATCTAGAACACAATGAAACATTTTTCCTCATAATAAAATTATTTTATCTATACATGAATCCCTAGCCACACCAATTTTCACATTTCATCATAACCAATAACACACCATGATGACCATTTATTAAGGATAACATAAAATCATACTTTTAAGGGTTTATTATAATTTAATTTAATATAATATATATATATACAACATGAAATACTGATAAAGTAGAGCTAAATGTTTTTTATAAAATGATACATTTTTATATTCTTAAACATATTTATAAATACTAAAAAAACTATACACAACTGAAATTTTTATCATATCCCATATGAAAGATTACCGAAGTAAATTTATGTTTGAAAAAATTATAATATTTTACTATGATGATTATATCATTATGTAATTTTTCCCCATCACTATGTAATCATCTCATAAATATTCCCACTAAAATTAATTAATAGGATATCACCTATCAGGAAATATTATTTGAATAATTCTTAGATTAAAATTTATAATCCTCATGTTTAATTACTTGAACATAATATTCAATCATATTTACTTAATGGAATCTATTCTCATGATTTTAATAAAAACTAATTATAAATAATTAAAATAATTTATATGTTTATATTTAAAATATTGAATATTTACAATTAATTTTTTTATATTAATTTCTATAAAAAATAATATTTCTTCATTATATTAGAAAATTATTTGAAAATGTATCCAATACTGTTTTAGGATATAAAATGAATTTTAGTCTGAATTATATAGAAATAATATTTTATTTGTTACACTTTTATCTATTTTAAGTTCATGTATATTCCCACTATTCATTTAGAAAATAAAATTTATCAAAAAAATATTTATATGATAGAAACTCTTTACTCTTATAAATAAAATTTATTTCCTTTATAGGAATTGTAACACTCCTAGATTTTAAAAGAGGAACATCATATTTGATAGTCTGTATGACAAGAAACTCCAATATTATGTGAAAATATAAAACCACTAGAATTTATGATATATTTATTTTTAAACCAATTCTATCTCTTCGATATCTTATAATCATCACAACACTGGGTTTGAACAAAACATGATACTATATTAAAATATTTTTATTTAAACATTAACATTTTAACCTAACTGTTTGGATGAAATTTATTAATAGAAATAAATAAATTTTAAAAATTAAATGGTTTACAAAATTATAAAAAATTAAAATGGATATATGTTTATTATTAAAAAAATAAGAATAATTTTAATGAAAAACAAATGTTTTCTGAAAATATGTATTTTTATAAAAGGATGCTTATTCATGCATTGCACATATAATTTAAAATTATTTTTTTTCCAATTTTAGAAAATATATTTTAAAAAATAAACTTCATTTTTAAATCTACTTGCCAAAATTATATTTTGGTAAATATTTATAATTTTATGAAAATAATATTTTTTTGATGATTAGTGACAAATACTGATTTTTATTGAAAAGCAAATTTCTTTTAAATTATTTTAAAATAGAATTTCTATTTTTTATTTGTTTTAAAGTAAAACAAGTTCAATTATTTTGAAATTTAACAAATTTATTACATTGGAATAAATTTCCTATTTCTTTTTTATATGAGAGCATTCTATATTTATGAGATTTTTTTCTTTGGAAAACTGCTCTTTTGTCACATTTCCTATTAAATTTTAAATTTAATTATGACACGTTGGTTTATTGAATTTTAAGAAATGGATCCATTATTTGAAATAATAATAAATAATATTATTTATTAAGTTAAAATTAATTTTTTACCATAATTAATATTGAAAATAGTGAAAACTAATTACCGTGGTTAAGGTAAAAATGGTTCTGGGGGGGGGGGGGTTAAAGTAAGAAGATACAGGTTACAATTGATATTAAAATTATCCAAAAACAATTTATTTAAAATTTTTACAAATTATAACCTATAAAGATAAATAAAGAATAAATTTGGATTCTTTTGGCTTGAGAAAAACATGGGTGTCACTATACCTTTTCAAAAATTACATGTGCATCCTCTCCACCATTTATAAAAGCTAACCCTATATCCTCTCCTCATCATTATTTAAAAAAAACATTTTCTAGGAAATACCTATACAAATACATTCCTAAAATCACTACCCAAATAATGGAGTACATCATTATAATAATAATTCCTCCTTAGAATGCATTAGGTATTAACCTATAAAGGCTCTCTGAAGAAGAGGTAATATTCTTAGACATATGTACTAGTGTTATTTATTATTCCTGATACATAAAAAATTCATAAAATATGAAAATTTAAGAAAATAGGTACATAATATATATAGACATTTTATTATGTTAATGGAATATGTAATATACATCTACACTTCCTTCAAATAGAAAAAGAAACTGATAATCATGTGTATGACAAACAACCAACTCACAAACAGATGTAATTCGTTTTCTATCAAAACCTTTAAAGGATGGATACAATGATGTATTTAACACATGTATAAGATATTTATTAAATTTTATACTTATTTAATTATGATATCAAATATAACCTCTTATTTTATATTCCATGGTGGATAAAAAAAATTGTCCGTCTGTGCCATAGACTACCACCTTGCGAATTGATGTGATTTGTTTTTCATGTAAACTTTACATGAAATGTATAAAGGATAAAGTTAATGAAGATATATGATATTTATGATCTAAATTAATTCTATAAATATAATATCATATCTAACGTCTTATATTCCAATCCGTTAAAAAACAATAAAATCCCTCATGCGTACGGGTGGACTACCGCCTGAATATAGCGATGTGAAATGTTTTTTTATTTTATTTTTACATTTATGGTAATAAGGAGAAACTTTATTAATATTAATTATATATAAGGTATAATAATTAATGTATAAATATGAATCAATATGAATTTTCTTTTTATACCATTTGAGAGAAATAGAATATGGGTTCATGCGTATATATGGCCTACCAACTCCATGAATGGTGTAATCCATTTAATATTTATAAATATAATAGATTTACATAAATACATTTTTTAAAAATATATTATATATATATGTCATTATTAAAATAATTTTTTATGTGAACATGATCAAATTAAAGGGACTAAAATTATGGAACTAAACTATACAAGAAAAACATAGAAATTATCACATGAAATAGTGATTTTAATGAAGAATTGTTAATAAATGGGTGATAAAAGACTATAATTATAAGTACTAGACCATAAAAAATTACATAATATTGAGTTTTATTTAATAATTTACTTTCTTTCGTATTGTGTATATTTTTATGTTTACTTTTTTAGATAACTAGGACATAATTCATAAATAACATCCCACACTTATAAAAAGTGGTTACTATTAAAATAGTATCAATTTCTTCCAAAATATAAAATTTTTAAAATAAAACATGGTTTCTTTTCCTGATTAGTCATCAAAAGCTTCCAATTCATCTCATCCTTGTCTATATTCTCCTTTAATTCTTATGACAAACATTTTAAAACTTAGGATGAGAAATAAATCTAAAGGATATGAAATGAAAGGAAAACATTAGTTTAGTAAAAACATGAAAATCCTTGGAAAACAATTTAATTTAAAACATAACACATACCCATAATGGGAATTAACATTAATTTTAAATAACATTTGTTTTACCAATTGAAAATGAATGATTCCCATAAAAAAAAATTCAATCATAGAAAATTGATGTAGGTACCTTAAGAAATCATCAAAGAGAACACCTATAGAAAAAATAAATATTGGAATAACCATATAGATAACTTTAAATATAATTATTCAAATATAAAAATCATTACCCAATGTATTTTTGTGAAATCTAGGTGCACCCATAATTTATGACATAATAGACTCACCCAGTGCTATCTCGACCCACCCATCATTTATAATTTACAAGAAGCACATCACGAATAATACATTCCAAATATAATTTACAAAACAAGGACATGGAAGAAAATTGGTTTTAATGAAAAAACATAAAAGATTATTTAAAAAAATCCCCTAATCACATTGTAAACTCTTGAATTGTGAAAAACATTAATTAATTAAATTAAACAAAAATTGTTTAGGTTAGAATATTCAAATATACACAAGAGGGGGGTGGTGAATTATGTCTTTTCAAATTCATTTATAATTATTTTTCTTGATGCTGAATGATTATTATGTAGGTGAGAATTGTTTGTATTCTTTATGAAATTATGAGTAGAGGATAAAAACAGAAATATAGAATAGAGATTTTTATAGTGGTTCGAGGGAAAAAGACCCCCTAGTCCACTCCACAAATTACTCTCTCTATGATTTTGGTGAATTTTAGTAATCATGTCCTGATATCTTAAGACCAATCCAAAAACCCATTCAGGAAAGTGACACCATTATAAAAAAACTAAAAACAATGACTTCTGGTTCTATAACAGAGAACTGATAAACCATATCTTAGACCAAGAAGCTGATACTCCACCACAACTGAGTACGAGCAGTTGAAACACTCAGTAAGGAGATATTTATTTTGAAGGATTTTGGTTGAACTTTTACAGTTGAAATACAACTGATCATAGAAAGATATTATTCTTCAGAAAATATTTTATTCTTGAAAGAGAAGTTCCAAAGAGATACATCTTTAATAGATCTCTTAAAAAAACAGCAATGAACAAAATTATCTGACTTATAGAAAATACTAAATTTTGAATATGTATATTTACACTATAGCTTCTTCCTTAGAAAAATAGTGTCTGATCAATTGTTGTAGTAGATCTGTAAAATATCTTTAAAAGAATGTTGTTTCAATCATGAATACGTGTCACAATATATATTTTCAATACATTTATTTTTTCTTTGAATCATACACAAACATATATAGAACAAATACATAGATATAAGTAAAATAGAGTTCCTGTATTTTAATTCCAGATTCAAGAAAATCACCTGATAAATTAAAAGAATAGAAATTCCTGAGATAGATCAGAGTAGTTCTATATTTCCTTTAGAATAAGAGAGAATTTTTCAACTTAATATGATTCATTGAGTTAATCATCACAATCATTAAATCATTAAAAAAAGATATTTAAATCAACCTAATATTCCATAAACACCATTGCACAAAACTCCAATAAAATCATAAATTCAAATCTTCGGTGATGAAAAATCAAACATAAGGTTCCCTCACAAAAGGAAAAATTACCAAATGTAGGGTTCAACTATATAGTTTTCATTCTCCAAATGTATGTTTGAAAAGATAAGGTAGATAAAAAAAGTAATTTTGATGATCCATAAATTTTATTCTCAAATATTCGGTTCCTTACTTGTGTAGGGTTATTTAACAATACTTTTTCCATTTTCCAAATGTAAAGTTTCATCAAAATGTAAGGTTATTTGTCCATATATTTATATTAACGTAGGGTTGATTAACAATACATGTTGATCTTTCAGCATAATGTAGAATACAAATGTCAGGATTGTTCCGGAGATTTTGTTTCTTCAACGTATGGTATGGACAATGTTTCCAGAATACAGTTTGGAGTGTTCCAAACACCATGACAAATATTCCATACGAATGATAATCTTTTATTTATTTACAGAGTAAAGAATATAAATTATATTAATTTCCAGAAATACACTTAAAGTAATATCATTAGTGAAACAATAAATCGTATTTGTGAACATAAAAAACATTAAGGTTTATAGATTATTGTTGATACAATACATGCCCAAAACTCTCCCCCATTTTAATGATAAAAAAATCCATAAAATTAATAATAGAATTTAGAATTTTTCAAATAATATGAAAATAAAACAATTAGATATACAATTTTATAGAATTATTTTGATAAATAAAAAAGAAAAGAAATTTTGTGTTATACAAATTTCTCCCTCCTTTTTTGAGATCAAAATCAAAGTGCAGAAATGAATAAAACACATTTAATTTTGCACATATCTGTTAGTGAATGTTATAATAATCTGTGTAAATAAATAAGTCTGGATTTTTGGCTTCTAGATATAAAAAAATAACTAAAAAAACAAAAATAAGGATTTTTTATTTTTCAAAATTTGTATAAATAAAATAATCAATTTGATTGGGAAAGAAGTTTATCCAACTGAAATGGTTTGCTACAAAATATTAGGTACGAATTGGCTCGGTTTAAGTTATAAATATTTTGAGCATCTTCAAACATATATTTCTACTCATTTAATAGTAATCATAACTTCTCCATCATACTATCCCCTAATTTCATAATTAATATTCTTGAAACTTGGCTGTTAAAAAAATTCTCAAAAAGACTGATTTTCAAAAAGTCATGCAAGGACTCCTCTTTCTGCATAAACTGATCTAACTTTTCATTGATTTTTTTCAGCAGAAATATGATACTTGGTTCATTATGTGTTAGTTGGTCAATAAGAAATTTATGATTATCAAACAGAACTGATAGAGGGAAACTATTACACAAAATATTTTGAAGATGATCATTTATATCAACCATGATAGAGGTGATGGACGAAAATGTTCAAATAATATTTAGAATTGTAGTAGGAGCATAGGTAGATATACTGGTATAACTAGAAATACTCTTCATTGACTCAAAATGACTCCCCAAATACCACTTTTGATCAGAAAATTTGGATTTATAAACATCTTCAGATTTTATTTTTCCAACTTCATTCTACATATCTCTCTTGAAAGCATCAAATTCCATCTGGGAAATAGAATTTTCATAAATATATAGTAACTTTTTCTTTGTAACATACACATATTTTCTAATATTGTTGTTCTCTTCCAGAGACTTATAAAACTTCATTACAAGCTCCTCAACCTGATTTCAAATGGAATCAGATGTCCCTTTATCTTGATGTTGTGACTGACCAACCACAATAATTTTTATATATTTTGAAGGAAATTTTTATGTTGACTTCTCCATTGGGTTTTTAAATTTATTTTTCACTAGAATAAGACAAACTAACAAGAATGTCAGTTTTTTCTTCAGTTGGAGATTGATTTCATTCATCCACATGATCAAAAAAATAGAAAAGTAAATTCTCAACAATCTCTGTATCCATATTTTTAGTTCAAATCAACTATTTCTATCCATGGACAACCGGTTCTTATTCCTAAATAACTTGTAAATCAATAGTATGCAAATCAATTATGTAGATTTCAACCTATTGATCTTCTTCAAGAATGGACTCTTCTAAATGTACAGACCTGGTAGCCTCACCTGAGCCCAACATTGATTCTACAGTAGGTGGATCTCCTTTTCTCATGGTTTTACAACAAATTCTGCTTACAAAACCACTTATTTCTCTTCTGATTCTTCTCCATCATCTTCTTCAAGAAGCCTTAATTTTTTTTGGGTTGGATTGGAAAGTCCTTAGACACATGTTTTACCAATTCCTTCATTCCCAATTTTACTTTTCACTCCCAAAGAAAACTATTCTGATCTCCATTGGTCATCTATACTAATAGGTAGATGTTTTCCTTTGATTATACTCTAGTTAGAAACAAAATTCCTTAAGGTTCATCCATTGATCATGTTTCTCTGAATACATTTAATTTGAGAATCTATTAATCAAATCATTCCTTTATTAAAACAAATTCTTGAAATTATCCTTCTATAAGGATAAAAGGTCATCCTAATATCTTGTTGACAATAATAATTTAAATATTTAGACATATTCCATGGAAAATTCAGATTTGTTTCACTCATAAACAAAAACATGATATAAATGTCTTGATATAGAATTTTCCCCATCTCATATATTCAATGAGCAATTCCTATTATAATAAACTTAAATAATATTTTATGGTCTTCCTCGAGATCTTTGAATTTTTTTCGATCATTTGTTGAGCCAAACAAAAAAGACAAAATGTATTTATATTTGTTGAAATTATCTTCTATATAACATCGATTTAAATGAAACACTCCTTGATGAGGATAGTTCAGGATTTTAGAAATTTCAGTCTATGAAACCAAAAAGTCCTTATCTTATATTCTTTAGAAAACATTATCTTCTGAATCTCCAAAAATAAACTGAATAGTATTATAGAAATACATTAGTTCTGCCTCATAAATGAATTATGATTTTTCCTCATTGAAAACAGATTCAAATCCTTTAAAGGACTACATTTTCTTAAGAAGTAAATTGTTCTCATAGAGGCGTTCAAAATCAATTACATTACCTTGAAGAATATTTATTATAGAAACATTATGATGCTTCAGTTCACTGGATTCACCTTCTTCGTTTCTCTTAGTTTTCCACATTTTTGAGAAATGAAAGCTCTGAGGGGTTCAGGTTTATAGGGTTTCGAAGTAAAATAGAGGTAAGGGAATATGATAGTAAAGCGAGGGTTTCAGTATTTGAAAAAGTTTTGAGAGTTAAAAAGGTTTTTTATTCGAAAGGTTTCTAAAAATACCTTCTTTCACATGCCATTACATTAGATAATCATTAAAAATTTTGGGAGCACGTGGTGCGAATAAATGTAAGATTATAATAAATTAACTGAATTTTACAACTAGAAGAAAATATTAATAAAAATTGATTTTAAGTAATCAGTAAATTATTTTAAAATAAATAAACTGGAAGAAAGAAATAAATAAAATAAGATAAATATTTATATATTAAAAATATTAACATTTAAAAAATTAAATAAACCTAAATCATCCTTAATAAAATAAAAACATTCAGTTTGAAGTGTTTTAGTAAAAATATCACCTAGTTGTTATTAAGTATTTAAAATTCTAAAGATATATTCTTTTTAAGAACTTGATATCTTAGAAAATGATGTCTAACATAAATATTTTTAGTTCTAGAATGACTTATTGGATTTTTTTGAAATATTTATATCACTTATATAATCACATAAAATATAAGTACTATTAAAATTTAGTCCAAAATCCATTAGTGTGTTTTCACCCATAATACATTTGAATAGAAACTGCCTGCAGATACATATTCTGCCTCAACTGTTGACAAAGAAATTGAGTGTTTTTTCTTACTTGACCAAGATACTAAAGATTTTCCAAAATATTGACTGTTCCTAAGTTACTTTTTATATATAATCTACAACCTCAAAAATCAACATCCGAATATGATATTAAATTAAAATCAGAAGTTTTTTGATAAATAATAGACTGAAAAGCAGTTCCCATTAAATATCTAAGAATCCATTTGAGAGCAATAAGATTATATTGTTTACATTTTTTTGAAATATAACACATAAACATTCTGAAAACATAATATCAGTTCTACCAGTAGTAAGATATAATAAACTACCAATCATACATTTATATACCTTATTGTCCACTAGTTTTCCAGCTTCATCCAAATCATTTTTTATATTGGTACATAAGGGAGTTGTATATGTCTTTATGTTCTCAAGACAAAACTTTTTCAATAAATTATTAATATATTTACTTTGTTTTAAAACATTTCCATAATATTTTTGATAAATTTGAAGCCCAAAAAAGAAGTTCCATTCTCTCATCATACTAATTTCAAATTCATTTTTCATAAGTTTTAAAAAATCATTACAATTTTTTTAGTGTTTGAACAAAAAATAACATCACTAATATATATTTGAGCTAATAATACATTAGAAAAAATTATTTTCTTAAAAAGGGTTGGATCTTCCATTCCAATAGTAAATCCATTTTATAAATTAAAGTAACATAATCTTACATACCAAGCATTAGGTTCTTATTTAAGGCCATAAAGATCTTTAGTAAGATTAAAAATAGAATCTGGTTTTTGAGAGTTTTAAAAACTAGGATGTTGTACAACATAAACATCCTCTATTAAATATCCATTGAAAAAGGAATATTTAACATCCATATGATATAATATAAAGTTCATATAAGATTCATAATCTAAAGGAAATTTAATTGATTTTAATCTAGTTATATGGGAAAAGGATTCATCATTATATATACCTTCTTCCTGATTATATCTTTTAGCTACTAATCTAGATTTATTTCAAGTTATAATCCCTTAGTCATCTTATTTATTTCTAAATACCCACTTAGATCCTATAACTGGATAATTTTATGGTATTTCAACTAATTCCCAAACGTCGTTTCTTTTGAATTTTCTTAGCTTATATTGCGTTGATAACATCCAAATCTCATCTTCTAAGGCTTCTTAAAAAGATTTAGGTTCTAGTTGAGATATAATGGCAGAGAATTCAACATGGTTTTCTATATTTCTTCTCATTCTTATTTCTATGTCTGCGCCTGCTATTACAGTTTCTAATGGATTATTCTTTAAGGTTATTGACTGTCTAAGTAAAACACATTTATGTTCATTAGTATCATATTCTTCTGAACTGGACTGAATTTTCTTTATGTTATTTTCAAAATAATTTTCAGCTTTTTGGGTCTCATGTTGTTAGAGGAGTCATTAGTTTCATAGGTTTTATTGTTCACTTGAATAAAAGGTTTAGTTTCATTAAGCTTCCAATGAATTGATTCTTCAACTACCCTTGAATTTTTATTAGACACTCTATAGGATTTAGATGTAGCAGAATATCCTATAAATATTCCTTTATCAGCTTTTGGATTGAACATACCAAAATTATCTTTAGTGTTCATCAAATAAACATTACATCAAAAAACATTAAATTACTTTACCTTAGGTTTTATGTTCTTCCAATATTCATAAGGCGTATTTTTGAAAATAGGCTGAATTAAAATTGTATTCATGACATAACAGGTCGTTCTTATAGCTTCTTCCGATAATTAGGTTGGTATAATGAATTTATTTAGTATATTTATCACTATTTCATGAATAGTTCTATTTCTTCATTCAACAATTACATCTTGTTGAGGTCTTCATGGTGTAGAGAAGGTGTGTTTAATACCAAGATTTGATCAAAAGGAATTGAATTCCTAATTCTCAAATTCACCACCATGATCACTTCTTAGTGAAATTATCTTAATACCTTTATCATTTTGAATAAGTTTACAGAAACATTAAAAAATAGTAAAATCTTCACTTTTTGGTTTAGGAAAATAAATCCATGTAAATATAGGGTAATCATCATCTAAAACATACATTTAATTTTCTATCCAAAATTTCTACTCTTGGTGGTCCAAATAGATCCATGTGGATACGTTCTAGATGTTTTGATGTAGAAATTCTATTAATATATATGAAGGAATATTTTCATTTCTTTCTAATTTGTCCTTCATCACAAAATCTGTCACTATCAAACTTAAGACTAGGTAAATCAGAAACTAATAGATTCACAACTAATTTATGTAATGAATAAATATTAAAATAACCAATCCTTCAATTCTATATCCTAGACTCATTTATCTTAGTAGTTAAAAAATTCACTTTCTTTTTACACAATAAATTTAAATACAAAGTATAAAAATTATCAGATACAGGTGCTCTAAACTTAAAGTAGTTTTTCTTTAAACATATAGCATGAATTGTCAGAAAAATCAACATAATATCCATCATCATAAAGTTGAGAGATTCTTATCAGGTTATGCTTCAGCCCCTGTATATATTGTACTTTGTTTATTGAGACTATTTTTGGATCTCCAATAGTTCCAAGTCCAATTATCTTTTCTTTTTCATTATCACCAAAAGTTACTAGACCTCCATTTATTTGTGTCTGTGTATTAAAGATGTATGATTTCCACTCATATTATTAGAGAATCCACTATCCATATACCATATACCTTTTCATATTTAGGTGACTGGTTTTCTACAAAGGAAATTTAGACAAGAGTTTGTTTTGGTACCCATATTCTTTTGGGTCCAGTAATTTTAGCTAGAAAAAACATGGGAATCCATATTTTCATTGTTTTTCAATAACTCTAATATACTTTAGATTAGATATTTAAAATAAAAGCCTTTTTAAAACCACTTATTTGAGTACTTCTTTAAAAATAGTTTTTTTGTTATTTTCCCTTGTGTTCCACAAAAATGACAGGTAACTGTCTTTGATTTGGGAACAAAATTATTCTTATATAGATTATATTTATAAACTTTACTTCCTATACCAAATAACTTATTTATAATGTAATTTTTATCAATATTTTAATTCAGAATATTTTATCCTTTTGCAAAGAACAGATAATAACTTTTTTAATTTTCTACGTCATCTTGTAATTATTTACTATTCTTTTTATGATCATCACTATTTTTGGAAGATGAGTTAAAATTTTCAATTAACTCTTGATGTTGTTTAAGTAAGGAATATCTTTCTCCCAAAATAGAATTGTGAATATATTTTAAAGATTTGTGTTTCTTTAATATGGATTCATATTTTCCTTCTAGTGTTTTGTAGTAAGCAGCCAATTTATTATTTGAGTAATCATAATCAGAATTAGATGAATAATAGGTTTATATATTATCTTCTTCCACCATAAAGCACATATTTTATTTCAGATGTCATTTTTTACTTTTCTGAATCAGATTTTGATTAGTTGCTGAAGTCTTCAGAGACACTCCATGTTGCATTCATTTCTCTTTTACCTAAATGTTCAAAATTATATTTTTTTGAAATTTTCATTTCAGTCTTTCTCTTTTTACCTTTTAGATGGGGAAGATTAGTTCTTATAAGACCTAATTTCTTGCATTCATTGTATCCAAATTCCCTATAGTCTTTCTCATCCCTTTTGAAAAGCCTTTTGAATCCATTTTTGTTCTTATAAAACATGAAAATATTTATAAATAATTGAGCCAATTCCAATTTAGAACCAGATGTATCTAAATTCCATTCTTCTCTGACTTCTTACTTTATTCTTTTTCATTGATTCTGAGATTTTATCTTTAGAGTAGTATTATCATTTTTCACTAATACTTTATTATCTTTAGCTTTATCTTCCATTTCAGATTCATACATAATCTATGTCCCAATTAGTTATCTCATTGTTAGATTTATGATAGGTGATTATTGTTAAATTACAGTTGATATACCATTCAATTTAGAAGGTAGTACTCTCAGTACTTTCAAATCATGATCTTCTTGTTTGATAGGAACTCCTAAGGATGTAATATTATTTATAATCTCTATAAGACTTCCATTAATAGGAGTGGTACATTCTTCATCAAGAATTATGACTGTATCAAATTTCAGTTTTCCTATTGTATACCACAAATGTCTTAAATTCTCTGTTACTTCTTAAGAAACTACAATGGTTTTACACATTTCGTAAGAAGTTGGACATAGTGAGACACAATTTAATTAATCTGGTCTAAGACCACATATAATAGCAATCATATATTTAGAATTCATGTCATAGTCAGCCTCTATAGTAGCAGTCCAAGTTGCAGGTTTTTTAGAAATTATATTTGGAGTAATATTCTAAGAGTAGAGTTTGAATCCGTGATTCTTCAAATATATAAGGACCCCTGATTTTCGGAATCCACATTTTCACCATTGGAATAAAGAACAGGAACCATTGACATTCATTCTCTCTAATCAGTCATTTCAATCTTTGTATAGAACTTGTAATTTTAGTTTGTTATAGACCTTTCTAAATGATATCCTCTGATATCGATTTTTGGATCAGTATATAAAAAGTTAATGGGGCTGAAATATGAATTTTTAAATTAATTTACAATTATGAATCGTGATATCGACTGATTATTATGCAGGTGAGATGTTTTTGTCTACTATATGAATTTATGAGTAGCAAATAAAAACAAAAATATAGAACACATCTGTTTATAGTGGTTTAGGGCATTAAGTTCCCATAGTCCACTCCACCAATTACTCTCTCTACGAGTTTGATAAATTTTACTAGTCAGGTCATCATATCATAAGACCAACCCATAACTGATTGCAGGGAGTTGACACCATTACAAAAAAGACAAAAATTGGAGTCTTCTGGGGCTATAACAGAGAATTAATAAACCACAATTTAGACCAAGAAGCTGATACTCCACCCCAAATAATCATGATTAGTTGAAACTCTCCATAAAAATGTGTTGATTATGAAGGATTCTAGTTTAACTTTTATAGTTGAACAACAACTAATGGTAGATGAATCTTCATCTTCAAAAAATAATTTTTTAGGAAAGATAAATTTTGAAGAGATCTGATTGAAATAGATCATTGAAATAAAAATAGAAACAAACAACAATATCAGACATACAAAAAATACTAAATTTTGAATACGTTTATTTCACTATAGCATTGTCTATAAAAAATAGAGTCTAATCAATTGTTGTAGTATATCAATTCAAGTTATTCACAAGAATGCAATTTCAATTGTGAATATGTGTCAATATATATATCAATATATATATATATATATATATATATATATTTGTTGAATCATATATATAAATATATAACAAATACATATATATAAGTAAAATAGAGATCCTATCTTTTAATTCCAGATCTATGAAAATATCATAATTAATTGAAAGAATTAAAATTTATAACGTAGTATAGAGTATTCGTATCTTTCCTTAATAATAGGAGATAATTTATCCATATAATACGATTATTTGAATTAATCATAACAATCTATGAATTATTTGAAAATGAGCTTCAAATTGGCATAATATTCTGTAAATACCGTTGCATAAATATACGATAAAATCATAAATTCAAATATTTAGTGATGGAAAGTCAAACATAAAGTTCCTTCAAAAAACAAAAGAAATACAAAATTTAGGTTTCAAATATGTTGTGTTCGTTATCCAAACATAAGGTTGACAATGTAAGTTTGATCACAAAAATATGGTTGATCATCTATACTTTTTCTTCTCAAACGTAAGGTTCCTTACAAACATAGGGTTATTTAACCATACTTTTTCCCTTTGTCAAACATATGGTTTTATACAAATGTAAGGTTATTTATCCATTCATTTATGTCAACGTAGGGTTGATTAACCATCCAACTGATCTTTTAGGATGATGTATAATATAAACATAGGGTTTTTTCATTACGTTAAGTTTATTCAACAGAGGGTATGAACAGTGTTTCTAGAATACGATTATGAGCTTATTAAACAATTTGAAGAATATTCCATGTGAATAATAAGATGGAATATATTTCCAAAATAAGGAATATAAATAATATTAATTTCTTGAAGTACACTTAATGTAATATCATTATTAAAACAAACAAGGGTGTTTTTGAGCATCAAAATCAATAAGATTTATAGAGTATTGTTGAGACAATACATACCCAACATAATTAACCTTATAATAGGTATATTATTGATATTTAATGTGAAATAGGCTGTATATATGTTAGAAGAGAATAAAGGTACATAAAATCAAGAATTCCCTTAATGAAAATAAATTGAGGCAAAATCACTTACCTCACGTTCAACTTCCATAAATAATGACTATAACTCATGTATAAAGGTTTCAAGATGTTTATTAACTAATTTATGAACTATATTAATATTTATAGTACCTTATATGATGATTTTATAATATCTTATGACACATGAATTAATAATAGTTTGTTATTTTCCGGGATTCAGGTGCGTTTGTTTTACAGTTTCATGATCGATTCATTTGCATAAAATTATTGATGTTATTGAACATTGAGATTAAAAAAATAAATGTAGAATGAAATAGTATTAATTTACATATATAATAATAAATTTCTCTATATGTCATTTTTATTTTCTCACATGAGGATGATTCATTAGATAAAATGTTAATGATAAATGTTTAGTTTATTTTGGCATTTTTCTTCCAAACACCACAAACTAGTTTCAATTAATTTAATATTTGGACTATATATTTGTTCAAGAATATGAAATAGGTTACAATATACGTTTTAAAATATTTTTTAACCAGTAAAATAGTGTTAATTCCATCTATTAAGCCGTTATTGGAAAAAGAACAAAAAAACAGTATTCACAGAGGCAACTAACTGGCATAACTGGGATAATAATATCATTTAATTGGGTTAGAGGAGAAAATAAAAGAGATGGATATGGTATATTCCATTATTAAAAAAAATCATTATTTTAATGATTCTAGAGTTAACATGAATTGATGGATGAATTGGGTGAGGATAAAGTAGAAAAAAATTTAAATTAAGAGAGGCACTCCATGAAAATTAACTCTTGAAGATCACCTCCTCGAGACACCATTGAGACCTTAGATTTGGTATTTTTTTGATAAAAGAATATCTTAGATATTTTGAATGTTAGAAGGATAGGTTTCGTTAGATATTTGGGGAGATACAAGGACTTTTCAGTCAAAATGGGCTGGTATTTATACTTGAGGAGAGGTGGGTTTAAGTGATTACATAATTAATATTTTATACTGAAAGACCACCAGTTTGATGTGGAATTAAATTAAATGAATTTGGATGAAAATTAATTCTTTGGAGGATTTATGGGGTAAAAAAACCACAAATTTTTTTTAAATGTTTTAGTTTTTACATATCTTAAGACTTTACCATTTTAATCTTTAATGTTTTTATTTTTTACCTATATAACGGTAAATGATTTTTTTTCCATGAGATATTTTTTTATACCAAAAAATAAAATTGACCTTACAACCTAATTTGGACATTGTGATTCCAAAAATGGAATAAATCTTTCCTAATTCAATTCACCAAATGGGAAAAATTATATTTAATACTTAACCCGCAGACATAATAAAAAAGTGGGAATTTTAAGTGAAATGTTCAAAAGATTGAAATGTTTTTATATATAATTTCAATGTGAAAATGGTTCCAAATACCCAATAACTATTAAATCATGAAAAAATTATATAATTATATGTTAAAACCAATTGAAAACATAATTTATCTATACAAATTTTTTACAAATAAACAGTTTTGAAGTAATATTTTGTATTATTCAGTATTCATAAAAAAATGAACGTTCTCAAAAAAATACAAATAATTCACCCAATGTATATTTTGGTATTTAAATTTTAAATATGATTTTTAATTTTTCATATATAAATTAATAATGTGTCAAAAATAATATTTAAAATGGGTTTATCATCAAAATGTTGTAAAATTGCCTTTTAATAATATTACAGCTTCTTGTGCTTAAAATTAAATTTATTCTTATTTTAAGTCTATAATCTTTTTTTGGATGAATATAAAAACATTTAATAAACATGGGGAAATATAATAGAGTTTTTTATATTTATTCTCATTGATAGAATGGCTAAGTGAGAACTTCCACATAAAATAATAATATTAACATTATATTTCTTTGGTATAACTCAGTCTTGCATGCAATGTATGATTTTTGAGAAAATAATTATTTCATATTGGGTAAGATTTCAAACATAGAGCCCACTTTATAGTAAAATTACTATCTAATTCATAAATCATAAAAAATATGAAAAATTATTATTCTATAATTACCTTAGATGTTACATCGATCCCCCCTTTGAGAAATTACTTCCTCATAATTTATTCACTGATCTCATAAGTGGATGTATTTTTCACTCATATCATATTCAGATTCCCATGTCTCCTTTTAAACCATATGGTTTTTACATAAAACATTAACCTAACAAATCACCTTATTATGAAACACCTTCTCTCTATGGTCAAGAACCTGAACTGGATTTTCCTGATAAGAAATACTTTATTCTAACTGAACTACTTATCGATTTAAGACATAATATGTATCTGGAATACACTTTATTAACATTTAAACATGAAATGTTTTTCTACCTAGGATAAAATCAGAAGGAAATGAACTTAGTATGAAAATGATATATATTTATCTATAATTTCAAAGGGTTTAATGAATCATGGACTCAACATCCCTTTCATACAAAAACACATAACACTTTTCAATATAGAAACTTTCTGAATGACATGATCACTTACCTCAAAAGAAATATTCTTCCTCTAGTTTTCCATAAAACTCTTATTCCTACTCTCATATGTTCTCATGTGTTACTGAATCAACTAATTTTTTTTGTCAATTCCTATACCAACTCGGGTCCCATCAACTTCCATTCCCCAACATTATCCCAAAAATCTAGAGTTTGACACCACATCCCATATAATGCCTCAAATGGTTTCATATGTATACTGGAATGAAATATGTTATTATAATAAAATTCAACTAAAGAAAGATGTTGATCCCAAATTCCCTGGTAATCCATTGGTAAATCATATAGAATATCCTCCAAGGTCTGAATTTTATGTTATGTCTATCCATTTGATTTGGGATGAAAAGCTGTATAAAAATTTAATTCAGTACCAAACGACTTCTAAAGGACATTCAAAATGTCAAAATGTAACTTGTGATCATGATCAAATACAATGGAGAGTGGAAATCTATGTAACCTGACTATCTATTTAATACACAAACAAATAATATGATCTAGAGATAAAGTGTCTAAAATAGTGAAAAATGATCAGATTTAGTTAGTCGGTCAATAATAACCGAGATCACATTATTACCTTGAGAAGTATTTGATAATACCACTAACAAGTCTATATATATATTTTCCCATTTACACTCTAGAACCGGTAAAGGCTGAAGCATCACCTTCTATAACTATCATTCTACATTAACATGTTGAAAAGTAACACTTAAAGATAAATTAAGCAATATATATTTTCATTCCATCCCCCTAGTAATGCTCTCGAAGGTCTCTATACATCTTAGTGATGATAGGATAAAATGAAAACATAGAACTATGAGATTTATATAATAACTCTTTCTTCAACTATGAATCATAATGAAAAAATAATCTCTTTCCAAATCTCAAAAAACCATCTTATCAATGTTAAATTTAGGAAACTTACCCTGTGGAACCAGTCATACATTTTTCTACAACTCATGTTATTTTTTCCATGATTTCTTAATTATGTCTAATAGAGACTAGTGCACTAAAACTTGAAACAAAATAGAATAATTTTCAGAAACAACTACTTATAATCCAAAATTAATCAAATCATTAACCAAAGGGTCACATTCCTAAAGTATGATGATTAATGTTGCATTACTTTTCTAACTGAACACATCAACCACTTTATTTTCATGTCCATGATAGAAATGAATCATGCAATCACAATCATTGATTAGTTCAAACCATCTTATTTGTCTCATGTTCAATTCTTTATGAGTGAATATATACACCAAACTTTTATGATCAGTATATATTTCACATTACACTCTATAAATATTATTACTCTAATTATTTAATTTAAAAAAAATCTTGTAATTTATAATCTGTTGAAATCATGAGGTTTCAACTAGTATGAAGCACAATCATTTACGTGATCATTCTACATTTGGACCCAACCAAGTCCTTTCAATAAAGAATCACTATAGATGAAAAATTCACTATTTCTAGAAGGTAGGGAATGATCTCGAGAATTCACTAATATTATTTCCAATTCTTGAAAACAATCATCACATTATTTTTCCTAGATGAACATAAATCCTTGTTGAGTTAACTTAGTTCGTGGTATGGATAACAATGATTTTTTTTCAACAAAAATCATATAATATCCTACTAAACTAGGAAAAATATGAATTTGAGTTATATTTTTGGGTATTGGAAAGTCCTCAATAAATTTTATTTTTGAAGGATCAACAACTATTCCATCTTTAAAAATAATGTGTCTAAGGAATTCAATTTCATGCAAAAAAAATCATAGTTTGTACATTTACCGTAAATTTTATTTTCTTTTATGGTTTTTAAAACAACCCTATGATATAATTCATGCTCATTTATAATTTTATAGTATCCAAAAATTTCATGAATAAACACAACTAAAAACTTATCCTTGAAATAATTTAATATTAAATTCATAAGATCCATGAAAACAACAGGTTCATTGGATAATCCAAAGGGAATAACTACAAATTCATAATGCCCATTTCTCATCTAAACTTCTATCATTCAAATATAATTCCCCATCACATTTAGCTGATAGTAACAAGATCTGGAATCATTATTCAAAAAATATTGATCTCCTTGGAGATGATGAGACAAATAATCGATATGAGGAAAAAAAAATTTAACAGTGATATGATTCAAGGCTCCATAATCAATGAAATGTATTATTGAACTATATTTATTTTTAACAAACTCGATAGGAGTACCCCATTTTCAAGTTCTTGTTAGAAAGAAACCTTTATCTAATAACTCTTATAATTTATTTTTCAACTCTAAAAGATCAACTTGATCCATTCAATAATGGAATTTAGAAGTTAGTTTATCATTTGAAACTACGTCAATAGTATACTCAACCTCTTAATCTGAAATAACTCCAAGAAAATAATGTATAAAAAATACATGTATTCATTTACTACTAATATATTATTAATTTGAACAGTCTTTTTATTTTCAATAATATGATCTAGGTAACATTCATTGTCATATCTCTTCAATTTATAGAATTCCTGGTAAGTTGTCAATGGAATGAAGCCATTCTGCCAAATTTTCTTAGCACCTTAATCTATTTAAACTTGATAAACTGAAAGAGAATCCATACCAAGGATGACATCAAACTCTAGTATGGCCAATTCAACTACATTTAGAGGAAAGAAAACCCCACTTATAAAAAAGGAATATTTTATAAGTATTACTTTCATTAATACTTCCACCAAGAGTATTCACCAAAAGATATATATTACATTAATTAGGTGATATTCCCTATTTATATTAAATTTTCTCAGAAATGAAAGAATGTGATGATCCAGAGTCAAAGTGGGTATTGGAATAATTTGAAAACACAAGTAACATACCAATCACCACTTCCTATGACGGCCCAAAATCATCTGTATTAGTATCAAATAACCATGGGACGCATTTAGGATTTAGATCACGCGATTTTCAATCTTGTAAAACTAAATTTAGAAACATATTATCATAATGACCCAACTAATTACTACTAAAACATCTTACTATTGGGTTGCTATCAGTTTACCTATTATTTGGTTCTTTAAGACTCTTTTCCTTACATTCATGGGCCACATGACCAATATTTCTACACCGATAAGTCTTAGGAATATTCATAAGAAAATCCCTAGGGTTATTTTTAAAACACATTCCACAATGATAGAATTTCATTTTCATACATCCAAATATCATTGTTGTATGATTTCTCATCAACCACTTCTTGAACGCTTCTTACCTTCATCATTATGAGGAACATAGGAGTCCGAATACATCATATCAAAATTTTCAACACATGGAACAATTTTATAATATCTTTTAAAATCTCATGAATTAAAAGATATTTGTATTCTAGGTTTCAATTCTAAGTTAAACTAATTATTTTTTCTATTATTGACTTGAACAAAATCCGGCATATAACTGGAAAATATTGTGAAGGTTTCTTCATATATTACTATAGAATATTTATATTTTTACCTAATTATAGAAACTTTTTTTCCTTTCGGATTCAAAAAAAAGAGGGAAATATTTCTCAAGGAAAATATCATTGAATTTTTACCATTCTATGGAAAAAAGATCTTAATTATTTATGGTATTCTTAACCAAATACCACCATCAATCAAATTCTCCTTCAAAATTATAAAATAAAAGGTTTAACTTTTTATGTTTCGAACATCCCATGAGATAAAATATATTTTCAAGAGCATTGATTCATAATTTTGCTACCACAATGTCAGATGATCCATTAAATATGTGGGATGTTGACTTATGAAACGCTCCATAGAAAACATGTTACTTTTTGGTAGATCAGGCTCTTCTCTAGAATGGATACCACCACCATTTATCACCAGAGTCAACCGAGTCATCATTGTAACAAACTATTTTGTTCTAATTACTACCATCTTGGGATTATCATTTAGAATAATATCTCCCTCTTGTATCATTCTCACTACTATTTCTCTATGTCCTCTGTAATAAAAAAACATTGTTAATAGACATTGTTTATACAAAGCAACATGGCAATAATAAAATACTATAACATTTTAACTTTTCCAAAAGGTAAATTACTTAAAGGGAAAGTAATTAATATTAGCCTAACCTATAAATTTATCTAAAAGGATCTTTGATACCAACTATAATTCCCTACAAATTAATAGTAAATATTATTCAGTTTTAGTTAAGAATTTACTTGTATTCATATTAAGGATATTTTTAGGTTTAGAGTTTTAGATAATTAAGACATAGTTCTTACATAACATCCCACACATATAAATATTCTATACGATTAAAAAAATATCTATTTCTTCCAAACTATAAATCCTTTAAAAAATAATATATGGTTTCTTTTCATGATTAATGATCACAAATTTCCCCTTGATCTAATCATTATCTCAATTCTCCCTTAAGTCCTATGAAAAATATTTTAAAACATTGGGTGGTCACAAAATCTTATTAGGGGAAATAAAAATAGGGGAAACATTTAGTTTAGAAAAAAATGAAACCCCATGGAAAACACTTACCCTAAAAACATTACATTTACATATAATGGAAATTAAAATTCCTTTAAAATAGTATTTATTTTACACAATAAAAATATATGATTCCATAAAAACTCATTAGAAAACATAGAAAATTTGTGTAGGTACCTTGGGAATTAATCTCATAAAACTCATATAGAACCATTCATAATAGGAATAACTATATTATTGACTTCCAATATAATTATTTCAGTAAAAAAATCATTATGCCATACATTATAGTGCAATCTTAGTGCACTCATCATTTAAGATATAATAAGATCACATGGTGTTATCTGGGTGCACCCATCATTTATATTGTCCAA
Organism: Viscum album; assembly: GCA_963277665.1. NCBI lineage: Eukaryota > Viridiplantae > Streptophyta > Magnoliopsida > Santalales > Viscaceae > Viscum > Viscum album. Next base: position 439,816,862 of record OY728141.1, on the reverse strand, counting down.
GAACCACATCATTAATTTGATATTTCCAAAATCATTTCAAAAACATGGATGGGGAAAAATGGTTTGGATAAAAAACCATAAAAAAATGACTTTGAAAAATAAAATCTATTTATCACTTTGGAAACAATTGAATCATAAAACCCATAAATCAATGAAATTAAAAACTAATTAATATGAAAACAGGTAATTTGTAGATATTTAATGTAAAATAGGCTATATATAGACCTTATAATTGAATAAATGTTCATAACAACAATAATTTCATCAATAAAAGGAAATTGCGGCAAAATAGCTTACCTTACATTAGACTTCCTTCATAATTATACAAACCTCATGTATACTGATTTAAATAAGGTTATTAACTCAATTTAGAGATATATAAATATTTATATTACCTTATATGATGATTTTTTAATATATTATGACCCATTCATTAATAATATTTCATTATTTTGGTGGTTTTATGTGTGTTGGTTTCATAGTTTCATGATAAATTCATTTGCATAAAATTATGGATGTTATTGTAAAATTATATTAAAAATCTAATAGTGGAATGATATAGTATTAATTTACTTCTAGAATTATAAATGTTCGCATATATATGTTTTATTTTTTTTACATGAGGATGATTCAAAAGATAAAATGTTAATGATAAATTTTTAGTTTATTTTGGCATTTTTTTGGAACACTAAGAACTAGTTTCATTTTATTATTATTACGGGTATATATTTATTATAGAATATAAAATATTTTAATATATATATATATATATTTAAATATTATTTAACCAGGAAAATAGTTTTATGATTATCCATGATGGTGGAAATGGGAAAATAACAAAAACATTACTCACAATGGTTATTAACTAGCATAACTTGGACAATAATTTCGTTTCATTGAGTAAGAAGAGATGAGAAAGGAAATAGATATGAGACATTCCATTATAAAGATAAAACTATAGTATATATAAGATTATATAGTTATCTGGAATTAATGGATGAAGGTGTAGATGATATAGTATAAAACGAAATAAAATTAAGAGAGGTATTTTTGGGAAATTACAACTAGAATATCATCTCCTTAAGAGACACTTGAGGACCATGAATTTGGTCTTATGGTAAGACCAAAAGCTCTAGGACTTAGATAGAGTGAGGAGGAGAGGTTTGGGTCTATATTTGATGGGATAAAATACTTTTGGGTTGAAATGGGGTGGGGATGGGTGATATTTATACTTGAGGATAGGTGTGTTTAAGTTATTAAATAATGAATATTTTACATTTAAATCCAACTATTTTTAGGTGGCATTAAATTCAATGACTTGTGATAGAAATTGATATTTTGGAGTTTATTTGGGGTCTATACACTGCCCATATAACATTTAAATGTTTTTTATATTTATTTTAAGCCTTTATCTTTGTTAACTTTAACATGTTTCATTTTTTACCTATACCGTGGTAACTAAATTTTTTACCATGGTAAGATTTTTTATGCTGAAAATTGAAATTTAACATACAAACAAATTTTGAAATTGTTATTCCATAAAATATAATCCATTTTTTCTAATTAAATCCACATAATTATAAAAAATATATTTAAAATTAATCCCATAGACACAATGAAAAATTGGTTTTTTTAAAGTGAAACGTTCAAAAGCATGAAATGTTTTTATACCTAATTTCAAAGTCAAAATGATTCCAATGAATAAAATTTTTTTAAATGAAAAAAATTGATCTAATTAAAAATTAAAACCAATTAAAAAACTAATTTTACTTTATAAATAAATTTAATGAAAAATAGGTTCTAAACAAATATTTTGTATTGTTCACTATTCATCAAAATATGAATGTTTTCAGAAAAATACCAAAAATCCACCCAAAGTTAATTATGATAATTTAATTTCAAATAATAAGTTTAATATTTATAATATAAATTATTAATATTTCAAAATTTATATTTAAAATGGGTTCTCCATCAAATGTGGGTAAAAATACCTTTTAAAAATATTAGAGCTTTTTATGATTAAAATTATATTTATTTATATTTTAAGCCTATAAAATTTATTGTATGAATGTAAAACCATTTAATAAATATGTTTAAACACAATATATTTAGTTACATTCATTATCACTGATACAACGACAAGGTGAAAAATTCCACATAAAATATTTTTGTTAACATTATATTATTTTTGGTTTAACTCAATGTTGCACACAATGTACAATTTCAGAGAAACACATTATTTCATTCCAGGTAAGCTATAGAAAATAAAACCCCCATTATGGTAAAATTAATATCTAATTCATAAATACTAATAAATATGAAAAGTCAAATTATTTAATTACTTGAGATGTTATAATAAATAAATCATATATGGTATGACTTATATGAGTATGTTTATGTAATATAATTATAATAAAACTATATTTATTCTATAGGAGGCTAAGATATATAAAAAGGAAGTCTGACCTGAGGTAAGTTATTTCTCTTCTCACTTTTACTTTTGTGAGACATATTCCATATTCACCACTTATTCCTTTTTGTTTTGTACATACTTCTCCTTTTGATAAGTTATATCATGAATATATTTATATTAATGGAAATTAAATTTTGGTTTCAATTTATTTTTTCCATGTGGATTATTATTAAAATGGTATCAAAGTGGTAAGGATTTATTTCCCAAAAAAACATTTTTTGTATTATTTTGGTTTAAGTCTCCAATATGGGAATTAATTTTTATCTATGTAATAAAAAAATATTATTCCTTATCATATGGTTTTAATTAACTTTCAAGTAATAGAACCATTTTCCCCATCATTGGAACATACAAATATTTAGATAATATTTTTAGGAAAATATGACTTTATTTATCTCTCTGGTCAAAATCGTATTTTCATCAAAACCGATTTATCCAGAAATTGTTTTTAAACATTTAAATACGATTTATCAAATAAATTATTACTCAGTGTCACATATTTTAATTTTATTTAAAGGGATCTTCATGTCATCTTCAAAAAAAGTCCTATTTGGATTATACAAAAAATGTAAATGGAATCATGGTTTTAATGTGTAAAATATAAACACAATTTATTCCCATAATGATCAATCAATGATTTAAATATTAATTTATAAGTATCATTGGTTATTTTCAAAATATTTTTTGATCTTTTTTTAAAATATGATTTTCAATGTTATAAGGATATTTTACCCAAAAAAGATTTTAATGACATTAATATAGTACATATATTCATCAATGACATCAACACTTTATTGTAATCCTGATACACTAGGGATATGTTGTATTAATATCATCTTTATTCATTATTGGTATTGTTTATTGTTTTTTTCATCAAGGATGGACAATTTTATTACTATTCACCTGATTAATCTAGATGGTTTATTATTATTTTTATTGGATTGGGGTTAATATTAACATATCATATGTTAGTTTTTCAAATAGAATATATATATTGATTATGTTTCACCACTTTGTTTTGAGAAATTTATTGGAATTATCATGTGATGGGTGGGGATTGATAATATATATCCCCTCGATTCATTGATAGGTCTCATGAGACAAATTAGTCAAAAATAAGGCGGGATTCTACCCACATATTTAAACTATGTTATTAAAGGTTTTTTCAGTTTTAGATGATCATCATCAGAAATTCCCTCATAATGAGATTACTTATTGACATCCATGTGATAATTCAATTAGTTATAATATCCTTGGATATGTTTGAAGATCATGTGATTAATTATATGGATTTATATGATCACAATTTATTTCTTCGATATTATTCTCAATTTATTGATTAAATGACATGTCTTTATTTTACTTACCATGACATATTGATTACTTATATTTATATATAATAGATTATGTTATACACATACCCTTAATGAGTATCTAACCTCATTCCATTCTCATGTTTCATTTCCCATAGGATACCATAAAGTGTTTTATGATTGACATGCAGATATTTTCTAAGGGGAAGAAAAAAATATAGGAATAAAGCAGTTTGTGATTTTCTTGTTTAAAATTTAATGTGAATTTCAAGTATGTATCTATCTTACCATGAGTTACAAACTATTCATTCCTTTCAGATGTGATACATTATATATAGTTCTAATTTAATAATGTATACACCCGTTTTGGGTAATTGGAGTCAGGGTTGTAACATTTTCTATCAAAGAAAGTTTAGTAGAAACATTCATAACTAGATTTCAGAAATTATAGATTAGGGAATATAACCCAATAACATTATTTAAGGATGAGTCTATATATATGATGAAATCTTAACATTTTGGAAAGATAGAGATTATGTTATTTTTAGATAATGTTTTGAAAAAATATATATTATGTGGTTTTCATAGAAATATATCGTAGTCCTAATAATACAAGTGGACAAGGGTCTGACCCAGATGTACCTGGGGGTCAAAACTATGAAAAAGGAATGTTAGGATTGACTTAATCATTACCTAGTTCTTGAAAACGGGTCATACATTGAACCTATTTTATAAGTACTTTGTGTATATTCTTGGGTTAATTTACATTTTACTTACAAACCATTACAAAGGGTTTTAAAATATTTTTTTGATTTGGAAAACTTCACAATGAAACCATGATTATGGTTATGGGATAATCAATTCCTATTTTGTTCAATTCATGTTAAGTGTTTCACTAGATTTGGTATTATACATTATTTTTCATAATTTTATGATCTAATATATTGTATTCCGCTTTTTAGAAATTGTACCTAGTGGAATGAATGATGACCATATCAATGCTCATAATCCCAAGAGTAAGAATAATAATCTGTTTGATGGGATTAAGCCTATATTTTGAAGGGAAATAATCTACCAAACATTATAATCATATGAGTACATATTATTATTTGTTATCATGATATATAAAGAATTCAATAAGTATTATTCATTAAAGTTAACAAAGGGAAGAAGAGGATGGTAAAGATTAAAATGGATAAGGGGAAGAAGGGAAAGGATATTTTTCTGCTTGTGATAATTATGGAATAAAACACAATGGTATTTTCTTGAAGGGAATGGTAGTTTTATACAAGTGTGGAGATAAAGGACACCATGATGATTATTCCCAGGGAAATAATGAAATGGAAAATGTTCAATGCTTTAACTAAAAGGATATGAGGCACTATGAAAATAAATTCCCTATGAATCATGGGAATATAACTAAAAAGAAGCGAGGGGATCACATTCAATTTAATTATATTATCACAGATGATGGGAAAAGATTAATATTTTTGTGTTTAGATTTAATAATTATAATACTATAGTTATTAGAATACTGAAATTTATAACTCTTATACTAAAAAACCATTTTTTCAAGGATCTGAAAGCATCTGATAAATTGTATTAGTAACCAAGAAAAGTGATTCTATGGAAAGGTGATATTTTTAGAAGACACAAGATTAAATAAGGATAACCATTTTTATGTTCATGATGTTTAGAAAATTATGATATTTTTATCAGATAATATTGGTGACCATGAAATTGATTTGTGGTTTGATGATTTATATCATATTTTCTAGAGTTCACTACAAGTATTGATTTACTAAATATATTCAACAACTTACAATCTTAATTTTGGAACCTTGCATGTTTTCATTAAGCATTTATGGTTATTATGGTATTAACATATTTGGAATGTTTCATAATGATGAAATTTTTTTATTCTATAGAATATAATTATGATTTCGTGACCCACCTTCTCAATTTTTTCAATTTGAATTTGGTGAGACATATTTATGATGTAATTTAAGGGTAAATAATTATGGAATGGATTAAGATGAAAATTGGGTGTTATTAGATAAGTATTTTTAACCATTTTCGCTTTGTTAAATATCTAGAGGCACGAGGAATGAATTTTCATTATTTTATTGAGCTAATGATCAATTAATTGTTAACATTAGTGCTCTAGGAATTACAATTCATTTTAGATATTCATTTTAAGGAGTTAAAGATTTAATGTGAATTAATCGAATCAAAATCAAAGTATGAAATTGTTCCTATGAAATAAAAATATTTCAAGTAAGTATATTATCATATGTTTAATGTCTATATAGTAAATTAAATACGAAACTATATGAAAAGGATATAAAAATAAAAATATTATCATAATACCATCATTTTTTTGAAATGATGTTCTTTAAACCCATCAAATACTTATGGATTTTGGTTGAAATATTTTCAATATCATTTGTATTTTCATGATAAATGATCTCTACCAATCTCCATAATTATTACGCTTTTATTTAATATCCATGTGTTCACCTTCCACTAATGTTATCCTATTTGGAAACCTAGTATGCATTATTAGAGAAGACCATAACACTTCCCTTACTATCTTATCAAAAATATTTTTTATTAATTTTTTTTATGATGTGAAGTATATAGAAGGGTATTTTCAACCATAAAACCCTTGATTGCCATGATCGAGCTTAAATTGCGAGGCCATAAATTATTTAAGGGGGTAAATATAACACCCCATGATTTTATAATTGGAACATTATCATATATGAAACAAAACACCTAGAATAAATTATTATTTAACACTAAAAGACAATATTAAATATTTAATTTTTAAATAAATTCAATCTCTTAGATGAATTTCAATTCACACAACAACAAGATTGAATAAAAATAGATACTCTATTAAAATATTATTATTTAAATATAACATTTATAATATAATACTTAAGATGGAGTGTATGACTAATCATAACTAAATTATGAAAATTATATGTTTTACACATTTTTAAAATAAATTCAATGGTTATATAATTATTATAAATAAAATAAAAAAAATATTACATAAAAAGAAATACTTTCTATAAAACTGTATATTTCCAAAATGCTATTTATTTACACTTTTCACACATAAATTTAAATTAATTTTAAACTAATATATAATTTTTTTTGTAAAATACAAACTCCATTTTGTAAACATGTATTTCAAAACTATATTTGATTGAATATTTTGAAATTTTCTTGAAAATATTAATATTTTAATAAATAGTGAAAAATAATAATTTTTATTATAAGATGTATTTTCATTTAAAATATTTAAAAAGTTAAATTATATATTAAATTTATTTTAATGTAAAACTATTTAATATATATTAAAATTTAAATAATTTATTTCCTTTTAATTAATTTCAGTTTGAGTTTCGATATTAAAATATTCTATACATATGATGACCACATATAAATATGGGATATAATGATGAATTTAACATATTTATATGATATTTATGACATATTTACACTTATTATATTTTTATCACATATAAATTCCTACTTTAAATTCCCAGTGGGATACGATAATATCTCTCACCTGTATGTAGACTTTCACCTCATTAACTAATGCAAATTTTTTTCTATTATGAATTAATCGAAAGGTAATAATGATAAATTTGATGAATATATGTGATATTTATGATCTAAAATTAATTCTAGAATATAATATCACATCTAAATTTTTTTCCTTCCAATCCATTGTAAAACAATAATTTTACTAATGTGTACATGTGGACTACTACCTCCACGCAGCGATGTGATATGTTTTTGCTTTTATTTTTACATGTATATTAATAATGTTATATTTCATTATTATAAATTATATATATATAATAATATTTATTATTTAATGGTCAATTATTATTATTTTTTAATTCCTTCTGTGATATATGGAAACAACATTCATGCATACGTACAACATACTATCTCTATGAACAGTGTAATCCATTTTCTATCTATAACTATAATAGATAACCCAAAATACCTATATAATTAATTTATAATTAATTTATATCTTTATTAAAATTCTGGATATGATTTTACCATGATTAATATAAAAGGATCAAAAATACCGAACTAAAATATAAATGAAAAACAAAATAATTGTCACAAGAAACAATGATTTTATTAATGAATTATTAATAAAAGGGTTATTAAAAACTATAAGTAAATCATATATGGTATGATATATATATATACACAATATATTTAAACATACTATTGCATGTTTTTAATCATAATTATCCATCAAGTATAAACCAAGGATCGAAAATTTTAGTGTCTTAAGAAGACTAGGTACATAATTAGAGAACATGAATATAGAATAAATAATATTTTTATTAATATTAATAGTATAATATTAACTATATTTGAGCTCCTATAAGCACATAGTATGACATGGGAAATTCATAGACAAAAGGGGTGAGCTAAAAATCCCAATAAGTGATGAAATATGGAAAATAAGCATAACACATGAGTGAAAATCTATAACCAGATAATATAAATTGAACATATAATGAATAAAAATATAAAGTAATATATAGAAAATGGATTAATATTATCTTGGAAACATAGGAATGTAGTAACAACATATAAAATAAAATAAACATGAGTCAAGGATAACCACCAAGATGATATCAAATGGTGTAAAATTACTATAATGGATTAGGATTAATCCATAATCCCATACATAACATCTCATGCGAGTAAAAATTACAAAATTAATTGGAGAACCATCTAGGAATACCAATCATAACATGTAAATGAATATTTTTCCACATAAAAAAATCATATATGAAAAAACGTACGAGTTACCTATGAATAGAATTTGGTTTCAAAATTATTTCATATGGTATAACCAAAGGGTCTATAATAATAATATCCATGAAAGAAGAAATTAAACCATTCTTGTAATCTAATAAAGTAAAAAATATTAAAAGAACATGAATAATGATGTCCATGTGAATTGAATACATAAACAAATAGTTTTTATGTAACTTTAGAAATGTGCCACTCTTTTGCGGTTTAAGGGAAAAGATTAAAGAGTCATTAAAAAGGATAAATACATAATTATATTCACAAAAACTGAAATAAACTAAAATATATTTTCATTATAAATTGAGTGATTTTATAAAATATGGATGGATTAAAATAATTTATAGTGTACATGAAATGGGATAAGAAATAGAGAAGTGTAGAGACCCAAAGCATGACGTACATGGATATTACAATACTTTTGCGGAATACTTAATATATAACAAAAAAGACACCTTAGGACCGTAATATTTTAGTGTCTTTGGAAACACGGAACATAATCTTCTAACCATGGTGAAAGATCTTCAACATCTACCATAAAAATCTTCCCCATTTTTTATCTTACCTAAAACCTTTATTTATATCTTGGGGAAATGAAAACATAAAAAGGGTGAGCTCAAATTCTCAGTAAGGGTAAGAATGGAAAAATAAAACAAACCATATACATTTGAACTAAAAAAACATGAACATAAAGTTTAAACATCAAAATCATAGGTTGTGAAAAAAATCTTGGTAGTACGTAAGGTAGAGATCATAGTGGAACATCAATAATTATAAAATAGCATGGGAATAAAACAAGTAATTGGGTAATCCATTAAGTACATGATATTATTTCCATGATAGCCAAGGCATTGCTTCTAAGACCATCATAGTGGAATAATTCCCTTACTGAATTGAGTTCACTCCTCGTTCCAGTCCTGTATCACTGAACCAAATTAACTTACCGTTCCAGCCGTGTCTATCTCATGAGATATAAATCTTTAACCAATGCATTAGAGGGATATATATGTCCCACCCATCTCATAATGAAATAATTCTTTTGTGTTCCACAAAATAAACATACATCATTCATAATAACCCAATTAATAAAATGGGTTTCATAAACATCATCCCATCATAACATAATACATATAAAAGAAATGGATATAATTTCATCAAAGGAAAAATCAAACCATGTAAATAATGGATACATTATACTTGAAACATAAAGATACTAAATAATGTCATCTTTAATGGAAAATAGTTTTGATAAAACACTTGAAATGAATTCTTGAAGAAAATATCATTTCTTCTACAAAATCAATTTCTTTTCTCAAAATGGCATTAAATTTTAAAAGAAAATGATTTTTTCGAAAATAATAATGAAATTATGTAGAGGAAGATTCATTTAAATAATTCATTATGAATCATTAAAAATCCATTCACGCTGTATAAGTTAAAAAAACATTTTTCTCGTACTTTTTCTAGAGAAATCTAAAAGTACATTATATGGTAACCAAAGGAAATATTAATTCCTTACAATGTGGTAAAAAGTCAAAAAGGGTAAAAATGACTTTAAACATAAATAGATAAATAGAAAAAAAAATTTGAAAACATTTTTAGAAAACATGGACATGGATGATAAACATAACCCCAATAAATACTTACATATAAGCAATCTCGGATAAAAATGAGATTTGCAAAATTATCCATTACCTTATGTCCAATTTCTTCCATATATGTCTAAGACTTCAATATAGTGGGTTTAAACATATTACTAAATTGTAATAGAACCATAATAATATTTATTATATCATATATGATTCACTTACAACTTTATATTACCCGTTCATTTGTCAATTCCTTGTTAAAGCTGCGTTTTGGGTAAAATCGTTTCATTTATCGTCCGTGTTTTGACATGTAATTATTAATATGATTACTTATATCATGATTACTTAATTCCAGAATGTAAAACATGATTTATATATAATATATATTCATAATATACATATATATATAAAAGATCGATAAATGGAAAGAAATACACCGTTCATGGAGATGGTAGGCCGTACGTACGCATGAACGCTGTTTTCGCTTCCTTATTAAATCGAATGAAAGTAATTAAATAACATATACATAAATGTAGTAAAATTAATATGATATATTTTTCATGATTATTTATTATATATACTTTATAATCATTTTTGAATGGTTAACATGGGGAATGAATCTCATCGCGTTGTCGAGACGGTAATCAGTATGTACGCACGAGCGATGATATCATTCCCATAATTATTGAATGGAATTATAGTGGATGATATAATATCTCAGAATTAATATCATGTTATAATAACCATATATTTTTATTATTTATACCATTATAATCATCCAAATAAGGTGGTGGTGGAAAAACAGATTACACCACGGTGTGGAGACAGTATTCCGTACGTAGTTACGCACGATGATTTCATTTTCTGTGGGATGGATAAAAGTTGAAATAGGGTTGGTTCATATTTATAATAATATATTAGTATATGAGTGATAATGATGTTATTACGTTATCAGGAAACAACAAAATAAGAGGAAGTAGAAGAAGAAATGAACTTGAAAGACTCGGTAAAGGATATTAGCTCTTCTTCGATGCACCTCTTCTAAACCTCCTCTTAGGGCACTAAGGTTGGTCTCTGAAGTAGACCATGACCTCTAGTATGTTTCTATTGATGTTTTTAAAAGATATGGTCAGGGTTTTTCAGATATTGACTGCTCAAAGTGGTGTGATGAGGAGAAAGAGGAGGTGCCCTTTTATAAGAGAGGATAGGGGCACTTTTGGAAACTTCTAAAATATTAATTTATAATAAACTCAAACCCCATATAAAAACCTTAAAAAATGACTCACATATGAAGATATTATGAGATATGGTTGTAATATCATTAAAAAAAATTAAATTTTGATATGTTTTGATTTTATTTTAATCCTTATCATTTTAATTTTTCCTTATTTAATCTATTTAACTTTATTTGTGGTAATAATGTAATAAATTTTATATGGTTATAAATACATAATTTTATGTTGTCAATTATACATAATTTTATAATTTATGACATTTTAGATCATATAAATTTTAATTTGTAAATTTTTTAAATATTTTTGTGATTTTTGAACAATTTAATAATATAAAATATCAATAGTGTCAATTTTGACACAATTCATTTATTTGAATTTAAATAAAATCTAAAGAGAATATATTTTCGAAAAAACCTATTTAATGGATTAATAAAAAGTAATATTCATCTTTAAAATTAGTGGAGCACATTAATTAATTCATATAAAATATATTTTAATACTTATAATATCATTTATTTGATATTTCTATTAATAAAATAATTAATAATACATTTTTGAATAATTATTTCATATACTTATTTTTTTTTATAAAATTTAAAAATAAAATACAATGATGAATATGAATATAATATATTTTATAAGAATAATTTTAGTAAAATTTATCTTCTAAAACAACCCACTTTAAAATATTTATTTTTATTAAAGTATGAAGGTGACAACTTTGACATCATTTAAAATAAAATAATATAAATGTCCTAATCTGTTTTATAAATCTCCTAATGATCCATTATTCGACCCCTAGAGGATAAGCGTATAGAAATAATCGACCAATAAAGTTTGGTCAAGTTTATAGTCCTTTTTATGGGTATTATTATTGTAACAAAAACTTTATTATTGATTTTTTACTAAATAAATAATTTCTACATCATTAATGTATATGATATTAAGGTAATTAAATATCTCTTAAAAATTAAAAATAAATGACCATAAAAAAGAAAAAAAATTTAGCTTTCAAATTAGTATTTATAATTGAATTTATATTCTATATAACCTTATATTAAAAATACATTAATTATGTAATTTTGAGTGAGACATATTTCACTTTCTTTAATATAAAATAAATTAAAGGTCCTAATCACTTCCAAGTGGGTTCCAATGGATTTCATTTCGACCCAAATATACCTTAGGACGAAATATATTCATCCAATAATATTAATACAAGTGTTAGGGTAATTTTATAATATTATATTTACCCTTAATTACTCGATTTACCTTTAACTATGGTAAATAAAATTTACCGTAGTTACTATTCATAGTGCCCAAAAATAAAAAAACAGACTATTAAAATAATATGTACCTACTTATTCCTAATATGGAATTCATTTTTCCAAATTAAAATAACATAATTTGTAGAGATTAATTTAAAATTAATCATGTTGTTAAGAAAACGAGTTTTAAAAGTTAAAACATTGCAAAAGATTGAAATGATTTTACCTATGAATTCAATGTAAAATAAATGATAATGACATAAATTATATTAAATGGTAAAAATATTTTCTATTTATTCTTTAAAACCATTAAATATTATATTTTAACCATATAAATTATTACGATGAAAAATTTGTTTTTAATTAAAATATAACGTGTTTTTACTATTCATTAAAATATGAAAGTTATTAGTATAATATAAAATATTTATCCAAAGTAAATTTTAATATTCTGAATCCAAAGAAAAATTCTATTTTGTCAAACCGACCTTATAAACATGTTAGAAACTATATTTAAAGTGGGTGTGTCATCAAAAGGTGACAAAAATGCATTTCTTGAAAAATATATATTTTACCCGAAAAATTTATTTTGTTCCCATACTATGATCTAGAAAATGTGTAAGATGAATAATAATGTTATAAAATCAAAAATGTAGGTAATACTATAAATAACAACTATTTTATAATATTATAATAATATATCATTGTTTAGTGAAACTCTGTATTGCGTACAACACACGCTATCGAGGAAGGCCGCTATTGTGTGAAACACAAGCAAAGACTAGTGTTTTCATATTTTAAAAGCTAATACGGTGTTGCATATAGCACAAGATAATCAAGATGCAGCGTATAACACATGACATCAAAGAAATTAAAAATAATATTTCTCATAAAATCTCAAGGTGTTACATTCTACCCAACTTAAAATGAATTTCACCCTCAAAATTCGTCGAGGTTATAAATGGTTTTCTAATTGAAAGTTTCTTTCATAGAAACCCACATCTTAAAAAGGAATAATAAAACAACATTTTAAAAAGGAACATTAGAAACATAATGGATACCCAATGTAACTCATCACTGGGTTTCCACATAAGAGAATATAGGTGAAAATATGGATATGGAAGAGAAATATAACCATCAACTTCTAATGAAGAGTGGTAGAGGATGTGGCTATGAAAAAGCCAACAATCACAAAGCCATAAATTTGTGATGATCTAAGGTGCCATTTTATTCATCAGATATGAGGGAACTAGGACAACATTTTTTGTTTTCATGATCATTTCCCAAATGTTGAAGAATTTTTAAAGGAAATACTTACGTGATTTTGGTACTATCTCACTGTTGCTCGTGCCTTGAGCAATTTCCAATTCTTCTCTTAAATAAATGAAGTTGAATTATTCTTTCATAAAGTGTTAGTAGATCATGCGATAGAATGATAGGTCATTCCTTCTGTCCCAAACATAATGTTAGAAAAATTTATATATATAAGTCCATCTTATGGTGAGATTAATCGTATATGGTTTAAAAAATGGACTTATACTTCCTCTATTAAACCATTTAATAAAATAAAACTAGTTTCTACGAACCAGGGACTTCCTGTAGGCCAGTTTTTGGCGATAAAGGCCCGCCGCACTTCGGTTGTGGGTTTTATTCCTGCAACCTTGTCTGACACGATGAGTTGTCACCCGTTCTACATGTTTTCTATTTTCGTAAACTATACTATTATAACATTCAAAAAATAAAATCGAAAGAAAGTTATAGCCTTAAAAAATACTATCTGATGTGCAAATTAATCCAATCCAACCTTAAGAATTATCCAAAAAACTTCTTTCCATACTCATAGTATAAAGATAACAATTACAAAAAAGGTCATATAAAAAGCTCGTGGATACCATCATTTATCCCTCATATATCACAAGATATATCTTGTTGGTCACATTCCAAACATGTGATTACATTAATCAGGTATTATCTTTTAACATGAGTTACCATAGAACCTTAGTGAAAACATGAATTCTCTCAAAAGGTAACTCTTTCCACATTCCAAAATCCCAAAAATTCTATACACTCAAACCATTATATCACTTTGTCCTTATATTAGTCATGGTCTCATTAATACTATCAAAATTTTATTATCTCATTATCCCTTCTTTATGCCCATATTAGGTGATTTGCAAAAATATTTCAATCACTTGTCATGGTTATCAGTGCCATTCAACATATACTTTCAAATACTCGAGGAAAACCAATAGTGTGACAATCCTTAGATTTTTCTTTATTCCATAGTACCATACATTATTCTTGATAAAAATACAATCATTCCACTAGATTCATAAACCATTTACTGAGATTATTCATTTTATTCCTCAAGAATTCTTTCATATCTTATATCATTTGTAGTATCTTCATCATCAACAACATAAATGCTACCCATACGACCATGCTGATTATCTTCATGAGGTTTTCCCTTATGACATTGGTTTTTGTAATGCACATACATTTCACATTTAAAACATTAACCTTGGTTGATGTTTTAGCAATACCATTTTCTTTGTATATTGTGTTAACTAAAACTTTTCCTTTGTAATTACTGGATTTCTGTCATTGTTTTCCACACCCAAAGCATCTTCTAGTTCCTTTGAAACATTATCCTTGATGCCTCTTCGCACATGATTTATATGAGGAAAATTGAACATTCTTACCTCTATGATCATCATGAAACTCCTTCTTTCTCTTATTAACTCAGTCAGGAAACTTACCAAAATTGAGATTATTGATAATATTATGATATTATATATTAGGCATAATAACGATGTTTCACCTTCCAAATCCCATTTCATTTTCTTGATCATGAAGAATATAATTCTATTGTAAATTATATTCTCCATTAACATGAA
Source organism: Viscum album (assembly GCA_963277665.1). Classification (NCBI taxonomy): domain Eukaryota; kingdom Viridiplantae; phylum Streptophyta; class Magnoliopsida; order Santalales; family Viscaceae; genus Viscum; species Viscum album. Next base: position 439,801,227 of record OY728141.1, on the reverse strand, counting down.
TATTCCTATTTCCAGCCATTTTCTAAAACCCAAAAAGAATAGTGTGAGAGGAAAAAATCATGCTGGGAAAATAACATAATAAAGGGGAGTACTTTCAATCTCTTACATCTTAGGTATAATTCTATGATCATTACCATAATTATAGGTCTATAAAATATACATATACTTAACCCTAGGGACATCCCTAGACATACCATAAAAATATCACTAGGGATCTAAAGTTTTTTCATCCTAGTTTTCAAAGGATAACTAAACCTTTCTTATGATACCAAATGTTAAGACCCAAAGCTTGATGAACATGTACATTACATTACTTTTGTGTAATACTTAATATATAACAAAAATAGACACCCGATGAACGTAATAGTTTTGTGTCTTTGGAAACATGGAACACAATCTTATAATCATTGTGAAAGATCTTCAACATCTCCCATAAAGATCTTCCCCTTTTGTTTTCTTACCTAAAACCTTTCTTTATATCCTGGGTAAAAGAAAACATAAAAAGAGTGAGCTCAAATTCTCATTAAGGGTATTCATGGAGAAAATAAAATAAACCATGTACATTTGAACTAAATAAACATGAACATAAAGTTTAAACATCAAAATCTTGTGTTGTGGAATAAATCATGGTAGTACGTAAGAAAAAGATAATAGTGTAACATAAATCACGATAAAATAGCATGGGATTAAAACATGTAATTTTGGAATCCATTAAGCACATGATATTATATCCATAGTAGCCAAGGCATTTCTGCCAAGACCATCATAGTTGACAAAGTCCATTACTGAATCGAGTTCACTCCTCGTTCCTGTCCTGTATCACTGAACTGGATTAACTTGACGTTCCAACCATGTCTATATCATGAGATATAAATCTTTACCCAATGCATTTGAGGGAGATATAGGTACCACCCCTCTCATAATGAAATAATTCTTACGTGTGCCACAAAATTAACATACATCATTCATAATAACCCAACGAATAAAATGGGTTTCATAAACATCATCCCATCATAACATAATCCATATAAAATAAATGGATATCATTACATTATAAGAAAAATCAAACCATGTAAATAATAGATACATTATAATTGAAACATAATCATACTAAAAAATTTAATCTTATATGGAAAATAGTTTTGATAAAACACTTGAAATGATATCTTGAGTATAACATCCTTTCCTCTTCAAAATCTTTTTATTTTCTCAAAATGCCATGAAATTTTAAAATAAAATGATTTTGTTGAAAATAATCATTAAATTATGTAGAGTAATATTCATTGAAATATGTCATTATGAAGCCTTAAAAATCTATTCACATCATATAAGTTAAAAAACATTCTTCTCGTACTTTTGCTGGAAATGTCAAAAAGTTCCTAATACGGTAACCAAAGGAAAGATTCCTTCCATACAATGTGGTAAAAAGTCAAAAAAGATTAAAAATGACTTTAAACATACTTGTATGAATAGTAAACATTTTATGAAAACATTTTTAGAAAACATGGACATGGATGATAAACATAACCCCTGCAAATACTTACGTATAAGCAATATTTGATAAAAATGAGATTTGCAAAATTATCCCTTACCTTATGTCCAATTTCTTCCATTTGTGTCCAAGACTCCCGTATAGTGGGTTTAAAAAAATTATTAACTTGTAACAGAACCATAATAACATATATGATATCATATATGATTCACTTACAACTTTATATTACCCGTTCATTTGTCAATTCCATGTTAAAGCAGCGTTTTGGGTGAAATCGTTTCATTTATCATCTGTGTTTTGACTTGTAATTATTCACATGATTACTTAGATCATGATTACTTACTTCCAAAATGTGAAACATTATTTATATATAATTTAAATTCAGAGTATACATATATATAATTGATCGATAAATGGAAAGAAATACACCGTTCATACAGACGATAGGCTGTACGTACGCATGAACGCTATTTTCGTTTCCTTATTAAATTGAATAGAAGTAAGTAAATATAATATACATAAATACAGTATAATTAATATGTCATATATTTCGTGATTATTTAATATATATACTTTATAATCATTCTTGAATGGTTAACTCGGAGAATGAATCTCATCGCGTCGTAGAGACAGTAATCCGTACGTACGTGTGAGCGATGACATCGTTCCCATAATTACTGAATGGAATTAGAGTAGCGGATATAATATCTCAGAATTAGTATCATGTAATAATAACCATATATAGTTATTCTTTACACCATTATAACCATCCATGTAAGGTGGTGGTGGAAAAACAGATTACAGCACGGCGTGGAGACAGTATTCTGTACGTATGCACGCGCGATGATTTTGTTTTCAGTGGGACAGATAAAAAGTGAAATAGGGTTGGTTCATATTTATAATAACATATCAGTAAATGATTGATACTTATGTTATTACTTTATAATGAAACCACAAAATAAGAGGAAGTATAAGAAGAAGTGAACTTGAAAGAGTCGGTAAAGGATATTACCTCTTTTTCGATTCGCCTCTTCTAAACCTCCTCTTAGGGAACTAAATATGGTCTTTCAAGTAGACCAGCACCACAGGTATTTTTTATAGGGAAGTGGAGAAGAGAAATGGGTAGGGTTTTTCCAATCTTGAATTCTCTAAGTGGTGTGAGGAGGAGAGGGAGTAGGTGCCCTTTTATAAGGGAAGACATGGGCACTTTTGGAAACCTCTAAAATATAAATTTATAATAAACTCAAAAATCTCTTAAAAACCTCCAAAAATGACTCAAATACGAATCTTAGATGATATAGGATTGTAATCTCATCAACCAATTAAATTTAGACATGTTTTGATTTTATTTTAAACCTTATAATTTTGATTTATCCTTATTTAATCTATTTAATTTTATTTGTGTTTATAATGTAATAAATTTTATATGGTTCTAAATACTTACTTGTGTGTTTTTAACTATACATAATTTGATAATTTATGACATGTTATATCATATATATTTTAATTTGTAAATGTTTAAATATTGTTTGTGATTTTTAAACAATTTAATAATATAAACTATCAATAGTGTCAATTATGACAAAATTCATTTATTTGAATTTAAATAAAATACAAAGAAAATATATTTAAAAAAACCAATTTAATAGATTAATATCAAGTCATTTATATATATAAAATTAGTGGAAGACATTAATTAGTTCATATAATATTTATTTTAATACTTTTAAAATTATTTATTTTTTATTTCTCTTAAGAAAATAATTAATACAACATTTTTTATAATTATTTAATATAGTTATTTGCTGTATAAAAATTTAAAAATAAACTACTATAATGAATATAAATATAATATATTTCATAATAATACATTTAGTCAAATTTATCCTCTAAAGCAACCCACTTTTAAAATTTTATATTTATTAATATATGAAGGTGACAACTTTGACATCATTTAAAATAAAATAATATAAATGTCATAATCTATTCTATAAAGCTCTAATTGGACCATAAATATACCCTTGGAGTCTTAGGGTATAGATACACTCGACCAATAAGGTTTTTTCAAGTTTCTTGTCCTTTTTATGGGTATTATTATTGTAATAAAAACAAAATTATTTAAATTTTTACTAAATAAATAATTTCTGCATCATTAATCTATAAGCTATTAAGGTAATTAAATATCTCTTAAAAATTAAAAATAAATTACCATAACAAAGAAAAGAATTTTATATTTAAAATGAGTATTTTTAATCGAATTTATATTCTGTATAACCTTATATTAAAATTACTTTAATTATGGAATTTTGAGTGAGACATATTTCACATTCTCTAAAATAAAATAAAATAAAGGTCTTAATCACATCCAAGTGGGTTCCAATGGATTCCATTTCGACCCAAATATTCCTTCAGACTAACTGTAATCATCCAATTATATTAATACAAGTTTTAGGGTAATTTTATAATATTATATTTACCCTTAATTACCCGATTTACCTTTAGCTATGGTAAATAAAATTTACCGTGGTTACTATTCATAGTGCCCAAAAATAAAAAGTAGCCTATTAACATAATTTCGACCTACTGATTACAAATATGGAATCCATTTTTCCAAATTAAAATCACATAATTTTCAAAAACTAATTTAAAATTAATCCTATTGTTAAGAAAACGAGTTTTAAATGTTAAAACATTGCAAAAATTGAAATTATTTTACCTTTGAATTCAATGTAAAATCAATGCTAATGACATAAATTATATTAAATGGTGAAAATATATTATATTTATACTTTAAACCATTAAATATTATAATTTAACCATATAAATTATTATGATGAAAAACATTGTTTTTATTTAAAATATAGTGTGTTTTTACTATTCATTCAAATATGAAATTATCAGAATAATATGTAAAATTTATCCAAAGTAAATATTTATATCCTGATTTCAAAGAAGAATATTATTTTTTAAATTTGAACTTATAATCATGTCAAAAACTATATTTGAAGAGGGTTCACCATCAAAAGGCGACAAAACTGCATCTTTTAAAAATACTTATTTTAACCAAAACATTAATTTTGTTCTCATAACATGTTCTAGAAAATATGTAAGCTGAATAATAATGTAATAAAATTAAAAATATATTTAATAATATTAATAACAATTAGTTCATAATATTATAATAATATATTAGTGTATAGTGAAACTCAGTATTGCGTACAACACACGCTATCAAGGAATGTCGCTCTTGCGTGAAACACAAGCCAAGAATAGTGTTTGCGTATACTACAAGAAAATATGGTGTTGCGTATAGCACAAGATAATATTGGTGTAGCGTACAACAGAAGACATCAAAGAGATTAAAATTAATATTTTTCATAAAATCTCGGGGAGATACAAGAAGTTTAATTTAAGCGGGTTTTATTGTCAAGTGGAATTGAGAAGGGATCATCTTAGAACCTGTATTTCCCCATAAAAAAAGATTATGTGAGATATATATATATATATATATATATATATATGATTTTAATATATATTTTTAATATTGAATAATTATATAACCAAAATTAGAGATAAATGGCGAAAAAGAGTGATAATGAATTACCTAGAAGAAATACAAGGGTTGAGAGAGACCCCTTACCTTATTTTTGAATGCATTCTACAGTTTCAATTAATATCCTAGAAAATAAAATTTAATTATTTAATTACTTAATTAATTAAATTTTTCATGTATATCATATTTATTAAAATATTTTAAATTTCATTTATGTAAAATTTGATGAGTTACCTAGCTTAATTATGTCATTTTGGGACTATTTGTTTCACAGTTTATGTATAGGTTACATTGTGTATATTTATTGATACTATTTTAAAATAGGAATACTACTAAAAAATTATATTAATTGGTATTAATGAACTTATTGACATATAAATGGTCTCATATATCATTTTTTCCATCATGGGTATGGTTCTTTGGGTAAAAACGTTATCATTATGTGGTCAGTTCATTTAGATAGTTTTACCAACCATCATGAACTAGTTTCATTTTAATTAATATTATGTATAAATATTAGTTTTATAACATGAAATAATTTATAATATACTTATTTAAATTTTATTTAACTATAATATTTGTATGTACTTCTTTGAATGGGGTAATGGAAAATGAAAACTCATTATCCACAGAGATGGTTAACTACCATAATTTGGAAAATGGTTTCATTTCTTTGAATAATAAGAGATGAGAAAAGGGATGGATATAAGATATTCCATTAGAAATATAAAATTAAAGTATATATATGATACTGTATTTATTATTATTTGATAGATGAAGGATGTTAGGAGAAGGAAGAAGATAAAATGAAATTAATATATGTTGTTTGAGAAAGCTTCCTCTTGAATGTCACCTCCTTGAAGAACCCCTTAATGAACATGGAATTTTCTACATTGTGATACTATTAGAACATTAATATTGAGAGATTGTGTAAGATAGGGTCTTTTTGATATTTGGAATTATACAAGGCTTATATGGTGTGAGGAGAATGTGTGGTGAGGGGTGGTTTTTATATGGGGAGGAGAGGGGTGTTTTTTATTATTATATTCATTAGTTTATTATTTTGGCACAAGACTATAAATATCATTAATTCTTGTGACAATATATAATAAATATGATATTTTAGTTCAGACTAATGGGTTCTAACATCACCCATGACTATGAAATTTATGTATTGGGCTTCTAATGTTAAATACCGTAAAATACACTATTTTACTATTCACAAAAATTAAACTATGTTAGAAAAATAAAAAAAATAACCTTAACCATTTTTAAATAATTATATTTATAAAATAGAATACATTTTTTTAAAATAATTTTTTAAATTTTTATAAATTTAATATTTAAATAAATGTATCATTTATTTGAAAAATACCGATTTTAATATTATAATCGATTTTATGACACTTTGAAAAATTAATTATGGTCTCATTTAGTTATCCCACAATTATAATAAAACATAATATTATTATATGAATCCATTTTATGGAAATATTTTTTTTAATTTATTATATTCATTATGAATTAAATAAAAAAAATTAATATTTTATAACACTTAATTTATCATTTTAAAACATTTATTTACTAATATAATTTTATAAATATATTATATTTTCATTATGTAAGATAAAAAATATATTTTTACATTTATTTAGGTGATTTTACTATTCTAATGGTTATATTACTACTCCAATAGTAAAATTTGTATCTATCATCTAGGTTATATAATTTCTATAAATACCACTTATTTCATTCATTATTCATTATATTCTATTTTCAATTTATGTTTGAAATACATTCATCTTCAAAAATAATTGTTTTATTATTAACGTTATGACTTATTTCTAAATCTTTGTTCTTGAGTACAATCGTTCTGGTGGATTGAGAAGATCTAAATCATCATGTTCTTATTACATTATTTTCTATTTATTATCCCTCTGTAATATTTTATATTGTTAATATATTATTTATCGACTAATGTATCATTCTTCATTTATAAGAATGAAGTTTTAATATTTCTTTATGTTATAAATTTACTTTATACTACATGACATAATTATAGGAAGGTAAAATTAATTGCTAAAATTATGGGTCACTGCATTCTCCGACCCTTATGATATTTCACCCTAAAAATTTCATTTTACATTATAATATGAAATTAGGTGATGGAACTTTTTCTTCATCGCATTCTTTAGTTCCTATGCCCACTCTTATTATTTATGGTTCTGCTATATTACTTTGAAAAGGTGAGTATTCTTGTAGGGTAGAAAATTAAATCTATGATCCATGATTTTAATTAGATTCTGTTCATAATAGAGATAATTTTTCAACTATACCACCTCTAAATCTAGTACATGTGAGGGATCTAGTATGTACTTTCTTAATATGGATATGTGGAATACATCATGTACTTGAGACATGGTTAGTGGAATTTCTAGTTGATAGGTCACATATCCAATGTGATCAACAATTTCAAATGGAATTATGTACTTATTATTTATATTTCCATTATTACCTAAGATAATGCCTTTATTCCTTGGAGATAAGTGGATGTATACCTTGTCTCCAACCTCAATCTTCAAGTACAGTCGAAGATTACTTATGTAGCTCTTCATTCAGATTTTGGAAGACCTAATGAGATACTAAATTATCTTCAAATATTCGACGACTTTTTCAACCATTTCATGTCCCAACATCTTGAAATCACCAATGTCATAACATCATGAAGGTGTTATACATGGATCCCCATAATGGGATTTATGTTGAGACATATAGATGATTCAGTGGAACATATTATTGTATGACCACTTGAAAAGTGGAATATTTTGGATCCCATATTACTTTTAAGTCCATTTAGCATGCTCTAAACAAATATTCCAATGTATGAATAATCTTTTTTGGATGGCCATCAAACCTTGGGTGAAAATCTATACTAATGTTCAACTTAATGTTTAGATCATGTTGAGGAATTTTCAAGAACATGCAGGTAATTCTAACATATCCATCAGATTTAATCCATAATGGTACTCCATATAGACTTAAAACTTCTATGATGTATATTTGGGAAATTTTATTCAGTGATAAGTCCTATCAAATTGAAATAAAGTGATATATCTTTGTATGATGATCCACAACAACCCATATCAGATTAGTTATCCATGATATATTCAGAAGTCCAGTAATAATGTCTATAGTTATGTTTTCCCACGTCAATAGAGGTATTTGTAATGGTTTAATCACCCACTTATAATTTTATACCTTATTACTTTACTTTTCGAAAAACCATGTATTTTGACGTAAATTCAGTGATTTATATCTTCATATTGTCCCACCAATAGCGTTGTCAGAGATATCAATACATTTTTTTTTCTCCCGGGGAGGAAAGAGAAGGTAGATATATGTGTATAATTCAATATCTCCATCTTTATATTAGTATTTGATTATACAAATTATTGTTACCCAAATATCATGATTCCTTCTTCATTAATTTTAAACTCTATGGCTTTCCCATTTCTTATAGCTTCCACCATCTTTAGAATTTCCACAATATCTCATTGAGTGTTCTTTATCATCTCCAAAAGTAAAGGTTAATGAATAATTTAAGAATGGAATGATGTTTTTTCTTCAGTCATTACTCACATTTGCATTATTTTATTGTATAATATGATTGGATCCTTCACAATTCTCATCATTGATAATGCTTGAGGACCATTTTAACATAGATCATCTTCCACTTTATTTACATTATCAGGATGGTAGTGGATTCAGTAGTCTTAATCTGGGAAGATCTCTAAATATCTTCAATGTTTAATACTAAGCTCTTTCTATGTAAATATATATTTTAAACTCTTGTGATCAATATATATCTCACACTTCTCCCCATAGAGATAATAACACATGATTTTCAACATGAAGATCACAGTTACTAACTCCAAATCACGTGTGGGATTGTTTTTTTCTGAAAATTTTAGCTACCAAAGAAGACTATGATATCAATTTATCATTTTTCATCAATAGATATCATAATTTTTTTTTATTAATTTCAATATACAAAAAAGAGTTTTCCACATGTGGTATTAGTGTAGTGATAAGACTTGTTTTCAATTATTTGACGCCGTATTAACATTCACTAGTCCAAAAAAACTTTATGGCCTTCTGATCGTTCTTGGTTAGTGTGTTTAAAATTTGTGATAAGTTCCTGAAAAATCATTGGAAATACATATATAGACTAATGAAACTATATATCTATATTACAAATGTTGGTCTGGGCCACTCCTTAATTACATTTTTCTAAGAATGGTCCACAAATATTCTTTTTTTATTGATAACAATCCTAGAAAATAATGCTTCCTCTATCTGTAACTCATCTTTACAATACTTTTCATATATATTATCACTTAAAATAATCTTCATCACAAAATTCAAATTCTCCTAATTCTCCTCCTTTCTCATGATTTATATCAAAATATCATATATAAATATTTCCAAAAATTTGTTGAGTTAATAACTAATGAATATATTCATTAAGATCATGAAAATTAATGAGTATAAATGGAATCTTATATACTCCCAGTTTCCAAAGCTTGTTAAAATAGAATTATTTGGAATATATACTTCCTTCACCTTTAATTGGTGATATCCCAACCAAAGGTCCACCTCAGAGAAACACATTTCCCCACGTGGTTGATTAAACAAGTCATCTATCTGTGGAAGGGGATACTTGTTCTCTATCATGATTTTATTTAGATCATGATAATAAATATAGAGGTTCATTGATCTATCCATATTCATGAAGATGAGATCTATCACACCTGATAATGAAGCACTCAAGCATATAAAACCCTTATCTGGATTCTCTTTTACCTTCTTCTTCAGTTCTTCTAACTCATTGGTGACCATACTATAAAAATTATTTGATATCTGAAAATATCTAACCATAAGTTCAATTGAGAACTCATCCTTTCATTAATGAAGAATAATAATAAATTCTTCAGGGAATATTTCAATGTAGTTTCTCATAATGGGAATGTTATTAATCATCATCATGATCATTGCCTCAATTATATAAGATTTATATTCTTTCTCATAAGGCAATAGTATCCATGTTTGAGATGAATATTCCAAAGGATATACATCCTCCTCCCTTAAATTTGAAATTAATTTTAGGATTCCTTAGGATGACTATAGAGATATAACATTCCCAACTGTTGATGTAGTATTTATATAACAACATCCAATCCATACCAAATTTAGACAAAAATTTTACTAAAGTAAGTGAGATTTGATTTAATGGAAGTTTCAATCCACAAAAATTGATTGAGGAGGATTTATATACTTTAGATTCAATAATTTACCCATTATCTATTTTCATAGATAACTCAACCTTAATTTTTTAGGTGGTGTTTGAATATTTCTACAAAAAAATTAAGATATGAAAGAATTTGTAGAACCAGAATAAAAATATACATTCAGTGTTCTTTAATTAATTACCATCATACCTTTCACTAAATCATTATTGTGATCCATCACAATTGTAATGATAGCATATTCCCTTATTTAATTCCTTGGAGGTTTTTGCCATTTATTGTCTCTGAAAAGCCTTAATATAAGGAACTTGATCGAATAATATATATGTTCATTATATTTAAAAAATTGTACTATAGGTTGAGTGTTGATAAATAAAGAAAATTATTCTTCCCCACTAGTTGAATTCCACATATCCTTTTATAAATAATTACCCGGTTTTCTCCTTTTCTACATTTGAAGAATCTATGAGATCCCTTTAGATAGTTCCCAGGAGGATTCTTCCCACACTTTTGACATGTCGGATGTTGGGTTTTCTTGCCTCTATGGTATTTATCTATCTATCCTCCCATATTAACCTCCATTTTCATCTTTCTAACTCTAATACAATGATATAATTGAGATTCTCCAATATCCATCTCAACCTTAAGGGAAAATAGAGAATCTCTTCATAACTAAGAAAGTATCAAACCACTATGCCATTTCATAAACTTGGTGTTAATACACTAATTAAGGGATCTACCTTGATTTCAGTCTTCAAGGAAAAGGCTGAGGCATATTTTGCAATAATTTTAATGTTTTCCATTTACACCCTGATAGACTCATCTTCTATTTTCCTTAGTCTGGGAAAATCCATTTTCTTCATAAGACGGAGAGTTTGGGGAAAATATTTGTTGAAATATATTTTCTTGGATCCTTCTCATTCACTAGAATCAATTTCCCCTTTTGAATTTCTGTTTTTGATCAGTTTCAACCATTGGACAGCTTACCCCTCACCACAGTAGAACACCAACATGACCTTTTCCTCTTCTAGTCATTGTAGGAGAGGGAAGATCCTACTAATGGAGTTAATCCATTGTTCCACAATGAGGGGATAATAAGATCTACTAAAGGTAGGATGCTCTTTTCACCGAAAGGATTTAGCTACAACTTGATCATTCTTAAGAGACAGAGCGAGTCCCATATTATTCAACTTAATATTCATAACCTGATCTAATTTAACTAATTGATCCAAAACTATCATGATGTTTTGAGATCCTATTTTTATGAAGTTTGGAATCTCATAAGGGAAATCATAAAATTTCTTATCACACTAGTTGTTGTTATTGTTTTCATATTTGCCACTATTTACTAGAAAATAAAACTAAAATTACGGTGCTTGAACATTTATTTAAAGAATGTATAAATATACAACTATCATCTTAAAAATAATAACTTATAAATGAAAAGTATATCCCAACTTATGATTCCATAAATTCAATATATGTAATCCATGAAAATTATTCCTAAACATAGAATCATCCCTTAGTCCATTACATTGTCATTTCCTAATCCCCAAAATAACTAGTCCATGATGTGATACCAACCATAGTGACCCAAATCTTTTAATCGTATTATTACATGATTTTAATCATAATTTTCCATCAAATAGAAACTAAGGGTCAAAAAGTATTATGGTCGTTTGAATACTGCGAACATAATTAGAAAACATGAAACTAAAATTAGATTTTTTATTAATATCTATAATGTTCTCCAAACTTTTTTGTATATCCTATAACTACAAAGGTTATCTTTGTAAATACAAAGACAAAATGGGTGAGCTAAAAATTCCAGAAAGGGATGAAACATGGAAATGAAGTATAAAACATAAGGCATAAGGCGTAACCTGATAACATAAAAGGAATGGATCAATAATAAACATATTAAAGAATATATTGAACATGGAATCATATAATTATGGAAACATAGGAATATTGAAACAACACAAGACATGCCATAAAAATGGGTCAAGGGTAACTACAAATATGATATCAAATGGTGGAAAATGTCACATAATGGATTTGGTTTACTCCATAATGCCATAAATAATATATCATGATGGAAACAATTATCCAATTAATTGGTGTTCTATGTATTTGAATCCATAATAACGTTTATATTCATATGTTTTGAAAATAAATAAATCCAACATAAGGAAGAAACATTAGGGTAACACATGTAAAGAAATGTGTTTCACAATCATGTCATAAGGCATAACCAAAGTGTGTATCCTAACGGTATCCATGAAATAAAAGATTAAATAATTATTGTAAAATTATAAATTATAAATTATAATATATCATGAATAATTATTTCAAATTAAACTACAAACATGGAAAAGAGTGGTTAGGTATCATTAGAAATGTGCCACTTTGGTGTGGTTTAAGGGAAAAGATTAAAGAGTCCTTAATAAGGATAAAAGAATAATTATTTCAATAAATCCAGAAATAAAGTAAAATATTTTTTCATGATAACATAGGTGATTTTATAAAATATGGGCATCTTAAATTTTTTTGGAGTGTACTTGAAAATGGGTAAGAAACAGAGAAGTTCCATTTAATCAGGTTTTATTGTCGAGAGGAATTGAGAAGGGAACCCTTTAAAACATGTATTTATTCATCAAAAAAGATCATTTGAGGAAGATATATATATATTTGGTATATATTTACATAATATATAAGAATAATAAAAAACTAATGAAGAGTTAAATTGAGGGAAACAATTATAAGGCATTACCCAATGGATATTTGGGGGTTTAGAGAGATCCCTCACATTATGTACGAATGCATTACGAATGTGAACATAATAATAGGAATTATAAAATTTTACGAATAATTTATTTATTTATTAACCTTTATCATCTCTATTTTATTTATTTGAATTTTATTAAATTCATTTATGGACATTTCAAAGAGTTATAATGTTTAATTTCATCATTTCAGAAGCAATTGTTTCACGGTTTCATGGTTGAGAAACTTGTTTATATTTATGGATGACATTGTAAAATGGTAGTAATACTATAGATGTGAAATTAAAGGGTATTAATGAACATAAAAACTAGAGATGGTCTTATATATCATCTCTTCTTCTGATAAGGGGGTTTCTCTTTGAGTTAAAATGTTATCATTATGTGTTTAGTTCATTTGGGAGGTTTTAACGACCAACAAAAACATGTTTCATTTTTTTTAAATATTATTTCTATTTATTATATAAATAATATGAAATAATTTATAATATAATTATTAAAATTTTATTTAATTGTAATAGTTTTATGTTTTTCCTTGATGGATGTAATGGGGAATGAAAACACATTATCAATGGAGATGGCTAACTGTAATAATTTGGACAATGATTTCGTTTATTTGAATAAGAGAATCTGAGAAAAGGTATGGATAAAATATATTATATTATCAATATAAAAGTATGTTATATTCAAGAATATGGGGTTATTATTATTTTATGGATGAAGTAGGTGAGGAGAATGTAAAAGAAGATAAGAAATTAGGGTTGGTGGTTTGAGAAAGTTACCTTTTGAATTTCACCCAATTGAAGAACCCCATAAAAAACATGGAATTAATAGTTTAGTGATTCTTGAATCATTAGGACATGGGGATAGAGTCAAGTAAAATATTTGGAAATATTTTTAATTATTCAAGGCTTAAAAGGTGTGAGGAGAATAGGCAGTGAGGGGTGATATTTATAAGGGATGGAGAGGGGTGTTTTTGATTATTATATTCATTTTCTTATTATTTTGGATCAAGAATATAAATAGAATAGATTTTTGTAACTAAATACTTTAAAAGGTAAATTTAATTCCAAACTAATTGGTTGCCAAATCATACATGACTCTGAAATTTATGTACATTGCTTAAAATATTTAATATAATCAATTACCATATTTTACTATTCACAAAAGGTCAACTATTTTAGAAAAATCCCAAAAATTTACCCTGAACATTTTTCAAAATTTATAATTAAAAAATTAAATCCATTTTATGAAAATAATTTTATAAATATTATAAATTTAAAGTTTAAATAAAATACTCACTTATTTGAAAAAAAAACTGCTTTTAATATTATAATTGATTTTATGAACCATCAGAAAATTACTTATGAATTCATAAAATTATATTATAATTATAATATAACTAAATATTAATTTATTAATTCATTTTATGAAAATATATTTTCATTAAATCATTGTACTCATTATAAAATTTAAAATAAAACATTAGCTCTTTATAAAAATACAAACAATTTATTTATCATTTTTAAAAAATTTATTTACGTACACCATGATATAAATATATCATATTTAAATTTTATAAGATATTTAAATATATATTTACATTTACATAGTTGAGGATACTATTCATATTATAATATTACTATTCTAAAAGCTATGAATAATATTCTAATGGCCAGGTTACTATTCCAATGCTTAGGATACTATTTTAATGGTCATATTATTATTACAACCATCATATTTGTAATGGTAATATAGGTTCCTGAATTTCTATATATACCTATTATTCCACTCGTTATTCAATAAATTATATTTTTTCAAGGATACATATAATTTCATCTTTGAAATAAATATTATATTATTAACATTATGTTTTATCTCTATAGATTTGTTCATGAGTGCGGTAATCCTAGTGTATTGATATGTTCTAGATTATATTATTATTATTATTATTTTATTTTCTTTCAATCGTGCACTATAATATTTAGTTTTTTATTGGTTTATTTTTTCATTAATATATTACACTTGATTTATGAGAATAATATTTTTTTAGTTTCTCTATGAAATATATGTAATTTATACTACATGGAATAATTATAAGAAGTAAAATTTAATTTTTACAATTGTATATATTTACAATATATATGATTATGGTTTTGTAACAGATTTTTAATAAACGTAAAATCATTATATAGGTGGTTGGAACATATACAAATCATATAAAACCTTGGGTAAATGATTTCCCGCATCCCTTTTAATCCTATGAGACATATTCTATATTCACCACTTATTCATTTGTGACATGTATATAATGTCACTTTTGATATTTTATATCATGAATATATTCTATTCAAGGAATTTAATGATTAATTTCATTTTATTTCTTTTATGTGGATTACGATTCAAAAGTTACCAATGTGGTAAGGGTTTCTTTCACAATGTCATCATTATTTGGGATTATATATGTTTAAGTATCCCTTGGGGGGATTATATAGTATTTATGTCATAAAACTAATATATTACCTTATCCTATGGTTCTTTATTAACTTTTTAAGTAATATTTCCATTTTAAAACTCTTTAATACTTAAAAGTATTGAAAAAATGTTTTCAATAATATTTAAATTTATTTCTCTATTTGGTCGAAAATAACTTTTCATCAAAATCAATATTGCCTAAAAAATATTTTAGAAATGTTTCTTTGATTTAAAAATTATTTATTAAAGAAAATTTTAACCATTTTTATCATTTTAAATTATTTATTAAAGGAATATTCACATTGCTTTCAAAACAAGGCTTGTTTGAATATTAATAAAAATATGAAAGGACTAGTTGTTTTAATGCGCATAACATGAAAAAATTTATTACCTCTATGAAAACATGTTATTTAAAGGATTAAATTATAATATAAAAATATTATTTTCAAAAATATGTATTTTCAGAATATTTTGTGAACATTCAGTTAAAAAAGGAGTCATATAAACTGATGAAGTTATTTTCCTAAAAAAATATCCCTGACATTCTTATGGAATCTCTATTCAAAAAACTTTACAAACCATTATATGTATTATGATCCAATGAGGATATGATGTTTATATATCATCATTATTATTTATTTACATGGTTTACTATTTTTTATAGAGGATGTGTCATTTTATTACCATTTACCACATTACATAGGATGGTTCCTGATTTTGTTTATTTAATTAGGGTCAGTATTAACATTCTATATGTTAGTTTTTCAATATATATATTTATTTTGAATATATATCACCCCATTCATATGGGTAATGCATTGGACGCATTTAGTAATTAGCGGGGAACAATAATATATATCCCTTTGATGCATCAACATATCTAATCAGATAAATCATTTAGCCAAATTAGATGTGGTTATACTAATAGATTTAATTTATCTTATGAAATGTATTTATAGGTTCAAATATCTTTTATTATTCATTCAATCATTATGAGATTTTTTTCCATGTGATTATTTGATTTTTTATAATATCCCTAGAAATGTTTCAAGATTATATTACTATTTATAGGGATTTATTTGATCATAATGTATTTCTTCGATATTATGCTTTGTTTATTGAATAAATTACATATGTTTTTATTATTTCTATTTAAATATTGATTATTCTTATTTAATCATGATATCCTATGGTATATGCACATTATTAATGAGAATATAGCCATACCCCTTTTCTATGTCTCATTTTACCCAAGATAACCGGTTTTTTTGATTTATATTCATGGACATGTTATGGGGGATAATAGTATTCCCAATGAAAACACCTTTTTTATTTTATTTTAAACCATTATTGTAAATTTAATGAATTTATCTATTTTACCAAAACAATTATACTATTTGGTCCTTTAATATGCGATAACTTTTATCTATTGACAATGTAATAGAGTAGAAACTAGCTCCCGGTTACTAGAGTAGGGGTCATTACCAGTATATTTAACAAACTACTATAACGCATATAATATTTTTTATTTTATTTATTTCGGCCTATTTTTTTAATAAAATATTTTATTTTTTAAAATATACCACTATTGGGATGGGATCATAACACTCTTATTTTAACAAAAAAAGGATAAAATATTTTATTTTGGATGAACTATTTTTGTCCTTATCTTATTTTCAATGATGTGTTGTAATTAATAAAATCCTAAACAATGTGTATAAAAACCACCATATAAATTATTTATAAAAATCATTGTTTATTATAATAACTCTTTTATAAAGAAAGTGAAGTTTAGATAAAATATAAATCATTAAAAATTTATAAATAATTTAGGAATAATGAATTCCTTTATATTCTTAATATTAATATCTAGGAAAATTTCTACTTTATTGAATGAAAACATCAATATTCATCAAACCGTCAATTAATAATAAAATTTATGGGTAAAACGTTTTTCATTTAGTCTCTATACACAAAATGTTTGACTTAATTTTTCATAGTAAATGGCCAAATATCATCAAGTTGTATTCATAAAAGTTATTCATCTTTCCATTTTTCATTATCCCTCTATATATCAGCTTATTTAGATAAGTTTCAAAAATGTTTTTCCCAAATTAATGAAGAAATCATTTTTTAGCTTAGGAGAGTCCTCAACTCCCTCCATTTTGGTTCATTAAATAGACCCATTATTGAATTAAATTATAGATGAAATTTAATATGAAAATGTGACTGAAATTATTATTTTGGGTTTTTGATTTTTTATCACCTAATTTGGATATACATTGGCTAAGATATGACTCAATTACTATGGTTGGTTCCATTCTTTTGGAAAGAGACATTTTCCCACTTGATTGACTTTTATGGGCTAGTGTATTTTGAATTGGATCTGAGTCCAAAATATATGTTTGAATCCCAAGAACATAGAACACCTTAAGAAATAATCACTGAATATAAACTAAAATTTTATAAGTTATATTAGAAATACAGAAGTGATAGAAAACTATTAAATTTTCATAATTAAGAAAATTTAAAAATTAATTCCAAAATTCACCAAAAATATAGAAATAATGACAATCATCTCCAATTGATTAATTAACAGAGATTAAATCTATAAAAAACATATGAATAATTATGAAAATATTATATCTTTATGTAACATATATCCTTCAAAATAAAAAATTAATTTCAATAATATTAATAACTCATGTAGACTCCCCACAATGTTTCTCACACCCCTTTAGATATTTTTGGATGTTTTTCTCCGATTATTAGATTTTTTTCATTGTTAGAAACATAATTCATGACAAAAACATTTATATTTATTACAATATGGAAACTATTATAAAAAACATCAAATTAGTAATATTTAGGTTGAGTTTATTGAATGAAGTGGTTACACATCCATTAAACGTATCCAAATATCATTGAAAATTCTTGTAAAGGAGTTTCAAGAAGTTTAAAAGGAAGATAATGTTGTTTTGGTTGTAGGAAACCTTTTTTGGCTATAATTACCTATTTATTTGATCATAATTTATTTATTACAACTTTATAGATTAATCTTTATAAATTTAGACATTATTATTTTTGAGAAATATATTATTTTTTTGGAAAATTTTAGTTTAAAAATTTAAAATATTTAGATGTGAATGTTTATAAAAACATAATAATGTGATGTTTAATGTTGAGTTGGTAATAATTAATATAGTTATATGGATTATTGGAAGATCATTACACCACCACATGAAATTAATTTTTTTGATGAAATGTTTTCCTAGAAGTGCGTGTAAGGATTTACATTATGAATATGGTTTTCATGTTTTTATGGAATGTTATCAAATTTATTAAGAATTTTTTTTTATATAACAATATTAGTTAAATAATAACATATATTAAAGATATATTTTTTGATTCAATAAATTTTTTTATTTAAATAATCAAATATATATATTTATCAATGATTTTATAGGGATATTTAATTTAAATGAATGATTCCATATTGACCATCATGACACCATAATTAATGTTATATTTTTAGTTTTTTTAATAAAATTAAATTATTAGAACTTATAGACATTGATATTAGTTCAGAAGATATATTTCAATTTTATTGGGAATTATTGACTATCTAATAAGGAAAAGGACATGAATCTTCATAAATGGGGCTATAAATGATATGGAGAGATCATAGCCATTGATATTATCATATAAAGTGAATAAAACACTGATAAAGATAGATAAAAAATAACAGATTAGAGATATTCAAAATTTAGAGTAATTATTGAGTAAAACATTATTAAAAATATGAAGTTAAATTAAATTATTGACAAAGAAAACTAGTGAAAAATAATGATACGTATTATGTGTTTCAACTAGGAGGTTATGTGTGGGATTTTTAACAATAACTATTTAATTTATTAGCAGTTAATACATGATTACATTAGAAGATATGGGAGTCTAGTAATTAAATAATAATGTAGATTTAGATACCATATAATCTAGTTAACAATTCACTGACATGCCATATATGAGGAATATTATGTCAATTATTGTTAAACAAGTGTTTGGAGAAGTATGGGTATTAACAAAGTTATTGGAAGAATGATTGAAGTCTTTTGGTAAAAATTGTTAATCTTTTCATAATTATGTTGTCCATTTTACAGAGGTATTCACATAGATATAATATTATTTATATATAATTTTTATAGTAGAAATGGATTGAAAGACCATGGTGTAAGATTTTTTACCACTTCAATATTATAATTATGAATTAATGTAATGGAGGAGATAGGTGGATGGAAGTACATTGAAAATCTAAACTACACCAATGGGTGCCTCATGTTATAATAATTAGTGAAATCTAATTGAGGTACATGAGATTAAAATTATATTATATAATTTAAATAAATATATCTTATATGGAAATTATATATGATAGCAGACTACTACACACATAATTTCTATTCAAGAGTGATTTAAAAATATTTTGATAGTTATAAGAGATTAATAAGATAATTTAAATGGATCTACGTAAGAATAAATGGGTGAATAAACAAATTACAAGTGGCTAATTTTTTACTAAAAATATCATATTTTGTTGTGGTAATGAATACCATCCCATAAATGGATTTATGTAACAACTATATTGGGTTTGTTAAGGATAATATAGATGATTAATTGAATCAATAAACTAGAGAAGTACAACATCATTGAGATAAAGACCACGCCTTAATGTATGACACTAATGATTAAAATGAATTTTGAAGTAAATACATTTTAGATGAATCCAAAATATTGTAATATGATAGGTATAATGATTGAGGTTTTGGAATGTGAGCTGTGTATAAATAAATTCAAAATTCATGAACTATATCTGAACTATTTGTAGTATGAGATAGACCATACTATGACATAGTTATTTTACCATGTGAATTTTTATTATGGTGGTGTTGGTTTCAATAAAATAAATACAAGAAAGATCCTATAGGAAATTGGGTTGAGATAAGAAATTTTGGGAAAAAGAATTATTTTCATTAAACTTGAGTTTCATGCGTTTGAAGCTTAATGTCGCAGCCAACAATAATGTTTTTGTGAGCATGTAATTTTTTTTGAAATGTATCCAAAGGAAATGGATAGAAGGGAAATTTCCGGAGTTCCCGAACCGTTCATGATCTGAACATATTTGTCATCCAAAGTCCTTTAAATTCCTCTCGACTCAATATTTTGAGGATTTAGAATTTTTTATTTTAGATTTTGATAAATATAAATCCTTTAGCTCATGTAACCTCAGCATCCATACTTCACAGAATATAAGGAAACAAACAAGGGATATTATTATTTTTAATATTATGTTAATTAAATATATCAAGAAAATTAATTTATTATCATGCACCCAAGACAATTTTATAAAAGTCCCTCTAGTGAAGAACACCCATCGTGAAAAAATCTGAAGATTCATGAAAGTACTTATTTTACACAACACATATATTACCTATAAACCATAACAATGAAACCCATATTATACCTCTTTTGTGAAGAAAAATTGTGTGAATTTTGGTAGCACATTAGACCCACATCCATATGATCTAAATTCATTTTCACAAACTCCATATACATAATTGACATCATGGACATTCATGCCGGATCCCTTTTCACCAATAATATAATAACAATCATCATTTACTATTACTCCAAATCCTAGGACAATAAAACTAATGCATAAGAACAACTATATCCCCTCATTTTTTCCTACATATAGAACAATCATCCTAACTATATAATGTTAAACTGCAAGGAATAATCTTGTGAGTTAACCTAAAACCATGTAACTATAATTATGTGTGTTTTTATTCCTTCTCCAAAATTATATATAGAGAACCTATTTAAGTATTTATACCAAAAAAAATATAATTATCATCCAATATCCTTTTTGAGATATGGTAATCTCCCAAATCCAACAACTTTACTAATAAACACTGAGTATTCCAGAGTGCCTACCTATGAGGCTTCATTTCACAGAGCATCCTGAATGGAATTAAAATATAGGAAGACATTACATGATATATGAATGTGTATCAGTACCCAATATCCATTAAATTATGCCTCCCCTTATGGGATAATAAAAATAGCATCATTCCCCATTAGACATTAAACCATGAGTTTACCCACTAGTCTCTAAACTATGATCACCCTTATATGTTGAGAATAAATGGATAACCCTACTCTTGTGTGGAGAGCATAATAAGACCCTTATTTACTTATAGAATATGAATAATATACCCTAAGTAATGATCATAGGATGGCCCACCTACTTTATACATTATAAAAATATATATAGTATGTGATGAGCATAAGGTACCTCATGTAATGGGAATGAGATTCCTTGTGTAATGAGCACAATATGCCTTTAATAATGAGCCTAGAATTACTTATGTGATGAGAATAAGACCCCTTATATGATAAGAATAGGATTCCATAGATTAAATTCCTAGTATTCTTTATATGATGACCATTGTATTTCATGCATGATGAGAAAATTATTTCGTGTGTGAAATATATCAGATGAATTTGGATAAAATCCAAGGATTCCTAATGTAAAAATAAAAAGATACCTACAAAACCTAACAAGATAAAGGTAAAGAAATATCATGATTCCCAATATACCTAAGACTATCAATAAACTTAAACACAAAGTTTTCAACATTACAATACCGCAAGTAAATTAATCTACATTTGTACACATGGATATGAAATTTTGAATAAGATTCAATATCATGTCTTAAATCTATGTGGGAGTCCTATACTAGGATGCAGAATCCTTAAAGGGATGTTTCGACATCACATTATCCCATTAAGATCAAGGTGTCATCATTATCATCTTAGTGGCGCCCACCTTTAGAAATAATGAAGGTTAGACATGGAACAAGACCATCTATAGTGTAATCCAACAATGATTTCATGGTAGAATGCATTGGAAATAAGAATTTTGAACCAGATGTCAATCCATTAGCCTTCAAAATAAACAAGATATGCAATTTTAAGAATCATTGGGAATCAATATGATCAAGTAATGTAATCATTTTTTGATTCAAATACATGATAAATTATATCCACTAGACTTTACAGTTGAGGAAATCCTACCATTAAAAACAGGTGTGCATGAATTAAACTCATTGTTCCACCGAGAACAAAAAATTCCCAAACATGACACTTTCACACAAGTAAACCTAGGCAGTCACTAAAACATCTCCCAAGACTATAGGGAACCCTTGTCACCTTTAACCCAAATAGACCATACAAGGAGAGTTCATCAATACTATTTTTCAACCGAAAATTATAGAGAATTATCTTAACATTGCTGATTGATCAAGAAGATCTGGACACCATGGTACCACATTGATCCTAATAAATAATAAACTCAAATAGGAAAAGTTACAAATTGTTACCATTTCCAATCACTATGGGAGTCATCCCAAAGAGAACACAAATTCAAAATTATCATACACCAAGATTTTAGGGGATTTAAATTGTGTGGTAGTCCCAACTAGCACCCACGAGTCTGTAGGGAGGGATGCCACCACATGAAACGATCATAAGAGAAGGTATTCCCATCCGATAGATTAGTAGGTTGACCCTAATCTAATTTAATCTAACATAATCTATAAATAATAACACATATGTTGAGGTCATTTCACCACTTTTACTTCCAGAGAGGCCACCCCTATAGAAACCACTATATCCCATTCCCTATAGACCAAAGTGAAGGGAGGCATATTATCTATACTTGGATTGAGGCCTCGATCTCCCACTGAGCATGTTGGATCAACTCTCTCATCTACTATAGACAATAATATACATCCTAAAGACCCAACTAGTGATGAAAACGTATACCATAGAGTTCCTACACATGATACCAAAAAAATATGGAGGTCATTCCTCTAGAACCAAAAAAATTTCCATGGAATGGATCCCCATAAAATAGACTAGTACACACATAGGGAACCTCTATGATGGAATTAAAAGTCCCATTGACTAATCAATAAAAAATAACCAATGATTTTTATAATCCTATACTATTAAGGATTATGAGGTGATATATTTTCCCCCACTATAATAACCCTTTTGTGCTAGGACCTGGAGAACGTGGATGTTCATATGAATGACTGAGGAGTATATAGTCAAAAAAATTCCTCCAGAAATACTAATTAATGAATGATTTACAAAATTACTTCTTGTTTTTTCTATAATTCCTTCCCTAGTTCTTATAAAATCCTTTCTCTTTACCTTTACACAAAAGGTGAAAAAATGTTATGATTTTTCCCAACATCTTTAATATGCAATCTGAATCTATAGATCTGATCATACATAATGATATATTTCAGCATAAGGATGATAAATCACTATTCTACAAGGTAATAATGTTGAATTATGACCTAGATCTACATGTAACATATTCATCCCATGGAAAGGTTTCATAAATGATAGTGTCCCCACATAGGGATTCAAAAAAAAGTGTTCTTCATCACCCCACCAATGAATTCTCACAAATTAAACTCTAAAGAGATATTTACCCTATTAGTGTGGTGAAGGTAAATATGAGAGCCATGGTAGGACCTATCCATTAACCAACATCCAGTCATGTTTTGGTCACACGCCAGACCAAAGATCACCTTATATGTTTTTATTTTTAAAAATCGTTCAACATATCTCTGAAAAATAAAGGTGATGTTGAATCAGATTTAAGGAATTCATTTTCCCTACACCTAAAGCTCAAAAAAAGTTCAAAACCATGAATATTAATGGTTAATGTTTAAAATCAAAATTCTCATATAGTTTTAAAATCACGATTTTTGTGGAGATATACATAAAATTCAAAAATGGTTTTTTTAATGTCTTATAGTGCTAAACTAAATCACTAAAGATAGATCTCCCCATGTCAAAGTTTAAAGCTAGAGGAATTGTTCTACCGTATAGTTTAGTTATCATAAAAATAAATATAAAATTCCTTGGTATTATGCATAATAAAATGTAAATAAATATTCCCCTCTAACCACTTCTATAGAGAATGTCACGACATTCCATCCCCTATAAAATCTAGAGCATTTTTCTAATGATGAATTCAAAAATGATGATTTCACCATAGAGGAATAATATAAATGAGTAAAATTTTTGGGGTGTATTTAACCCCATCAGTAAAGTCATAACACGGGCCTTAAGATCCCACCTGACGTGCCAATTCTAAATACCGACTGAAACCTCAACAAAGATAAGGGTGTAGCGTAACCTTGTAGTATTCCAGATTCTATTATAATAGATAATGATAATTCATTAATTTATAATTTTATACAACAGATTGAGGTTTAAAAGAATATTAAAACTAATTTGTCAAATGATACTATTCCAATGATGGGGATATTTAAGATGACCATATTAATCCCCCTATAGAACTTTTTCAATTGACAATACTCAATCAATCAACTAAAAATGAAGCTGGTGGACCAATTAACCCAAGGCACAATATGGTGTTCCTTAAGACTCCCCCTCTAGTGTATCAAATAAAATTCCCAAAACTAGACCATGATTGATCCATTTCACAATTGAGTCGACCAACCATATGGAAAATGTATAATGAATCCCCCAAATGATTACCTAACTAGCTCATTTTCTACTCACTTGTACACTGTGGAATAAATTGATTGATTCAGTAAATATCGAAGGGAATATATACCTAGAGTTCCTAGAACACATCCTACTATATTTTTTTTGTCAGAAATTGACTATTTTATTCCTTTAATGGAATGTGTGATCTATAGAAACACCTCACACACATTTCCTCTTAGTAGTGTCATGATGTTGCGAACCCTACAACAGTTTGATTTATACATGCTTCGCTACTTAATCTAGACTCTGAAAGGACCTAAAATTTCCTAGAATATAAACCATAACATTGGATTCCACAGTAGTTTAGAGGATCAACATTTAAAATACCAGTAACATATCTACTCCACGGTGTATTAAAAGAGTGTCTTATACCTCTATTAGTGCCAAAAATAGTAGATCGAATGAATTTATGATTTCATCACTATATGAAATGTCCTAAAAAAATTATATAACCTATAAATTCACTAAAAATAGTTTTTGGTAATATTTGGTGAGAATATCTAGGTTGAATTGGTCCTGACCCAGTTATCCTAGATGTACACTAGTAGATTCTGAGATTTCTCCAAATAAACTGATAACATTTAGTTGACCTTGCTAGAAAGTAGAAAAATGTCTTATCCAGTACCTCCCCTACTTTTATAAAATCCTAGAAGAATATATATGGTTAATATTATTTTTACTTTATACACTCAACTAATAAATATCTAGAAAATGTTATATAATTTGCAATGGAAACCACATGCTTATACTAAAATCATTTCTCAGGGACCATTAATAGGAATATAAGTTTGACCTTTCTCTAATAGGAAGAATAAGGTATACTATTTTAAGGATATTGATTTCCATGGATTCTTCATATAAACCATGGAGAAGAAGTTTCTCTAGATTCATGAAATTAAGAAGTCACAAGAGGCTGGTTTGAAGAACCATCAATATTATTTCCCCTACCATAGGTTCATTGGACACAAAATCCAAGAAT
This sequence comes from Viscum album, assembly GCA_963277665.1. Taxonomy (NCBI): domain Eukaryota; kingdom Viridiplantae; phylum Streptophyta; class Magnoliopsida; order Santalales; family Viscaceae; genus Viscum; species Viscum album. The sequence continues at coordinate 439,774,982 of OY728141.1, read as the reverse complement.
TAATCATCTTTAAGGAAATAATTTCAGGCTTGATAAATAGTAACACAGTGGAGTTGGGTGATTGTTAGGGGAATTTCACATGAATTTATTCCACCCATGATAATGATCAAGATGTTAAGGATTAGAATCAAGTCTCAAACCATAGAGCATTGTTGTATGATGATTAACTAGTCTGAAGTTAAATTGACTGATCCCACTTGATCATCTACACATAGTTAAATCAAATTAAACCATCCACAAATATCTCATTTAATCAGTGAAAATATCATCTTCAAAGACCTGTACATATTTAAGGAATTTCCAAAAATGTCAAGAATATGACAATGAGTCCCCACCGGTTCAAAAACCTTCCTACACCCTCATAGACTGCATACCCCCTACCTCAGAATTATTTTCCATGACCCATAGAGACATGGGGGAATCCTATGATTGATATTGATTTTTTTTTACCATAAATAAAATTATATTAGTAGACCATTGTTTGGAGCCATAGAAAATGAGTTTGAATCTAGCAATATTAAAAAATTTATTTGATTTTCTCATGCCATGTGAAATAGTTCATTAAGAAAGAAAAATGAATATGGTACTATCACTAAATGTTTTTTTCTATTCAATTAAGATAGTATTTTAAAATTTGTTCTATTCTCTGTAGGAAAAAACCTATACAGAAAAATTATCCAGTGCACCCTTACATATTGTTTTATTGGTTGAACATTTAACCTATCCATAAACATTAAATAATCATTATAACTCTAAAGTTTCACACCTAGTATATATACCCTATCCAGCTGGCCCCTCCACACTTCCAGTTAAGGAAATATTAATTGGGAGAAGATACATGTTCCTAATATAGAAGTTTTACATGATCATGAACCATTCTTTTATTCTTACAAGTTATCAATCTATGTAGTGATATTCCTATTGATGTAATCTCGTTGGGAGCTCATCGAGGCTTCAAAAAGACCTTTGATGTCTATGAATGAAGTTGCTACCACAAATGTTTACTGTATAGAGGTAGGTGAGAATAAGTACTATTAGGTCATCATATCATTATCTAGGGAATATGAGGGTACGATCATACAAGGATAGAAAAAACAGCCCTCACCTATCAAAAAAGATTATAGGCATCAATGTTTGCTGGTGCTTGGTGAACACTATATCTGGGATTGATCTCATCCTATCCTAAGTGCTCATTATGTTTGGGAATATGAACACATGTATAGCCCCAAATAATCTAATGATTTTGGCATATGGAAAAAGAAAATCGACGCCACATGAAAATATTTTAATGTAGGACTAGATTATAGATTTTGTATCTAAAGTCAAATTCTTGATTTTCTTGTAATGCATCACCATTAATAAATTATTGTGGAATCCTTTGATATACTAGTATATAGTTTTCACTTTATTAGCACTTTAAGTGATCCTTAAATGTTTTAGTTGGGGTGCTACTTGATGATACAACCCCCTTGGAATCATGTGAAACCCATTACTGTGGATTGATTCATAAGAAAATGGATGAAAGGTAACCCCTACTTAAAGTATCCAAACATGTTGATAGTCTAAATGATTTGACACCAACTTCAATAGAACCCTGGGATGAAAAAGATATATGTTTTATACTACCAATATATGATATATAATAAATTAAAATAGAAATAAAATACAGTATCACTATTCCAAATATGAAGGAGTGTTATCATATTACCCACTACTCATATGAACAAAAGGTCTCAACGATGAAAGGAAATCCCTTTCCAGTTTCATGTCAAGTAGTTCTCCCTATTCTCATAAATTGGTACCATATATATATATATATAAAGGATAAGTATTAACTAATTGTTGGTTAATCCAAACATGTCATCTTAACTTCACGGGTGGACCATACTAGAGAAGACCACATCCGATAGGAGTAATAAACACTTTCATCATGGTGTCTATGAAACCAGAAGGATATGTATCTAATTTCAAACACTATTATCCCATACATGAATATAGTAGCACCACAAAACTTCTTAACCTTTAGGATTCATATCCTCCTTCAATCCCACATGATTTTTATGAGGAAGGCCTGGATGCAGCATAAAGTACCTTTTTTGAAGGAGTTTTCACTACCATTGATGATATGAAATAAGAAAAATTTGGTGCTGAGGAATATTTGATGCTTATATTAATTAGTTTCATTATACCATACAAGGATCAACCACAATAAACTATGTACGTAAATAAACATGTTGATATATTTTCATGGATCTATATATATATTATTGGGTTCTATCTCCATTTCTATATCTACTTACATGGAATTCCCATTGCAAACCATCAATACGAAAATTCATATAGAATGATTCACCCCCCATGGAACCGTAGTCATGTACCATGTTGATAAGTTGAAGAAATCAAAAAATATTAACGAGGTTATGTTTGCTAAGGTGATGGATAATTTTTTCCCATTTAGGTAGAAAAATAGACAGATTAAGGTCTGTATCGACTTATGAGACTTCATTCACCATTTCCTGAAGGATGAATTCCCATCCCATTAATAAAGATAATGATTAATCAATAAACATAATAAAATTAATTATCCTTCATATATAGATATTCTCGATATAATTAGTCATTATGGCCTCTAAGTATGAAGAGTCTATTGTATTCATGGTTCCCTAGGGATCATAATATTACCATTTGATTCTGTTTTTATTTGAGAATTCAGGAGTTTTTTATAATTGGGAAATGCATAATATTTTCACAACTGTTCTATAGATGATGGTGGAGTTCAATGTGAATGAATTGGTTATCAAATATTACCAATTCCAAAACAATATACATAATCATGAAAAAGTCATCAGCTTGATTTTCACCCACAATATGAAAAAAAGACACCTTTATATGTTCATTTTGGGTCACCTATGAGAAATTTATTAGATTAATTATTTATTATAGGGGCATCGGGATCAACTAGAAGAATATTAAGGCTATCATTAAAATTCCCCATCCAAATACTTCACAAGTTTCATGAGTCATTTAATTGTTGATTTGTTATATTTTAAATTATATCACCAACTTGGATGAAAATATATGTCCTTCTCAAATATGAAAATAAAATAAAGCCTATTCCAGTTTGAAAAATGATGAAAAATAAACTTCAATATCATAAAAAAATATTTACTATACCTCTCATTTCTTATTATCTAATCTAATGGAATCCCTTGGATTTCTATATGACATCCCTAGAAAGATACCTTAACACCACATTATCTTAGAGGATCAATGATGTAAAAGAGAACATTATTTACAAACTAATTCACTTTATTTTAGTTACCAATCTCATATATGTTCCTATGAAATGTAAGTACCATGTATTAGTCTTTATAGTCAAGAAATTTAATCATTACCTATAATATAATGATGTATAAATGGTATCTCATGTTGAATATCTACTGTAAATCTGAAATCATTTAATGATAACTGGATGATTGGAACGATTCATAATAATCCTTCAATATTTCAATATTAGCTTTATCCTTCATAATACAGTCAGTAGAGAACAAGAAGATTTATTACATCCACCCATCCTAGGAGGTGCTTCCATAATACATAGAGTTTCATGATGAGTCTATTATCTCCATCAATTAAACAATGTAATTCTAGAAGATGTAAATTAATTTCACCTCTCAGAGATTGATTAGGATAAGGATTATCAACCCTAATCTCAACAGTGTTATTCATGGAGTTGTTTTTTTCACTCTCAGAAAGGATTTCATGTCATACTCATTCATAAATTCAAAGGGATGAATATATAGTGATGATAAATAACAGGTCATATTCATAAAATTTAGGGGTGACAAATTTCACATCTAGTTTCTATCCACCAAATGTTTGACTTATTTTCTCCTAGTAAATAGAAAAATATCATCAAGGTGTATTCACAAAAGTTTTTTATATCTCCCTTTTCATTATCCCTCTATATATCAGCTTATTTAGATAATTTTCAAAAAAAAATTCCCAAACTACCGAAGAAATTTTTTTTGGCTTTGGAGACTCCTCAACTCCCTCTAGTTTTGTGCATTAAATAGATGAATTAGTGAATGAAAATATAGATGAAATTTAATATGAAAATGTGTCTGAAATTACAATTTCGGTTTTTTGATTTTTTATCACCTCATTTAGATATACATTGGCTGAGATATTCCTCAATTATTATGGTTCGTTCCATTCTATTGAAAAGTAAAATTTTCCCACTTGATTGAATTTTATGGGCCAGTGTATTTTGAATTGGATCTAGGTCCAAAAAATAAGTTTGAATCCCAAGAACATAGGAAGAATAAAGAAATAATCAATCAATATAAACTAAAATTTTAAAATTTATATTAGAAATAAAGAAGTGATAGAAAAATATTAGATTTTCATAATTAATAAACTATAACAATTAATCCAAAAATTCACCCAAAATATTGGAATAATGAAAATCAGCTCAAATTGATTAATTAAAAGGGATTAAATCAGGGAAAAACATATGATTAATTATGAAAATGTTATATCTTTTAGTAACATATATCCTTTAAAATAAAAAACTAATTTAAATAATATTAATAAATGATGTATACTCTCCACAATTTTTCTCACACTCCTTTAGATATTTTTGGATGTTTTTCCTCCAATTCATATATTTTTTTCATTGTTAAAAACATATTTCTTGACACAAAAATTAATATTTAATATAATATGGAAACTATTATAAATGACATCAAATTAAGAATATTTGGGTTGAGTTTATTGAATGAAGTGGTTACACATCCATTAAACGAATCCAAATATCAATGAAAACTCATGTAAATGAGTTTCAAGATGTTTAAAAGAAATATAATGTTGTTTTGGTTATAGGGAAAAAATTTATTCTATAACACCCTAAGTATTTTATCATAATTTATTTATTACAACTCTCTAGATTATTATTTATAAATTGAGACATTATTATTTTTGAGAAATATATTATTTTTTTTGGAAGAATTTTAGTTGTATAAATTTAAAATATTAAATGTGAAGGTTTATAATAACATAATAATGTGATGTGTAATGTTGAATTGATATGAATTATTATAGTTATATGGATTATTGGAAGATCTTTACACCACCACATGAAATTATGTTTTTTGGTGAAATTTTTTCCTATAAGTGTGTGTAAGGATTTTCATTATGAATATGGTGTTCATGTTTTTATGGAATGTTATCAAATTCATTAAGAAAGAAAAATTTTCTATAAAAATATTGGTTAAATCCAAAAATATTTTAATGATATATTTTCATATTCAATAAAATTTTGAATATCAATAATCAAATATATATATTCATCAATGATTTTATAGGGATATTTAATTTAAATGAATGATTCCATAATGATCGTCATTACACCATAATTAATATTATATTTTTTGTTTTTTTAATAAAATTAAATCATTAGAACTTAGAGACTTTGATATTAGTTAAGAAGATATATATCAATTTTATTGGGAATTATTGAATACCTAATAAGGACAAGGACATGTTTCATGGTAAATGAGGCAATAAATGATATAGATAGATCATAGCCATTGATATTATCTTATAATGTGAATAAAACACCGATAAAGATAGATAAAAAATAACGGATTATAGATAATCATAATTGAGAGGAATTATTATGTGAAAAATTATAGAAAATAATTAGTGAATTTAAATCATTGACAACAAAAACCAGTGAACAATAATGATATTTATTATGTGTTTCAACTAGGAGGTTATGTGTGGGATTTTTTACAATACCTATTTAATGTTTTGAGAATTAATACATGTTTACATTTAAGAAATGTAAGTCTAGTAATTAAATATAAATGTAAAGTTAGATACCATATAATCTAGTCAATAATTCACTGATAGGCCATATATGAGAAATATTATGTCAATTGTATTTAAAAAGTGCTTGTAGAAGTATGGGTATTCTCAATGTTATTTAAAGAATGATTGAAGTGTTTTGGTAAAAATTGTTAATCTTTTCATAATGATGTTGGCCATTTTATAGATGTATTAACATAAAGATAATATTATATATATATATATATAATTTTTTATAATAGAAATGGATTTATAGACCATGGTGAAATATTTTTTACCACTTCAAGATTATAATTATGAACTGAAGAACTGGAGGAGCTTGATGGATGGCAGTACATTGTAAATCTAAATTGCACCAAAGGGTGCCTCATGTTTGAATAATTAGTGAAATCTATTTGAGGTACATGTTATTAAAAATATATTATATAAGTTAAACAAATAGATCTTATATGGAAATTATATATGATAGTAGACTACTGCACAAATAATTACTATTTAAGAATGGTTTAAAAATATTTTGATAGTAATAAAAGACTAATAAGATAATTTAAATGGATCTACGTAAGAATAAATGGTTGAATAAACTAACTATATGTGACTAATTTTGTACTAGAAATATCATATATATTTTTGGTAAGGAATACCATCCCATAAATGGATTTATGTCGGAATTATCTTGGGTTTGTTAAAGATAATATAGATGATTAATTAAATCAAGAAACTAGAGAAGTACCACATAATGGAGATAAATACCATGCCTTAATGTGTGATACTAATGATTAAGATGAATTGTGAAGTAAAGACATTTTAAATGAATCCAAAATATAGTAATATGATAGGTATAATGGTTCTGGTTTTCGAATGTGAGTTATGGATAATTAAATTCAAAATCCATGATCCATATCTTAACTAGTTGAAGTATGAGATAGACCATACTATGATATAGTTATTTTACCATGTGAATTGTGATTATGGTGGTGTTGGATTCAAAAAAATACATACAAGAAAGATCTTATAGGAAATTGGGTTGAGATAATAAATGTTGGGTAAAAGAATTATTTTCATTAAACTTGAGTTGCACGAGTTTGAAGCTTAATGTCTCAGCCAACTATAATGTTTTTGTGAGCATGTAATTTTTGATGAAATTTATAAAAAGGAAATGGTTAGGATGAAAATTTCAGGAGTTCCCAAACCATTCATGATCTGAACGTATTTGTGATCCAAAGGCCTTTAAATTCCACCCGACTTGATATTTTGAGGTTTTAGAATTTTTTATTTCAGATTTTGGTAAATATAAATCCTTTAGCTCGTGTAACCTCAGAATCCATAATTCACACAATATAATGAAAAAACAAGGGATATTATAATTTTTAATATTATGTGAATTAAATATATCATGAAAATTAATTTATTAGCACATACCCAATACTATTTTATAGAACTCCCTCTAGTGAAGAAAAACCATTGTGAAAAAATTTAAAGATTCATGAAAATACTTATTTTACACAACACATATATTAAATTAAATCCATAACATGGAAACCCATTTCATACCTCCTTTGTGAAGCAGAATTGTGTTAATTTTGGAAGCACATGAGAACCACATCAATATGATCTAAATTCATTTCCACAAACACCATATACATAATTGACATAATGAACCTTCATGCCTGATTCCTTTTCACCAATAATATAATAACAAACATCATTTACTATTACTCCAAAGCCTAGTGAAAGAAAACTAATGCATAAGAACAACTCCATCCCTTTATTTTTTCCTACATATAGAACAATCATCCTAACTATATAATGTTAAACTGCAAGGAATAACCTTGTAAGTTAACTTTAAATTGTGTAACTATAACTATGTATGTTTTGATAACTTCTCCAATATGATATATAGGGAACCTATTTAAGTATTGATACCAAAATCACAAAATAATTATCATCCCATATACCTTTTGAGATATGGTAATTGCCCAAATCCAATAACTTTACTAAGAAACACTGAGTCTTCCAGAGTTCCTACTTATGAGGCTTCACTTCGTGGAGCATCCTGAATGGAATTAAAATATAGGTAGAAATTACATGACATATGTATGTGTATCATTACCCAATACAAAGTAAATTATGTGTCCCCTTATGGGATAATAATAATAGCATCATTCCCCATTGGACATTAAACCATGAGTTTACCCACTAGTCTCTAAACTATGATCGCCCTTATATGACGAGCATAAGTGGATAACCCTACTATTGTGTGACGAGCATAAGAAGACCCTTAATTTACTTATATAATGTGAATAATATACCCTATGTAATGATCATAGGATGGCCCACAAAATTTATACATTATAAACATATACTATAGTATGTGATGAGCATAAGGTACCACACGTAATGAGAATGACATTCCTTGTGTAATGAGCACAATATGCCTTTAGTAATGAGCCTAGAATTACTTATGTGATGAGAATAAGACCCCTTATATGATAAGAATAGGATTCCTCAGATGACTTTACTAGTATTCATTATGTGATTACAATTTTTTTCCTTTCTTGATGAGAAAATTATTTCATGTGTGAAATGTATCGGATGAATTTGGAGACAAGCCTAGGATTCATTATGTAAAAATAAAAAGATACCTTAAAAACCTAACAATATGAAGGTAAAGAAATATCATGATTCCCAACATACCTAAGACAATCATTAAATTCAGACACAAGTTTTTCAACATACTAATACAACATGTAATGTAATCTACTGATGTAAACATGGATTTGAAATTTTGAATAAGATTCAATATCATGTCTTAAATCTATGTCGGAGTCCTAGAATAGGAAGTAGATTCCTTAAAGGGATATTTCTATATCACATTATCCCATTAAGATCAAGGTGACATCATTATCACCTTAGTGGTGATAGACTGCCCACCTTTGGAAATAATGAAGGTTAGAAATGGAACATGACCATCCATAGTGTAATCCAACAATGATTTCATGGTATAATTCACTAGAAACAAGAATTGTGAAACAGATGTGAATCCATTATCCTTCAACATAAACAAGATATGCAATTTTAAGAATAATTGGGAATCAATATGATAATGTCATGTAATCATGTTTTGATTCGAATAGATAAAAAATTCTATCCACTAGACTTTACAGTTGAGGAAATCCTACCATTAAAAATAGATATTCATGAATTAAACTCATTGTTCCACCAAGAACAAAAAATTCCCATACATGACACTTTCAAACAAGTAAACCTAGATAGTCACTACCAAATCTCCCAAGACTATGTGAAACCCTTTTCACCATTAACCAATATAGAACATAAAATGAGAGTTCATCAATACTCTTTTTACACCACAAATGGTAGAGATTTATCTTAACATTAATGATTGATCAAGAGGATATGGACACCACGATACCACATTGATCCAAATCAATAATAAACTCAAAGGGGGAAAGTTACAACTTGTTACCATTTACAACCACTATGGGAGTCACCCTAAAGAGAACACAAATTCAAAATTCTACTATACCAAGAATTTAGGGGATTTAAATGGTGTGGTAGTCTCAACTACCACCTAAGAGTCAGTTGGGAGGGATCCCACCACATGAAACGATCATAATAGAAGGTATTACCATCTGATATATTAGTAGGTCGACCCTACTAAAATTTAAACTACCTTAATCTTGAAATAATAACACATATGTTGAGGTCATTTAACCACTTTTACTTCCAGTGAGGCCACTCTTATAGCTACCACTATATCCCTTTCCCTATAGACCAAAGTGCAGGGAGGCATATTATCTATACTTGGATCTAGGCCTCTATCTCCCACTGAGCATGTTGGATCAACTCTCTCATCCACTATTTCCAATAATATACATCATAAAGTCCCTCCTAGGGATGAAAAATCATACCACAGAGTTCCTACAAATGATACCAAAAAAATATGGAGGTCCTTCTTCGAGAACCAAAAGAATTTCTGTGGAATGGATCCCCATGAAATAGACTATCACACACTTAGGTAACCTCTATGATGGAATTAAAAGTCCCATTGAATAATCAATGGAAAATAACCAATGAATTTTTATAATCCTATAATATTATGAATTGCGCGGTGATATTTTTTCTTCCACTATAATAACCATTTTGTGCTAGGACCTGGAGAAAGAGGATGGTCATCTGAATGAAGGAAGAGAATATAGTCAAAATATTTCCTCCACTGATACTAATTAATGAATAATGTACAAAATTACTTCTTGTTTTTTCTATAATTCCTTCCATATTTCTTATAACATTCTTTCCCTTTACCTTTACACCAAATATGGAAAAAATGTTATGAATTAGCCTATCATTTTTAATGTAGAATCTAACTCTATAGATATGATCATACATAATGATCTCTCTCAACATAAGAATGATAACTCTCCATTATACATGGTAATACCATTGAATTATGATCTATATCTACATGTCACCTATTCATCCCATGGAAAGGTTTCATAAATGATAGTAGTCCCACATAGGGATTAAAAAAAGGAGTTCTTCATTACCCCCACCAATGAATTACCACAGAGTAACCTCTATAGAGATATATATATCCTATTACTAAGGTGTAGGTAAATATGAGAGCCTATGGGAGGCCCTATCCATTAACCAAAATCCAGTTTTGTTTTGGTCACATGGTAGACCATAGATCACCTTATCTGGTTTTCTTTCTAAAAATCATTCAACATATCTCTAAAAAATATTGGTGATGTTCAATCAGATTTAGAGAATTCAGTTTCGCTACACCCAAATCTCCAAAAACCTTTAAAACCGTGAATATTAATGGTTAATGTTTAAAATCACAATTCTCATATAGTTTTAACATCTTGATTTTTGTGGAGATATCCATAAAAATTAAAAATGGTTTATTGAAAGTCTTATAGTGCTATACTAAATAACCAAAGATACATCTCCCCATGAAAAAGTTTAAAGCTAGAGGAATTTTTCCACCATATAGTTTAGTTATCATAAAAATCAATAAAAAATTCCTAGGTATTGTGCATCTTAAAATTTCAATAAATATTCCCCTCTAACCACCTCTATATAGAATGTCACGACATTCCATCCCCTATAAAATCAAGAGACTATTGCTACTGATGAATTAAAAAATGATGACTTTACCATAGAGGAATAATATAAATTTGTAAAATTTTTGGGGTGTATTTACACCCATCAGTAAATTCATAACATGGGCCTTAGGATCCCACCTGATGTGACACTTCTAAATACTGACTGGAACCTCAACAAAGACAAGGGTGTAGCATACCCTTTTAGTATTCTTGAGGCTATTATAATAACTAAGGATAATGCTTTAATTTGTAATTTTATATAATATATTGAGTTATAAATGAATATTAAATATAATTTCTCAAATTATACTATTCCAATTATGGGGATATTCAAGATGAAAATATACATCCCCCTATAGAACATTGTCAATTAACAATACTCCATCAGTCATCTAACAATGAAGCTGGTGGCCCTAATAACCCAAGGCACAATATGTAGTTCCTTAAGACTACCTCTCTAGTGGATCAAATAAAATTCCCAAAACTAGACCATGATTGATCAATTTCACAATTGAGTTGACCAACCATATGGAAAATGTATAATGAATCCCCCAAAATATTACCTAACCAACTCATTTTCTAATTTCTTGTAAGCTGTGGAAGCATAGATTGATTCAGTAAATATCGAAGGGAATATCAACCTAGAGTTCATAAATGAAATCCCACTATAATGTTTTTTTAGAAATCGAATATTTTATTCCATTAATGGAATGTGTGACCTATAGAAACACCTCAAACACTTTTCCACTTAGTAGTGTCATGATGTTGTGAACCCTAGATTAGTTTGATGTATCGATGATTCACTACTTAATCTAGACTTTAAATAATATAAAATTTCCAATAATATAAACCATAGAATTGGCTTCCAGTGTAGTTTAGAGGATCACCATTTAAAATCTCACTAACATATCAACTCCACATTAGATTGGAAGAGAGTCTTATACATCTATAAGTGAAAAATAGTAGACCGAATGAATTTTTGATCTCATCACTCTATGAAATTTCCTAAAAAACACTTCTAAACCACAAATTCACTAGAAATTGTTTTTGGTAATACGTGGTGTGAATATCTAGGTTGAATTGGTCCTGACCCATATATCCTATATGTACAATAGTAGATTCCGAGAGTTCTCTGAATGAACTGATAACATTGAGGTGACCTTGCTGGAAAGTAGAAAAATTTCTTATCCAGTACCTCCCCTACTTTTACAAAATCCTAGAAGAATATAGATGGTTGATATTTTATATACATTATACAGTCAACCAATAAATATCTAGAAAATGTTATATAATTAGCCATGACAACCACATGCTTGTACTGAAATCATTTCTCAGGGCCCATGAATAGGAAAATATGTTTGAATTTCTCTAATATAAAGAATAAGGTCTACTATTTTAAGGATATTCATTTCCTTGGATTCCTCATATGAACCATGGAGAAGAATTTTCTCTAAATTCTTGAAATTAATAAGTCACAAGAGGTTTGATTGAAGAACCATCAATATTATTTCCCCTGCCATAGGTTCATTTGACACAAAATCCACAAATTATTTATCTTTAAGGACATATTTTCAGTCATGATAAATAGTAACATAGAGGATTTTGGTGATTGTCAGGTGAATTTCACATGAATTTATTCCACCCATGATAATGATCAGGATGTTAAGGAATAGAATCTAGTCTCAAACCAAAGAGAATTGTAGTATGATGATTAACTAGTCTGAAGTTCAATTGATTGATCCCACATGATCATGTACAAATAGTTAAATCAAATTAAACCATCCTTAAATAGCTCATTTAATAAGTGAAAATATTATCTTCCAAGACATATACATATTTAAGGAATTTCATGAAACATCAGGAATATGACATTGAGTCCCCACCAGTTCAAAAACCTTCCTACACCCTTATAGATTGCATACCCCCTACCTTAGGATTATTTTCCATGACCCATCGAGACATGGAAGAATCTTATGATGGATAGTGATTTATTCCACCATCAATAAAATTAGATTAGTAGACCATTGTCTGGAGCCATAGAAAATGAATTTGAATATTGTAATATTTAAAGATTTCTCTAATGTTTTCATGCCATGTGAAACAGTTCACTAAGCAAGAAAATTTTATATGGTGTTATCACTGAAATTTTTTTCTATTCTGTTAAGATAATATTTTAAAAATTGGTCTATGCTCAGTAGGAAAAAACCTATATAGAAACATTATCTAGTGCACCCTTACATATTTTTTGATTGGTTGAACATTTAACCTATCCATAACCATTAAATAATCATCATAATTCTAAAGGTTCACACCCAGTATATCTACCCTATCAAGCTGGCCCCTCCACACTTCCAGTTAAGGAAAGAGAAATTTGGGGAAGAAACATACGCCAAATTATAAAGTATGACAAGATCATGAATCGTGATGTTATTCTTCCTTGTTGTCAATCCATGTAGTGATCTTCTTATTAATGTAATCTCATTGGGACCACATCAAGGCTTGAAAGAGACCTTTGATGTATCTAAATGAAGTTGCTACCACCAAAGTATATTGTGTAGAGGTAGATGAGAATAAGGACTATTATGTCATCATATCATTATCTAGGGAATATGAGGATATGTTCATAAAAGGATAGAAAAATATCCCCCACCTATCAAAAAATATTATAGACATCAATGTCTGTTGTTTCTTGGTGAACACTATATCTGGGATTGATATCATCTTATCCTAGGTGCTCTTTATGTTTGGGAATACGAATGCTGGTATAGCCCCATATAGTCTAATGATTTTGGAAGATGAAAAAAGAAAATACAAGACACCTGAAAATATTTTAATGTCGGACTAGATTATAGATTTTGTATCTAATGTCAAATTCATGATTTTCATGTAATACATTACCTTCAATGAATTTTTGGGGAATCCTCTGATATACTAGTATATAGTTGTCACTTTACTAGTGTTTTAAGTGATCCTTAAATGTTTGAGTTGGGGTGCTACATGATGATACCCCCTTGGAATCTTGTGAAACCCATTACTATGATTTGAGTCAAAAGAAAATGGATGGAAGGTATCCCTTATTTAAAGTATCCAAGCATGTTGATGGTCTAAATGATTTGACACCAACCTCAATAGATCCCTAGGATGACAAAGATATATGTTTTCTACTACCAATATACGATATATAATAAATTAAACTAGAACAAAAATACAATATCACTATTCCAAATATGAAAGAGTGTTATCATATCACCCACTACTCATACGAACAAAAGGTCTCTATGAATCTAGGAAATCCCTTTCCATTTTCATGTCGAGTAGTTCCCCATATTCCCATAAAAAGGTACCAAATATATATATATATATATATAAGAGAGAAGTATTAAGTAATTTTTGGTTAATCCAAACATGTCATATTAACATCATGGGTAGACCATAATAGATAAGACCACATACGATAAGAGTAATAAACACTTTCATCATGGTGTCTATGAAACCAGAAGGATATGTATCTGATTTCAAACAATCTTCTCCCACAAATGAATATAACGGCACCACAATGCTTCTTAACCTTGAGGATTTATATCCTCTGTCAACCCCACATGATTTTTATAAGGAATACCTGGATGAATCTCAATGTACCTTTTTAGAAGGAGTTTTAACTACCATCAATGATATGAAACAAGTAATATTTTGTACTGTGGAATATTTGATGGTTATATTAATTAGTTTCATTCTTCCCTCCAAGGATCAACCACATTACACTATGTACTTAAATAAACATTTTGATATATTTTCTTGGATCTATATGTATATTATAGGGTTCTATCTCCATCTCTATATCTACTTACATGGAATTATTGGAAACCATCGATACCAAAATTCATATAGAAAGATTCACCCCCATGGAACCGTAGTCATTTCCAATGTTGATAAGTTAAATAAATCAAACAATATTGGGGAGTTTATTTTTCATATGTTGATGGATATTTTTTTCCCATTTAAATAGAAAAATAGACAGATTAGGGTATGTATCGACTTATGAGACCTCGCCCACCATTTTCTAAAGGTTTAATTATTATCACATTAATAAAGTTAATTATTAATCAATAAACATAATTACATTAATTATCCTTCATATATGGATATTATTGATATAATTAGTCAGTATGGCCTCTATGGATGAAGAGTATATTGTATTTATGGTTCCCTAGGGACCATAATATTACATTTTGATACCCATTTTGTTTGAGAATTATTTAGATTCCTATAATTGTGAAATGGATAAAATTTTCACAACCCTTCTATAGATGATGGAGGAGTTAAATGTGAATGAATTGGTTATCAAATATTACCAATTCCAAAACAATCTAAATAATCATGAGAAAGTGGTCAGCTTCATTTTCACTCACAATATGAAAACAGACACCTTTATATGTTCATTTTGGGTCACCTGTGAGAAATTCCATAGATTAATTATTTTTTAGAGGGGCATCAGGATCAGATATAGGAATATTAAGGCCATCATTGAAATTCCCATTCCAAATACTTCACAAGTTTCGTGAGTCATTTAATGGTAGATGTATTATATTTCAAATTTTATCTCCAACTTGGAAGAAAATATATGTCCTTATCAAATAAGAAAATAAAAGAATGTCTATTCCATTTTGATAAATAATGAAAAATAGAATTCAATATCATAAAAAATATTTAATATACCTCCAATGTCTTATTATCTAGTCTAAAGGAATCCTTTAGATTTCTATATGACATCCCTAGAGAGATACCTCAACACCCTATTATCTTATATGAACAATGATGTAATAGAGAATATTATTTACAAAATAATTCACTTTATTTTAGATACCAATCTCATATATGTTCCTATCAAATATATGTAACATGAATTAGTCTCTACAGTCCAGAAATTTAATCATTACCTACAATATAATGATGTATAAATGATATCTCATATTGAATAACTAGTGTGAATCCGAAATCATTTGATGCTAACTGGATGATTGGAATAATTTGTAATAGTCCTTTAATATTTCAATATTAGTATCATCCTTCTTAATGTAGTCAGTATAGAACAAGAAGATTTATTACATCCACCCATCCTAAGAGGATTTTCCTTAATATATAAAGTTTCATGATGATTCAATTATATCCATAGATGAAACAATGTAATCCTAGAATATGTAAATTCATTTCACATCTCAGAGATTGATTAGGATAAGGATTAACAACCCTAAGCTCAATAGTGTTATCCTTGGAGTTGTTTTTGTCACTCTCAGAAAGTATTTCAAGTCACACTCATTCATAAATTCAATGGGATGCATATATAGTGATGATAAATAACAGGGCATCATCACATACCTCATTTTGGCCCTAAATATTACTGTTTATTGGTTAAAAATGAGGTCAATTATATGTTTTTCCACAAGAAAATCTATTGTGACAATACTTTCTGGATGCAGGAGCTCTTCCCCTTTCTGAAGCACAACCATGATTTGATGACTTGATTTCCCATAGATCTCAAGGTATCTCATGTATCATGATATTAGAATGATTAAAAATATTCTCTCATGAATTTGGTAGCATCCCTACAAATTTCATCCAAGAAAAAATTGCCATGTATATGGCATACTCAAATGTGAATTCCCTCATTTCTCCCGATGAAGAGGGTTACAAGGTGAATCAAATTGGTAATAGATCCTACTTGGTAGAACCCTCAAATGACCATGTAATAGAGGAAACATTTTATTTTAAAAATCACCTCATTGAATACCTCCAACCTAGATGAAACACCCCAATATTTCAATATATAATTCTATTTTAAATGAATACTATTTTTATATCATGTTTCACAAGCAACAATACGTTTAAATGAACCATGATATTCTACAAAATTATTATTATTTGAATATGAATTTCTAAATATAGGTATTGGATTAGAGGGTATGAAGAAGAGTTACCAAATTATTAAATAATTAAATTTATTTCCTTAATATAGACGTACTAATTATTTACTAGAAAATAATAATAAAAATTTATATAAGAACATATAATATTAAAGGATATATTTTTTATAATACTAATTTATATTCCCAATGTATTTTTAAAAAAATAAATAAATTTAGTTACTATTGTTAAATTATTTTAATTAAATTTATAGTTTATATATATATATTACCAATCAAATATATATATATATATATAAAATATATAAATTCATTTTATACATAGAAAATACATTTTCCTCAAAAATGGGTTTTATTGTATTTTTTCACAAATATTATAACAGATTTCCACTATTTCAAAAAAATAAGAAAAAATGTAAGTTGTTTTTAAAATCAAAATTACAAAATAATTTTAATTTAATTATTTGAGTTTTTCCTAAAAAGGCCGAGTTTTTGGTTAAGAGTGTAAAATAGAGATATTGCAAAAACTATCATTTATTTAATTTTAATCAAGGTAATTTCAATGTTTCATTTAGTTTTGGAATTTTTTGAACACAAATTACGCTTTGCTTTGTCAAAAATAATCTAATTAAATCCCTGAGAATGAATATTACACTTTTTTAATATAATTATATTTATTCTAAAGACATGCATTTAAAAAAATTCATTTTATTTTTCTTTGTTATATTAATATTATTTTTTAGCAGTTCTATAAATTTAATCTTATAAAATGGATTTGATATTTTTAATCAAATTTTTTATTTAGTAATTATTATAATTTTATTTTGGGTCATAATGAATAGTAACTATGGTATATATTTATCACCCCAATAAAGGCTAAAATAGGGTAAAAGTGTCACTCAAGGGATAAAACCATAAAATATCATAAAATATCATCTTGAAATGGGTGGATGATGTTATTATAGACATACATTTATATTATCATCATTAATGGTAAAATTTGGAGCCACTATCCTTGATTATGAATTCTATTTTTCAAATTAATAAAATTATAATTCCAAAATTTTATGTCTCTCTCACTTATTATATTGTCCAGATAAGGATATAGAAAGAAATTATATATTAAAAAAATAAATAATATCATATTTTAGATAAATAAAATATTTTTATAATATTTTTTTATTTTTATAAATGAGTAAATTAGACTGAATGATTGGGAAACATCGTTGCACCACTTGTGAAAGAAAATGATAAAGAAAGTAAATTATTTTAAAAACATTAAATTTTTTGTTTTGGATGAACTATGGTGTTGAAATAATTTAATAGTAAAATAAAAATTATAAGTTATTATAAATTTTTTATATTATAATCCCATTATTATCTAGATTCTTTTGAATTCCTAATATGTTAACGGTTATGGAAATGAATATAAATTGTATTTAATGTTTAAAAATTAAATATAAATCATTAAAATATCCAAAAAAATACTACCATAACTCATTTATATTGAAAATTATTTATTTTATCACAAATTTTACATTGTTTTTTCCACTTTTAATTTTTGAAATTATTTTTATAACTCTTAGAGATAGAAATTTTTGTAAACACAATTATTTTTAAACTGGTTAATGAGAGGGTTAAACCAAAATAAATTTTTAACATGAGACTAAAAAATTACTAAATTTTATTTCTATATTTATTTAAACAATATAATTATTTTTATGTAATATATAAAACTTTGGATATATTTTACATGTGTTAGATACATATTATATATTAATATGTAATGCATTTATAGGATTGACACCCACCTCATTTATAAAAGGGAACCACCTCTACTCTTTTCCAAAAAACAATTGTTAAATTATAAACTGGAATCTAATAAAAATACAACATCATAATTACTTACCATTTCATAAATGTTATGGACTTTCAAAAAGTCCAGCCCAGAAGGTTTATGGTGTAAGGCAAAGAAGATTTTCCAATGAAGTGGTATAACTCTTCAATGAGTGTTTTCATATTTATTTTTTCTTCCACCTCAAAAAAATATTATAAAACCATGATTATATGAAAAAATAGGTATCCTAATTATAATTAAATGTTTTTATACTTATTTTCCATCCCTTTATAATCTAAATTTTTATCATATAGGAAATGAAAATGTTAATTGGGCATATCTGTGTACTACAATCTCTATGAAGTGGTGTGTCTTTTTTTCCATTACTGCCCCTTAATGATGGAAACTATGATGGATTTAAGGAATATTTATGATATTTTTGAAATATTTTTTATTTTTAATATGTAATATATTACATACCTTCTTTTCCTTCAATTATTTAGAAAATGATAATGTCAAACATGAGTATGTGTGGAATACCATCTCGAAGAAGTGATGTGATTCATTTTACAATACCACTTCACATGGACTTTCATAAGAAATAAAAATATTAATAAATATTAAATTTATAATAAAATTATAATTAGATATAATTAATATAATAATTTTTTTCTTTTCCACCAAATCGAAAAATAGAAACATCTCTCATACATATGTACAAACTACAATAACCATGAAATAACCTAAATAATTTTTTATAACAACCTTAGATGGATCATTTTAAAATAATATTTTATGTAAAAAATTATAATTATGTCATGATAAATATTTTTGAATTGATTTAACCATAAAAAACATTGATTATGGTTAACCGAAAAATGTTGTTTTGGGATTTCGAACTAAACATCCACAAAGCATCAAAAGTAAACATAATTTATTCAGTAATTAAATATGTAATTATAATAAATGAAGTATAAAAGAATAACGATAATTAAATTAGAACGAAAACAATTTTTAATGAATTATAAAAGTAATATAATTTTATTATTTAAGAGTTATAGAACGTACGATCTGATTTGGGACTCATGGTAATATATCTCTTGTCTCAATTTCATTTCATTGAAACTCATACCATGTCCCCCAAATATTTTATATTTTGTGGTGTATACACTACCATATAGATTTATTTTATCATTAATTTATAAAAATTAATTTTTTAATATATCATTTTAGTTTTGTCATCTTTTTATTCATAATTTACCATGGTGGTAAGTGTTTGTTCAATAAAATCATTTCTATTTGATATTGATTTTGTTTAAATTTCCATTAAAGGAAATTAATATATTTTTATATTTTAAACTCAATATATATTATTCTCCTATAGTTATCTATATATATTATATGTTTTCAATTCATTTTCATCTATTTGGTAGTTAAAAGGATAGAGATTTTTTGTACTAATATTTGAAAAACTCCATTAATTTTATTATAATGTTATCACAAATTTTTTATTATGATACAATTGTGGGTTAATGTAATTTTAAACTATATTGGACTCATTAAAATTATTTAAAAAGAATATACTTTTCATTTTAGGAAATAGGTGCTTTTTTATTTTTACCAAAAGTGAAAAATAAATCACTTTTTTAACATTTATTTTATTTATGGATTTTAATGCCATAAAAACTATTATTTAATAAAAATATTCATTTTCATTTTTCTATTGTCATTTTAAATGAAATTTATTTTATCAACATTCATGAATTTTTTATTTAATATGTTATAAAAATAAAACGATATAATTCTCATGTTTTTAATGAATGGTCGGAATGTTATATTAATAGTATTATTCATTTATGTCAACATCCTTTAATAGACTTTATGCTCAATAGGGATATTCTCTAATTATTCCTTCAAAATTACTTTTATAGATGACTTATGTTCATGTTTTTCAATTTATTAACTTGGGAAAACATTTAAATTTCATACAATAATTTTTCAATTTAAATATTTTTTTTGATTATCTAATTTGTTGATATTCATTTTCATAATTTGATGAATTCATTGGACTATGTAAGAGATGGGTGTTGATTGTTATATATCTTTTATGGACCCCGTAGGACTCGTGAGAAAAAATAGATAAGGTATTTTAGGTATGACGAACCCATTTATTTATTATTTTTTGGCATGAAAACATGATGGTAGGATTATGAAATAAGATATTATTAATTTTGTCATTATAAAATTAGTTACTATAATACATGTGATTATTTACATACTCCATGGAAATATTTAATGTTTAATTTATTAATGTTTTTTGGGTATCATTTTTTTATAAAGTAATAAAATTATCTTATGATTTAATTGATAATTCATGATCTTCTATTAGTGACATGTTTTTTCCAATGAAATATTTTCATGAGTTTGACTAGACTATATAATTTCATTTATTTTTAATATCCTGTATAGATATTTTCTTTTCTTATCCCACAAATTTAAATGGTTTTTATAATATATAATGATGAGTTGGAACTATTAAAACGACTTCATTTAATCTACATGGATCCATCTTAAAATAAGAAAATATGTTTTTAATGAAACATGATTCCAAAATTAAGGATTATTTTCTGTGTGAAAAAATAAATATTGAGTGGAAGTTTCCACCTTTTATCGTAAGGGTGTCATATTTAGGTGTTTTTTATAATTCTCAAAATCACTACATCAAAATTATCCTTGAATTGTATAAAAGTGAAACTATATTTTTAAATCACATAATTATGGTTTGTTTAATATATAGATAAATATAATTGGTATCGATGAATTTTTCAAAATTTATTTAGAGGTGATGATTTTATTTTAGAATAAGTTATAATTTTAATATATATTTAATGGTTAATATGCTAGGGATAAGATGATATGGTTATGGATATCACAATATTTATTCTCTTTATAATATGGTTTATTTTGATTTTATTTTATATAATCAGAATATTTTTTCATTTATTATATAGAGAGAACTTATAAGAACAACGTTAAAAATTGATGTGAAGTAAAATTCATTAGTTGTTATATTGAGAAACAAAAAGGGACTGAATATTGAGTGAAAAATCTTGGGTTTACACCTAACTAGATATCATGACCTAGGAATAAAAACTTATACCTATGAGACATTATTAACACACCAAAATAAAATAAAAAAGGAGTTTCATGGAAGTTTAGGTTATAAATATACAAATGGTAAAAATATTAAACTTCTTATATGTCATGAATATAGGAATAAGTACATAGGGAAATTTCTCAACGGAATAATATGATGTGGAATATGTGTAAAATGAAGGAATAAAGCATTAAAATACTATTTAAAAAATGAGAAAATATAAAGATGGTAATTAAAAATATTTTATGAAAAAAGGATTGTATAGAAATATGTAGTCATTCAAAAAGAATAATGTACCCAAAACATAATTATGGTATAAATTATTTAAAATTTTTTGGTCACTTTTAAAGTTAGAAACATGATTATACTATGAATAATGAATCCAGGTACATTATTTTGATTTTTATTATTTGAAGCAAGTATTAATGAATAAGATAGAAAATTTTGGTCAAATGTTAATGGAGGATGTTGAATGATTAATGTATCAAAATAATGTTTATCCATAGTTATGATAAAGTGGTATTCTATTTAATTGTTGATATATTTAATGATAATCCAAACTTTATTGGAAATGATACTGTTTTGTTATGTGATGAGAGTACTTTGGGAGAAATTTATTTAGATTTGATCGATTTTAAGGTATATTTAACCAATAAATTTAACTTGTGTTTTAGTAAAAAAATTATATAATGAAGAATTGTTTTATATTTTTTAGACATATGTTGAATGATATTAATAACCATTTTGGTTCTTTCGATATTTTTTGTTGAGGTAATTATTTATTGTAAGGATTAATGTGTTATTATATTTTTGGGAAAAATGTTTTAACATGTAGATTACCATGTTATTGAAATGTGTTTGAGAAAATAATTAAATAATGTATTTGGTTTATAGTTTCACTATATTTTTATCAATATATTATTAATGTAAATAATACTTTTTATTTCTTATGATGTGATTTTATGTGAATAATAATGAATGAGTTATCTTTTATAAGCATAAATGATATTATTATTGGGTTCTGGTGATTTATATTATATTTTTTTATAGATTATATGATTATAGAATATAAATTTTTAGAAGGTGACATGATGAGTGACTAATTTGGTTTATTTAAAAATATTAAATTTATCTCAGAAGAATATGAGAACAAATATTTCTATTTTTTAGGGTTTTGAACATAATTATGTATATTTTTGAGGAGTTTTGATGTTATTTTTTAAGGAAATATATTACTTTAAATTTTGGTGGTATTGATTAGGATTTTGTGGTGAATTTTATATTTATTTATATATTGGATATTATCATAACATCTTTTGGACATTTTTTCATTTTTGATTAATGTATAGAAACAAGAGAAATACATTTTCATCTATTTTTGGATATTTTGATCTGTTAGAAGTTAAATTTAGTTCTTTAAGGATGAAATATTTATCTTTTAATAATTATTTCATGTATTAAGAGATGTTATTGAAGTGGAAACTTCTAAAAGCATAAAAAAGATGAATTTCCACTTATGTAGTGGAAAGAAATAACTTAGATATATTTTATTAAACTTTCCATCTCAATTGTAAAATAAATTCTCAAATCCATTAAATCATTTAAGGAATGTAACCCTAAATAACAAAATTATGATTTCAAATTCACATATAAATGTTTGAGTCTCATAGGGGGACATTATTTTTTGAAAAAAAAAGTTTCTAGATCTTGACCTAAAAATTAAATTTCACGATAATATACAAATATATATATTTGTTACTATGTTATGATAAGTTCAATTTGAGATATTAAAATTAAAAATTTAGAGTTTTCAATTTTTACCCAGGGATAATGTGATAAACTAATATCTCACTATATAAATCTCTTTTAAATTTAATATCTTTTTGATAACATGGTCATTAAAAACACCGAGTTTAAACCAACCATGATATACTATTGATATATAATTATTTAAATGTGAAGGTTATAATCCAGATATTTGATTATAATTTTTTAATATGTGTAAGCAAATTATAATGTATATATAGAAAATTTTCCTTAATACATATTTACTAATTAATTCTTAATAAATGTGAAATCAATTGTAATTAAGATCATATAAGATTAAATGAGTTGTTTTTCAGAAAACTATTATATATGTGAACCATATTTTTATAAAAAATACTTAATTTAATCACTATATATTAATAATTTTAATGAAATGGGTTGAAAATATATTTAATATATAAATTAAATTGATAAATAATAAGTATAAATTCATTTTATAGTTTAAAAAAACATTTTATTTAAAAATGGGTTTATAATAATTTGTGTATATATATTAAAATTAATTTATTTCACATTTAGATGTTGTATTTTAAAAATATGAATATTATTTTTGGAGAAAATTAATATTAAATTTGAAGATAATTTTTTTTGATTTTTTAATGAGGTTGATTTTTGGGTGAAAGATGAAAAAATACTGATTTTGAAAAAATTCTCATTTCTAAAATTTTAATCAATTTAATTTCAATGTACCATTTTGTTTTTTATTTTATAAAAATTTTCATAAATATTATTTTTTAAAAAACAACCTAATTAATTCCATGATAATCAATATTATACTTTTTTTGTTATAAAATCATTTTTATTCTCAAAATATGCATTTTTCTAAAAATAACATTTCACTGTGTTATGAAAAATTTTATTAAAAGTTCTTATTTCCAATTATCGAAATTGAATATTAGATCAAATATTGAATATTTCTGATAACTTTTTTATATAGTAATCATTTTAATGTTTTTGTTCAGAATTAATATTTATAATGGTATAAATTTACCACCATTGTAAAGGCTAAAATAGTATTAAAGTTCTTTATCAAGGGTTAAAGTCTTAAAAAATAAAAAAAACATCTTCAAATGGGTAGATATTTTTATTCATAACATATTTCTATATTAACATCATTAATAGTCAAATTTGGATCCAGTTTTCATGAACATGTCTTCCCTTTTTATATTAATCAAATTATATTTCCAAAATTGCGACACCTTCTCACATATTATATTGTTATGATTTGGATATAGATGGAAATACTATACATAAGAATATAGATGATATGATTTAAGATAAAAGAACTATTTTTATGATTGTAATTTTTTAAATTTTTATTAATGGAATATTTACCTTGATCACTTACTCAATGCTGACATAATTCATGTTCAATTAATAGAAAAATCAAGTAAATTAATTTAAAAAAGTTAAATGTAATATATTTTGGATGAAATTTGGTGTCACGTGAATTTTATAGATAGCTAACAAGTATAATTAATGCTAAAAGTTTTTATATTCAAACTAAATTAATATCTTGATGCCTTTTAATTCAAGAAATATGTGTAGTAATTAAAATAAATTCAAATGGTATTTAATGAATAAATTTTTTAGATTAATTTATAAAATCATAAAAATATTATAATAAATCAGATGGAAGATAAATTTTCTTTTATATCATAAATTTTACATTTATATTCCACTTGGAATTTTTAAAATTAGATTAATGTCCTTAATTGATTCAAATTTTTGTAATCACAATTAATGTTAAAAGATTTAACGAGGAGGTTAAACCAAAAGATAAGGTTTATCATGACACATAACCATTTATAAATTTTAATGGTAAAAATTATATTAATACTATAATAATAATTATGTAATCTAGGAAACTTTGGAACTATTTCACATGAGTTAAAGACATATTATTTGGTAATATTTAATGTATTTATAAGATTTCCACACACCTCACCTATAAAATGGCACCCCATGTCCTCTCTTCCCCACACATGATGATTCACTTAACTCTAAACATATCTACTCAAATATATTCCCAAACATCAATTCCATATCCCAAATGTTTATTTTCTCATTTAAATTCATACCTATAAGTCTTAAGGTGTAAATTAAATAAGGTTTTCCAAAAAAAAGAGGTAAAACTCTTAACAGAGTGTTTTCGTATTTATTTATTCTTACATCACTTTGAAATATAATAAAAAAATTATTATAGTATACATAAATATATTAAATATAATAATTTTTATATGTTTAAGAACCATCCCTTTATTATCTCATTTTCCATCCTAGGGGAAATGAAATCACAACTAAGGCATATGTGTGGACAACCACCTCCAAGACGTAATGTGTTTCATTTTTCATCACCAACTCACAAGAATAGTTATAATAATTTATTTAATTAATATATATTATATTTAATAAATATTTATTTGTAATTAAATATAATATATTAATTACATAATTATTCTTCCAACCATTGGAAACTGATAATGGTGCTCATGTATACATATGCACTATAACTACCATGAAGTGATAAAAAAAATTTTATTTTACTGTGACACATGGTTGGAAATAAGTTTGGAAATAATGAATAAATATTACATGTGTTAAATAATTATGATTCTAGAAAAATAAAAATAAAAATTATTTATTTCTTTTTTACCCAATATAAAAAAGGAAACAATATTCCTTCTTATGTATAAGTTACCATATTCATGAAATGATGTAATTGATTTTTCATAACCATAATAAATTGATATATTTAAAATTATATTTAATTTAAATAATGATAATTGTTTCATGATTAATATTCTAGATTAGATATATCCATTATTCTTTGACCATGGTCAACCTACCAAATTTTCTTTGGGATTATGTAATGAATGTCCTCAAAACATATGACATAAACTAACCAGATTTAGTAATTAAATTAGGCATGGTAATAAATGAAATAAAAGGAAAAATGATAGCGTAATTAAAATTTAAAATTTTATTAATATTATATTAGATTTAAATTTTTTTGTTATTTATTATTTACACAATTCTTAAAATGATTTGGGACTCTAGGTAATAGATTTATTATCTCATTTTCCATTAATTAAGAATCATTCTATGTGCACCACATGTTTTATTTGGTGTCATTTATAAACTTCCATATATATGTATTTTATCAATAATTGTAAAAAAATAAGTGTTTCCTAATTTTTTTTCATGTCATGTTTGTTAATAATTATTTTTTTAAGATACCAATGATGTCAAGGATCATTCTACAATTGCAATTTTATTCAAGATTGTTTATGTTTTAAGTTTACATTAAATGAAATTATAACATATTTTTGTT
Organism: Viscum album; assembly: GCA_963277665.1. Taxonomy (NCBI): domain Eukaryota; kingdom Viridiplantae; phylum Streptophyta; class Magnoliopsida; order Santalales; family Viscaceae; genus Viscum; species Viscum album. The sequence goes on along the minus strand of OY728141.1, from coordinate 439,747,903 downwards.
TAAAACTATAAATGTTATCATCTATTATATATATCTATAGTGTTTACATGTTTCCATTTCATTTTCATCTATTTGGTAGTGAAAACGACTTAGAACATGTTTTTAAGGAAAACTGTCCCTATTTCTCATTTTTACTTATAATATTTTTCCTATATAATGATGTTCTATATATTTTTTTAAAAATAATTCAATTATTATTTAATGTCATTTCAAATAATATTTGACCTTATTCGAAATTTTTAATGGAATATTCTGGCATCTTTGTAAACGAGTAGCTTGTTACTTTTTACCAAAAGTTAGAAAATATTCATTTTTTGGCATTTATAAATTGAACAGATTTTCCTTCCATGATAACTATTCATTGATTTTAATCATCCTTCTCATGTTTCCATGGTTAATTTCAAATATATATATATATATATATATTAATATTATGGTAATTTAATTTAAAATTTTATCAAAATAAAAAGATTTTATTTTTCATGTTTTCAATGAATGGTTTGAATGGTAATTTAAAGGTATTTTAAATCCATTTTACTATTCATTATAGATTTTTATGCTCACCAATGATATGATCTAATTATACCATTCGCCGTATTTCTTTTGATTCCTTGGAAAAATTATTCTCTATTTATTGGCTTTTAAAATATTAAATTTTAATGTTAAATTTTTTATGATTGTTTATATTGATTATGTATTGTATTTTTACCCATTTAATGTATATTATGAATGAATTGGACTTATTAAGTGATGAGTGATTCCCATTATATCCCCATGATGCATATTTAGGATTTATGAGACAAAATAGATTCAATATTTTTCATATAACTTACACATTTATGTATAATGTCTTATAATAATGTCTTGACAATAAGATTATGATATGCCACATTATTCATTCCATCATTATGAAATAAATTATTATTGTCTATGTTATTAATTATATTATCTTAGAATATATATCATTTTTATTCCCTTAAAAATATTTATGGAAATATTTTTTCACAAGGTAAAAATATGAGCTTATGATTTAATGGAATTTTTATGATATTCTATTGGTGAAAAGTCTGATTTTTGGGAAAAAATTCATCTTATTCATTAGACTATCAGATTTCGTTTAATTTTTATATCCATCACTTATCTTTTTTTTCTTATACCACATTCTCAAATTTCATTCATAGGGATTATGAACTGGTAGGAACTATATAAAGGAATATATTTCTAATATAGGCATCCTTATTAAAATTTGTTAATATATTTTGAATGAAATAAGAGTGTAAATGTAAGAATCTAGTTTTTGAAAATAAATGGACATTAAATTGAAGTTTCCACCTTCTATTTCAAATATTTGAGAGGTAATAATTATACTTATTTCTCTAAAATTCTAAAATTAAAGATCCACATAATGTATTAAATTGGATCCATTGTAATAAAAAAATTAATTATGGGTTTTTTATGTTACTAGGTGTTATAATGGAACACTACCACAATTCTGAGTTGATAAGGAATAAATCTACAAGTTCATGATGAATTATGTTCTATGCAAGAGCACTAACTTATAGAAAGTCCCCTACAAAAAATTATTCGATGAAATTATTCGTTTATACATCCAATGGAAAGAATATCCATTTGTATTATTGGAATTTAATGACTGTACATGTTAATATCATAGGTTTTGTTTGAAGATCTCAAACCAAATTTGAAGGTTAGGATATTTCTAACCCACCATGGTATATGAATGTATAGAATTAAAAAATAAGTTTCATTCATTATTTGTTCATTCCAACATTGTTCATCTTCACCCATAGATTCCCCAAACAACTATATACTCTTATCTATTTTATATGGGGTGAATCAATGTCATAGGTTTATATCCATTAGCAAAAGTAAAATAGTTTAACTTCATTATTTCTCCCATGGATTTCATTTTTAAATGGGATGATGCCTTTTCACACAAAATAGATCAAGAGAAGTTTTATGATCTATGTTTGGAAATCCCACTTTGTTCATCAGTTTTAGGTAGTGTTCACTATTCTCATGAATAAAAATAACATATTTTGAGAAATTTAGTTAAAAAAGTGTTACTCCAGGAACAAAAACATGTCCAAAAATACTTCCTACTATCATGGATCATAAAATGGATAGATCAAATTTTTTAAATATTTCTTCTCTAATATGGTGGATTAGAAAAAAAAAATATAGCCTTAAAGTCTCTCAAATTCATAGGGGGAATATTATAAACTGACTTCGAAATCCATCCAAGAGTCTTTATACTTACTGATGTAAAGAAAGTTGGTAGTGTTACCCATTTTGGAGTATCTAATATCACTCCAAAATTTATTATATAACAAATTATTTTTAGATAAAATTTACAAACTCTAGATATCTGAATTGGAATTTGTTAATGAAAAAAGGCTCTAAAAACTACATAATCTCATTTTCTATTAGAATCGAATGACACAAATAATTAATAAAAATGTTGAACTTCATTCATTACTATATGGTGTCTTTTTGTCAGATTTATGAGTTCCTGTGATACTCATATGAAATAATATAAATTTGGAACCTAAATGCGAATAACCCCTCATCATTCACAAGGTTTACTCCAATTATATGTAATTATTGATCACCAAAGTTGTAAATAATATCACACCTCCCACCAACATGAGGTTCCTCAATTTTTTATTTGTAACTTCATATTGGTTATATATAGTATATTCTACATGACATTAAGCACCACAGAATTAGTCCCAACTAGAAGACCTTAATTTTCATAAAACCGAAGTCAATTCCCCATAAATTAGAACTACATGGGATGATACCATTCTAAGGATCTAAAAAATTATTATAATGGGACATTTATAAATGATCCAAAATTGTATATCATATAGGTCCCTTCTTGAAGTGCCCAGATCAGTGTTAATCACTAAGAGGGGGAGGGGGTGAATCAGTGATCCTTTAAAACTTTTTACTAATTGATTCTTAATCAATTAAACCTCTATGGCTTGTTAAGGCCTCGATCCACTCTTCTTATGTCTCTCAACCTTTCCCGGATAATGCAGTAATGAAAAGGCACAGGACACAAGGATTTACAAGGTTCGGCACCAAAGACCTACATCCTTGCCATGCTCTCCCAGCATGGATTCTCCATTATAACCTGTTAAAATTACAATGATCGATACAGAGTCCCACTGTATCTCTCCTGAGTCCCACAGGAGGGTCTTTATACTGCGTCACACAGTGTTACCAGAGTCCCACTGGCCTGCTCCAGAATCCCACTAAAGGCTTCTTCTCCCTGAGTCCCACAGGGTCTTCTCTTGGCTCCTCGAGTCGCACGAGTAGCTCTTCTTCACTTTAAGTTCTTCGAGTATCTTCAACATCTTGGGATAAAGGATGCTGGCCTTGCTCTGTACCTCTGATCACTTGAGTTGATCAGGTCTTCTCGTCTTGCTTAGTATTTATCTCCTTCTTCTCAGGATGACCTGACTTCTCTCCAACTACTGAATACTCAGACAACTGATATCTTTAACTTCAGTCTGGTCCAGTCTCACTTCAAAACAACTTCATGCACTGAATGCATGGAAACTCTGATTCCTCATGCACTGACTGCATGGCCTTCTCAATACTTCAAGATCCTTTGGTCTTGGTCAACTCAAATGCACACAAGCAGATTTGGCTTGTTTATGTGTGCACGTGCATGCATGCATGCATGCACTTCCTTTTTCTCCTTGGTGTGATAAACCCACAATGGGTGTAAATACTTTTAGCACACACACCTTCTTCCTTCTTCACACTTTGTTCTTTTTGTTTACACACTCACAAGTGTGTTGTACTTTATTGTGAGGGTCTCCTCTTTCTTCCTTCTTCTAAGTGTGTTCACTTCACTTAGTTCACACACACTAGGTTCGGCCTATTAGTTCTTTTGCACACATAAATGCCTATGGCCTTTCACTTCTTCTTGCACACACACAATGTGTTCTTTAATTTGTTCTTTCAATGTGTGAACCCATATAAGGGCTACGACCTTCTTCTTCAAATTGCACACAAGGAACTAAGGCCTCGGCCTCTTCCCACTTCTTGTTGCACACCCTTAACCCGTAGGTTGTTCTTCAATTTTACACACACAAAATGTGTCTTCACTTGGTGCACACACAACACACAACTTGGTGTGGTCTTCGTGTTTGCACAAGGCTACGGCCTTTCCCTCCTTTGCACACAAAGTGCCTCGGGTATTCTTTGCACTTAGCACACACCGAAGGAGGCAAGGGCCTCAACCTTCCTTCACTTCAACAACCGCGCAATCCTCGGGTGCAAGGCAGTCGCGGGCGCGCAAGCTCCTCCTGCCGCGGGGCGCGCAAGTGCAACACCCGCGGGGTCTTCCTCCTGCCGCGCAAGGGTGCGGGCAGAGAGGGAACAAGCCTCGGGCGCGCAAGGTGTTGCGGCCACGAGGTCTTCCTACTGCACAAAGGATTAGCCCGCAGGGGACTTCCTTTCTTCTTTTGCGCAAGGAGTGCACAAAAGGAACACACAGAGCCAAGGGATGGCTCCGGGCTTCACTGCCGCGCAAGTGGTGCGCGCAGGCTGTTCTTCGCTAAGCACCGAGGCTTCACGGGACTTCAGATCTTCAACAAAGATTCAGCAAGCAAGCCTCAAGGGCTCGGCCTCATTTTTATAGGCAGAGGCGGTGCTTTACATCCGCGGAGATATATCTTTGAATCCCCGAATTTATCGGGTTTTCAAGATTTTGCAAATCTTGAACTTTCTCTCTTGTTTCACGCGGGTTCCCTCTTCTTCAATTTCCTCTTCATGCATGTGCATGGAAACGTACACATGCCTCTGTTTATCCCGATTCATGCAAAGCATAAACTCCACGTGGCCTCGCACCTTTGGTTTTCTTCGGCCTCGTGCAAATTTCTTCCAAACATTGCATGCATGCCTATTTTTATGCATGGTCGTGTTCGTACGGGCGAGACGAGATCAATGGAGCCTTCGGTTTGTTCGGAGGTGGCCGGAAACTCGATTTGGCTTGCTCGGAGGGCGCCTGGTTCGTTGGTGGCTGCGGGAATGCTCGGGTGGCCTTCGGCTGAGCTCGAGGAAGGAGACGGACGCTGGTCCGTTGGATGCGGTGATCAAAAAACCTTCGACGGCTTGGATCAGATTGGGAGCACGGCGGATTAGATGAGCGGCGCCGATCGTCCGCGAGATCAGATGAGCGGCTGGGATTCGCTCCGCGGAAAAATTCTGCATCCCACATCGAAGCCGCGGGCAGTTTTTCCGCGGTTTATCAATGTGCCGCTGCCTTCCACTGCTCAATTGAACTTCCTCCCTCCACGGTTCCGCCCCGCACCGTGTTCTCTTAGCGGGCACGCTCTTGTGCCCACCTCTTCTCCATGCGGGCGCGCTACTGGCGCCCACTATGCTTCCTCGGGTGCGCGGGCTTCACCACCGCGTGCCCTCGGGGGATTATACACGGCCCCCTGCCGCCTTGTTCTTGCACCATGGGATCCCCCATGGGCGTGGCGCCTTAGGCCCACAAGTGCCTTGGGGTTGAACCCGTGGGATGGCCTTGGCTGGCCTAATTTTTGCTAAGTATAGGAATAAAGACTTTGTATAAAAACAAAGTATCCCCATATGCCAAATGCCACATCAAGCCATCTTCTTCATAATTCTTCTTCTTCTTAGGAATTTCCCATCTCCTCCTCATGTTCTTAATAACTTTTCAATATTTCACAACTTAGGAGGGAATTCCGAAGGTTCTTCATCAACCGAGCTCTTGAATCACATAAAATCTCCAATGTTCTTCATTTATCCAATCAGAGATCAAGTTGGATCAACTTCATGTTCACATGTCCTATGTGATAGTGCATGGACTCTTCCATCCGCTCACTTCATCCACTTTGAACTTGTGGATGGATCTTCTTCATCTCCTCATGCATTGTCAATACAATGCATGGTCTTCTAACATTGTTGTAACATTGTATCCACTTGATACAAGTTCTTGGAACTTTAAGAACAGCTCAACAATCGTCTGATTTACTAGAGAATGTTTCAACCACATCTCTTATGCCACTTAGTGAATCTCCTAAGTGACACACATCTTAGTACCATGGCCATTCTCCTTCATCACCATCACCATCACATCCTTTGTCATTCACATATTGAAACGCCTTGACATCCATCCATTCATTCCTTGACAACAACATACCTCATTGACAACAAATGCAACACAATGCACTTCACTTCTACATAAAGTTAAACTAATTATTGGACAATCCTCCCTATATGATGTTAAAACATGTTTCTAACTTCCTTCCTTCAAGATGTTAAGAAACACTAGATTTGAACTGAACTACATGAAATTAAAAAATGTAGCTTATATATTTTTTTAGAATACATATAAAATATATCTATTAAGGGGTCCACAATCAATAGGGAATACCTTATTTTTCTACAGTGTTGGTCACCTACAACATTGACTATATATAACTAGAATATATTGATTCCCATTCCATGATATACATAGTGATATTATGACCTTTAACCCTAGCCCTTCAATAAACATCACATCTAGGAACCCCAATTGATCAAGTTGATGTGAATTCCCCAATCCCAATTAAAATCCTATAAGAATATATTTACTTTTGAGAGGGGATGTGTGATTAGTGGTCACTTATATAAAGACCTAGAATTTCTGTGGATTTTTTTAAATTCATGGGAACCTTACGAGTCCGCAGTTTCTGATGGTTCTTGATTTCGAGGGCCGTTGTGCCCGAAATCAATTTCTGAAGTGTTGTTCGGGTATGTTCAGTAAATGTACGAGCGGGATTTTATATCTTTTAAACTAGTTCTCATAATTGAAATCAGAGGGCACCGTTGAACTCATAGTGCTGATATTCTGTTAAGGAGACCTTCACTGCAGTTGCGTTCTATCGAGAAAAAAAGTTATTTTTTTGGGTTTTAAAATAAAAATTAAATAAAAATAAGGTGTGCTTATTTTTATTTTGTTGGTGGCTAAAACCTCCATGTGGAGGCTAGAGGTGGGGCCCACCTACACATAACCTCCCTGGGAAGGATATTATTAGGTGGGGCCGACATGAGCTTAAACCCCTATGTAACTATCTTTATATGGGGAAAGGCTTTTGAACTTCCCTCATTAAATCTTCCAACCCACTTAGAATTAATAGAACCCCCTTTTTTAATTAATTCAACTTTTGAATTATTTTGAATTCAAGCCAACGATTAAATAATAGACAATGCTATTATTTCATTTGGTCAAAAATTCATTTGGGTGGGACTTGAGAGAGAACTTCATCGTCTCAATGAAGAACGCGAAGAACACTCCTTCCACCACAGATCGACGAACACCATCTTCTTTCATCTTTGACAGGGGCAATAAAGGGAAGCATTAAACATGAAGAATGCTGACGTCATCCTCAGATTCTTCTTTCCTGACGTTAATGAATTGACGCCGCCTTTTCCCGTGACTTCGTCAATGAACAATCATCAAGCAAGGTAGGGGGTTTTGAGTTATTTTTTTCCCGTTCTACATTGTTAATATCTTGGTATTCGTAATGACAGATGTTATCAACATAACATGGGGGTGGGGGGGGGGGGGGGGGTTCAGACCGCACCAACACGGACTCCCCTTCCCCCTTTGGTTGATCTTGTTTGTTGATGATGGGGGAACAGACAATGGTGACAACGGAGGCTGGCGATGGGCTGTCCGCGAAAGAAACCGGCAGTGTAAAGGTTGTCGGGTTGCCAAGAGGGCGTGTCACCACCTCGCTACGCAGAGGAGAGTCGCGACCACGGCGGGCCGTGACGGAGGCACGTGACACCGTCATGCTATGAGGAGGGTAGCAGGAGTCCGCGACCAACGTGGCCCATGGTGGAGGGGTGCGGTGCAGTCGTGCTCTGCTAGTGGTGCAATACCGCAGCTAGGGCAGGCCGCGGTGGGAGAGAAGGGGTGCTGCACCGTCGCACCACGCCGGAGAAGACTCATAGCCTAAGGTCGTGGTGGAAAAGGGAGGGAGGCTGGCTCAACCGGTCGTCGGTGTGCACTACACAAGCAGGACCCTTTGGGTCCCGCGGTTACAAGGGCCGGCGCCATGCGCTAGCCGTTACGAACAAAGGGGTGGTGCGACACCCCCACGTCATGGCCAACTGGGCCATGCAGCCATCCAACCGCAGCCAGTCGACCAGGACACCCGACCAGCCTCCAGGACACATGGCCAGCCGGGCCAGGGCCCTCGGCCAGCCGTCCGGCCACACGGCCAGCCGGGCCAAGCCACGCGGCCTGCTGGGCCGGGCCACAAGGCCACCAGGGTTGGGCCACAAGGCCACCAGGGCCGGGCCGCACTGCTAGTGGGGCCAGGCTGGGCCTCCTTCGGGCCGGGATGCCCCTTCGAGTCGGGTCAAACCCATGGACCGGGTCAGACCCCAGTCGTGACCCAGGTGGGGTCAGGTTTGGTCGGTCTAACAGGGTTGGACCGGACCCAAATCGTTCAGACCTGATTAGACCTTATTTCCCATAACTCGGGTTATGAGTTTCCAATCGACAAACCATCTATGGCGAAGGAAGGATTAGAGAAAGAAGGTTCTTTTGAAATACCCCACTTGAGGTTTTGACGTAGTTTGGGTATGATTGGGTTGGTTTTAACCTAAAAACCAACCAGGCCCCTGGAATGGAAATGTCAATAACTCACAGATCGGGCATCCGATTGACGCGCCATCTATCGCGTTGGGTTCCTTATGATTAGACGAAAATACGGGATACATCAAATTGACACTACATGGTAGTTGATGTATTGACACTTGGATCGAGGAGAGGACTATCCCAGAATCAAGCTTGTAGTGTGTGGGAACCATATGGCCAGCTGCGAATGAGATAATATTATCCTATGTGGACCAACTTCTGTACCAGGATCCCTTGTGGGTTTGATAGCGATGACTTCTATACTAGGATACTCCGTGGGTTCGACAGGGACAATGTTGTACTAGGATCCTCCGTGGGTACGACAGGGACAATGTTTTACTAGGATCCTCCATGGGTTCGACACCGATGACTTCTATAACAGGATCCTCTGTTGGTTTGACAATGACGATACTGTACTAGGATCCTCTGTGGTTTCAACATTGATGACTTCTGTACCGAGATTCTCCATGGGTTCGACAGCGCGGATACTGTTCCAGGATCCAATGTGGGTTTGACAGAGGAGATGATTCAATGTCTACAACTAATCATCTCTACCCCTCTACATGACTAGTATACCTGTATGAGATGAGACTTGTCTTTCAGTCGTTATCATCGAGGTGATTGAATTTACTTTCTTTGTGGAATGGGTTGTGCTTGGGCTCGAGAGTTTGAGTCGAACTATGATTGGTAATTTATGTATATGTATGGGCATATACCTACATAGGGTTGGTTGATACTTCGTTATTGTATATTATTACTATGGTTTATCCTTAGTGGATCTTGGGAGACTATTGGGGGTTTAGAGGTCCCCTACAAAGTATTGTTATACTCACCACCACACAGGCTTTTCCCACACCTTGTTGTGTTCTATGCAGATGACGGTCAGCAATGATCGAGGATGATGGTGACGGATGGGAGGTTGCTCAGAGTTGGACTAGACGGGACGTACCCCAGGGACGAGTTGTTTGAGTTATGTACCTACCCTTCAGGTAGGATTCCACGGTCGACGAACGAGGAGCTGTTTTTCTGTTTTTATATGTACTTGTACATGTTGTTCAGTTGTGTTTGTATACTGGCCCACTTTTATTCAGCACACCTTTCTTTTCTATATTATTACTTGTTGCATCTACTGCTTGTGTTCAGACTACGTGTGTTAGAGGTTTAAAGGCAATGCAGTCATTTTTTATCGGGGATTCTCCTTTGGTGCTAGTTGCCAGCCCCTGGCCTATGGAAGGCGGGCTTCGGGTAGTCATGACATAGGCCCCGAGGATGGGTCGTGACAAATTGGTATCAGAGCGGTCGGTTCTACCACAGATCTTGAACACTGATTCTTTTAATAGTAATAGTGTTAAGTGTCTTGGGTGTGGTTAGCAGTTTAGGGAAACTAGTATTGGTGCGGCTGGCGATGTATCTATACACTAAGACGCTGAATTCTGATTTCTGACTTACTGCACGAAAACACTGATTGCATGTGTGTTTATTTTGAAATTTTTCTACATGATTACGTTGTGTCAGCTCACCAGGTATATTTTTTTGACTACGGCACACCTGTTTCTTTTAAGGATGGCCCCACTTAGGCAGCCAGGTAGGGTTCCATGTTTCGTACGAGATGGTAGCCCACTGAGTGACGAGGCCTCAGTGCAGGGCCCCATCACAGTGGTGGTACCAGTGGTACCACTACCCCCTAGGCCACTGATACCACCAGTTGAAGCAGTAGAGAGTGCACTCCGTCTTAGTGAATTGCACGAGTTCCAATGCTAGAGGCAACCTAGGTTCAGGGGAGAGATAGACCCGCATGCAGCTGAGGATTGGCTGGAGGCTGTTCTTAGAGTTTTCAGATTGGTAGGGACACCGGTCGACCTCATGGTGATCCTTGCCGCGAGTCTCATGCATGCAGTATTTGGCAGATGGTGGATCCTGATGCTCCAGGTGCATGACGAGGCATCACTACTCTGGGAATACCTCGAGAGTCTCTTCCGGTCAGATTTTGTTCTAGCCACCCTTCATGTGGTGTGGATACCAGAGTTACTGCACCTACAACAGGGTAGTATGACGGTGGCTCAGTACTCAGCAAGGTTCCCCGACCTCTTGCGCTACTCCACAGATTTGTTACGAGACCCATTCTTCAGGGCCCAGACCTTCGAGCAGGGACTCAGGAATGATATTAGGGATTCGATGATCTCTCTCAACATCCCGATGCAGGAGGGGGTAATGGAGTGAGCCCTTATAGTTGAGAGTTTTCTTGCTGAGCAGTCACCAGCTACGAGACCCACCACAGGGTGACTTGTAGAAGAGTCTTCTACAACTGGCAGTAGAAAGATGTTGCAGAGGTCCAATCAGACTAGGCCATCAGGTGGGAGACCCTAGGATACAAGTTCGGTTGTGCGGGGCTCATGAGACAGAGCCAGCCATATGAGGAGAAGGCAGTGTTATGAATGTGGTGGGTAGGGTCACAAGGCTCGTGACTTCCCGAACCACCATGTAGATGAGCAGCAGACATTTGAGGGACCTCATAGGTAGAGGTAGAGGTTTGACTATGGTGGTCTGCCGGGAGAAGGCGGTGCGGAAGAGTAGCTGGACGATCAGAATGTGGTGGATGACATTTCGAGGCCCTACCTCCACCACCACCAGGAGGACCACCCCGACCACAAGGAGTTGGAAGACAATGGCGGGATGAGCTCCAGGAAGTTGAGGCTTATGACCACGATGCACCTGAGATGATTCAAGGTAATGTCTATGTCTACTCCAACCATGTTGTAGACAGAGCTATTAGATCGATCCTTACGGCTAGAGACTACTATGGGAGAATACTAGATGATTACACACTAGTGATGACAGTGTGATATTACTCTAGGAGGGGAGAGCTTCGGCTGGGATCTCCTCATAGCATTGTTGAGGCCTTACGACATCATCATGGGTATGGACTGGTTATCCACTGTTCATACTCAGATTGACTGTATTAGGTGGAAAGTGTGGTGTGTCCGAACGGATGTGACTAGGTTCACCTTCACTAGTGAGAAGGGAGCCATTGCAGTGCAGGATAGACTTACACAGAGGATGGGTCAGCCGATCACTCAACAGTTGGCTAGTCTCATCCTTGAAGTCGTTGATGTGTGGAGTCCATGTTTTACTGTTCTGTTGGATCAGTACGCAGGTGTTTTCCCTGATAATGTTCCCGGACATCCTACTCATAGAGAGGTGGACTTCTATATTGACATGTACCCCGAGACGACACCGATATCTACTTCATCATATCGGTTTGCTCCCGCTGAGCTTTGTGAGCTGCAATTATAGCTGGAGGACTTGCAGGGGAAGGAATTTATTCGACCCAGTGTTTCACCCTGGGAATCCATGATTTTGTTCACCAAGAAGGCGGATGGGAGCTTGCGGCTGTGTGTCGACTACCGTCGCCTGAACCCGGTGACCGTGAGGAACAATTACCCACTCCCGAGGATTGATTACCTCTTTGATCTGTTGAAGGGAGCGCGTTGGTTCTCAAAGATAGATCTTCGATTAGGTTATCACCTGCTCAGAGTACGAGATGAGGATGTGCAGAAGACGACCTTAAAATTCCTCTATGACCACTAAAAGATTTTGGTTATGAAATTCAGCGTAACCAATGCACCAGCATTGTTCATGGGACTTATGAACAGGATATTTCAGCCATACCTTGATTTCTTTTTGGTATTCTTCATCGACGACATTCTGATTTACTCATCTACCGAGGAGCAGCATGCCTACCATTTTCGGGTAGTACTGGACACACTCCGAGAGCACCATCTTTATAGTAAGGTCTCGAGGTGCCAGTTTTGGATATGATAAGTTCACTTTCTAGGACATGTCATCTCACAGGCTGGATTTGGAGTGGATTCAGCGATGATCGAGGCACTGCTTTCTTGGGTTCCACCCAGTAGTGTGATGGAGGTATGAAGTTTTCAGGTACTGGAAGGGTACTATTGGAGATTTTTTCTAGACTTATCCAGAGTTTCAGAACCTCTTTCATCATTGACGAAGAAGGGGAAACCATTCGTGTTGTCAGAGAGGTGATAGCAGAGTTTCCAGGAGCTGAGGGAAAGGTTGACTAGTGCCCCCATCTTGAGGCTACTAGAAGATGGAGTTGGTTACCTAGTGTGCTGCGGTGTATCAGGGATTGGACTCAGGTGTTTCCTAATGCAAGAGAGAGTAGTGATCGTGTATGTTTCTCTACAGTTGAGAGATAATGAGCAGAACTACGCTACCGATGACCTAGAGTTAGTAGCAGTGGTCTTTTCGTTGAAGATGTGGCGGCACTATCTTATAGACGATCGTTTTACAGTATACTATGACCACCAGAGTCTCAGGTACATCTTCTTGTAGAAGGACATGAACCTGTGACAGTGGCGTTGGCTTCAATTTCTCCAGGACTATGACTTCAAGATAGTCTATACTCTTGGGAAGGGAAATGTAGTAGTTGATGCTCTCAGTAGGAGATCTGGCATTCAGCTGCTAGGAGAGGCGACAGAGCAGTTGGCCGCATTGTAGATATCCCTTGTGGATAAAGATGGAGCAGCCTTTCTATAGACTCTCACAATCACTCCTCCACTTATCCAGTAAGTCAGGGAGGCTCAGCATGGGGACGTTGACTGTGAGATGCGACATGCTCAGAAATTCACATTGTAGGCACCTGATGGATTTTTTGAAGGTGGGGAGAACGTCATCCTCTTCAGAGGATGTGTCATTGTACCAGTTGCACTTCAAGAGGAAGTGTTGAGAGAGTTTCACACTTCTCCTCTAGCGGTACATCCAGGAGTGGCGAAGATGTACATGGACCTTCGACGATAGCATTGGTGTCTAGGTATGAAGAAGGTTGTAGCAGAGTTTGTCTCATGATGTATAACTTGTTAGCAAGTGAAGGCGGAGCACCAGGTACCAGCAGGCATGGTTCATCCCTTAGAGGTCCCAGAGTAGAAGTGGGATGAGATATCTATGGATTTCATGATGGTACTTCCACTTACATCTAGAGGACATGACTCTCTCTGGGTGATTGTCAACCGACTCACCAAGTCGGCCCACTTCATACCGATCAGAGAGCAAGGTTCAGTAGATAGCTTGGGACGCCTCTACATATAGAAGATCGTACGACTTATTGGTGTTCCATCGACGATCGTCTCTGATCGAGATTGTAATTTCACTTCCTGTTTATGGAAGGGGTTGCAGGAGGCTTTCGGGATGCAGCTTCGATTGAGCACCACCTTCTATCCTCAGAAGGATGGTCCGATTGAGAGGGCCATTCAGACTCTCAAGGACATGCTCCGTGCATCTGTCCTTGACTTTGGTCGCAGCTGGGAGGATCACTTACCTTTGTTAGATATTTCGTACAAAAACAACTACCACTCCACCATCGGGATGTCACCTTTCGAGGAACTTTATGGACAACCTTGCATATCACCTCTATGATGGACTGACCCAGGGGAGTCAGCACATATGGGACCAGATATGGTGCAGGCTAAGACAGAGAAGGTGCAAATCATCCAGGAGCAGATGAAGACTACACAGAGCAGGAAAAAGTCCTATGCTAATAGGAGATGGAGACCACTAGTGTTCAAGGATGCCGACCACGTCTTTCTACAGTTTTCACCTCAACGAGGCCTATGAAGATTTGGCCAAGGCGACAAGTTGTCTCTGGGATTCATCATACCTTTCCAGGTCCTCAATATATTAGGTTAGGTGGATTGCCACTTGGCTCTTCCACCTCAGTTGCACTGGGTGCACGATGTTTTCCACGTATCGCAACCGAGGAGATACATGAATGACCCATCCCACATCATCAACCACATGAAGTTGGAAATTGATGATAGGGATAATTTCATGGAGGTTCCAGTTGATATTGAGGATCGACAAGATCATGTCCTTTGTGGATGGTCTATACATCTGGTGCACGTTCGTTGGCAGCACGAGAACCTCCAGGAGAGCACATGGGAGGAAGAGGCTTAGATGCATGCTCTGTACCCCAATTTGTTTTCTTATGGTGAGTTGTATTTTACTGGTACATAATGCCATGAGGTCAGGAGAATGTAAAGATTAGTATTTCTGTTGATTTTTTTTAAATCATGGGAATTTTACGAGTCCCCAGTTTCTGACGGGGCTTGATTCCGAGGGCCAGTGTGCCCAGAATCAATTTCTAATGTTTTTTTTGGGTACATTCAGTAAATGTACAAGTAGGATTTTATATCTTTTGAACTGGTGCTCAGAATTGAAATCTGAGGGCACTGTTGAACTCGCAGCGCGGGTATTCTCTTAAGGAGACCTTCACTCCTGTTGTGTTCTATCAAGAAAGGAAGTTTATTTTTGTGGTTTTAAAATAAAAATTAAATAAAAATACGGTGTTCTTATTTTTATTTGTTTGGTGGTTAAAACCATCATGTGGAGGTTGGTGGTGGGGCCCCCCAACACATAACCTCCTTTGGGAGGATATTATTAGTTGGGTCCCATACAAGATTAAACCCCCATGTCACTCTCTTTAAGTGGGGAAAGGATTTTGAACTTCCCTCATTAAATGTTCCAACCCACTTAGAATTAATTGAACCCCCTCATTTAAGAAATTAAACTTCTGAATTATTTTGAATTCAAGCCAATGATTAAATAATAGACAAATCTGTTATTTAATTTGGTTGGAAATTCATTTGGGTGGGACTTGAGAGAGAACATCATCCTCTCAACATAGAACGCATAGAACGCTCCTTCAACTGAAGATCGTCGAACACCATCTTATTCCTTCTTCGACCGGGGAATGAAAGTGAAGCATCACACACGAATAATTCTGATTCCATCCTCAACTTCTTCTTTCTCGACGTCATTGAAATGACGCCGCCTTTTCCTGCAACTTTTTCAATGAACAATCATCAAGCAAGGTTAATGATTTTGAGTTATTTTTTTTCATTCTACATTGTTAATATTTTGGTATTAATTATGCCAAATGTTATCAAAATAACATTGGGGGGGTTCAGACCACACCAACATGGCCGAACCTTCCCCCTTTGGTTGATGTAGTTTGTTGACGATGGAGGAACGGACCGCGGCGAACAATGGCGGTAGGCGACAGACCGGCCATGAAAGAAACAGGCGGTGAAAAGGCCACTGGGTCACCAAGAGGGCGCGGAACAACCTCACTACATGGAGGAGAACCTCATCCACGATGGGCCGGGGAAGAGGCACGTGGCGTTGTTGCACCGCGCAGAGTGAAGCAGTAGGAAAAGACCAAGGCGGGCCGCGGTGGAGGGGCACAGCGCCGTCATGCCGCGCCGGTGGTTCAGGACCGCGGCTAGGGAGGGCCATGGCGGGAGAACAGGGGCGTGGCGCTTTCATGCCATGATGGATAAGAACTGAGTATTAAGGCCATGGTGGACAGGGTAGGGCGGCTGGTTCAGCCGGTCGCCGGTGCACACTACACGCACGAGACCCTTCTGGTCCCGCGGTTACACATAATCACCCATAACTCGGGCTACGACTGTCCAATCGACGAACCGTCTATGGAGACAGAAGACATAGAGAAAGAAGGTTCTTTTGGAATACCCCACTTGAGGTTTGGACACTGTTGGGGTATGGTCGGGTTGGTTTGAAACTAAAAACCAACCGGGCCCCAAGAACAGAAATGCCAATAACTCACATACCGGGCATCTGATTGACACATCGTCAATCTTGTTGGGTTTCTTATGATGAGATGGAACTATGGGATACATCAAATAGAGACATCGTGGTGGTTGATGTATCGACACTTGGCTTAAGGAGAGTACCCTCCCGAAATCGAGCATGCTGTGTGCGAGAACCCTATGGCTGGCTGCGACCGAGATGATAGGATCCTATGTGGACCTATTTCTGTACCAGGATCCTCCATGGGTTCGGAAGTGATGTCTTATATACCAGGATCCTCCATGGGTTCGACAGTGAAGATACTGTACCAAGATCCTCCATGGGTTCGATAGCGACGATACTGTACCAGGATCCTCCATGGGTTCGACAACGATGACTTCGGTACTGGGATCCTCAATGGGTTCGACAACGCTAATACTGTTCCCGGATCCTATGTGGGTTTGAAAGAGGAGATGATCCAGTGGATACAAATAATCATTTGTACCCCTATACATGATTAGTATACCTTTGTGAGCTGATTTGTGTCATTCAGTTGTTATCATTGAGGTGATCGACTTTACTTCCTTTGTGGAATGGGTTGTTCTTGGGATTGAGAGTTGGAGCCAGAGTGAGATTGGTAACTTAGGTATATGTATTGGAATATACCTAAGTAGGGTTGGTTGATACATTGTGATTGTATCTTTATACTCTGGTTTATCCTTAGTGTATTCTAGGAGACATTTGGCGGTCTCGGAGTCCCCTACATACTATTATTATATTCACCCCTCGACGGGCTTCGACTAAACCTTGTTGTGTTCTGTGCAGATGATGGTCAGCAGTGATCGAGGCTGAGGGTGATGGATGGGAGGCTGCTCAGAGCTGGACTAGATGGAATGTACCTTAGGGATGAGTTGTTCGAGTTCTGTACCTAACCTTTATGTATGATTCCCCTGTGGATGAACCAGGAGCTATTTTTCCCTATTTACTTCTACTTGTACCTGTTGTTCAGTTGGGTTTGTATACTGGGCCACTTACTTTCAGCACACAATTCTTTTCTATATTAGTACTTGTTTCTTCAATTACTTGTGTTCAGACTACATGTGTTACAGGTTTAAAGGCAATGCCTTCCCTTTTTATCAGGGATTCTCCTTTGGTGCTAGTCACCAGCCCCTGGCCTATGGAAGGCGGGCTTGGGGTAGTCACGAAACGGGCCACGAGGGCATGTCATGACAACTTAATTTTTTTAAGAATTGTTCTTTTATATTCATCCTCTTAAGATTCTCCCAGTCATTATCCTCTCAAATTTATGTCTCTTTGGATCACTCAAATTATGTAGTAAATGATTGTCCATACACACATAAATTTATAATTCATGACTAAAAATTCATAGTCTACACATTTATTGGTTATTCAAATTTATCAATGATCCTAAAAAATAATCAACCACTAACTAAAATTTATTTGGGGCTTCAAACTTCTATAACGGTTTCATCTCACTAGAATTATCTTGCCGTCTTCCTATTGGAATTCTTATAATAGTTACATACTATAGTCATAGAGTTGAACTATGATCGTCCTACACCCCATAAGACCCAAAAGTTATATGGATTGAAAAATTGTATATAAAATAGATTCCTAGTAACACCTTCATAGAAGTCAATCATTCAGTGATCCGAGGATGCTTTTATATCAACTAGATAGATCACCTTATTTTAACATACACACATTTAATGCTATAAATTCTTCAACAAAACGTCATGAATCTTGGTCCCTATTGTATCCTACCTTCACATATATATTCACAAGATACACTCAAGTAGATCAATAAATTAAAAAAAGATGTTTATATATCCTAAAATGATATATTTCCCCATATATGTTGTATAATATTCAATAATATTTTCAATGGTGGTTTATGAAAGATGGTCTCTATTCTATAATAGATTTATTGATCTTAAATACAAATTTATCATTTGAATTTATAAATTTTCAATAATTAAAAGAATCAACACCCACTACTATGAAACAAACATAACTTACTAGAATCTATTCAAATATACCTTATTCTTCATCTCACCACTACATCCCACCTGAATTTGTTTTAAAAAATAATGTTTTCACTTTATTTTTTCATGAGATTAACTCCCACTAATATTAATCTGTATATTAGTGTCATATAATCCTCATTATTGTTATTCAATTTTTCTTTTGAATATTTATTCAGTTATAGATCATGGAATTTCTTAAACTCCACTAATATTTCTTTTTTTATTTATATTTTTATTCATGTTTCACTAGGAAACTCATTTTCTATAATTATAATATAGAAAATCTATTTTTTATTTGGTTCCCATGAACCATATCACTTTTTTCATACTTTTCATATATTGTTATTCCCATGAATTGTATTTTCTTTTTGACTATCAACAATTTTCTCCTAGTTAATTCTTGAAGTTACCTATTATATTTTTCCCATTATTTCTCATTTTCAGGCAAAAAATTCTTCTAGGTTCGTCTTATAGTAGGATAAAGTTACTCATATTATTCTAAATATACTCATATCATCCTTCTCAGAGAAATATATAGCTCATCATCTTCATGGATTTCAATATGAAAAATTTCCCTACATCTTCATTAATCAAACAATACCACAATGTATCCTTCAGATTTAATCTCACTATCCAAAAAACAAACAATTTCTATTGGTGAATAAATATTAAAGCATTCAATTAAAATAGAATATGATGTGGCTTAATAAATTTCAATTTATAAACATTAGATTCTAATGAGATACACTATATTCACCTATGTGACATGTTCTAGTTTGTTTTTTCTCGTAAGATTATATATTTGTTGAAAATATTGACTACCACATCATAAACCAGTCACAATTTCTCATAGGTCAACATTTTATATGAAACACTCAACCAAACATTCAGATTAATGATCACTTACCTATTTTTACTTCAGTCTCAAAACAGCCAACCCATGAGTTGTCCATAGTGACCAAAGAACCCATTGAAATGAAAACATGGTGTGAAATCATCTTCATTTAAAGACATACCACATCCTACATATTAAATTTGTCCTTTTTATCTTCTCATTTTAGCATCTCTAGGCCTATCGTGTGTTACGACACTGAACTCTTAACCAAAAATCAATATTTGTATTGATTTAATAAATTAGTTTGAAAAATAATTTTTTTAATTTCGTTGTTAATTTGAATCCATGAAGATCAACTCAGGAATAATCCTAATTAATTTCCATCTTTATATATTAAATTTAGAGACTTGAAATTTCATCTAGCCAAATAATTGAATTTGTTAAAGTGTAGGAAGACACATATGAACTTTCCTAATGACACATATATAGTGTAAGCAGACACATACACAAATTTAGATGACAGCTAAGTAGAATCCAATTCACTCTTACACTGATTACAAATGTCTCATAAAAGGGTCACTCTTTTTCAAAATTTATATATCATAGAGTAATACAATTATTTATAGAATCCAAGAGGACTCTTATGGAAATTAAAATGTGCTCATATGCAGAGAACATTTAGACATATTTTCAATTTGCTTAATAAATTTATATTTATTTAGTGTAACTTAGAATCATTCTCAAATAATCATTGGTTAGACTTAATAAAATCCTAAAACCCAAACACATGATTTTTAATTTATCAATACTTCTAATACTTTTCAACTCTATTCTTAAGAACCATGTAATATATAATATCATCTTTGAGTATTTTCCTGAACTCCCATACCTTCATCATTGTTAGCTCCATATCATGAAAATCATCAAAATGTTTTTTCACATAGATATAAATACTGATTAACAACATCACACTTGGATTTCTTCTTCCCATATAATAGACAATATTTCACCCAATGTACTTAGTTATTAAATCTCCCTATAACTTAGATTATTCAATGTATCCAAACTATTATAGATAACATAAAAATACTTTCTATATTTATATTTCAGGTTATTTAATAAAAATGAATTCATATAATCATTTGATTAAATTCAATTATGTTACTCCATAATAGAAATTGCATACTCCATGTAACATGTTATGGGCTGTGCTTCCATCTTCAATAGAACGTTTCTCATAACACATTTAATGTTAGTGAAATATTTTTCGAATGTGATGGTTAATGATGCTATGTTAAATATTTCAATCCATATTATTTTATATGTATCCAACTTCTTTCACTCAACAATGTAAGGGTAGCCTAACTTCATTAATTGATTGGACACTTCTGTTAATCACCCTGTTTCTCTACATTCATATTGATATTCTCATTGAAATAAATTGACAAAAAATAAAACCTAACTACCCAAATCCAAAATGGATATCTAATCTGCCACATTTTTATTTTTTGGTTAATACCCATTATATTACATAGACAATGTGTATCACTCTAAAATTTTAAAAATATAAGAAAATAGGGAAAGTAAATTCCCCCTTAATAACAGTTTTATTTGAGAGGATATAAATGTATATTACCTTTACAAAATGTAACTCATTATCCTTATTGATCTTCCACTAAATTTAGAGATGGTATGAACTAAAGATTTCATAGTAATGATAATTAATTAATTCCTCTGAATGTCTAATTCAGATTAACTTCATTAGAGAAAACTCTTGATTTTACCACACCATAGATGTTATTTATACACATATCTCAATGTGGATAAGAATATAATTTTTTTTCACATAGAGGCTGCATAATCAGTTTTTGGAAGATATTAAAAAACTTACTCTCTACTTCACAAAACAAATAAAAAATTAGAATGAATGTTTTTTTCCTTCCCCATTTTGTTATAAAATCACTCCCCATAATTATAGGTGTATGAAAATACTAAAGGAATATAAGAGTGAGCACCATACATAAAAAATCATCATTTTATCTAGGATTCATGATTTAATATTTTTTATAAAATAAAAAATCTTTGACATCCCCAACTAATTTAGTAGTAGTACTTATAATGGATGCACTCCATATTTCATCAACATGGTTACATTATTCAATAAATAAACTCTAAGAAGTTATAATACCTAATGAAAATTGATAACAATTTGAAATTTAATACCAACTAAACTCTCAGTCCACCATGATAGATGTATTTATTCAAGATTCACATTAAATTCAATCTTTAAGTCACATTAAAAAAGGCAAGTACGTAAGGCGAGTCTTAAATTACCATTCAGTTATGTAAATAGGGATTATATATCTTTCTAAACCCATCTATATTTTCATTAAAGATCTAAATTGTTGTTTTTTATTTATTCTTGATCTACTATTAAATTTCTAAACCTATTTACCTTTGGGAACTGTGTATTTATCTTCCAATTTTATAGTTATAATATTATTATTTACATTAACACATAGGTAAATTTTATTTTTCTCATCCTTATCCAGGTTTTTAAGAAACATCAACTGATGAGAACAATTGATAATGCTTCTCATTTTTTCATTATATGCTCATGATTTACCTTTTTTTTATTTTTATACAATATTTATCAGGTATCTAGGTTACATATTTATCATTAATGTGAACCATCTTGTTTCAAATTCCAGACAATAATTCATTAGTTGTAACACCCGACCCCAGCAACCTAGAATCGGTGCATTATTACATAACATTGTAATGATCACAAGAGATAAAGTCCTAAAAGGCCGACAAGTTTAGTAGCCTTGGATGTACTAGTTATATAAATATGTTTTACATTAAATTACGGAATGAAAATGAAACATTGTGTATCCTTTAAACACTCTCATATCCCTTATCCCATCCCTGAAGTTCAGTCATAATATACTTCTTCACATCCTGGGAAAATTAAACATAAGAAAGGGGTTAGCTTAGATGCTGAGTAAGGATAAAAATATAGGGGAAACTATCATAAATAAGAATAAACAATAATTAGAATGTATAATACTAAAAGAAAATCCGCTTAAACATAAAACTCAGAATAATATGGAAAAGATAAGTCAAATAATGTAATTTAATTATTCACATGGATGTTCTTCTAAATTAATAATCACATGTAATATTAATATCTGATCTCATAATGATAGAATTCATAATATCGGACATCATAACCACAATGTCAAGGCCTCGTGTGAAGAATACAAATAAAAATATTGTCAAGACCCTGTTCCAAGATACTAGTCTATCTCATGAGACATACCAATGCATTGAAGATCTATATCAGCCCCTGACCTTCACAAACTACCTCCAATGCATTCCTCATATGAAAAGGGTGAAACAAAACATACACATTCATATTAAACTAACATACAATATTTTAATACTTTATCCCTAAACCGTGAAAGACATAAAAATAACACATCCATAGTAGAAAATAACATAAAACTATCAATACAATATGGAGTATTGTATTATAATAAATCAACTTCAATTAAACATAAAATCAAACAATAAATATTGACACAGATGACATAAATCCAAAAACAATTTGAGAGAAAAATATCTTTCTACTTTGAAATAATTTAAAAATAACATAATTATGAAAGAAAAAATTTATCTTGAAAACAATTTTATAATATTGTATTGGAATTTTCAAAGGCTTCATAGTGGAATAAATTATCTGCACCCTCCATATAAGTTAAAAAGAACGTTCTTTCCTAAATTTTTCGAAATGGTCATAAAGGACATTGTTTGGAATATAAGGAAAATATTTTTTTATAAATATTTTATAAAACATAAAAATAGGGTATAAATGGATTAAATCAGGATCATAAAAAATAGATAAAATTTTTTGAGAAAAATTTTTATGAAACATGGATGTGGATGATAAAGAAGTCCCAATAGATACTTATGTATAAACAACCTCATATAATAAAGATATTGTAAAATTAACCATTACCTTGTACTTTTAGTTAGTAAAGGGTATGTTAACCTCTTGAATAATGGTTAAAGAATTTTTATAAATTATTAAAGAACCACATACATGAATATGATATTATATATGATCATATAATATTACTTTTTTAATAATATTTCAGCAGTATCAATGTTTTGGGTGTTAACATATTCATTTTACATTATATATTTTGTTACGCAAGTCATGTTTTTTATGAATAGGATGTATTTGGTTAATATATAGAATTATATTAAGTTCTTAAACATTATTTTTAATCATCAAATGAAAATTATTCTTGAATAGTTAGGATGGGGAACAAAATCTCATCGCGTCATGGAGACGGTACGATGTACGTTCACACGGGTGACAATATCCCTATATTGATTGTGAAATTGTACGTAATTGGATAGAATATTATATATAAAGAATAATTAAAATTTTATATTTATTATTTAAATCAATTATACTCATTATTATACCCATCCAAATAATGAATTCTTGAATAAAAAACTACATTACGACGTGGAGACCATAAGCGTAACATACGTACATATGGTAACTTTTTCATTAATAAGATGGATAGAATAATGAATATGGTTTTAGAATATTTATAATAACATCTCAGTACATATAAGATACTGTATTTATTATATTACTATGGAAAAATCCAAGAAATAGGATGTAGAACAAGAAAAGAACATTGAAAGTGTTGATAAAATAATGACCTCTTCTTCAGGTCCTTCCTTTTTATTAGAACAAAAGGGATCCCTAGGTTGCCATTATGATCAATTTAAGGAATCTAGGTTGAAGTTATGTATTTTCTATGAGATTTTTTCATGGTTTTCCCAATTCAAATGGTGTTGGAGGTGTGAATTTAAGATAAGTAGAAGTACCCTTTTATAAGAGAGGTGAGGGGAACATAAGGAAAATATTGAAATATTAATTTATTATAAAATTATATTCAGTTTCTAAAAGCTCCATGTAGATTTATTTCTAGAATAAGGTTGTTATGGGTCCAAATACTCCAAAAAAATATGTTTTAGACAGGTTTTGGTCACTAGATTAGACTTATCTTTTAGATTTAACTCTTAGTTTAATAGTTTATCTTTTACAAGGTATTATTGTATTTTTATTCTACCTGGTTAATATAGTTACTATAAAATGAAAATGGAACCTAAATTAGTTTATTAATAAAATATATAACATTATCAAAAGCATTTTTCTGAATAATAGATTTTTAGGAATATTATATCATATAATAGAAAATTATTTGTTTTAAAAACTCATTTATGTCAATTTTGACACAATTTAGTATTTGATTTTCTAAAAGTCATAAAAACCTGATTAAGTAGAAAGAAATACATTTAATCAACCCAAACATGTCATATTAACATATAAAATTAGTTTATTGAATCATGGGTTTCAATTAACCTTTGTTTTAATATTTATACTATCAAATATTTTAATCTCTCATTAATAAGATAATTACTGCATCATTATTGGGTCATAAATAAGTTTAATGATTTAATGTATAAAGTTTTTAAATAAAATACAATGATGTAGGAAATATTTTTATATATATAATTAATATTTATTATCAAATTTATATTATGTATATCCCTATATTAAAAATGGTTTAGTTATTAAAATTTTAATCTAAAACTTTGATCTCTTTTTTAAATAAAATACAATAAATGTTCTAACTAACTCATGTGGACAAAAAAGAATCAAAATTTTGACCTATGGTTTATTTTGGTTGAAAACAATTATCCAATAGAATGATGACATGTTTTGGGGTAATTTTATATTATTCTTATATTATTTTTACCTTTAATTACCCTATTTACATTTAACCGTGGTAAATAATATTCAAAACTTACTATTCACAAAAAATTATTTTTATCCTATTGAAAAAAATATTACTTACTGATGACATTCTTTTTTATTGGATTTTTGAAATTTAATTCACAGAAGCAGTAAAATTATGTTTTATGTAAATTTTCAAATGTGCCTTGTAGGTGGGTAAAATAAGTAAAAAATTCAATAAAATTTTATATAACTCATCTTATTTTAAAATGTCTCCCTTGAATTACATTGTACTAATATATATATTATGAATATATTTTGACATTAAAAAACCTTTAAATTAAAAATATTTATTTGAATAAAAATTCAGTTTTAAATAATAATATAATGTTTTTCATTATTCATCAAAAACCTGAAATGTTTTAGGAAAATACAAAAAATTAACCATAAGTTAATTTTGATACTCCAAATCCAGAAATGAAGTATATTTTAAAAAATAAATTTTATGAAATTTTAAAAAGTGGGTATTACTATTCCTAGAAACTTTTTTAAATGGATTGTTTGATTGGTTGTGGTGTGCTATTACTCGGAGCTGCGTACAATGCAAGCTATTGTATTAATCAAAGAGAATTGTACTGTCAAAGCTTGGGGTGTTACATTGTTCCATTTTCAAAATAATTTTATCCTCGAAATTTTTAGAATATTACCACATAAAAATATTTGGGTGGTTCTTCATCATAAGTACCTCAGGTTCCCACGTTGCCTTTTTAATCTTATGATTTCTCCAAAGAACTTTTACAAGATGAGTTGTCCAGTTTCTCCATACTTGTTCTCTTGTATCAAGAATTCTGATTGGATCTTTAGAACAAGGTAGACTAGGTTCCAGTTATATATCTTCATAGGTGAGTACATGCATTGTTCCATGCATGTATTTTCTCAATAGTGATATGTGGAACACATCATGATCTTTGGAGAGACATGGTAGAAGTTCTATATGGTAAGTTGAAAATCCAATTAGTTCTAGAATTTCGAAAGGTCTGATGTACCAAAGACATAACTTACCCTTCTTACTGAATCATATAACACCCTCACATGGAAATACATTCAAAAAAACTTGATCACCTACTTAAAATTCAAAATCCGTTATTCGGTTATTGGCATAGCTCTTTTGCCTACATTGAGCTGCATTGATGAGGGTTTGGATAATCTTTACCTATTTCTTTGTCTCCACAACAAGTTCTGTGCCTACGATTTTTCTTTCACCAACATCATCCTAACATGTTGGTGTAAGACATATCTCTCTATATATCTCTTCATACGGTTTCTTCAGAATACTTGAATTGAATATATTGTTATAGAAAAATTCTACCAGAGTTAAATACTGATCTCACATACCTTGAATTGAACCATAATCCATTGTATTTTTTAAACCTCATTTGTTGTTGTTTTTTTGTGTATGGAGTTGTATCACCCTACCCATATTTACCCAGAGTCGGTGCATTATTTCATAACATTGTCATGATCACAAGAGATCACGTACTGAAAGGCTGATCAGTTTAGTATCCATGGATGTTCTAGATACATATATAATTTTTACATTACATTATGAAATTAAAGATAAACATTGTGTCTCCTTTAAACACAATCATATCCATTAGCCTATCCATGAAGGCCATTCATAATATACTTCTTCTCATACTGGACAAAATTAATCATAAGAAAGGGGTGAGCTCAGATCCTCAGTATGGATAATAATATAGCGAAAACCATAATAAATAATCATGAACAATTAATCCAATGTGTAAGACTAAAACACAATCTTTTCAAAAATAAAATTGATCAAAATATGGAAAAGATAAATCCAATAATTCAATTTACTTATTCACATTGATATTTTACTAGATGAATAATCACATGTAATATCAATAGTTAATATCATAATGATGGAATGCATAATGCAGAACATCATAACCACATAATCAAGGGATCATTACAAGGCTATAAATAAAAATATTGTCAAGGACATGGGCTAAGACAATTTTTTATCTCATGAGACCTTCCAATGCATATAGGGGCTTTCGTGGGCCTCGCCTATCACTTACCATATATACTACATTCCTCATATTAATAGGGTAAAATATAACATAAAAAATTGTATTAAAATAGGATACATAATTTTAATACTTTACCCATAAACCATGAATGAAATAAAAATAACACATCCATGGTCAAACATATCATAAAACTATCAATACAATATGGAATATTATATCATAATAAATTAACTTCAATTAAACATAAATTCCTACAATAAATGTTGACAGAGATAACATAAATCAAAAAACTATTTGAGTGAAATATCTATTTCTACATTGAAACCATTTAAAAAATTTAGAATTATATAATAAAAAATTTATTTTGGAAAATATTCTTATAATATTTTATGGTAAGCTTCAAAGGTGTTATAATAGTAGAATATAGTCGTACCTTCTGTATTAGTTAAAAAACATTCATTCCGTAATTTTATTAAAATATCACAAAGGACCTTCTTTGGAAAATTATGGAAAGATTCATTTAAATATATTTTATAAAAATTAATACATGGTTATAAATGAATTTATCCCTTAGTCTAAGAAATAGTAATTTCTTTGAAATATATTTTTAAGAACCATAGAGGTGGATGATAAAGAAGTTCTAGTAGATACTTACATATAAACCACCATAGATAATAAAAAGATTGTAAAATTAACCCTTACCTTGTAATTTTCCTTAGTCAAGGGTACATTCAACTCTTTTATAATGGATAAATAATTGTTATTAAATTACACAGTTACCACATACATCAATATGATTTCATTTATGATCCTCTAATATTAATTTTATAATATTATTTTAGTAGTTCATTGTTTTGGGTGTTAAGAGATTCATTTTTCATTATATGTTTTGTTATTTAAGTCATTTTTTTTTGGATATGATTTATTTTATTCATATCTATAATGGTATTAAGGTCTCAAAAAAAAATTTAAATTTCAAATGATAATTGGTCTTGAATGGTTACGATGGGTAACTAAATCTCATCGTGTCATGGAGACGGTAAGTCGTAAACATGAACGAGCTATAATATCATTCAATAGATGGTGAAATTGTTTGTGAATAGAAGTTATATTATATTTAAAAAATCATTAACAAGTTATATTTATAATTTACATCAATTATACTCATTATTACACCCATCCAAATAATGAAGTGTTGAATAACAATCTACACCCCGACGTAAAGATGGTAAGCCGTATGTAAACACATATGGTAACTTTGTCATTCATATGATGGATAGAATAAGTAATATGGTTTAACCATATTTATATTGTAATATAATTATGTCTAAGGTACTATATTTATTATTTTAGTATGAAAAAATGGGATGTGGAAGAAGAAAAGAACTTTGAAAGAAGTGATAAAATAATTACCTCTTTTTGAGGTTCTTACTTTTGATGTGAACAAAAGGCCTCATTATGTAGAATTTATGATCAATGTAAGTCATCTAGGATTAATTGAGGGTAGTAGGGAGGGTATTCGGGAAGGGTTGGGCCAAGAAAAAAGGATTTAGAAGTGTTAATTAAAAGATAGGTAGGTTCCCTTTTATAAGAGATGTGAGGGGAACTTTAGGAAAAGCTTGAAATATTAATTTATTATAAAATTTTTTCGGTTTATAATAGATCCAAAGAAGTTTATTTCAAGGATAAGGTGGTAATGGGTCGAAATACCCTCAACCAATAGGTTTTGGACGTGTTTAGGTCACCATATTAACCTTATCTTTTAAACATAACCCTTAGTTAAATTGTTTAACTTTTACGATGTCTTCTTCTAATTTGATACTACATGTTTAATATATTTACTATAAAATGACAAGAAAACCTAAAGTGTTTAATTAATGACATATATAACATTATTAAAAAAATTATTCCAAACCTTATATTTTTATTACTATTTTATAATTTAATAAAATAGTTTTTTAATTCATTAATGTCATTTTTGACACTATTTGGTAGTTGTTTTGTGAAGTCATAAAAACTTTATTCCTTAAAAAAAATATTTAATCAGCCCTAAAATCTAATATTATCCTTTAAAATTCATGGATGGAATCATAATTTTCAATTTATATTTATTTTAATTATTCATGAGTAAAGTAATTACTCCATCATCATTGTGTCATAAATAAATTTAATTATTTTATGTCTAAAAATTATAAATAAAATACCGTGATGTCGGAAATATTTTTATATTTCTAATTAGTATTTATAGTCGAATTTATATAATGTATAATACTATATTGAAAATGGTTTAGTTAATAAAATTTTAATTTAACTCTTTTAACTCTTTTTTAAATAAAATATAATAAATGTACAAATCTAATCTATGTGTATAAAAAAAATCATTTACTTATACTAAGGTTGATTTAGGTCTAAATAAAATTATCCAATTAAATCAGGACATTTTTTGGAGTAATTTTATATTATGATAAAATTAATTTTACCTTTAATTACATTATTTACTTTGAACTGTGGTAAATAAAATTTCAAAGATACTATTAAAAAAATTATTTTCATTTTATTGAATCAAATTTTACATACTGATGAAAACTATTTCTTTCATATTTTTGAAATTAAATTCCCAGAAGAAGTAAAATTAGGTTTTATGATAATATGCAAATGTGCCTTTAATATGGGTAAAAGACGTTAAAAATTCAATAAAATTATATATATATTATCTTATTATAAAATGACTCCAGTGACTTAAACTGGACTAATATAGGCATTATTTATCTATTTTAACATTAAAATAAATTTAAATAATATAAATTATTTAAATAAAAAGTCAGTTTTAAACAATAACATAATGTTTTTCACTATTCACCAAAAAATTGACTGTTTTCATAAAAATATAAAAAAAATCACCCTAATCTAATTTTGATATTTTGAATCCAAAAACAAAGACCATTTTAAAAAATAATATTTATAAAATTTAAAAAAATGGGTATTACTATTCATAAGTACTTTTTAAATAGCTAGTTTGATTGGCCGTGGTGTGCTAGAACTCAGAGCTGTGTACAATGCAAGCTATTGTATTTTTCTAAGAGAAGCATACCGTGGAAGCTTGGGGTGTTACATTCTTCCATACTTAAAATAATTTCACCATCTAAATTTCTAGAATATTATTGCATAAAATGATTTGGTTGGTTCTTTATCATAATTTTCTCAGGTTCCCACATAGGCTTTTCCATTTTATGGTTTTTCCAAATAAATTTTACCAGATGAGTTGTCTGGTTTCTCAACACTTGTTCTTTGCTATCATTAATATTGATAGACTCTTTATAATAAGATAGATCAGGTTCCAGTTCTATTTCTACATAGGTGAGTACATCTGTTTGGTATGGCATGTATTTTCTCAATAGTGATACATGGAAAACATCATGAATTTAGTAGAGATATGGAGACATTTCCAAACGGTAAGCTACAACTGTAATTTGTTTTAGAATTTCGAATTGTCCAATGTACATGGGATTTAATTTTCCCTTCATATCGAATCGTATAACACCCTTACATGGTGATACCTTCAACAAAACATGATCACCTACTGGAAATTCCAAATCATCTCTTCAATTTTCAGCATAGATCTTTTTCCTAATTTGAGCTGTTTTGATGTGGGTTTGGATAATATTTAAACTTTCCATTGTTTTCTCAACAAGTTTTGTGCCTGCAAGTTTTATTTCACCAACATCATCCCAACAAGTTGGTGGATGACATATCTTTTCATATAACGCTTCAAATGGGTTCATATGAATACTTTAATGGAAGATATTGTTATAATAAATTTCTACCTGTGATAAATACTGATCCCGCATACCATGAAATTGAAGTGAGAAAGATCTCAACATGTCTTCCAAGGTTTGAATTGTCCATTCATACTGTCCATTAGTTTTACAGTGGAAAGTAGTGCTCAAGCGAAGTTTAGTATTGAGTTCTTTCTGATGAAATTTCTAGAATCATGATGTAAAAACGAGATCACAATCAGAAACAATCGATAGAGGTATACCATGAAGTATTTTGACTTCATTAATATATAGACTTCATAATATTTCATGTGATAAATAAACTCTTATAGTATGAAAATTTTATGACTTGGTAAGACGATCAACAATGACCCATATTGAATCATTACTTCTACGAGTCTTTGGTAGCCCCAGGAAAAATTCAATCATAATGTCCTCCCATTTCCACCTAGGTATGAGAAGAGGTTTCATGACTTCTGTAGGATGGTTTCTTCCAATGTTCACCTGTTGAAAAACTATACATCTTGACAGATAATCAACAATCCCTCTCTTTATGTTGTTCCACAAAAATTGTTCCTTCAAATCTCTATACATCTTAGTGCTACCAGGGTGTATAGAGAATTTGTTTCTATGAGCATTATCAAAAACTCACTTTTTAGATCAGGTATGTTGGGAACACAAAGCCTCATCCCAAAAATAAAAATTCCTTCTTCATATAACAATTCAATCAATCTCCCTTCAGTCACAACTTTAATTTTCTTTTGAAATTACCCATCCCCAGTCAGAGAACTTTTTATGCTTTATAGTAAAGATGGTTTTGCAACCATTTGAAAAATTATTGATATTTCAGCTGCCATGATTATTCCCATATCTATATTTATTAGATCCTTAATCATAGGATCCATTTCAACTATCATAATTTTTATAACTCCACGATCCTTTCTTCTCAAAGCTTCTTCCACCTTATTTTCCTTCTTTAGGTGGTAGTGTATTGTGCAATCATAATACTTGAGTAGTTCAATCATTAACCTTTTCCAAATGTTGAGTTATTTCTGTGATAAAATATACTTTAAACACTTGTGATCATTATATATCTTAAATTTTTTACCATAGAGATAGTGCATCCATATCGTCAGAGAAAATATTATAGCTGCTAAAACTTGATCATGAGTAAAATAATTTAGTTAATGTATTTTTATCTACCATGAGGAATAGGCAATAACTATATAATTATGTATAAGGACACAACTAAGTCCTGTATGTAAATCATCACTATAAATATCAAACCCATAATTCCCTGATTAAAGAGTCATTATAGAAGCATTGACTAATATTCTCTTCAATTCATTAAAACATTCTTCACACTCTTTTGTCCGAACAAATTTTACCCCTTTACACGTGAGCTTGATTAATGGGTTATCCAATCGGGAATCATTCTGGACGAAACACCGAAAGTAGCCTTCTAGATCTATAAAACTGCATACCTCAATTATACTCATCAGTTCTGGACATTCTTGGATTACCATTGTTATTGAAAGAACAACAAAGATTCCATCATTAGAGAAAATTGGGCCAAGAAAAGAAATATCATAAATACAAAGTTCACACATGGTAAACATCCCATATAAATCATTTGTTCTAAGTGTTTTAATAATAGTGCACAAGTGATTTACATAATCTTCAAAAATTTTAGAGTATACCATGATATCATTAATAAATACCACTAAAAATTCATCAAGATACTCATTGAAAACTCTATTAATTAGATCCATGAAATCGAAGGGTGCATTATTTGGTCTAAAAGGCATTAATGTAAACTTATAATTCCCATACCTAGTGAAAAATGATGTATTTGGAATGTATTCATTCTTCATGCACAAATGATGATATCTAGATCAAAGGTCAAACTTTGAGAAGTTTTTATCTCTATGAAGATGATATAATAAACCATCAATGTGAGGTTGCTGATACTTGTTCTTTATTGTTATTTCATTAATCTCACTATAGTCAATAAACAACCTCATATATCAATATTTCTTCTTAACAAAAAGAACATGGGCTCCCCATGGAAAAATACTAGGGTGAATAAATCCTTTATTACTCAATTTCTCTAGTTGTTTCTTTAGTTCCACTAATTCTAAAGTTTCCATTCTACAAGGGGTCTTCGATATGGGCCTTGAACCAGGAATTAAGTCAATGGAAAACTCAATTTCCCATTCTGGAGGATGTCCAGGTAAATCTTCTAGAAACAAATCAACATATTCCTGAACAATATATACATCCTATATTTGAACATTCCTTTCCTCTCCCATAGTTATTTCACTCCCTTCCTCCCCAATAATTGAATCTAGAAGAGTTACAGAGGGTGAATTGAGATGAGAATTAGATGGTGTTGTTTTTGTTCTAAAGATAAGGGATTTCTTATCATCATAAAAAATTGTAACCTCATTACAATAATTTTTTTCATAATGGAGTGAAATCCAATCTATATAGAGGATTATATCAAATTCAATCAAGGGTATGAAAATAATATCAACAGATTAGTCATGTTTATATTCTCATAATGGTAAAAAATGATTTTTTTCTATGATACTTCCCTTAGGATTTTTGACTAACAACTCCCTTATTATGTCAAATTGGGAATAACTTATTTTCATGTCAAACTGGGAAGATATGAAATAATGCGTTGATATAGAATCAAATAAAGCATTGGATAATTTTGACAAAATGATTAAAGTATCTTACACCACTTCATTAGGAACATAATCTTCAATAGTTGTGATTCTATAATCTTAGCCTTGCTCCCTTAGCATTTTATGAGGTATGATTCCTTGAATCTTAGGACGTTCATTTGATAAATAACCCATTTAATTACAATTTAAGCATTGATCATTGAAAATTGATTTTTTCCCTTGCAATCACGAGATCAGTGGCCTTTTTATGCACACTTGTAACCAAGTCACATATCCTTTAGGCATGTAACAAGGAGTTTCTTCCCATAATTACTACAACATAGAAATTCCACTTTTCCCTTCTTCACCTTATTTCCTTATCCATAGTGTTCAACAAATCATTTCATCTCTTGCATCATTTTAAAGTCAAAAGACTTATATACTTCTTTTTCTATCTTGATAGGACATGAGGATATATCTTCATACAAGGATAAGTATTATGATTCAAATTATCATCAGATAAATGGTTTTAACCCATAAAATAATAGATCAATATTACTTCATGGGTTATGTATATAATCTACAACATTCCTTGGTATCCTTGTAAAGTTAGCCTCATACATTGCGACATTCTCATACTCCTTTTGCCTCAAACATAGAAATTGCCTTTCCATATCAACTCGATGTTCACATGGAAATTATTTTTCGAATAAAATCTTTTTAAACTCTATCAATTTGATATTTGATACTTATTTATCCTCCCTTGTGTTTTGAATTAATGTACACCATTGATCTACAACATCTGAGAGGCGCTAAACTTTCAAGAAAACGTTTTCTATTTCACTACTCCACAAATTATGAAATAATTTCTCTAAGGAAATTATCCATTAGACAAATAGATTTGTAGTCCCATTAAATGTTGGTGGTTGCTGACACATGAAGTGGTCTTACATTGATCATCCACATTGTGGATAAGGGCTCTCTATACCAGTAAGGTTATTTTTCATAACCTGAATGAGTTTTCCCAATATAGGTATAATCTATTCATCACCTGTTGCATCGCCAGCTCCACTATAATTATCTTTAATAGGATAGAAATCAATACATGGATTATGTGCATTGATAAAGTATTCAATACTTCAACTAGACTTTATTTCTAAACAATGGCATACATTATATTTTTTTTATGGATCACAATGTATAATTCCAAACTTTTAAAATACATAACATAAATTGCACATTTTATGAATATAAACCATAATAATAAAAAATGTTTTCTTTGGGGATGTATTTACTCATATATCCTTCATAATGGTTTGTTATAAATATGTGAATTATCCTAAGAATATCACCTGAGAGTGTCAAACCAGGTGCGTGGTAAGGCCCATTTTCATCTACCGGGATACCCCAGATCATGCTCGAAACACTTTGTTAGAGTTTTCACTCCTAGGAACATCTATTCCAAAACCACATCCACTTTTATTATCTATACAAGGATTTTTTTTCTTATAAAACCTACATAATATCTTCATTTCCAAATTCTTTGGATGTTCTTCTATACTAATACTCAAATTCTATCTTATGGTAATGGTATATAATCAATGTTCTTATAAATCTATTTTCCAAAGATTATTCTAAACTTCCTCTGATACCAACTGTAACACCCTGTCCCGAGATACCCAGATTCATTGCATTATTATATAACATTGGAATGATTGTAAGAGATCATGTCCCAAAAGATAGATCAATTTAGTATCCTTGAATGTACTAGATACATATATAATTTTTACATTAAAATATGAAATGAAAAAGCAACATTGTGTATCCTTTGAATACACTCATATTCGTTATATTATCCCTACAGGTCAATCATAATATACATTTATCATCATAGGAAAATTAAATATAAGAAAGGGGTGATCTCAGCTACTGAGTAAGGATAAAAATATTGCATAAACTATCACAAATAAGCATAAATATTTAATCCAATGTATAAGTCTAACATATAATACTTTTAAACATAAAATTCAGCATAATATGTCAATGATAAATCAAATAATTCCATTTAATTATTCACATGGATATTCTACTAGATGAATAATCACATCTAATATCAATATCTAATCTCATAATTATGTAATTCATAATGATGGATATCATAACCATATAGTGAAGGCCTCGTTCCATGACTACAGATAAAAATATTGTCAAAACCTGGTGCTAAGACACTAGTTTGTCTCATGAGACCTACCAATGCATCAAGGGGCTACAGCAGGCTCTATCCATCACTTACTACATCCAACACATTCCTCATATGAAAATGGTGAAACATAATAGAAACATTCATAATAAAATAACATATGAAATGTTAACACTTATACCAGAAAACATAAATCACAAAAAATAGTACATCTATTGTATAAAATATCATAAAATTATCAATTCATTATGGAATATTCTATTGTAATAAATCAACTTCAATTAAACATAAAATCCAACAACATATGTTGACCTAGATAAAATCAATACAAAAACTATTAGATAGAAATATAACTTTCAACATTGAAAACATTTAAAAGTAGCATAATTATAAAAGAAAATATTTATCGTGAAAATATTATTATAAGATTGTAAGGGAATCTTCAAAGGTGTCATAACGGTATAAATTTTCCACACCTTCCATATAAGTAAAAAAACATTTTTCCTGAATTTTTTGAAATGATCATAAAGGATCTTGTAAAGAAAATGACAGAAAGATTTCTTTATTTTTTAAATAAAGAGTCAAACTATGGTATAAATAAATTTTACTTATATTTTACGAAATATTTACAATGTTTTTAAATACATTTTTATGAAACATGGATGTTGATGATAAATAAGTCCCAGTAGATACTTATGTATAAAAAACCATGGATAATAAATAGATTGGAAAATTAACACTTACCTTTTACGTTTTGTTATTCAAGGGCATGTTAACATCATTTTTAATGTTTAAATAGTATTTATTAATTTAAAAAAGAACCACATACATATCTATGATATCATATATGATCCTATAATTTTTCTTTGTTATTAATATTTTAGCAGTATCATTGTTTCGGGTGTTAAATGATTCATTTTTTGTTATATGATTTGAATATTAAGTAATGTTTTTTATGTATAGGATGTATTTGATTCATATAAATATTTATTTTATGTTTTTAAACATTATTTTTAATCATAAAATTAAAATTATTCATGAATGGTTACGATGGGGAACAAAATCTCATCGCATTGTGGAGACGGTAAGCCGTACGTACGCCCGAGCGACAATATCACTCTGTTGATGATGAAATAATATATAATTGGACTTTATATTATATAAATATAATAATTTAAATTTTATATTTATTATTTAAATCAATTATACTAATTATTAAAACCATCCTAATAATTCTATGTTGAATAACAAGCTACACTACGTGGTAGAGATGGTAAGCTGTATGTACGCACATATGTTGACTTTGTCATTCATAGGATGGATAAAATAATGAATATGGTTGTACCATATTTATAATAACATATAAATATGTATATTTAACATTATTTATTATTTTATTATGGAAACAACAATGAAAGGTGAAGTAGAAGAAGAGAAGAAAATTGAAATAGCAAAAAAAATAATTACCTCTTTTTCGGGTGCTTTCTTTTGATATGAACAAAAGGGATCCTTAGGTTAGATTTATTATCAAATTAAGGCCTCCAAGATGATGTTAGGGTAGTTTTGTGGATATTTGATCTGGTTTCGGTCGATCTAAATGGCTTTGGATTTGTGAATTTAAGAGCAGCGTAAGTACCTTTTTAAGAGAGGTGAGGGGAACTTTAAGAAAAGATTGAAATATTAATTTATTATAAAATTAATTTCGGTTTATAATAGATAAAAATAGTTTTATTTATATGATAAGGTGGTTATGGGTCTAAATCATCTCAAAAAATAGGTTTTAGACATGTTTAGTTCACCATATTAACCTTATCTTTTAGATTTAACTGTTAGTTAAATAGTTTAATTTTTACCATGTCTTCTTGTACTTTTATACTACATGGTTAATATAGTTACTATAAAATTCCAATATAAAATCAAGGAGTTAATTAATGAAATATATAAAAATTACCTAAGTCATTTGGCCAATTATTATATTTTTATGAATATTAAAACATTTACTAAAATATTTATTGTTATGAAAACTCATTTATGTCAATTGGGACACTATTAGGTATTTGGTTTTTGAAAGTCATAACCACTTTATTGCTTCAAAAAAATAAATTTAATAAACCCTAAATTGTCGTATTCACCTATATAATTCGTCGATAAAATAAATTGTTTCAATTTATATATATTTTAATATTTATAATATCAATTAATTTAATCATTCATTAATTAAACAATTACTCCATCATCATCGTTTCATAATTAAATTTAATTATTTAATGAATAAAAATTAAAAATAAAATAAAATGATGTATAAAATCCATTTATAATTCTATGGTTTATATATAGTTGAATTTATCTTATTTATAACACTATATTAAAAAAAATTAGTAATTAACATTTGAATTTAACACTTTTAACAGATCTTTAAATATAATATAATAAATTTTCAAATATAAACCAAGGTGATACAAAAGGATCACATTTTTCTCCTATGGTTTTTTGGTTAAA
This sequence comes from Viscum album, assembly GCA_963277665.1. Lineage (NCBI taxonomy): Eukaryota > Viridiplantae > Streptophyta > Magnoliopsida > Santalales > Viscaceae > Viscum > Viscum album. The sequence goes on along the minus strand of OY728141.1, from coordinate 439,709,692 downwards.
AAGGGTTTATCCAATATAATTAGGACATGATTTGGGTTAATTTTATATTACTATAATAATATTTTTATCTTTAATTACCCTTTTTACTTTTAACTGTGGTAAATAAAAATCAAAAGTTACTGATCACCAAAGGTTATTTTCATCCCATTGAACCAAATTTTTCTTTTTAATGACATCCTTTTTTTGGATTTTTGAAATTCAATTCACAGAAGTGGTAAAATTACATTTTATGAAAATTTGCAAATGTGCCTAGAAGGTGGGTAAAAGAGGTTAAAACATTCATATTTTTTTATATATATAATTATTATAAAATGACACCAATAAATTAAATTTTACTAAAATAGGAATTATGTATCTATTTTGATCTTAAAATATATTTAAATTAAAAATAAATGTTTAAATAAAAAGTCAGTTTAAAATAATAACGTCGTTTTTTTCACTGTTAATAAAAAATTGAATGTTTCTAGAAAAATAAAAATAATTCACAATAATATAATTTTGATATTTTGAATCGAAAAAATGAAGTCTATTTTGAAAAATAAAATTTATAAAATTTCAAAAAGTTGGTATTACTATTTATAACTATTTTTTAAACGGCTAGTTTGATTAGTCATGGTGTGGTAGAACTCGGAGCTACGTACCACAAAAGTTAATGTATTAATCAATGTAAATAATACCATGGAATATTTAGGTGTTACATTAGGTTTTAGGCTACCCTTATTTGGTCACCTCTCAATATCTTCACATGGAGTTTCAACAATCATTTCAATTCTACATTGCCTTTTTTGAAGTGACTCCTTTTTTTCTCAACATTCTCCATCCAGATTTTTTTAATGGATTATTTTTAGATATTTAATTGTGTGTACCCTATTAATGTAATATAATCATCATATTCTACTTGTTGTGGAACCCTTTTAATAATATTTATTTAAATATTTTCTAAGAGTGGTTGCTTCAGCCTTCATTACTTGTTCACTCATCAAGGTAATATTTTCTTTATATCATTGTTTATTATATTAGTTTGTAATATTATTCATATATCATAAGTGTTATTTATAAATTAAACATTCTATAATTCATAATATTTGTGAAAAAATATGTTGGAATATTCATATAATTTTTTTAGACACTCATATCTGTTCTTAAAAGGCACATTATTATTTTTCTATGCACCGTGTTTCTAACCTGAATGTTTTTCTCTTACATTTTAGTTGTTACCCAATATAAGAGACTTATATGACATGAATATTATTACATTATGTTGAAAATATTAATTATCATATTCCAAAATCTATAAAAACCCAACAACGGCCTACAAACCTCTTCCTTTTTTCATAAGCTCATCCTGTGTAGATTTTATTTCATGAGAACCTTTCTATTTTTAGTTTGTTTCACCCGTATACTGATCTTGGTTTGGGGAAATATTCTTAATAAATATTCTCACATCCATTATTGACGTATTGGGGGGATTTATATCATTTTTAAACCTCTATATTTTTTAAATTTGTGTATTGAAAGAATTACAAATGGTTGAAAAATATTTAGCACAACCATGATCTACACGGTTATGGGATACCATACTCTATGGGTGTGAGGTAGATGCATCTAAATTTTATCTCAAACACACTCTACCAGTGGAATGAGCTCATTTATAGTATAAAACCAACTACTATGCTTCAGTGGTAACACTCTTCTTTTCAAATATTTCAGAAGGTCAAGTATGTACTGATTCCATATCATTCAATTTTACCTATGCTCAAGAAGCATTAGGTTGTGGGGGGAATTTTAATTTTCCATTGAAATAAAAAATTCTTCCTAATAATTCTTCAACTTCTAATATTGTTCATTATGCATCTTACTTATCTCTTTAAGTGAATTTTTAAACTCTTAACCTTCTTATAAATTAAATCCAATTATGAATCCTTGGAATTAATTATGACTTTATGATGATTATTTAGTTAATTAAATACCTCAGTAACAATGGCCTTAAAATATTTCTTCTCAATAACAATTATTTCCAAATTTTCATCAATTATATAAATGTTATAATTGAAAATTATATGTTTTTGTCATTAATATTTCACTAGTTTGGAGTGGGATTTTCATCATCCAACCTAGTTATCCATGTAATTCTCCATGGTGTTGTATTCCTCTTCTAAATGTAATTTCTATGCCAATAATTCTATGATAAATTAGAGTTCATATAATAAAATTAATCATTAACATTCTTCTAATAAACTTGTCCATGAGAGTAAAAATCCTTCCTATTTTAATATCTTCACCCCTCAATATCATGATCTAGAGTCACAAAAATGATCTCGACAATTAAATTTAATAAATTAGAACATAAAAATTTTGAACATTATGAAAATTTCTATCCCTTTATTTATTCATATTTTTTCATTTATTATTTTCATATTTCCACTAATTATTTTTAATTCCCATTTTTTATACTTCTATTTCTGATTCAATAAAAGTAGGTATATAATTCTTGATATGGGATTATTCATCAATCATATTAAACAATATCATCATAAAAATATTTTCATAGGGAAAATGGAATCACTCTAATACTAGTTACAATGTCATAAGGATACACATTCCTATTTAATTGGATGGTTCAATCAGTAGTAACATAAAACTTTTATAAATTCTTCGTTTAAATCCAACCCCCAAGACTGCTTTTACTATCAATCCTCTAATATTTGGGTCTCTCAAACTCGATAAAATTAATAAATAAATAATTGACCAAGGATTAAAATATTTACAAGGTTTATCCTTAAATACCTACCCAATTCATAGATTTTTTTCACCCAGATAATGTATAATATTCTATAATCAATCACATACTACAATAGGTTAGGTAATTCATACACATATAATTCAAATATCTCAGAAGATTTTTATTCTAGATCCCCATCAGACTTATTACAAAAAACCAAAATGTATTAATATAGTTTCACTATTATCTCATAGTACTCTATCAGTCTCATAGGTTCTATGTCATCACAAAATTTATATGTAAGTTTTTTTCCTTTCAAAAAATTCTTGGAAGTCCAACATTTGGTCCCCCCAGGATGCTTCAACATCAATAAGATGGCTCTTCTTCCTCCTAACAATGGGAATTAATATTCCATAAATTATTATATACTATATCATGAAACATAGTTCCTATTATATCATATGTTCATAGGTAATAAAAATAACATAAAAAATCAATTAGTAATTCACCACATAATGTCTCTGTATATAATAATGATAACTTTCCCAATGACATATTATAAGAATACCAAAAATTCATTAATATTTTTTTATGTAACTCTATTGATTTTCTATCTCAACATATTTTCTCTTAAATAGAAACTTTTTACATAGATTTATCACTTTTCAATCACTGAGCTTATTGACCACAACTAATAAGAAACATAAATAACATGTAGGTATTTTCTAAATTTTTCATAATTACACCCAATACTCAGCCCAATCCAATCAAATATCATAATTGTGCCTAGATCCATATTCTTTTTTCATCTCCGATACCCAATGATATTATTCTTTAGATTGGTATCAAATTCTCCTTGATATTGATATTTGATTGTTCATCAAAATAAGTCTTTTACAACAACTCTTAGTTTCTATTCACCTACCTTAAATTTTTTTCATTTATTTTTATTTTTATACATAGGTAACTAGTAAATTCATTTTATATAATTATAGTATAGAAAATAAATTTGGTATTCATTCGCCAAGATGATTCTCAAATTTTCCTCACTCACTTGTAAATTCATGTGTAAATAATCTCCATATTCATTTTGACTCTAAATCAATGTATCTAGGTAAATTTAAAAAGTGACCTTTCTTTTTTATCCATCTCATTTCTGAATTTTCTCAACAAAATAATTTTCTAGATTATTCTTGAAATAGTATTGAGTCTCATAAATTCTCCTTAAAATACCCATATCATCTTTCTCAATGAATTACAGACATGTTCCCTACCTTCTCTCCAAAATACCCATATCATCTTTCTCAAGGAAATACATTGCCCATCATCTTTATAGATTGTGGCATAAAGAATTACTCCATCTTTGTATAAGTCAAACCACACCATTCCATATCCCATGGTGTGGATATCCACATGATAAACCATCAATATAATCTAGGTTCAACAGAATCTAAAAAACATCAAACAAAATAGACAATGGCATAATATATACTCTTTCAATATCCATATTTTTGTATCATTATTGAGATATATCATGGACACCTTTATGATATATTCCAGTAAACCATTTCTTATAGGGACATATATTTCCTAAAAACACTCACAGTGATGGTATAAAAATGTCTCCATTTTTTATAGGTGCACCTTTTATATGAAATTCATAGTGAAAAAATTGATCAATGTTCTCTTTCTCATTTTAGATTCAGTCTTAGAACACCCAACTCTTGAGTTATCCATAGTGACCAAAATTTCAACTTAAAAAATACCAAAAAATTCTCTCATATTTATTTCATACGATATCATGATGTACATTATGGAATGGAATTTTCAACCATCCCATTTTTGAATATCCATGTTTTTAGTGTATTTCAGCGTCGACCAATTATACTTGAATCTGATTTCAAATTGGTTTAACAACTCTGCTTGAATCATAGATTTTCAATGTTATTTTGGTTTTTTATCCATGCATATTAGTTTAAGATCCATCATAATATCTTTCAATATTCATATACTAATTATATAATGTCAAAATTTTATCCCACAAAATAATTGAATTTTTCAATGTGTGGGGTGAAGCATACATAATGTTTTAATAAAGTTTATAGTGTATTGTATGACACAAATACATAATTTAATAAAACATAACCGTGATATAATTTATTCATACAATTAGTTAGAATGAAATTTTAATAGGTCATTTATTTTCTAAATTTTTAGGACATAGATGAAATGACCCATGCACAGAATTCGGGATGATTCATACACAAAGTAAAAAAGGCCCATACACAAAAAACCCTTATTGATTTTCCACTATATTTCTATAATATGGATTTCTTTAAAGTAACTCAAAATTAATTTCAAAATAATTTATACTACCACTCAATAAACTTATAAAAATATCAAAAAAACAATTTTGAATTTATCATAACATCCACAATTCCTCAGGTCCATTCCCAAGAACCATGAAACATATCATCAGAGTAATGACTATATATATGAACTCCACTATCCTCCTCATAGTTATCCCCACTTTATAATTTATAAAGCATCACCCATGTGTTGTTTCATATTAATATGATATGTGATTAATATTATAACACTAAGATGTATTATTCCCATATACCAACCATATTTTTACTCTAATATACTCTAATATTCAATTTCCTTATAAAAAAACATCTAAAATGTCTCAAAACTATTATAGACTACACTATATTCCTTTCGATATATAATTTTCATTATAATATATGAAGATCAGTTCACACAATATCCTAATTGAATTCATTTCTATTATTCCATAATGGAAATAACATAATCAATGTAAGAATTACTAGGCTATGATTCCATCTTCAAGAACACATGTCTCTTAACTCCATGAAGATTAGGGAATAAATCATTTGATGTTTGGGTATAGTTAATTGAATCTCTACATCTATGTTCCTTAAAAAACTATTATCTTTCATTTCACAACCAATTATGGGAATCCTAAACTCATACATTGTATGGATATTTCTATTCATCATATGGTTTCTCCACATTCCTATTAACAATATCACTAAAATTATTTAAAATAATATAACCAAAAATCACAAATACACATGGGATCTTTACCTATTAGTTGTTACCATCCTTTTCTCAAAAAATATCCCATCTATTACATTCCACCTCGTCTTTACATGAGATACATTTTTTCATATGTCACATTCACTTATGAAACATCTGTGTCTTTATTCCTGCTACATGTGATATGCTATGATGCCCCTATTTTATATCCCAAACCCAATTATACGTCTCTCATTGCCTCTACATTCCCATTGGTTCTCAAAAACCCTTTATTATGTTTCCTTCATATTAGGGTATTAAGGCAATTCCTCACATAGAAGGATACAATCAAAGATACATGAAATTAAATTACATATCACCCATAGTTCGTAGAATCATAACCTTAAAATATTTTCTCACCAATAAAAGGTAATCTATATTGGTATTGATATCAACTGTTCATTACTAGTAGACCCATTCCCAGTCTTATGTTGGATACATAACCCATAGGGTCTACACTAAAAAAACATAAACTATTATCCATCCACATTATTGGATACATGACCTTAAACTATAAACCATAATATATGAATCAGGACCATAAACTATGTAATTTCATACTTATATTTGTTTATGTTGATGTTGTGGTTCCTGATTGAAATTTGGTCAACCATTTCCCAATTGATGAAGACTAATCGCCTCAATTTGCCCCCATTTTCTGTATTCTGTGACATTAATGTGGGAACTATTTTCCCAAAAGATATATATTAGCACTGAGACCCTATTTTATATTGAAAATAACATTTGAAATTACTATATAGATATCCACGCCCCTATGTTATCTAATACCTGATCTTAAAATAGATGTATCCTATGGTGTAATCTATTAGATCTAAAAAACTAAATCTACAGGGTTTTGGATATATAACATAAAACTATATGACATCATATACAAAACCAATTTATCCCAAGGAATTTTGGAAGCTTTATATTGTCTCTTGAGGGTTTAAAAGTTCATCGGGTATAGTGGGCCCAATCGATTATCCAATACACAATGGTATAACTACAGGGTTATTGAAACCCCATGATAATTTTATTCTCATTCACTCTGTACTTTTTTTCTTCAAAATTTATATCTATAAATTCCAATTTCACTTCCAAATGGTACCCCTTTTGTTGATTAACCAATTAATTATCTCATCCCACTTTCCATAAAGGGTACTGACTCTTGAAGAATCATTCATAGTATAAAAATACATGGATAATACTCTTTGGATGTGATAGGTGGCTGACCTAGGATTAATTTACACCATTATTGATCATATGATAGTGGAATCTTCTCTACAAATGGCCTAGTAGTGATCTTCATCCTTTTTATCACATCTTTTACACTTAAAATCCTCAAACTCAAAATTTAATTCATATCCACCCTCTATAACATATGTAGAGTTTTAAAACCACAATTTTACACTCTCATGAATTTACACACATTGGGAATGTGATTTGGTATTATGAAGACACTCCCATTTAGTTCCCCATTTCCATTGGTTTTTTTATATTTGTCTATGTGAAATTTAGACTCAGATCTGTCCATCCCTATTATTCTTTTTCTTTTAACATGAGAAATATTCCATCACCCCTTATTTATCAGACTAATTATAATTCAAATGGGATTTGAGGAATTTTTTATCATCTTTATTAAAAATATTTTGATAAATAATAATAATAATAATGATTTAAACAACACAAACCTCAATGATATAAACTACATCACATTAAGCTATATATCAATTTCTTCCTCACTATATGAAACTAATATGAATATTCAATGTCTTTGATACATGATGTTATACTATATAGTTTCAATCCTTAACATATGAAATTAAATTACATGATCAGTGTCTTCCCTATTTTATTTTAAAATGTTTAGAGGTTTCCATATCGTAAGACTCTGAATTGCATAATGTTATAGTCATCAGATGAGTGTGTTACCCTAATATGGATACATTGGAATCTAACCATGCCCCACCATTGGTGATGGTTTCTTAAAAAACAACCCCAAATAACTACATACGGCTTGATTCATACCTTATGGGAAACATAATGATGTCTCGATACCCTATACCTAACCTCACCTCAAGTATCCCATTACCCTATATCATTAAAGATCCTAGTGCACCCTCCATTGGGTTACTTATTCTCACCAAGAACCTAGATGAAAAATCACATTAGAGGAAATGGTCTATGTTAAATGAACATAAAATCAAGGATCTCTTAGTCCATACATTATGAATATTATTTTTTTGTTCTTATCCTTCCATTATTTTTCTATATTAGTATTGGGAAGTAAATTAATTTTGGTTTTTTTCTTTCCCTTTTCCATATGAAATAATCCCTTCAATAGCCATCATTATGAACTAAACCTACAAGCCTATAACCCTCCATGACTGTCTATATTAACATTGGAAACCCAATTCACATTCCATATCACTACCCTTATTTCTATATATTCGATCTCACCCTAATAGTTTGAGTTGTGTGACCGTGAACTAGTATCATCCCATGGTTTTAGTTCCATGTAAATAGCCTAGGAATAACCTTTTGGTTAAATTTTTATGACCATAAACTCTATAATCCTTATGATCTGAGCAGTATGATCCAAAACTACTTGAAAGATATTTTTTGAGTTACATGAACATAAAATTGGAACAACCTCTTTGTTAATGTTGTATGCCCTTAAACATCATCACCATTTATTTCTAATCTATATAACCAAATTAATTAGCCTATACCAGGTCAACTCTATATGAACATTCTATAGAAACCCAAAATATCACATTGGAAAACACCCATGTTCAAGATTGTGTGTCTTTCTTTTATCTCACATGGGTTGGAATTTTTATTTTGTGCAAAAGGAAGAATACATTCCATATTCATTATTACAATCTGTCAATATAATTTATGTATTGTGGAGTAAATCATAGAGTGACTAAAATATTTATTAACATCTTTCCAATCCACAAACACACTATATATACATTGATTCAGATTGAAATCCGCTTATATTTCAAAATATAATTTCCTATAATGATAGTGTAATAACCCATGGATCACATCCGATCCTTGGAACATGTCCTAGAAAAAAAGTACATAGTTATTATATAGTAGAAACAATATTTTTAATTTGGTAAAATGTAATTCTAATTCTATCATCCATTTTTATACATCAATTTATAATCTTAGAGGCACAAGTTTCCTTTCTCCCAAATCCCCTTTACATATGTGTAATTCCGATACTCCTATTTTTGTGCCCCCATTTGTCCTGTATATTGAAAGGGTGAATGAAACTTTTATAATCACACTAATTATATCACCCCATTCCCATAGTGATCCCAAAATGGGTCAGTGAAAATTTTTTATTCCAAATAATCCGCACCTTTTTATGTGATCTCTTGTAATATGAATAAAAATCAATTTATCTTATTTTTCTCACACTAAGAACTAATACCTTAGTATATGATGTTTTTAGTTAATTTATTTACTAAAATGATCAAGATATAGAATACAAAACATGGATTTCACATAAGAAGTATTTTTATTATTTGGAAAAAAATAAATAAGGTAATCCATAAATTGGAGGATCTCCTCCAATAAAAAATATCTAATGGTTGAATATTATCGATTAATTATATAATATTGGGAAGTATTTTCTGGGAGGAGTAAAAATATTTATTCAGTCTCACTAGCTCTACAAGATCCACTAGTTACATTGAGCACACCTGAACTACCTACATCTGGAGGTAGTCCAGCTAAGCTCCACACTCTAATTCTTGGGATGAGGTTAAGAAAAGACTAACTTAAAGTGAGGCTATATGATTCATCTAATTATCTAACATATCCTTTTACATTTGATTGTGGTCCTATAACTGGTTCTCTTGTTCATTCCTATTATAAATCCTTAGCTGACCTACATGATGGATAACTATTCCATTATTTATTGAAATAGCTATTGCAGAGTTATATGTTCTTCCTCAAAATGCTATTTATTATCCAGTATGTTGTGAGAAATAATTCAAAGAACATGGTAATAAATTCTGACACATTCCTATCTCACCAGATATTGTTAATGGTTCCCCATTCATCTCTCCATCTAACTTCATAGTGTGAAAGTTATAAGGCGCTGAATGTTATACCACACCCAACACCAAATATAATTGTTTCCTTCATCCATACCCATCCATATTACATCCTCATATTTATGGGAGGATCATAAAATAGGATAAGACTATGCGGGGGACCTATTTTCTGCACTATAGATTCTATCTTCAGTAGGATGGGCTCTAATGTAAGTAGTTGCTACACCAGGTTTCCGAATGGTTCTTCAATAGGCATCCATTGGAACATTGGATTCATAACATATATTTTTATATTTCTAGTGATTCAGGTAATACCCTATAATTGATATGATTAGATACCCATTATCATAAGAAATTGAAGATTTAGATTCTTTCTCCACAAAATAAATCATTATATTGGAGATGGGTTCTTCTTGGTCCTTAATCATACTATAATCATTCACATATATGGGATACACATCCATAGAATAATCATTCGCAAAAAGTGGGAAATCTGTTCAGGTTGTTATAGTTTTAATGTCATACAGAACTCATATACTGATGTATTATAAGCTATATAGAGGGATGCAAAATGAATTTTCATCAGAATGACATGGGTCTAAATGTCCATTCCCTACCCAGTTGTTGCAAATTTTAACATGTTAATTTCGAAACCACTAAAGGATGTATCTTCTACATAAAACCCCTCAACATCAGTAGGCTTCTCAACATCCATTATGGATGACTATTTATCTAATTTTTACCAACTCAACAATATAAAAATTAAACGATTAATTATGGGTATCAAAATTTTCCAAGGAAAATAGTTAGTTAGAGTTTACCTATAAATTCTTATGATATAAGTATTGTTATCCACATTGGACACTTCATATCATTGGTATCTAGTTCCCCTCTAAATTATTGCGATGTAAAATTCATGTAGATTTGGGATTTTCTAGGAGTCAGGTTTTGTTTATATCTCTTATTAATCCCATAATAGCTTCCCATCATATTTACTTGGTGCTATCAATAATGGATATTAGGATCCCTCCCCTTCTTCCACACATATGAATACTTACATAAGATAGTAAATAGAAATCAATTATGTTTAGAATTAACTAGTCACACTTTAGTAGTCAAGGTTTGCAGTCATACCTAATAGAAAAAGAGTTCTACCAACTATTTTGTAGGTGGAGATTACTAAGATTTCAGAGAATTATTAATAATTGTTACTTCAATTACCAAGGAGTCTATGAAAATTCTCCCTCATCTCTATATAATTATCTAGTTATTTCTATCTTATTTCCCAATTGGGATTCCCATTCTACTTTAAAAAATCATATTTGGTGTGAAATACACCCCATGATAAGAAAATATACAATATATTTCAGATCCAAGAGATATGATGTAATTACTTACTTAGGGTCCATAAACACATACCATGAAAGGCCAAGGTTGGGAGGTATATCCAACTTCTTTGGGGAATCCCACATAGTTAAATTCAGTAGTAGTGTGGTTGTATCAGGACCAAGGTGTTCCGTGATCAAGAAAACATAATTGTATTTAATATATCTGAAATTATTTATTAATGCTTCCCTAATACCATGAGAGATGTAGCCTCTATAGTATAAAAGCCTTCGCAAAAAATATTAGTATTTATTCTTAGGGGACCAATTCATGGTTGGTGCACCCACCCCCTGGACTCAAAAATAAGGATTTTAGGGAGGCCTTTTAACACACTCAGTTTCTGCTTCCACATTGGCATGATTTTTCCTCCTTGAATGAAGTGATTACCTGGAAAACACACATCCTATAACATACATACCTAGGGATTGTTTTAGTGGAACATCTCATATAATGTATTTCATAAATTTTACATGCTAATATGATATTTTATAGATTCTTATATAATAAATGAGTAGACTGATTTGGGAATATAATTTCAATAGTATGAATCTTCTACTAGTGACCATGTAAGAAACAATACACTGGAGCTATTTGAAAACAATATAGAAATGTTCATGGTGTACTTATATGTAAACCCTTAGTGTAATTCCTCAACCTGAGTTACCTAGAGTCAGTGAATTATTTTAATACATTGGCATGATTACAAGGAATCATATCCCGAAAGACCGATCCGTTTAGTAGTTTTGAAAATAGATTACACACATTAACCTTAAATTACATTATTAAATGAAAAACAACAATAATATTGTCTCCATTGAACACATGAATGTCCCTTAGACTATCCCTACAAGTTAGTCATAGTATACCTCCTCGAATCCTGGGAAAAATAAAACATAGAAAGGGGTGAGCTCAGATACTCATTAAGGATAACAATATAGCAGACACTTTCATAAATAAGAACAAACATCTAAGGAAATGTATACGAAAAAAATATAATTTTAAATGTAAACATCAGCATAATATAGAAAATATAAATCGAATATTTCCATTTACTAATTCACATGGATATTCTACTAGTCGAATAATCACATGTATTATCAATAGCCAATTTCATAATGATGTAATGTAGAATGCCCGACTACAAACCACATAGTCAAGTCCTTGCTCCAAGACTAAAAATAAGTTTTTATTTCAAGTACCTGGGTCAAGATACTAGTTTGTCTTATGATACCTACCAATTCATCAAGAATATATAGCGGGATCCACCCATCACATACTATGTCCCTTGCATTCCTCAAATGAAAAGTTTTAAACATAACATAAATATTTGTATTAAAACTAGAATACGAAATGTCAATACTTTATCCATAAACCATGAATGGTATAAAAATAACACATCCCCAGTCAAACATACCACAATATCTTAAATACAATATGTAATATTTTTATCATAATATATCAACCTCGATTAAGAATAATATCATGTAATGGATGTTGACATAGTTGACAAAGATCTATAAAAATCATTGAGATAAATATCCCTTTTTCATGAAACAATTTAAATGTAACATAATTTATAAAGGAAGTAATTTAAAAGTTATTTTTGAATCAACATATCTCATACCACTTTGAAACATTTTAAAGGAATTAATTTTTTAAAACATTCATGTCCATATAAATAAATCCTTAAACCCATTTCGAAAACATGGACATAAATGAGAATGGTTTAGAAAAATAAATCATTAAAACATTTAAAATGAAGTTTTACTAAAAAATTCCCTAACAATTAATCCCTTTTAAAACTCATTTATGAAACATGTACATGGATAATAAATATGTCCCAATATATACTTATGTAAAAACAACCTTGGATAATAAAGATATTGTGAAATTAACCCTTACTTTGTACTTTAGTTTAGTTGAGGGTACATTTAACCTCTTGTATAAAGACCGTAGTATTTTATTATTTTATACCAGAACCATATTAATATTTAAGATTTCATACAAGATTTATTTATGACATTATACTACCCATTTAATAATAATTTCCATGTCAAATTCACATTTCCGGTAATAATCGATGTCTTTCTCATACGGGTTTTAAATTGTAATTGATGATTGTATCACTTTGATCATGATTTAAATACTTCATGAATATAAAACATTATTTATATATCATATATATTTAGAATATAAATATGTATAATAGACATATATATGAAACGGAAAACACCGTTTATGGAGATGGTAGGCCGTATGTACGCATAAACACGGTTCCCGTTTTAATATCGTATGGAACAGAACTAAGTGAATAAGATATATGTAATTACATATATATATATATATATATATATATATCTAGTTGAATTTTTTTGTCATATATTACATACTTATAAATGATATTTTTTTTTATAATTATCATTTAATGGTGAACATTGAAATGAATCTCATCGGGTCGTGGAGACGGTAATCCATACGTACGCACGAGTGAGAATATCATTATATTTATGGTGAAATCATATGTAATTGGATGTTATATAATATATAAATAATCATTAAAATGTAATATTTATTATTTAAATCAGTTATAATCATTATTATACCCATCCAAATAATGAAGTGTTTGAATAACAAACTACACAATGAAGTGGAGACGGTAAACTGTACATACACACGTATGGTGACATTGTCATTTATATGATGGATAGAATAAAAAATATTGTTGTACCATATTTATAATAACATAAATGTATGAAAGAGGTACTAGGGTTATTATTTTTTAATGGAAACAACTAAGAAATATGAAGTGTAGGAAGAAAAGAACTTGAAAGAGGGTGGTGAAATTATTACTTCTTCTTCGGGTGTTTCCTTTTGTATTGATCAAAATTGATCATTAGTATGGATTTATTATCAATTTAAGGACTATAGGTTTATGTTAGGGATGTTTGGAAGGTATTTGGGCAAGTTTTGGCCAAGTCAAATGGCTTTGGAGGTGTTCAATTAAGAGAAGGGAAAGTTCCCTTTTATAAGAGAGGTGAGGGTCACTTTAGGAAATGATTGAAATATTATTTTATAATAAAATCATATTCGGTTTCTAATGGATAAAAAAATAATTATTTCAAGGATAAGGTGGATATGGGTCTAAAAAAATTCAACCAATAGGTTTTAGAGAGGTTTTGGTCACCATATTAACCTTATCTTTTGGACTGAACTCTAAGTTAAATAGTTTGAAATTTACCATGTCTCTTTGTATTTTTATATTGTATGGTAAATAAAAAAAATATAACAAGCCAATAAAACCCCATGTGATTAATTATTAATATATATAACCTTATCTAAGTCATTTTTCTGAACCTTTGATTTTTAGGACTATTATATCAATTAGTAATACAGTATTTGTTTTTAGAACTCAATTATGTCATTTTTGACAATATTTAGAATATGATATTATTGAAATCCATAAAAACATTATCACATCGAATAGAATTTATTTGACCAACCCAAACATGTCATTTTTTCCTATAAAATTAGTGGAATTTATCATAAGTATCAATTTACATTTATTTGGATATTTATAATATCAATTATTTTAATATTTCATTAATACGGTAATTACTGCATCATCATTGTGTCATAAATATATTAAATTATTTAATGTCCAAAAATTATAAATAAAATACCATTATGTAGGAAATAAAATTATCTTTATAATTAATATTTTTAGTTGAATTTATATTGTGTGTAACACTATATTAAAAATGGTTTAGTTATTAAACATTGAATTTAACTCTTTTTACTCTTCTTTAAATAAAATAATAATAAATGTCCTAATCTAATAAATGTAGACCAAAGAGGGTTATTATTTATTAATAAGGTTTTTATTGTCGAATTATACTTATCCAATAGTTTAGGACATGTGTTAGTGTATTTATGATATCATTTTTATCCTTAATTACCATATTTACTTTTAACTGTGGGAAATAAAAGTCAAAAGGTACTATTCACAAAAAATTATTTTCATCTTATTGAACCAAATGTTAATTACTGATATTAACTCCATCTCTTGGATTTTTTAATTTCAACTCACCGAAATGGTAAAATTATGTTTTATGAAAATTTGCTAACGTGCCTAGAAGGTGGGTAAAAGAGGTTAAAAAGTTCAACAATTTTTTATACATCTAATTTTATTATATAATGACTCCAATGAATTAAATTGAACTTATATAAGTATTATATATCTATTTTGGCTTAAAATAAATTTAAATAAAATAAATAATTATCTACATAAAATGTCGGTTTAAAATAATAACGTAGTGTTTTTCACTATTCATAAAAAATTGAATGTTTTTAGAAAAATAAAAAAAATTCACCCTAAGGAAATTTGGATATTCCGGATTCAAAAAAAAGTCTATTTTATAAAATTTAAATCATTGAAGTTTCATTTATTTATTTAAAATTAATACATGTTTTCCAAACCAGAAAGCATGTTTTTAAAAAGTAAAAATTATCAAAAGTTTGACATGTGTTTTTGTTAAATTTAAATGATAAATTACTTATTATGATCTACGTTGTATTGAATGATAAAAATATAATCTAATTATACATAAAATACATTAAAAAATTTCATTTATAACTATAAATTATTTTGATTAAAAAATTGTTTTCAATTAAAATTTAGCATTTTTTACTATTAATCCAAATTGGAAAGTAACCAGAAAAACACCAAAATTTATTTGAAACTAAATTTCTATATCCTGATTAAAAAGAAGAATTTAATTTTTTCAAATTGAATATATAATAGTTTCAAACATTGGATTTAAAACGGTTTCAGCTTTAAAAGGCTGTAAAATTGTATTTTCTGAAAAATACTTATTTTATTTGAAAAAATGAATTTGTTCTTATATTATGACTATGAAACAAATATCATGGATACTAAAATTATATAGAGTATATAATATTTAAAATTCAGTTAATACTATTCATAACAGCTTTTTGAGTGGCTAGTTTGGTAAGTTGGGGTGCGCTCGAACTCAGTATTGCATATAGCTCAAGCTATTGAATTACTTTGATGAGATAACATAATATAAAATCTTGTGGTGTTACAATACCCCCTCATTAAATAAATTGTTTCCTCATAATTTGAAATTTTTCTTTGAAAATAAAAGGTTAATAATAGAAAAATACATTTATGGAAAACCCACGTCGGAAATTGGGTTAATAAATTTTTTTTCTTAATAAGTGGGAAACGGAATAAAAAGTCACCACCAAATTAGGATCTTGATTCAGAGAACATTGGTTGAAAGTAGAGACACATAATTGAAGAGAAAATGTAAATATTTATAAGTAGTAATTGAGGTCATCAATCTCAAAAAAGTGTAAAATTGATGGCCTTAAAGCCATCAATCTATAATGATTTAAAATATCACCAGTTCAATAAAACATAAAGTATTAGGATAACAAATTATTGGTTTTAAGATCCCTCCACTAAAGATTAATAATTAATTTATTCAAAGGATAAGTGGAAAAAAATATAATTGACAAGTAGAGTTTCATCCTTCAACTAGTTCATATGACAAACTCATCTTTTGCTCCAAAATAAAATTGAATTAAAAAATAATATATTTATCCGAATCATATAGGGTTCCAAAAAAATGAATTTATAATTCATTTTTTAGTCTATTTAAAAAAACTACATTAAAAAAACTAGGACCACATGTAAGCCAGTGATAGGTGATTACCCTTTTCGCCCTTCGGATGCTGGTTGAAGTCTCGCAGCCTTGCCAGATGCAATGGGTTGTCACCCAACCTCATGGATGTCCTTTTCATAACAATCCAAAGATAATCTTAAAAAGCGATTTAATATTAATAATAGTTTCCAATGTCAAACTTAATCCATTACATCCTTTATACATCTCCAAAATACTTTTTTTCCAAACTCATAGTCCAAAATTTATAAGGAATGTAAACAAAATGAGGATATTTGTTTCCACGTAATAAAATGTCAATACAATCATGATGTTTTCTTTTCAAACACTATGACACCTTGAATTACCAAAAAACGTTATTGATTAAATTAATGATCCCTTATTCTTTATAGAACACTGGATATAAACATTCTATACAAAAATGTTATAAATTTCAACAATGATGGAATATACAAATCATTAATCAGTTTCAAGGAAGTCAAGAAAATCCAATATAATTTGTCAAAATAAATCATATATCATTCCAAAATCACTGCCTTAGTATCAGAACCATATTATGGTTTATCATTATCTCAACCGTATATTTTCCAAAAACATTAACCTACTATTGATTCACATTTCTTGGTTCCAAACAATCTTAACTTCTTAAGGGAATAGTACTACAATACAATCCTTTTATACTCTATAATTTTTATAACATGTACTCAATTAATACAATAATAAAATGACCCAATACTTTAATAACAATATAAGAAATCTAATCATTCCTTTTCATCATCAGTAGTATCAAAACCTGATTATTATACAATAGTAGCATCTGGGGTATACACTGATGATTTGAACATCACTTTGTTTAGTGTCCCAAATCCTTCCAAATGAAGCATTGTACATTTGAAACCTTTTTCTTTCCCTTTCAATCATGTACTTGGTGTCCTTTTTCTCTACACTTATAACATACTCCCATTCCATTCAAGCGTTTATCATGTTCATTCTTTCAACAATTATCTCATATGGGAAAATCTTTCTTTCCCCTCTTCCCTTTATCCATCATTCTATCTTCCATCCTTTTCTCCTATTGCTTCCCTTCAAAGCCATATGACTCAAATAATTCTTTACATATCTTAAAAACACATGATACTATTTCTTCATATGATAAGAATACATGAGAGACTATTTTCCTTTTAAATGATGGATCAATACCATGAAAAATATGATCTTTCTAAATCATTCGATCATGCGTATTTTTGGAATTCTCATTCCTTCTATTAGACACCATTTCTAAACAATGGAATACACTAGGTTAGTTTATGAGTCACAATACACAATTCTGAACTTGTAAAAAACTTAAAAAAAATTGAATAGTTTATGGATATAATCCATAATCATAAAAATCTTTTCTTTGAGGATGTATATTCTCATAAATCCTTCATAATGTTTTGTAATGAAAATGTGAATTATCCTAAGAATATTTCTTGGGAGTGATGTATCCAAGAGTGCAGCAAAGACCGTTGTCATGCACTAGTTCCTGTTTAGGTCTAGCTCCAAGTGATGTTTTCAGGTCTTACCCCTAGTTACATCTATTCCTGAGCTGCCTCACCCTGCTCGTATCCAGACAAGGATTTATTGTTTGTAAAACTCACAAAATCTCTACAATACCAAATGTCTAGGAAATTCTTCTATACTAATCCTCAAAGTCTATCTTAGGGCAGTGTTCTCTAATCAGAGTTTTTTAAAATCTAGTTTCCATTGGTTGTACTAAAATTTCATTGATACCAACTATAACACCCTAACCCCCGTTACCGCGAGTCAGTTATTTATTTCAATACATTGACAAGATTACTAGGAATCATGTCCCAAAGGACTGATTAGTTTAGCCGTATTAAAAAATATTTTATATAATGGAACCCTACATTTCATTATAAAATGAAAAACAAGAACAACATTGTATCCGTTGACCACATTCATTTTACTTGGACTATCCCTACAGGTCAGTCATAATAAACCTCTTCTCATCCAAGGAAAAATAATACATAGAAAGGGGTGAGCTCAGATGCTTAGTAAGGATAACAATATAGTGGAAACATTCATAAATAAGTATAAACATTTATGGAAATGAATTAGACTCAAACAAAATCCATTTAAACGTAAAATTCAGCATAATATGGAAAATATAAATAAAATAATACCATTTACTTATTCACATTGATATTCTACTAGTCGAATAATCACATGTAATATCAATAGAAAATTTCATAATGATGGAATGAATAATGTCAGACTTCATAACCACAAAGTCAAGGCCTTGTGCGAAGACCACAAATAAGATTTTGTCAAGGCCTTGTTCCAAGACACTAGTTTGTCTCATGAGACCTGTCGATGCATAGAGGAGCTATAGTGGGCTCCACCCGTACCAACTAAGTCCAATGCATTCCTCATATAAAATGGTTTAAACATAACATAATCATTCGTATAAAAACTAGAATAGGAAATGTCAATACATTATCCATAAACCATGAATGTTATAAAAATAACACATCCACAATGAAATATTTCACAAAACCATGAAAACATTATGGAATATTTTTATCATAATAAATCAACCTCGATCAAGAATAATATCCTATAAAGGATGTTGACATAGTTGAAAAAGATTAGTGAAAATCATTGCGAGAAATTTCCTTTTTTCATGAAATCATTTAAAGTCACATAATTTATAAATAAATTAATTGAAAATATAGTTTTGATTCAAAGTGTCCCATAAAACATTGAAACATTTGAAAATAATTAACATTTTTAAACATTTACGTTCATATAAATAAATCCTCAAACCCATTTTGAAAACATAGACCTTAATTAGAATGCTTAAGAGGAATAAATCTTTAAAACATTTAAACTGATTTTTTAGTAAAAATGTTCCTTTAAAATAATCCCTTTTAAAACTCTTTTATGAATCATGGACATAGATAATAAATATGTCTCAGTAGATACTTACGTAAAAACAACCTCGGATAATAAAGAGACTGCAAAATTAACCCTTACCTTGTACATTACATTAGTTGAGGGTACGTTTAACCGCATGTATAAAGACTATTGTGTGTTATTAAATTATACCGGAACCATATTAATATTTATGATATCATACATGATTCATTTATGACATTATACTACCATTTATTAACAATTTCAATGTTAAATTAACATTTCGGGTAATAATCGCTTTCTTTATCATACATGTTTTAACTTGTTGTTTTTTATTGTATCACATAGATCATGATTTAAATAATTACAGAATATAAAATATGATTTATATATCATATATATTTGGAATATTAATATGTAAAATAGACATATATATGAAATGTAAAATACCGTTTATTGAGACGGTAGACCGTACGTATGCATAAATGTTGTTTCCATTTTAATATCTTATTGAACAAAACTAAGAGAATAAGATATATGTAAGTATATATAAATATATATATTTACCTCTAGTATTATTATTAGGTCATATATTACATACTTATTAATGATATATATTTTTATAATCATCATTGAATGGTGAACGTGTAAATGAATCTCGTCCTGTCATGGAGACGGTAATCCGTACGTACGCGTCAGCGACAATATCATTATATTGAAGTTTAAATAATATGTAATTGGATGGTATATCATATATAAAGAATCATTAAAATTTATTATTTATTATTTACATCAGTTATAATCATTATTATACCCATACAAATAATGAAGTGTTGGAATAACAAACTACACCACGATGTGGAGAAAGTAAGCCATACGTACGCACGTATAATGGATTTGTCATTTATAGGATGGATAGAATAAATAATAAAGTTGTAAAATATATATAATAACATCACATTATTCCATAGGTACTAGAGTTATTATTTTCATATGGAAACAAAAAAAAGAATGAGGACATGGAAGAAGAAAATAACTTGAAAGAGGGTGGTGAAATTATTACCTCTTCTTCAGGTGTTTCCTTTTGGGTTGATCAAAAGGGATTGTTATGTTGTATTTATGATCAATGTAAGGAATCTAGATGGATTTATGGAAGTTGAGAAGGTATTTGGGCAGGGGATGGCTGAGCCAAATGGATTTGGAGGTGTGAAATTAAGAGAAGGGGAAGTTCCCTTTTATAAGAGAGGTGAGGGTTACTTTAGGAAATGCTGGGAATATTATTTTATAATAAAATAACATTCAGTTTCTAATGGATAAAAAATCATTTTTTGAAATTATAAGGTTGGGATGGGTCGAAAATCTCTCAACCAATAGATTTTAGACAGGTTTTGGTCATCATACGAACTATATCTTTTAGATTTTACTCTTATATAAATAGTTTGACATTTACCATGTCTCTTTGTATTATTATATTATATGGTTAATAAACATACTATAACATGCCAAGAGAACCCCATGTGGTTCATTATTAGTATATATAACTTTATCTAATTCTTTTCGATGAATATTATATTGTTATAAATATTATATCAATTAATAATATAGTATTTGTTTTAAAAACTCAATTACATCAATTTTGACAATATTTAGTATAATATTTTATTGAAAGACAAAAAATACCTTATCACTTAGAATAAAATTTATCTAAAAAATACTAACATGTCATATTAACTTATAAAATAAGTGGAATTCATTAAATGTTTCAATTTACTTTTATTTGGATATTTATAATATTGATTATTTTAATATTTCATTAATAATGTAATTACTGCATCATCATTATGTCAAAAATAAATTAAATTATTCAATATCTAAAAATTATAAATAAAATAACATTATTTAGAAAATATTTTTATATTTTCAACGAATATTTGTAGTCAAATTTATATTGTGTTTATTCTGATATTAAAAATGTTTTAGTTATCAAACATTGAATTTAACTCTTTTAACTCTTCTGTAAATAAAATAATAATAAATGTCCTAACCTAATCTATGTATACCCAATAGGATCATATTTTATTTATAATGATATTTTTAGTAAAATTATACTTATCCAATAGATTTAGGACATCTGTTAGTGTAATTATGATATCATGTTTACCCATAATTACCATATTACATTTAACCGTGGTAAATAAAAGTCAAAAATTACTATTCACAGAATTATTTTTATCTTATTGAACCATATTTTACTTACTGATATTAACCATGTATCTCGGATATTTGAAATTCAACTCAGAGAAGCGTTAAAATTATTTTTTATGCAAATTTGTAAACGTGCCTAAAAGGTGGGTAAAAGAGGTTAAAAAGTTCCATAAAATTTTATACATCTAATTTAATTATAAAATGACTCTAATAAATTACATTGAAATTATATATATATTATATATATTTTTTTTGACTAAAAATAAATTTAAATAAAATAAATAGTTATTTAAATAAAATGTCCATTTTAAATAATAACACAACATTTTTCACTATTCATCAAAAATTGAATGTTTTTAGAGAAATACCAAAAATTCAGCTTAAGATAATTTTGATATTATTAATTAAAAAAATATAGTCTATTTTACAAATTTCAAAACATATAAGTTTCATTTATTAGTTAAAAAATAATTTCGGTTGTCAAAACCAAAAAGAAAGTCTTTAAAAAGTAAAAACTATCAAAAGATAGACATGTGTTTATGTCAAATTTAAACATGAAATAACTTATAATTACCTACATTTTATTGAATGATAAAAATATAATCTAATTATACTTCCAAACCATTAAAATTTATAATTGAACACTATATATTATTTTGATTAAAATTGTTGTTTTCAATTAAAATTTAGTATTTTTCACTATTCTCCACAATATGAAAGTTATCATAAAAACATCAAAAATTTAATGAAAATAAATTATTTTGTATAAATTATAAATAAGAAGGTTATTTTGTCAAGTTGAATATATAAAAGTGTAAAATATTATATTTAAAAAGGGTTCTCCATTAAAAGGCGGTAAAATTTCATTTTCTGAAAAATACTTCTTTTATATGAAAAAATGAATTTGTTCTTATATTATGTCTAAAAAACACATAATATGGATGTTAATATTATATAGAATATATACGATTCAAAATGCTGTTAATTCTATTCATAACTTCTTTTTGAATGTCTAGTTTGGTAAGTTGGGGTGCGCTCGAACTCGGTGTTACGTGTAGAAAAAGCTATTTAATTACTTTGATGAGATAACATACTATGAAATCATGGGGTGTTACCCATAGTACCCTTAATTGTATGTAGGGGAAATGGAACTTAAACCGGTAAAGGGTATGTAGTTCATACATGGTATTATCATCGATTCCAAGAAACAATAACCCACCTTGTAAATCAAATGGGCATTAATTTTTCTTATGGTTACCCTTCCTTCATCAACAATTTCTCTAATGGTCTTGTTGAGGGGGAAGGTGGAAATTAATTCATGTAATGTAATTACCACTCACTCAACGTTCCATTTTTATTTATAAGAGAAAGAGAAACAAGGGCAGCAGGAGCAACCAGAACAACAAGAAGACATCAAGCCTAAGGAGGCCTGAAATGATGCAAACTGAGGGCATCCCCTATAATCAAAGACGTGCCCTCTGTAATGAAGAAATAGATATTTGGAGTAGTGGTGACTTCAAGGCCTTGTTCATCTTGGGATGCAAGATGGTCGACTACCTTATTTCCTTCTCTCCAAGTGTGGGTGACCTTTGTGCCATCATTGAGAAGAGATTTGCATTCTCTGATTATGTAAGAAATCGACCAAGGTATTTGGATCTTCCCTTTTAAGGAGCTATGGATAATCTTCGAGTCTGTCTCCACTTGGGATATAATAATATTTTTCTAGATGGTCAATTTGATCCCTGTCAAGATTGCATTTGCATCTCCCTGGATGCTTGTTCCATTTCCATAGTGGGCATTAAAATCCATGATGGAACTCCCTATCCCATCGCAAACAACTCCACCACCACAAGAAATACCCTCTTTGATGGAACCATCCATGTTCAGATTAAAACCTTCATCAGGGGGGAAGCCACCTTACCCAGTGCCCTTGTACTGAGGAGTAAGATGAAATGATCCCTCTAGGTGTAGCACAAAGGTACTTCAGAGACGGTGCTTTTTGACATTTTCTGAAAAGAGGAACCAAGTATTCCAACATGTTCTTGATCCTAGCGACGATAGACCGCCCGGAAGAAAGGTTCCCCTCCTACTTCACCCTATTCCTCGCTTTCCGTAAGCACCAACATCCTACATTAAAAATAATGGAACGAGCCAATATTTCCGAGCCTGCATTATCCGTCCCATGAAACCATCTATCCAGGAAAGGTTCTTACCGGTGAGCCTATGAATCATATGCTGTGAAGTCTACGAGAAAAATCTAGACAGCCTTTTCCCATTCCCCTTCAAAGAATATGTATTTCGTATCCTCTTATCTTCTATTAAGACAACAATTGCATCTGGACGCAAAGTTAATTCCCAACTGCTTGATGTTGTCGTCGGTTGGAATGGTGTTGTTTCTGATCCACCAGACAAAAAAGTAGTATTTGGAAGGGATCAGGTTGCACCAGACCTCCTTGCTTCATCTATCATTAAGTTGCTGAGGAAATTGAATTCAACAAAAGTTCCTGGAGTTGAAATTTCCCAAGGGGGACGGTGAGAAGACGCACTTGTCTGGTTTAGATGTGGTTTGAATATGGTAAAAGTATTCTTCCATCATTTTGTCCAGGGCTGTCGAGATGAAGTCAGGGAAGCATCACGCCTCTTTGAAGGAGATGGTGGGTTCAGGGCAACCCGGGTAGCCAACCACCTCACCTGCCCAGTTGTCGAACCAGAACTGGATGTTTCCTTCTCCAATAATCCACTGAGAATTCTGGATAAGAGATGGAAAGAAGGAGCTGATCGACGTCCAAAAAGGAGATCCATTCATGTTACGGTTAACCGCACCATACCCCTGTTTGCATGGAATGATTTTCCCCCACAAGGTTCTCCCTTCAATCGATTCCCATGCGGGCTTCACATGCATGTATTGAATGGTGGATTGTAAGTTCTTCACGTTGATGACCCCCTTCGGAATGGGCCTGGCCATCCGATCCCATGACACCCAATGTTTCTTCCCCTCCATAGCCGCGTCCCAGATGAAGCCCACCCAGATTTTATAAACATATTTCATAACCCCTTTAGGAACGTTCGTGGACGCCATTGCATGGACTAGGATCACAGTTAGCACACTGTTAACTGACGCGATGAGACCCCAAAATGAGAGCAAGTGGTTCTTCTAGTTAAGGATGCGGTTTGTGATCATACTTACCACCTTATCAAAATACTTGATGCGCGTTCTACCTGGATAAATCGGCATTCCCAAATATTCAATGGGAAACTGACCTCTTTGCATGCCCAACCTTCTACTCAGGTGTTCTTCCTTCCTTGATCCATAGTTGTTTGAGACGTAAAATTTTCTTTTATCTTTATTTATAGCTTTTCCACTCCAGTATCAGTATTCCTCTTTAATTCTATCAATCCCCTGAATCGATCACCGACCCGCATTCATGTATATTATGGAGTTGTCAGCAAACATGATATGGGAAACCGTTGGTATGTTCGGTTTCCTTCGGTAAGGGAGGATGTCTCCCTCTTCAATTCCTCTGTTGATCTGTTGGCTAAACACCTCCTGCATTAGGATTAAAAGGCTTGGATAAATTGGGTCTCCCTGACGTAGCCCTCACACAGCCTGGAAAAACCCATTGGATCTGCCCATAAAAGTGACTGACAACCAAGGGGAGCTGAAGCAGCGAAAAAAAATATCACGTACCCTCACTGTAAACCCCATGTGAATCAGAACTCTGTTAATGAAACCCCATTCCGGCCTATCATAGTCTTTTCTCATGTCCAATTTGATGATGATATTAGACCCATAATACCTGGTGTTAATTTCTCTAATCATTTCATAGGTGAGGGCCATTGCACCTTGAATTGACCTACCTTTTACAAAGCCATGCTTCTCAAGTGAGATGCACTTGGGGAGAAAACTAGGCAGCCTTTGATTAATAATACTCGCCAATATTTTGTATGGAAAGTTTCACAGGCTGACCAGTTTGTAATGAGATATTGAGGATGGATCATTGATCTTCGGGATAGGCACCAAGGACGTCGCACAAGCCACCTAGGGGAGGCTTCCGCCCTGAAAGAAATCATGAATCACCCCAATGATATCTTTCTTGATTGTATCCCATGAGTATCTGTAAAAGGATCCTGGGAAATAGTCGGGGCCTGGGGCACTCTCTGGATTTAACTTCCTCATAGCCTCATAAATTTATTTCTCCATTGGGATACTGCCCATGAAATCATTCATCTAAGAAGTCACAAAGTTTTGCAGCTCCCCCAAGAGCTCTACCCCCTACTGGGTAGCCATCACGCAAGGAAAAGTTTTTACCAGACAGCAGGTCTCTGAAGAAGTCGTGAGCCATCCCCCTACCACTTCTTTGTGCCCTGAGTAGGATCCATCCTCCAACTCAATAATTGGTATGATAGGGTGCCTCTTCTATTTGATACATGTGTGAACGTAAGAAGAATTTTTATCTCCCTCTCTTAGCCATTTCGTCTTTGATCTTTCCCTGTCTCTTCTCTCTTGAGATAGGAGCATGCTTGCCATTTCATTTTTCTTATCCATAAGCTCTGCATAAACCTGTTCGTCCGAGGTCTCCTCCAAACTCGTCTCCAGTCTCTCAACTACACGTTTCAGATCCTCCAAGCATTGGTCTGCTGGAGCGATGTTCCAAGCCCACTGGTGAAGCCTTTCCTTGAGCTTCCTCAGTTTGTTATGCAAGGCCACCCAATTATGGCCTTGAACAATTTCATCCCACGACGCCGTAACCACCTCCTTTTAACCCAGATTCTCACGCCACTGAATACTGAATCTGAAGCTGTCGTGGTTAGAGTGTGACACTGATAGAGAAAGCAATAGGGGAGAATGATCTGAAACCCCATGGACCAAGTGATTAACCTTTTCATTTGGAAACATTGTGAGGCTTTGAATGCCGGCAAGACAATGATCCAGATGGCTCCAACAGTGATTTCTCTCCTTTTGATTGTTACACTAGGTAAACCTGTCTCCTGAGTATCCCAGATCCATAAGCCCCATCCCCACGACAAACTGATTGAAGTCCATACTAGCCTTCCTGGAAAATGCTCCCCGACCTCTCCTCTCCTCTGGGTCCATGACAACGTTGAAGTCCCCCCCAATGAACCAAGGAAGACCCCTTGGGTCGAAGTCATAGAGATCCTGCCACAGAGCCTCCCGACGGTGGGAGTCGCAGCTTCCGTACACCACAGAACTGAGGAACACACTCGTGTTGCAAGTTATTTTGATGGTGATATATTGCTCACCAGTCTATACCAGATCCTACTCAACGTCGTTATTCTAGAAGAGCCATATGTGTTCATTTCCGGGTGCTGCGTGCATGAAATTGCGTTTTGTTATCCTTTGGGAGAACTCTCCAATTCTATCAGGTATTTGCTTCTGTTCGAGAATGGAAACGAGATGAACCATGTTCTTTTTGGATTCTGACGGTACGATGTCTGTTTTCATCAGAGCCCCCAAGCCGCGTGGATTCCATATGGGGATAGGTATCATTGGGAGACATAGGGCCCGAATTTGACCCCGGGCGAAGTGGTCTCTGAGAGAAGGAAAGGGATGCATTCCCTGGATAACTGTCACTTTGATCTTGATCTTTTACAAGTGCCCGAACGGATAGCTGAAGGCCCCTGCAAGGAGGAATCATGTTGATGGAGGATCTTGGAGGGACTTCCCTTCGCTTCTCTCGGTGGGGTTCCGTACGAAAAGCAAACCACCATTGCTCCTGTATCTCCCGTAGAAGATTGGATAGTGGCCCTCTTACACCCTTTCTCAACCATTGGCCTAGGAGCGATCACCGATGAAACTTGTGACTCACTCCCCTCGTACGGTTGAGAAGGCCGCCCTTCAAAGGGGAAGGGAAGAAAATCCAGAGGAGGCGAAAGGCGAGTAAAGAGCATTCCCAGAAAGGCCCCCTCTACTAACATCCAGGAAGTCGCGATAAAATTCCCCATATCTAAAAAAGCCAAAGGAGAAGAGACTTTCATACCTGAAGAAGACATCTCCTTACTAGTGGGGGCCTCTCTTACTTATTTGGATGAAGAGGGAAGTTCCACATCAGGGGGAGCCGAATCGTGACCGACGCTTGCGCAGGGATCAGCTGAAAGGTTCTCTAGGGGGCCTCCCAACTCGCCTTCTCAGCCGAAGGATCGGTATGAAGAATCTCTGGGTCACCATGAGAAGCCTTACCCCGCGAATTCGAACCTTTCTTCCTGCAATTCTGCAAGGAGTGACCCTGGATAAGGCATGCTGAACAGAACCAGGGCAATACAGGAAAGACAACATCCTGCTTCCACTCGAACGAGTCTGAAACCTTCACCGAAAGCATCTCTGGAACCGGCAAGGATAGGTCAAGCTCGATGCAGATCTTAGATTCCATGGTTTCATCGCCCCGCCGCGTACGATCATCCATGCAGAGAAACCTTCCAAGAAAATCACCAATGGACTGAAGAATAGCCAGTTTCTGAAAAGGGAGGGGAAGTCCAGGAAGGAAAACCCACAGCGAAGGGGCTCTCCTTCCCCTTGTGAACATCAATAGACCAACGAGCCATATTGAACCACCATCGACCCCAAGAATGAGGGGATGAGAACCACGCCTTAACGAAATCTGTATCTGACGCAAAAACCTGAAAAAACGAGGAATGATGGATGGCTGAGATGCACACAGGAGACGACAGCCCCAGGACGCCACAAAACATTTGAAAACCGAGAGGGACGGTTTCGCTGAACCAAAGCGAGCTACCAGAGTCCATTTAAAGATGGAGACAACATCATCCAAAGCGGAAGCCTGGATCTCCGAAGATACCTGATTCCCAGACTGAGAAATACAAGGAGAGAAAACTCCTGATGCCTTAAATCACGGCTCCAGGGGAAAACAGGACGACCCGCACAGAACTTCCTTGAAGGAGCAATCTGCACCTCAGACCGATGCGATGGGAGTTAGAGGCCCCTGCAGAGACAGAGAGCCATCAGCTGAAGGAGGGAAGCCAGGAATGAAACTCCCTGGGGCTGGAGACGCCTCCGGCGAGCAAACCTCCGCAGGCTTGATGGTCGAAATTTTTAGAAAACCACAAGGCGTGTGGGGCGCGTTCTCGGGAGTCATTTTCAGTATTCTAATTACCATGGTAAACCATGTTTTGGTGATTCTTATGCCCATGTGGTAAACTTGGATAAGTAGTAACCATTTTCTCAAAAAGTCTTCCAGGAATACCTCTAGTATTAGATATAGGGGATCTAGTTCATTATAATGAAGCCTCATTCGATATAATTGACCCATTCTAAATAGAAATAGTATGAACTGGGTTTTCCGGTTGTTTGTGATACATTGGATTATTTTAGCATCCCTAGAATCATTCCTCAAGGAATATTGAAAAAAGAATAAATCACATATTGAATGGGACATCTAGATATATTCAAGGCTATTTCCACTATACACCCTTAGTCCCCCCGGATTTCCTTCTCAAATACAACGAGATACTATGGGTCTTCACATGTGTTCCTTACTACTAAGAAATTTTCATATATCTCACTAAATATAGGGACCCATCCAATCATATGGAGGTTATATAGACTAATTCAATCTTTTATGTGATAAAAGTGGAATGTGTTTATATGTTGAGAACACCTAATCCCGGGTTCAAAACTTTTAATTGGTAATAGTAATACCTTTTTATTACCAATGTATAGTATAGAGTCCAACATTAGGTATTCTCTAGAGGGCTAGTGCACACAAAATAGTTTTTCACTTTTATGTTGTTTTATGAAAATTGATTTTCATTTTGTTTAAGAATTTAATGTGAAAAAAATTAAAATATTGGAAATAATTGATTAAAATTATTATTGGATCAGTCATGGATATATCAATTATAATTATATCATACTATCTAACTTTCCCAATATTTTTTTCTAGAAGGTAAGAGAGAGATTACCCAATATATTCTTCTCTCCCCAAGGATTAATAAGGATTACTGAGAATATTCCTAACTAAAATATCATTTTGTACTACCATCCTTTCTATATGCATGAACATTGAAGAAGGTCATCATATTTTATTAGGTAAATCCCAAATTGGGTTATGATGTTCCAAAAAAATAAAAAATATCAATCATAACTCCAATGAATTTCATATAATCATTAAGAACATAAAATGTAACATTAGTATATTCCATCATATTCAAACCAGACTTTGGAAATAGAAGATTATGGATCAATGAATAGGGAAATTAATATTGATAGAATCTAAACATAATATAATCCCAATAGAAAATAAAAACCAAAAAAAGAAAATTAAAAATAGAAAATGGAAGAAATTAAGAGCGTTATAAATTTAAGCACAAAAGTAAAGCATAATAATTTGGTTTATACTAGCAATTTATGGATCAGTTAAGGCTTTTACCCCTCTATGTGAAGGTTAAAAGATATGTTGTGGGAGAATTAAGGAATCTCAAAAATGAATGAATAAAAAAGAAAGAAAAAAAGAATATAATTTAATAGGAAGTCAATATCCTGAACTTCCACTCACCAAGAGATACTCTTCTAAATCCAACCTAGTATTATATTTATAGGAATAGGTCATGTAAAATATTCCATAAATAAAATAATATATTTATTTTTGATCAATATCAGGGTTTCTCAAGTGTTATGAGTCAAAAGGTTCTCCTCCCATCAGTATTTACAGCAAATTCCATTGAAACTGGGTTTAACCTACATGATTCATGGAATGAAAAATGTGTTATGCCTTGAATTTTTATTCTGCTACTCCCAATATTGTTTTTCTTGTTATGAACTTCACCCCATAAATTTTATTTAGTTTCACATCATGAATTATATTGTCATGATGGGAATGATTATTTTCTTATAGCTTCACCTCTTCTCTGGAATGATTTTCAAGTTTAGATATTGGTAGGCATCATATGGTCACTACCCATCACGGGAAGTATCCTTATAATATAGTTCTTGATATGATTTACACTTTTATAACATTTTTAGTCAATAATTGTATCTTACAATAAATTACAAAATCAATTAATCATCAGAAATATTTTCCAATTAAATTAAAATAAATTGATTTATATGGTAATATATATGCCTAAATGGTTCTTTCAATTCTCACACTGATAGAAATTTCTTTTCCTCAAGCATGTTATCTTAACAAAAATTGTGTCGGAATACCATGTTAAAAATATTAAAATCTCAAATTAATTAAACAAAATATTATTAATGGGGGATTAATCTTTCATGTTCCACATAAAACATCAATCCAACCTAACACTCATCAAAGAGACTAATAAACAAAATTATTTTACTTTTTAGCAGTTAAAAATAGTGGATTATTTCTTTTTTTCATTTATATATGATAGTTAATTATTTTCAAACATGCCATGTCATGTTTTACCACTCAATTGATTCTTTTATTTCATCAATAACGAAAAAAGTTTTTGTAGATTTATTCTCATAATATGAGAACATAACCCTTTTCTATATTCTTTTAAAGGGTATATATTGTCCACAATTCAAAGAACAAATTCAAAAAAAATCATGAGGAATTTGAAAAAAAGGTTTTGATGGAAATGATGGTTATGGTTGGTAGGGATTTTATGTTTAAAAAATTAATGATAAAAATGAGGATAATCTAATAATCATACTAAGTGATATAAAAAGTAAATTTAACTGAAATTCTCCATAATAAAATGATAATTATAATTTCCTAGAACAAAAAAAATGTTCTTGATCAATGTATGTATAATGAATGATTTTCACTATATTAATTTTTTTTCTATTCCCCATTTTTCTCAATTATTTTTTTAAAAGTTATTATTTGAAAAAAAATCTCACATCCACCCCTAACCACATATGATAAAATCATTGGTGTGGAAATGATGATTTTTTTAATTTCCCAAAACAAAACCCATTATATTTAAATTTTTTAATTTTTATATGATTTAAGAACAATATAATTTTAATGAATATTAAATGATTCTATAACAATACCCATGATAAAACCACCACACTTTTTCCTTACAATATAATACGTCCCTTATTCCAATACGTTCATCACCCATACACATTATGATTAGAATATCATGAAATCTAAATTGGTTAGGGTTAGAATGGATATAATTGAATTATAATGTGGCTCATCAAAAGTGAGTTAATCCTTGGATTATTTAGGATAAACATGGATTGATATAAAATATTGTCTTAGGAAGAAGTTCTTATTAAAAAAATTCCCCAATCATAATAAATATCATTTATTACATTAATAGATTTTAGAAGTTCCAATGAATGTTATAGAATGAGAAATTCCCCATGATCAGTCATGCGATATTCTCATCATAAAATAGGAATTATTTAGTTTACAAATAAACATGGTAATGGAACATATAAATTTGGTACAATCACTCATGTCATGGGATAATATGAAAAAATCATTCCACATGAATTTTTGAGATTCAAAGTATGGAAATTGTAGGGAAATTTATTATAAATAAATCAACTAATTAAATTAAATCATGATTCATAAATATTAATTTACTAATTATTAATTTACATTTAAATTATCTATTTACTCATTGAAACTCATTATCTTTAAAATAAAAACATGAAATAATGGGATTGATAATAAATTCATGTCTCATAGGCAGTAAGAAAGAGAAATATCGATAACTGTCGAAAGAAAATTTTATTATAAATCACAAAAATAGATTTAACAGTATGAGGGGAAAAAAATAATTCATTGAAACTAATACAGCACTTTAAATGATTCTTTAATTGGGATGTGTAGGTTCTATTTTCATAGTTATATCCTACAACATTTTCAATACATGAATTCTCTTTTCATGATGATAATTCATTTTATAGTGTGAATTAGGTAAAATTTATTCATGTTTTCTTGTTCCATTTTGATTGAATAGTATGTAAGAAATTAAAAAGGTTATAGTGAAGGACAATTTAATTATGGTTAAATAGAAATAGTTAAAAGAGTGAACTAAGGATTTTTTTTTCAAAATCTCAAGTTACCGCCCAGATGTGCTTTTGGTTAACATCGTTGGTTACAACTAAAATGAACCTTTTAAAAGAAATAGTGGAATATAGGATTCAATCCTAATATATAATGTTTTAAGGTTTTTATGTTTTTAAAAATTGATTATTCATGAAAATTTATTTTAAATGGAATCACTACATTTAATAAATAGTT
Organism: Viscum album; assembly: GCA_963277665.1. Taxonomy (NCBI): domain Eukaryota; kingdom Viridiplantae; phylum Streptophyta; class Magnoliopsida; order Santalales; family Viscaceae; genus Viscum; species Viscum album. Next base: position 439,676,370 of record OY728141.1, on the reverse strand, counting down.
AAATAGAGGTACACCCTAGTGGGTTGTCATTAGTAAATAGGGGGGAGTATAATATCATCCACTAGTTATAGATATAGGGTTCTATGATAATTATTAAATCTGTTACAATATATATTGAATGAGGTTTTTATTCTATCCTTGGAAACATTCATAACACAAACGAGTATACAAAAAAAATTATAAATTTTTCTTACATTAGTAATGAATTTTATCATGAAGGAGTTTAATTTTGGAGTTTTATAATAACAACTGAGATCTAAAAAGTAATATTCATGGATGAATTGTCTTGTAATGGGAGGTACTTGATGTTTTTTGTAAATATTAAAATTATCACAAATGTGCGTCACGATTTCATCTAGATTCTTCAACTAAAATGCCATATCCTTTAAGGAATTTTTATGGTCTGTATTAAACTAATGTATAATTGAGTAGGTTTAGTGTTCCAATACCATTAAGAGGTGGGATTTATTTCTATAAATAAAATACTAAGGTATCATTTATATAGTTTTTTATTGCAGATCATACTATACTATATGGTTTCTTCCAACCATTTACTCATATCCTTACTATTGTGGTTGAATATCTTTTCTTGAATACCTTTCATTTACTTGTTGTAAACTTCTTGTTGTCAATTATTATTTAGATTGTACGATGTTTCTATTTTATGACGATCCTAATATTTTTAATTCCTCCATTGTCATATTGAAAAAAAAAATCAGTCTCTTTGTCATTGATAATGTCTATGGGCACTCCAAACCTAAACAATATTTTAATATTGAAAAAATCACAGACAACTTTAGCATCATCATTCTCGAGGGATTTTTCCCACCATTTGGAAAATTAAACTATAGAATGAATTATATATGAATTATCAAATAACATTATAAATGATCGCATGAATTATATGCCCCATACATCAATAATATAAAAAATCCTTCTAGTTTTTGATTAATTTTTTTGTTTTGATATATATCCATAAAAATAGAGTTTTTAAACTTCTTTTGAAATTCATGGGAATATTTAAATAGTATCAGATAATAAATTTTAAATTATAAATTTTTTGGCTATCCTTAGGGTCCAAATGGAATCCACAAGCTAGTATTTTAAATAATTAAAAAATAAATGCAATTTTATTTTTCCATATCAACGTTATTATGATTTAGTCATGGAAAATTTCATATACTAATGGATCTTTCCAAAATATAAAAACTAGATTGAGGCTTGTGTTTGTTCATTTGACGGGAGTATAAATAAAAGGGTACCCATAATGTTACAAAATTATTAAAAATGTTGTAATACCATGATACATATCATTATATAACATATATAAATTCTATTGAAGAAAATGAAATTTAGTGGACTCAGATATGGAGTTTCTAATTTCATGGTGTTGGGAAGTATACTGAGGTGATCTGTGACCGAATTATTTATCCTATTTCGTCCATAATTTCTAAGTGGAACTCAAATAAAGGTAACATCTATCTCACATACCTTGTCTTTACATTATCTTTATTCAATAGATACCTATGTGTTTCTTGAAAATGTAATATGATAATTTTAGTTCGATAATATAATATTAGACTTTTTTGAGTGATTTTTTTCATAGATGTTATTTTTTAGTGGTTGTGTAATTATGTTTTGTAGAATCCAATTTCATTGGTTAATAAGCTCTAACTATTGGATTTTTATCATATAATTTATATAGGGAAACTCCCACATCTTCGTTTGACGAATCATAGAGTGTGTCAAAATGATGGATCATGTTGGGTTGTTTCATTATTATTAGTGTAATTAGCCATATATAAAGTTCATCAATTTATTTCATACAAAAATTAATAAAATAATGTTCATCTTATTTTAAATGTAATATTGTGATAAGGGGAAATATTAAAAAATTATTTGATAAATATTTTGTAAAATCCTATATATCCAAAAAAAAATATCTAAACTATTTCAATCATGTTAGATATTGAATGTAATTTATTTATTAAACCCTCAAATTATCCACTTTAATTCATGTATACAAAATTATCTTCCCTAAATCTTTATTTTTTTGAATATTTTTTACATAAAATTTAAAACAATTTTTTTTTGAATTTACTTTTCCAATCATTTCCCAAATTTCCTAAGAAATGGTGAAATTAATTTCTAAAAGATTATAAATTAAGAATGAAACAACTCTAGGAATGAAATGAAAAAAATATTACCGAAAACATTTGGGATGTACTTGGGGAGTTTCATATCCCAAAGTAATTATATTATTGTAAATGGTTTAAAAGTATCAATATGGTAATATTCTCTCAGTCATTATGTGAAATTGGAAGCATAATGTATCTGAAAAAACAATAAAATAGTAAATAATTATTTTTTATTGCAACACATTTTAATATTATATTGATGAATCAGATATATAAGTGGTCTTTTTAATTAATTTAACACCCCTACTCTAGTTACCTATAGTCTACATAACATTGGCATGATCAAAGGAGATCATGTCCTGGATGACCGATCAGTTTAGTATCCTTTGAAGTACTAGATACATACTTAAGTTTTACATTACATTTTGAAATAAAAAAACAACAAAATTGTGTTTCGTTTGAACAACATCATATCCCTTGGCCTATTACTGTAGGTAGTCATAATATACTTCTTCACATCTTGGGATAAATAAAACATAAGAAAGGGGTGAGCTCAGATGCTCAGTAAGGATAAAATTATTGGAGAAAAAATTATATATAATAAAAATAATTTAAGGCAATGTATACGACTAAAACAGAAGCCTTTTAAACATAAACATCATCATAATAAATAATAGATAAATAAAATAATTTCATTTTCACATTCACATGGATATTATACTAGTCGAATAATCACATGTAATATAAATAGGTAATTTCAAAATGATAGAATGCCTAATGTCAGACATCATAACCACAGAGTCAAGGTCCCATTCCAAGACAAAAAATAATAATTTTGTCAAGGCCTTGTCCCAACAAAATAGTCTATCACATGAGACCAATTGATGCTTCAAGGAGCTATATAGGGCCCCACCTATCACTTACTATGTCGAATTCATTGCTCGTAGGAAATGGATGAAACAAACATAAACATTCATATTAAAAATAGAATATGAAATGTTAATACTTTAAACATAATCCATGAATGGTATAAAAATATTACATCCACAGTCAAACATTTCACAATTCCTTCAATACAATATAGAAGTTTGTATCATAATAAATCAACTTCAAACAATCATAAAATCCAACGAAGGATGTTGACATAGAGGAAATGAAAACTATTTGAGATAAATATATATTTATTTTTTTTAAATTATTTAAAACTCATGTAATTATAAAAGAAAAAAATTATTTTGAAAAAATTATTATATGTTTTTAAGGGAAGATTCGAAGGTGTTATAACGATAGAAAATAGCCGCACCCATCATATAAGTTAAAAAACATTCATTTCACAATTTGTCAAAAAGGTCATAACGTACATAGTTTAGAAAGTATACAGAAATATTCCGTTCAAACCATTTTATTAAAATTTAATCAAGTATATAAATGAAATTCACCCATATTATAGAAAATTTTAAAAATGTTTTGAAATACATTTTTAAGAAACACAGATGTGGATGATAAAGATGTCCCATTAGATACTTATGTATAAAAAACCTCGGATAATCAAGATATTGTAAAATTAACCACCACCTTGTACTTTTTCTAAGTCATGGGTAGGTTAACCTATTTTATAATGGTTAAATATTTTTTATTAAATTATAAATGAACCAAATACATAAATATGATATCATATATGATCCTCTAATACTACTTTGTTAATAATATTTCAGTATTATCATTGTTTCGGGAGTTAACTGATTCATTTTTCTTTATATGATTTGTTACATAAGTCCTTTTTGTTATGGGTATAATGTATTTAAATCAAATAAAAAATGATATTAAGTTATTAATCATTATTTTTAATCATTAAATTAAAATTTTTAATGAATGGTTATGATGGGGAACAAAATCTCATCACGTCTTGGACACGGTAGCTGTATATACACACGAGGGAAAATATCATTCTATTAGTAGTGAAATAGTATATAATTGGATGGTATATTATATATACAGAATCATTTAAATGTTAAATTTATTATTTAGTTCAATTATACTCATTATTATACCAATCCAAATAATGAAGTGTTGAATAACAAACTAGACCATGGCATGGAGACGGTAAGTCGTACGTACAAACATATGGCGACTTTACAATCCATAGGATGGATAGAATAATGAATATGGTTGTAACATATTTATAATAACATCACAATATGTAGAAGTTACTATAGTTATTATTTTGGTATGGAAGCAACAAATAAATAGGAAGTGGAAAAGAAAAGAACTTTTAATGTGGTGACAGAATAATTAACTCTTCTTCAGGTGTTTTCTTTTTTTTTTTGAACAAAAGGGATCATTAGGTTGGATATATGATCAATTTATGGCCTCTAGGATGAGTTGATGGTAGTTGGGAGGAGATTTTTACTGGTTTTGGCTGAGACAAATGGCTTTGGAAGTGGAATTTGTGATAAGGGGAAGTACCCTTTAATAAGAGAGGTAAGGGGCACTTTTAGAAGATCTTGAAATATTATTTTATTATAAAATAATTTTCAGTTTATAATATTTAAAAATAGATTTAATTAGAGGATAAGGTATGTATGGGTCAAAATAATATCAACCAATTGGTTTTAACTAGTTTAGTTCACTGTTGTAACCTTATCTTTTAGATTTAACTCTTAGTTAAATATTTTAACATTCACCATGTCTTCTTGTATTCATAAAATGAATGGTTAATAAACATACTATAAAATTTCATGAGAACATAAAGTGGTTAATTAATTACATATCTTACATTATATATGTCCTTTGGCCCTGCCTTAGATTTTTATGAATATTATTTCATTTAATAAAATAGTATTTGTTATAAAAAATCATTTATGTCAATTTTGACACTATATAGTATTAGGTTTTTTAAAGTAATAACAATCTTATTTATTCGAAAAAAATACATTTAATCAACCCTAACATGCCATATTAACCTAAAAAATTCATTTATGGAATAAAAAGTTTCAATTTATACATATTTTAATAATTATAATATCAATTGATTAATCACTAATTAATAAGGTAATTATTACATCATCATTCTGTCATAATTTTTTTATTATTTAATGTCTAAAAATTATAAATAAAATATAGTTATGTATTAAATCTTTTTATATTTCTAATAAATATTTATATTTAATTTTATATTATGTATAACCCTATATTAAGAATGTTTTAGGTATAAAAATCTGAATTTTACACTTTTAATTCTTCTAAAATAAAATATATTAAATGTCCTAATATAATTAAAGTTGATCAAAAAGGATCATAGTTTTGTCTAAGGGGATATTTTGGTCGAAATAAACTTATAAAATAGAATTTGGACATGTTTTCTGGTAATTATAATATCATTTTTACCTTTAACAACCCAATTTACTTTTAACGATGGTAAATAAAATTTAAATGATACTCTTTGCCAAAAATTATTTTCATCCTATTGAACAATATTTTACTTAATGATATCAACCATGACTATAGAATTTTTGAAATTCCATTCAAAGAACCAGTAGAATTACGTTCTATCCAAATTTTCAAATGTTCCTAAAAGGTGGGAAAAGACGATAAAAAGTTCAATAAAATTATATATTATTATTATTATTATTAAATGACTTAAATGAATTAAATTGGAATAATATAGGTATTATTTATATATTTTGACTTTAAAATAAATTTAAATTTTAAAAAATATTTATTTCAATAAAAATTCGGGTTTAAATAATAACGCAGTGTTTTCACTATTCATCAAAAAATGAATGTTTTCAAAAAAATACCAAAAATAAACCCCAAGAAAATTCTGATAGTCTGAATCCAAAAATGAAGTCCAATTTTAAAAATAAAATTTATTAAATTTCAAAAAGTAGGTATTACTATTCATAACTGCTTTTTAAATGGCTAGTTTGATTGGTTGTGGTGTGCTAGAACTCAGAGTTGCCTGCAACACAAGATATTGAATTATTCAAAGAGAGGCATACCATGGATGTTTGTGGTGTTACATTATCTCATCCATTAAATAATTTCTTCCTTGATTTGTCATGAATATTACTGCATAAATAGATTCATGTGTTTCTTCATCATTTGTTCCTCAATATCCCACAGTTCCTCTTCTATTTTATTGTTTTCCAAAGAACCATTACTAGAAAAGTCATCCAGTTTCACAAAAATTGTTCTCTAGTATCAATAATCATGATAGTCTATTCACAATAAGAAATATCTGGTTTTAGTTCAAATTTTTCATAGGTGAGTACATGCATTGTGTCAATAATGTATTTTATCAATAGTGATACATGGAACACATCATGATCTTTGGAGTGACTTGGTGGAATTTCCAAACAGTAAGCTACAACTAATATTAAATCTAGAATTCCAAAATGTCTGATGTACCTGGGAATTAATTATCCCTTCTTACCCAATCTTATAATACCCTTCCATGTATATACCTTCAAGAAATCATGATCACCTACTTGAAATTCCAAATCATACCTTCAATTAGCATCATTTCACATTTTTCTACATTTAGCATCTTTAAGGTGGGTTTGCATAATCTTCAAATTTTAGATTGTTTACTCAATAAGTTTTGGGCCTAAGATTTTTATTTTACCAACATCATCCCAACAAGTTAGTGTACATCTTCTATTTATATATAACACTTTATATGGTGCCATCTAAATACCTGAATGAATGCTATTGTTATAGGAAAATTCTACCAAAGATAAATACTGATCCCACATACCTTTAAATTCAAGTGATAAAGATCACAACATGTCTTCTAAGGTTTTAATATTCTCTAATGATTGTCCCTCAGTTTGAGGGTGATAGGTAGTGCTCAAATGAAGTTCAATATCTAGTGCTTTCTGAAGACATTTCAAGAATCATGACGTAAAATGGGGATCACGATCAGAAAGAATCTATAGGTGTAAACCATGATGTATTACAACATCATTAATATATAGTCTTACTAAAAATTCACATGGAAAATCTTCACTTACAGAAATAAAATGTGCTAACTTGTTAAGAAGATCCAAAATGACCCATGTTGCATCATTCCATGTAGGAGTCTTTTGTATCCCTATGAAAAATTCCATCATAATATCATCCCATTTAAACTATTGTATGGTAAGAGGTTTCATGACTCCTCTAAGATGTTGTATTCCAGCCTTCACATATTGAAAAAACATACATATTGACACATAATCACAAATTTCCCTCTTTATGTTGTCCCAAAAAAATGTTCCTTCAAATAAATATACAACATAGTGCTACCAGGGTGTATAGGGAAATTGAAGCTATGAGCAGAATCTAACAATTACTTTTTTATAGTAGGTAAATTGGGAACACAAAGCCTCTTCCCAAATTTCAAAATTCTATCTTCATATACTATGTCGATTAATCTCCCATCGTTTACATCTTTAATTTTATTTTAAAACTACTCATTATCAGTATGAGAACATTTTATCATTTCTAGTAAAAATGGTTTGGAAACCATTTGAAAAAGTATTTATCTTTTAACTTCCATGATTATTCTAATAACCATCTTCGCACGATCCATGAACATAAGATCTCTTTCCACTATCATCTTTTCCAGATATCAATGATCCTTTTGGCTCAATTAATTTTTCACTTTATTTCCCTTCCTCGGGTAGTAGTGTATAATTAAATCATAATACTTCAGTAGTTAAAGCCATCATCATTGCCTCATTTTGAGTTCTTTCTATGAGATAATATACTTCAAACTCTTGTGATTGGTATATATCTTATATTTTTCACCTTAGAGAGAGTGTTTACAAATCTTCAATGAATATATTATAACAGCTAACTCTAGATCATGAGTAGGATACTTTTGTTCAAGAATTTTTAGTAGTCATGATGCATACGCAATAACTCTATCATTATACATAAAGACACAACCAAGTATTTTCTTTGAAGAACATTATAAATAACTAACCCATCATTTCTGGATGGTAGAGTCAAGATAAAAGCATTGACTAATATTATCTTCCATTATTCAAAATATTCTTCACACACTTTTCTCTAAACAAATTTAACCCCTTTATGTGGGAGCTTGGTTAATGGGTTAGCCAATTGGGCAATATTCTGGACAAAATTCTGATAATAACCTGATAAACCAATAAAAATGTATACCACAGTTATACTCATTGATTCTGTCCATTCTATGATTGCCCTTGTCTTTGAAGAATCAACATATATTCCATCTATAGAGGCAATATAGATGACAAAAGCAATCTCCTAAAGTCGGATTTCACACTTGCTAAACCTCCCATATAATTGATTTTATCTAAGAGTATTTTGAATAGTGCCCAAGTGATTTTCATGATCTTCATAGATTTTTGAGTATACCAAGATATCCTAAATAAATACCACTACAATGTCATCAAGATATACCTTGAAACCTCTATTCATTAGATCAAGGAAAACAGAGGGTGCAATAGTCAGTCCAAAAGGAATTATTGTAAACTTCTAATGACCACACCTGGTAAAAAATGATGTCTTTATGAATTCTTCCTTCATCACGCACAATTGATGATATCCAGATCTAAGATCAATCTCAAAAAATATTGAATTCCATGAAGTTGATCCAATAAATCATTAATATGAGGTAGTGGATACTTGTTCTTTATTGTTACAACATTGATCTCCATGTTGTCATTGCACAACCTCATAGATCCGTCATTATTCTTAAAAACATGAAAAGGGCCTCCCCATGGAGAAACAGTAGGGAGAATAAATCCTTTATTACTCCATTCCACTACTTGATTCGTTAGTTCCACAATTCCATAGTGGACATTCTATAAGGGGTCTTCAATGTGGGCCTTGAACCAGGAATTAAGTCCATGGAAAACTTAGTTTTTGGTTCTGGAAGATGTCCAGTTAAATTTTATAGAAACACATCGACATAATCTTGCACAATAGGTACCTCCCCTATTTGAACATTCCTTTACTAACTCATAGTTAATTCACTCTCTATCTCCCCAATAATTTAATTTACTAGAGATTCTGGGGTGGATCTAGATGAGAATCAGATGGTGATGTTTCTTCTCTAAAGATAAGGGATTCCTTATCGTCTTCAAAAATTATAACCTCCTTATTATTACAATAATTTTTTCATCATATTATAAAAGCCAATCAATACTGAGGATTATATCAAATTTAATAATGGGTATGACAATAAGATTAGTAGATAAAGAACTTTTATATGCTATAATGGCAAGTTATTCACAAAAATTTGTGGCAATGATACTTCCCTTAAGAGTTATGACTGAAATCTCCCTTGTTATGCCAAATTGGAAATATCTAATTTTCTTGGAAAACTAGCAATATATAAAAATGAGATGATCTAGAATCAAATAAATCATTGGCTAAATTTGAGGAAATAATTAAAGTACCTACCACCACATCATTTGGATCTTTATCCTCTGCAGTTGTGATCACATAATCTTGGCATTTCTCCCATGGAATTTTATAAGGTATGTTTTTTTGATGAATAGTAAATTTATTATCATTATTCCCCATTTCATTATAATTTTAGCATTAAACATCGATATACTCTTTATTCCCCTAGAAATCAAGAGCATGGTGTCTTTTTTACGCACACATGTAACAAAATCCCATCCCTTTTAGGCATGTACCAGGGTTTTCTTCCAACATTTATTGCAGGGTGGAAGTTAAACTTCTCCCATCTTCCCCTTATTTCTATTTATAGAGTGTTTTGTTGATTTCTTCTTCTCTTTAGTGGATTTAAAGTTGTAAGACGTAGACAATTCCTTTTCTATCTTGATAGCACATAAGACTATATCTTTGTACGATGAGACAGATTTTGAGAAAAATACTCGATGGAGAAATGGTTTCAACCAATAAAACAATCATTAAATATTACTTCTTTGGTTACGTATAAAATTTTCATCATGACTTGATAACCTTGTAATGTTAGCCTCCAAATTGGTGACATTCTAACCCTCCTTTTTCCTCAGACTCAGAAATTTCATTTCCATATCAGCTAAATGTTCTCAAAAAAAGTATTTTTCTAATAAAATCACTTTAAACTCCCTCTATTCATATTTTATACTCTTCTCTCCTCCATTTTGTTTTAAAAAATAACCACCATTGATCTGCATCTCCTGTGAAGCGATAAAATGCCATGACCACCTTTTCCCTTTCACTACTCCCCAAATCATAAAATACTTTTTCTAAGGAACATTTCCATTCCTCATCTTAACATTTTTTATAGTCCCATTGAATTTTTGTGGTTGTGGAATCATGAATATTTCTATCATTGATCCTCCACATTGTGGATTAGGGTGCTCCATATGAGTATGATTATTATTCATAACCTGAGTGAGTTTTCCCATTATGGTTATAAGCTGTTCATCACCAGTTTCATCACGAGATCTAATATAATTATCTTGGTTAGGAGGAAAATCCCTACATGGATTAGGTGCATTGATAAAATTTTTATTATTTCCACTAGGAACCATTTCTAAACAATGGATTACATAATATTATTTTATGAATCGAAATAAATAATTGGAAACTAGTAAAAGACCTAACATAAATTGAACAGTTTATCCATATAAACCACAATCAATAAAAAATTTCATTGAGGATGTATTTACTTGTAAATCCTTCTTAATGTTTTGTATTAAAAATGTTAATTATTTTAAGAATATCCCCTAGGAGTGTCAAACTAGGTGTGTAGTATGGTGCATTGTTGGGGATCAGGATACCCCAGGTCAATCCATATACTCTTTGTCAGAGTTTTTACAACTAGGTATAACTTTTCTGGAGCCACGTCCACCTGTAGTATCCAGAAAAGGATGTATTTCTTGGAAAAACCACATAATATCTACATTACCATTTTCTTTTGAACTTCTTCTATACTAATCCTCGAAGTCTATCTTAGGGTAATGTTCCCTAATAAGAGTTTTTCTAAATCTAGTTTTCAAGGTTTGTACTAAACATCCTGTGATACAAAATGTAACACCCCAACCCTAGTTACATAGAGTCAGTGAATTATTACATAATATTGGAATAATAACAAGATATCATGTATCGAATGACCGATCATTTTAGTATCCTTATAAGTACTAGATACAGATATAAGTTTTACATTACATCAAGAAATGAAAAAACAAAAACATTGTTTCTCCTTTGAAAACACTCATATTCTATAGACTATTCTTACAGGTCAATCATAATATACTTCTTCGCATCATGGGAAATATAAAACAACAGAAAGGAGTGATATTAGATGCTTAATAAAGATAACCATATTGCGGAAACTATTATAAATAAGTATAAACATTTAAGGCAATGTATAAGACTAAAACAGAAGTCTTTTAAACATAAAATTCAAAATTATATGGAAAATATAAATAAAATAACTCCATTTACTTATTCACATGGATATTCTTTTTGTCTAATAATGACATGTAATATCAATAGAAAATTTCATAATAATGGAATGCATAATGCCAGACATCCTAACCACATAGTCAAGGCCTCGTTCTGAGAGTATAAATATTAATTTTGTCAAGGACTTGTGATAAGAAACTATTTTGTCTCATGATACCTACCGATGCATCATGTGGCAAGTAGCGGGCCCCATCTGTCACTTACTGCATCAAATGCATTCCTCATTTGAAAGGGTTAAATCATAACATAATATACTTATTAGAACTAGCATACAGAATTTTAATACATTAACCATAAACCATGAATGGTATAAAAATAGCACATACACATTCAATCATGTCACAAACCTTCAATACAATATAGAATATTGTATTATAATAAATCAGCTATAAACAATCATAAAATCAAATAAATTATGTTGACATAGATGAAATATAAACTATTTGAGAGAAATATCTCATTCTATTTTGAAATAATTTAAAAGTCACATAATTTTAAAAGAACTCATTTTTTTTGAAAATATTATTTTATTTCTGTAAGGGAATCTTATAAGGTTTTTTAATGGTGGAAAATAGTCGCACCCTTATTATAAGCTAAAAACAAATTTATTTTCTTAATTTGTCGAAAATATCATAAAGTACGTATTTTGGAAAAATATAGAATGAATCATTTCAAAAAAAATTATAAGAATTCAAAAAAGGTTATAAATGACATTAACCCATAGTCTAGTAAATAGTAATCATGTTTTAAAATACATTTTTAAGAAACATGGATGTGGATGATAAACAAGTCCCAATTGATAATAATATATAAATAACCTCAGAAAAAGAGAGATTATAAAATTAACCCTTACATTTTACTTTTCCATAGTTGAGGGTAGTTTAACCTCCTTTATAGTGGTTAAATAATTGTTATTAATTTTTAAAAGAACCACATACAAATATATGATATCATATATGATACTCTAATATTTCATTATTAATAATATTTCAGTAGTATCATTATTTTTGGTGTTAACTGACTTGTTTTCATTTATATGATTTGTTACATAAGTCATGGTTGTTATGAATATTATGTATTTTATTCATATCTAGAATGATAATAAGTTTTCAAAAATTATTTTTAATAATTAAATTTAAATTATTCTATAATGGTTTTGATGGGGAATGAATTCTCATAGCGTTATAGAGATAGTAAGACATAGGTACACACATGCAAAAATATCATTCTATTATTAGTGAAATTAAATGTAATTGGATGGTATATTATATATAATTAATCATTAACATATTATATTTATTATTTACATCAATTATACTCCTTATTATAACCATCCAAATAATGAATTGTTGAATAACAAACTACACCACAACGTGCAGATGGTAAGCCGTACGTATGCACAAATAGTGAGTTTGTCATTCATAGGTTGGATAGAATAATGGATATTGTTTTACCATATTTATAATAACATAAAATTATGTATAAGGTAATGAAGTTATTATTTTGGTATTTAAACAACAAATAAAGAGGAAGTGGAAGAATAAGATAACTTTGAGAGAAGTGATGAAATAATTACCTTATCTTCAGGTGTTTCCTTTTGATTTGAACAAAAGGGATATTTATGTTGGGTTTCAAATACACATAAGGACTCTAGGTTTAGGTGATGGTAGTTGAGAGGAAATTTGATCTGGGCTTTTCCGAGATAAATGGATTTGGAAGTTTCAATAGAAGATAATTGGAAGTACACTTTTATAAGAGAGGTGAGGGGTACTTTAGGAAGAGCTTGAAATATTATTTAATTATACAATAATTTTTGGTTTGTAATACCTAAAAATAGATTTCTTTAGTATCTAAGGTGGGTATGGGTCTAAATACTCTCAACCAATAGGTTTTAGACATGTTTAGGTCACTATATTAACCTTATCTTTTAGATTTAATTCTTAGTTAAATAGTTTATCTCTTACAATGTCTTCTTGTATTCTTACACTATATGGTTAATAATGTTACTACAATTAACCAAGTGAACCTCAAGTGGTTCATTAATGTCATATATTAAAGTATTTATGTATTTTGTAAGAACCTTATATTTTTTTAAAAATTATATGATTTAATAAAATAGTACTTGTTATAAAAACTCATTTATGTGAATTTTGATACTATTTACTATTTGGTTTTTGTGAAAGTCATAAGAATATGATTTATTCAAAAAAATACATTGAATCAACTCTAACATTTTTTATTAACCTATAAGATTCATATATGAAATCAAAAGGTTCAATTTACATTTATTTTAATATTTAAAATATTAATTATTTTAATCTTCTATTAATAAGGTAATTACTACATCATCATTGTGTCATAAATAAATTTAATTTTTTCATGACTAAAAATTAAAAATAATATAATATGATGTTTTAAATATTTTTATATTTCTAATTAATATTAATAGTCAAATATATCTTATGTATTACCTTTATTAAAAATGATTTATTTATTAAAATTTGAATGTAACACTTTTAACTATTCTTTAAATAAAATATAATAAATTTCGTAATCTAATCCAAGTAGAACAAAAAGGATGATATTTTTTATAAGGTTTATTTTGTTCTAAATACACTTATCCAATAGAATTAGGACATGTGTTAGGGAAATTATAATATCATTTTACCTTTAATTACTTTACTTACATTTAACCGTGGTAAATAAAATTCAAAAGGTACTAATCACCAAAAAATATTTATATCCTATTAAACAAAATTTTACTTAATTATGTGAACCATGTCTCTGAGATTTAAGGATTTCAATTTATATAAGTGGTATAATTAATTTCTATGAAAATTTTCAAATGTTCCTAGAAGGTGGGTAAAAGTCCGAAAAAAGTTCAATAAAATTATATATATCTTATCTTATTATCAAACGACTTAAATGAAATAAATTGGACTAATATAGGTATTATGTATCTATTTTGACATTAAAAATAATTTTAAATTAAAAAAAAATTATTTAAAAAAAAATTCAGTTTAAAAGAATAACGTAATGTATTTTCACTATTACTAAAAAATTGAATGTTTTCAAAAAAATACGAAAAATTCAACATAATGAAATTTGTATATTTCTAATCCAAAAATTAAGACCAATTTAGAAAATAAATTTTCAAAAATTTCAAAAATTGGCTATTATAATTCATAACTTCTTTTTAACTGGCTTGATTGATTGGTCATGGTGTGCTAGAACTTGAAGTTGCGTAAAACGCAAGCTATTGAATTATTCGAAGAGGGGTATAACATGGATGCTTGGGGTGTTACAAGTAAGATGATTCATGTTTATATAATATATACAGATTCTACAAAAAAAATTCACCAACATGGGAATCAGTAAATTTTGTTCCTTAATGAAAATGGTTATACTCATTTTCTTTGGGGCAACATGAATAAGTAGACCCATTGTGAATAAGAGATCATGTTAATGATATTGGATGCCAACATTTTTTTTCACAACCTTCATGATGGTGGGATTAAATCAACATTGTGTTTATCTGAATAGTTTTGAATCCCCTTCTAACTTGATTTTATATGAGCATAATTTGAATTTAATTTTGGGTATCTCTCCTCAAATTTGTCATATGGATAAAAAATTAATTTTTAAGCGGTTATTAATAGTTTGGTCTTGGGTTCCATATCAATTATTGAGAGTTATAATTGGTAATATATCTCCTACCATGCGGTATAAATAATTTATATCATGAGAAATTTATTTTATTCTATGAATTAGGGGTTGGTCCAGGAATGATGTTGAATTGAGGTTTTTTACTTCTAAATCTTCATTATCTTGTATCATATCAGCTAGTTTTGATTCTAAAAGTGGTATGTTGATTTCATCCATTGGATATATTTCTTTAGTGTAGTTTGGATGTTGTTATTCTTATAACCTAATTTAATGATTATTTTTAAAAGGTAATGTACTTTGAATTTACATATTTTCTATTCATTAATTTTGTAATGTAATTTATTTTATTCCTTAGGAAAACTTGTCATCTTATCTTTTTGTTGGATGGGTTTAACAAAAAATGTTCCTATAATTTTATTTTTTCCTTGATTCAGGATGAAATTCATTGGGCTCAGGTAGATAAATATATTTTCCACTCATTTTTTTAATCTTTATTAAATTTTCATTGGGATTAATGAGTTTTTTGTGCATGTAGTTTTCTTATGTTTTGGATAATATTTATGTGATATTTTCAAAAATATTGGACAACTCTTTTACTTTGTTATTTATCTCTTAAATATTATATCCATGGTGGGATTTCTAAGAACTTTATGAATGTTTTTCATAAGGGTTGTGTTAGAATGTTGGTTGTGGAATGGATTTCTACTAGTATAGTGGATTACAGTATTGTTGAATTGGAAGTGGGTTCTAGTATTACTATTGTTGGAAAGGAGGTTGTGGTAGTAATTGTGTTTTATAGAAGTGATTAACATGATTTTTTATATTTTTATATCCCACTTGTGCTTGAGGTCTTAATGTTTCATTATTAAACAATTTCAATGAATGGAATTATTTTTCCAATCTTTTTCCCCCAGAATGTGAGTACATTGGGGAGTTAAATTATTAGTTGAAGGAAACAAACCACATACCTAAGATTTTTGTTGTTTTCAAATTTTTATGTCATAGATACTTGTTTCATAAGAGTGGCTTTTCATAAACATCAGTTTTAAGTAGTTTTTATGAATCATTTGTTCTTTCCACATAAATAACTCTTATGCTTGTACCTATAAATTCAAATTTATATGAGTTATATTAAATCTTCTAAATTAATAACCTTTATTCTACTAGAAATTTATCTATAAATACTATTATATATTATGAATATAGAATGTTTCAATATTTATTGAGAAGACATTGTTATCAGAAAATAATAATGTATAACTCATCCCCAACATGATCTGGGGAACTTGTACAAATTTTCTTCAAGCATTTATAGAACTCATAGAGAGTTTATCCAATTTATTAGTAGATAACATAAATCTATTTTATAAATATTATGTCCTAGGAGGTGGGAAATATTATTTACATGAAGAATAATTTTAGGACATAATAGTCACTGAATTCTCCCAGTTGTAGGTTGTAAAAACATTCATTAGCCTATCCCTTAAGTGAAATTCAGAATTCCCTCTACTTTACTTTCTCTTACATGACTAATTTGGCCTTGAATTTAGAGAAGACATAGGTGAATTATTGGATATTACTATTTGGATATTCCCCCATGAGTCAATGAAATTTTGGAAGAATTTAAATCATGTTAATCCTCAATTAAATATTAATTTTCAATATATGAAATAAAGATGGTTCTCTTTTTTAGAGAAATAAGGTATAAACATTTATTTGAGGGTCTGGTTGTGATATTAAGTTATACTATTAGGTTTAAAGTGAGATATAATTGTGTCACTTGAATATGAATGTTTTATATACTCAAAATATATTTTTAAATTAATGAACCTTAATTTGGATATCTTTATTTAAATTTATAAATCATATTATTAAATTTATTATTTGAACTATAGGTTATTCAAATTTAAATACATTATTATGTTTCTCTACCCCCTATGTAATGAAAATATGTTTTGATGCACACCTTATCATGGGGCACGAAAAAAAAACTTTAATAAATAAGTATAATTTATTGTTTAAACTGAGTTACTATCATGAATACGAGTGATCAAAAAATTTCATGTCAGTTTTATTTTATTTTAAAAAAAATCATTATGGGTTTTTTTGAGAATTTATAAAGAAATACAAATTAAAAGATTTAAAATAATTTAAAAAAATAGTGATAGGGTTAGAATTGGATAGAACTATTTTAGTTCTATCATAATTTCCAAATTTTCTAATCATTTTATTCTATCCAGTAAGATAAATATTTATTAATCGAATTATCCCTATCCCTTGGACTAAAAGTGAATTGTGACAATATAAATAATTAAAATTTCAAGTTGTATAACCTATTTCATTTATTTGTGAGAATTTTAGTAGTGATTTATTAGGGAAATCCCCAATTGAGATTGTCTATTCACAATGATCCAAAATTTTCAACTACAACTCAACACATGTGTTGATGATCGTCAAGAACATACCACCTAAACATAGTCGGTACCATTATATATATAACCAAATTAAGAAGAGGGATATTATGGATCATTTAACCAGGAAATTAATATTAACGAAATCTAAAACTAATATTATGAAATTAGATAATAGACACTAATAATAGATATTTGAAAATAGATAAAAAAAATACAAAGTGTTTTATAAATAAATTCAAAAAACTAAAGCATAAAATTTAGTTCAGCCTCATACAATACTGATTACTTGATGATTTTACCCATACTTATAAAGGATAAAATGGATAATGTGGTAGAAATATAGAATCTTTAGAATTAATGAAGAGAAAATAAAGAAAGAAGAAAAATATTGTAGTAGTTTGTCATCATCATGATCTTCCCCTTTCGACTAGATTGACTTACTAATCCCCCTGGTCTTCAATTTATATGCATAGGTTTTACTTGGTATTATATAAATGAATAAATATATTAATTTCCAATTAGTATCATGGATTCATGGAGGTTTTAGGTTAAATATTTATTCTCCCATTGTTATTTTCATCAATGTCCATAAAAAAGGGTCTACACTACAAGATTTAGGATGTTACATTTGTGTTATGTAGTTAATTTTTATGTTTTTGATCTTAATTATTTTTTAAACATCTATAATTCCCCCAAAAAAATTCCAAAATGATAAGGATTTTATTGATGTCTATATTGATTCAATTTACCCTATTAATTCATTTATAGTCAAGATCTATATCCTACCAAAAAATACAAAAGAAATTAAATATAAAAAATATTAACCAATTAAAATTAAAAATGATGATTATGTTAAAATATATATTCATTAAATGGGTTGATCAATCAATAACTATAGAATGTGGTTTGGTTGGAAGTTATAAAAAATTGTGAGTTCCACACACTACTGGAAAAATGGCCTATACCCACGGTTCAAAACCGTGGGTATAGCCCCCAAAACCGTGGGTATAGGCTATACCCACAGTTTTGGGAACCGTGGGCTGGAACGACGTCGGGAAAGGTCCACAGCCTATACCCACGGTTTTCCAGAACCATGGTTATATGTGTTCTGCCACCGTGTCAACAAAACATTCCCAATTGGCACGGTGTCAATGGCTTTTTCCCACGGTTTCAAAACCGTGGGTATAGATCCTAAAATAATGCCGCAGGCGGGTTTCGATCCCGCAACCTCTTCGCTGCAAAGTACCGCATCTAACCACTACCCTACAATCAATTATGTGTATATATATTTATATTTAGTTAAATATAGTTATATAAACCGTGGGTATAGAGGGAAGAACCATGGGTATAGGACTCCCGCAAAAAAAAAAGCCTTCCCGTGGAAAAAAAAAAATTTCCCGCGCACACATGGGAAACCTATACACACGGTTTTGAAAAACCGTGGGTATAGGTTTTTTATCCTAGACCTATCCCCACGGTTTTTCCCAAAACCGTGGGGATAGGTACCCCTATTCCCACAGTTTTTAAGAACCGTAGGTATAGGTCAATTTTCAAGACCTATCCCTACGGTTTTGGAAAACCGTGGGGATACGCCCCCCTATACCCACGGTTTTGGAAAACTGTGGGTATAGGTCTTGAAAATTTACCTATACCCACGATTTTCCAAAACTGTGGGAATAGGGGGTACCTATCCCCACGGTTTTGAGGAAAACTGTGGGGATAGGTCCATTTTCTAGTAGTGACACTACCTCTTATATCTCGATCTTACAAGGGATATAACTAAACTAATTTATGTTCTGAATACCCAATAGACCCCCACTCACTCATTAGTGAAATTGACCCCTTTAAATAGATCCAAATCATCTATCCACCCTTACAGGCTATCTGACACACTAACATGGTATATTGTACAATGTTGTGAGGGAGAAACCTCTTTAGTTGGAAGATGAAAATTGATTATCCTTGTATGATTCATTAGTGTGTGGTCCAAAATTAGTTTATGGTCCCTTAAAAGGTGGTTGAAAGAAATGTTATATCGCATTTAACCCATTGAAATATTTATCCAGTGGATAGGGGTGCAGAGGTTGACATTAGTGATCATGATTTCATCCAATAAGCCAGACCCAAATAGTGGAAACTAGTTACATGGAAAATATTCTCTCTATTCATCAGTCCTAATGGTTATATGTTGTAGGGATATATATTAAAATTATTTACTTGATCAATGTCCAAGGTTCTCCACCATCTCTATCACATTTTAAAAAATAATATCTTTATCATTCTAGGTATCCATCTTCCACGTTCCTTGAAAATTAGCTATGTATGGTTCATATAATTACTGTCAAGCTACTCCTCTCACGAATATTCTAACTATGGAATCATGCTATATTCATTTCCCAAGTCTGGTTTCTAAAGAATGATCATATAAAAGGTGATTATCATCAAATCCAATAATTTGTATCATAGGATATTTGGGAAAATATTTAGTACTATGAAAAGTTAAAAGGTAAAAAATTTATATGAATTCCTTTAGACCCCTCATAGATCCCAAAAAATATTTTTATTCAAATTATTACCCATGTTTCGCAAACTCGAGGAGAAAATTATTGAAATTTAATATTTTCCATTAATTTCAATAATAATTATCTCTATCAGATCTCATTCCAAGTGGGATAACATCATAGTTGCAAAAACCATTCCCAAGAATGACTGGATATGAAAAATGGCCAAGAGAAGTAATTTATAAGAAAATTATTTATTCTCACAAAACTCAAGTTGTACGAGTCTCATGATTAATGAGTTGTCTGATCTCAAATTTTATGGAGTGATAAATATTTCAATGAAAATCATCTAGAGGTACTATACAATATAATTTCCATGTGATTGAATAACCCTTTATCAAGATGGCCATTTTCATGATCCAATAGACAACAAATAACCCTTAGATATCCATTTTATGGGTTTATAATTTTTGATTATATATTTTTGAGAAGATGAAGCCCTCATGTCATGTGACCTTGAGTTTCATGATTTATACAACCCAATAAAACCACTACGTGCTCTTTTCATTTAGAATATTATGAAGATTAACTCACTCGATACCTTTAATTTATTTTCTATTACTATATGGTGTTTCATGAAACTCCCTCAAATTAAGAACACAATTCATGTAGAAGGAAAAAGCCTCACACAAGTTCCAATATATTGAGACATATATCATGTTTGAAACCCCTACCCTGACAAATAATTTGATATGTCCTTCACTAATAAAAATTGTATTTACATTGATGGATATTGGGACCAAGTTTTTCTTTATATAAATTTAATCATGAAAACAAAAAACACACATCCAATATCATTTCTTGTCATCCCTTACACAGCAAAATAACACCTATAACACAATGTTAAAATTAATGGATCAATCATAACACATTACCTTAAACTATGTGGGTGTTGAATCCTTTGCTAATAGGATACACATGACACCTCTTTGAGGATTAACCCTATCACGAAAACATCACTACAATGAAAAATTTATTTCTAGATGTTGTAATATACCAAATAAAAAACCCT
This sequence comes from Viscum album, assembly GCA_963277665.1. Classification (NCBI taxonomy): domain Eukaryota; kingdom Viridiplantae; phylum Streptophyta; class Magnoliopsida; order Santalales; family Viscaceae; genus Viscum; species Viscum album. Next base: position 439,655,123 of record OY728141.1, on the reverse strand, counting down.
CTTTAAGAAGTTACAATTCTAAAATAGTGCCTATATATGTGGCACAATTCAATAGAGTGTCCCAATAGGGAAAAAACTGTGACCACCCTTATAGGATGAGCATAAGTGGATCAGTATCTACTAGATGTTAATGTGTTTTTGTGATGAATGAATTTAGTTTAGTAATGTATATATGATATAATTAATATGGAAATTTAGATTTCAATAATTATGGATAACATGATGATGGATGGGAATGTACATTTAGTTCATGATAAAATTATACTATGAAAATATTGAAGAATCCTAATATCAATATGATGTTATTAAGGAATCATTTCCATTTAGATTTAATGTATTTGGTGGTGACCTAAGATATTTCAAATAGATGATTTTGTCTAATGAAATTGACTAAGGTTTAGGGTGCTATAGAAGAGACTAATAGTCAAATAAATAGAGTGTTTTTTCAGATATGATGGATCATTGGTATAGTGTGCAGGACATGAATTCTGTGGCCAATGAAAATTTTTTAATTGAATATTGACATAGAGAAGCTTAATAACGTTGGGAAGGATCTTATTCACATTAAATTTATAATTAATTTAATTCATATATGTTGAAATGACACCTTATGATATTTTATCAAAGGTGTTAATGATCATTTGAAAATCTATTTTTAGATTACCATCATTATACTGGTTGGATCCATGAGTTGAATCCCACTAATGGTTCTCTAAATGGTTTGATCATTGAGAAAAACTAAAGGAATGTCGCGTGCTAACACAATATATCTTATAACATGGTTTTCTCATCTTGATCCCTTGCTGTCCCTAAATGCTTCAAGGAGTCTCTATTGTTCCTCTTGTTATTGAGAGGAAGAGAGAAGGATAAATCCGAGAGAGAAATCCATTTTGTGCAATGATTCTAAATTCTAAATTAACCTTACACAAAAGAAATAAAAGAATATTTATAGAGCTAGGGTGTATGTTAAAATAATATTCAATTTTAAAACAAACCTTAAATATTATACTATATCATATCATGAACAATTCCATTTAATAATAAAATTATTTGTATATTATGGTGTATCCCAACTTACAAATTTATAAATATTATTTTACGGGATGGAAAATTAAAATTTATCACTGAACACAATCTTGGTCTACTCATCCTACTCAACATTTATTTCAAATCCAAATAAATTTCTAATTAAATATTGTATTCTTAAATAAATATATTATCTGAAAAATAAATATTTAGTAGAAATTGTATAAATAAAATAATTATTATATTCAAGGTCTTGTGATTGAATATGTTTTTAATATTTATGAAACATATAAAAATTGAATAAAATTATTACTCAGTCATTCAAATAATATTTCTTCTATTAATTAACTTCAAATATATATATTTTTATATTAAAAGAAACACTAAATATGTAACCCTCTAGGCTTCATTCTCATTGTCCTTAGGTAGGATTTCCAGCGGTCTAGGATGAGTATCTAGTAACAGGAAAAGATACCCAAGAAAAGAAGTGAATTTCACAACATCGATGACAACATTTGAGTGATTTATATAAAATATTATCCCTTTGTCACAATATCTCATCAATAAGGTTTCACATCCATGTCATCAACCTATATTCTCGTTATATCATTATTTGAATATCTAAAATAAACTCATTATTACACAATTAAAATAGATTTTAAGTTGATAGTTCAACATCAATTAATGGTCTGAGATTTCAAATTCAATAGGGATGGTAGGGAGAAATCCTTACTAAACTTATCCAGTAATGAAACATCATTTCTGATATACCCAATGCACCCAAAATTTCAACAAACTGTTATAATCATGGTTTATAGAAGAATATTTCTATGTGTATGGTACATGACACAAATTAATGATAATTTCATGTGTTATAAGAAACATTACACACGATCTCATATTGAAATACATGATGACACATAAACATGTATAATTAATACAGGTAGGTCTATTCTCATAATCTACCATCTTATAGAATACAGTGTGAAAACATCACGAGAAGAAGACTCATATACTGATGTGTACTTGTAACTGACATCAATAATATATTTGTCACATAATTGTATACTATCCATAAATAAACCTATATTTAGGATCATATTAATACTATTTCATTGATCTCATCATAGTAAGGAACTATATAAATTTATCAATGAGATAGATTCTATAATACATTATTACATTAAAGACATGAAAACAATAATCAATATGTTATAAAATGTTTTATTATTATTCAAATAATTGAATATATAAGAAATACACGGTATAAACAACTGGTTCTAGAACACTAAATATAACCACCCATACATTAAAATCATGCTTATTACTTTAAAATTGAAGTACACTTATTACAACATATAACAAAACCATGAAAGGACAGTATATGTATAGTGTCTTTAGAAAATGGGAATCATAAACAACTGGTTCATAAATCATCTATATTTTCTCCTATTTATTTCATCATATCTAGAGTCCCTTTTTGGAATATCCTACTTAATATCCTTTTTCCTGACCTGGGGAAAAGAAACCATAAAAAAGAGTGAGCTCAAATGCTCAGTAAGGGGAATCAAAAGAAATATCAATCACATCATATTCATAAGAACATATCATTTTGGAAATCTTAACCTGTAAAAGAGATCATAATTTCATAACATGGGATAAATAATAGTAGTCAAATGTAATCCCAATAATCAAAACATAAAATATGAAACTGTGTGTCATACACACATAATCATAGATAATCATTTCTTAGTAGTCAAGACTCATATGAAAGACTATCTTAGCAGACAAAGTCCATTTCTGAACCGAGTTCACTCCTCATTTCAGTCCTGTTTCACTGAACCGGTTTAACCTGCCGTTCCAACCATGTCTATCTCATGAGATATAAATCTTTACCTAATGCATTTAAGGGATATATAGGTCACATGTATCTCATAATGATACCATTCTTATGTGTTCTACAAAATAAAAAACCATACATCATAGCATAACCCATGTAATAAAAATTGGATTCTTAAACATGACATCATCATAACATAATCCATAAAAGGAAATCGTAAAATTAATTACATCATAACATAATAAAATCAATGTAAAAATAGGGATATAAACAGAAACCTATATTATCTTATATGGAAAATAATTATGATAAAACACTTGAACTCCATTCTTGAGGTAAATATCCTTTCTACTTCAAATACATTTTTCCTTTTTTTAACATGTCATACAATTTTAAACTAAGAGAAGTTGATTAAAAATAAAATTAAAAACATGTAAAGTAAGCTTCTTGGAAATAATGATTTAAAAATCAATTCATGCCGTATAAGTTAAAAAACATTCTTCTCGTACTTTTGTCGGAAAAGTCAAAAAGTACCTCTTATGAAAAACGAAAAAGTATTCCTTTCATATCTTTTACTAAAAACTCACCGAAGGGTAAAATTGGATTTAAAAAATTATAGGAGGATGGAAATAATATTACATATTGAAGAAACATGGATATGGATGATAAATATTCCCCAGTAAATTCTGAAGTATAAACAATCTCAGATAAAAATGAGATTGTGCGATTTTCCCTTACCTTAGGTCTGATTTTCCTCGTAAGTGTCCGAACCTCCTGTATAATGATTTAAATAATGTCATTGACTTATTACAAAATCATAATCATTGGTATGATATCATATATGGTCATATTCTTAGTAATATTTCATTGCTACTTGTTATTAGGGTGTTTATTACTTTTTGTTCTGATGCATGTTTTGTCGAATATATTATTATTATTCTTTTTAGGTTATAGATACATCATTTCCAGAATGTTATTAGTGTAATATATATCATATTAATTCATTTATATAATCATTATTCAATGAAGATCATGTAGAACGAGTCACATCACATCGTGGAGACGGTATTCCGTACGTACGCACGAGCGATGATATCGTTCCCATGATCATGGAATTGTATTGGAGTGTATAATTACTATTTCATAATCAATATAAATTTACAATAATCATATATAGTTATAATTTACACCATTATACCCATCCAAGTAAGGCGGTGGTGGAAAATAGATTACAGCACGGTGTGGAGACGGTATTCTGTACGTACGTACGCGCGGTGATTTCGTTTTCCATATGATGGATAGATGGTGAAATAGGGTTGTTTCATACATATAATAACATATCCGTATATGAGTTATAGTGATATTATTACTTCATAATGAAACAACTAAAGAAGAAGAAGTGGAAGAAAAAATAAAGTTGAAAGAATTGGTAACAGACATTATCTCTTCTTTGAAGTGCCTCTTTGAGAACTCCACTTAGGGAACTAAAATTAGTCTTTCAAGAAGACCAAGACCTCTAGGATGTTTCTAGGGAAGTGTAGAAGAGAATTTGTCAGGGGTGGCCGAGCTTGAAGGCTCAAAGTGGTGTGAGGAAGAGAGAGAGGAGGTTCCCTTTTATAAGGGAGGAGAGGGGCACCTTAGGAAAAACTAAAAATATTATTTTATTATAAAGTAATATTCGGTTTTTAATATCTCCAAATTAATTTATTTCGAAGCTAAGGTGTGGATGGGTCGAAATCCTCTTATCCAATATAATTTAGACAAGTTTAGGTATCTATTTTAACCATATCATTTAGATTTAACTTTAAGTTAGATAATTTTACTTTTACCATGTCTTCTTGTTTTCTTACACTATAAGGTTAATAAACTTACTATAACAAACCAAAAGAACCCCAAGTTGTTTATTATTAATATATATAACCTTATCTAAGTCATTTTCCCGAACCTTATATTTTTAAGAATAAAATAACAATTAATAATATAATATTTGTTTTAAAAACTATGATATCTCAATTTTGACACTATTTGGTAATTCATTTTTGTGAAAATCATAACAGAAATATTAGTTCTAACAAAGTTAATTAAATCAATACTGACATGTCATATTAACATAGAAAATTATTGGAATTCATAAAAAGTCTCAAATTACATTATATGGGTATCTTTAACATTAATTATGTCAATATTTCATTAAAAATATAATTACTACATCATCATTGTGTCATTAATAAATTAAATTCTTTAAAGTCTAAATATTACAAATAAAATACCATTATGTATGAAATTGTTTTATATTTCTAATGAATATTTATAGTCAAATTTACCTTATGTATAACCCTATATTAAAAAGGATTTACTTATTAAACTTTGATTTTTAACTATTTTAACCTTTCTATAAATAAATTAATATTAAATGTCCTAATCTAATACAAGTGGGCCTAAATGGTCATATTTTATTCCTAAGGTTGTTTTTGTTCAAATTACACTTATCTAATATAATTACTACATGTTTTAGTGTAATAATAATATCATTTTTACCATTAATTACCCTATTTACTTTTAACCGTGGTAAAAAAATGTAAAAAGTTACTATTGACCAAAAATTATTTTCATTTCGTTGAACCACATTTTAGTCCTTGATATCAACCGTGTCTCTCGGATTTTTAAAATTCTACTCACAGAAGCGGTAAAATTATGTTTTTTTTGCAAATTTTCAAATTCTCCTAGGAGGTGGGTAAAAGACGGTGAAAAGTTAAATAAATTTTTTATATATCTAAAATGATTATAAAATTACTCCAATGAATTGCATTGAACTTATATAGGTATTATGTATAAATTTTGACCTAAAATAAATTTAAATAAAATAAATAATTACTTAAATAAAAAGTTGGTTTTTAAATAGTAACCCAGTTTATTCACTATTCATCAAAAATTGAAAGTTTTTAGAAAAATAACAAAATTTCACCCTAGGCTAATTATGATATTCGGAATCCAAAAATGAAGTCCATTTTGAAAAATAAAATTTAAAAAATTTCAAAAAGTGGGTATTACTATTCATAACGACTAGTTTTAATAATATTTTAATAGCATATCGTTGTTTAGTGAAACTCAGTATTGCGTACGACGCAAGCTATCGAGGAAGGTCGAGATTGCGTGTAAAGAAAGCCAGGATAGTGTTGTGTGTAGTGAAACATTACTTTGTTGATTTATATAACATAAAAACAAAATATTTCTCATAAAAGTTGCGGGTGATACATTCTACCCCCCTTAAAATGAATTTCACCCTTGAAATTTATCACTTTGTAACAAACAGATGAGGATACCTATCCCTCATCATATCCTCAGGCTCCCATGTAGCTTCTTCTAATTGGTGGTTCCTCCATAAAACTTTCACCAAGAGAGTGGTTTTGTTTCGTAGGACTTTTTCACTACGATCGAGAATCTCTATCGGTTTTTCTTCATAAGAAAGATCTTGTTTCAGTGGTACAACTTCTGAGATAAGTACATATGAAGGATCAGGTATGTATTTTCTCAGGAGAGATACATGGAACACATCGTGAACTTGAGAGAGATTTGGTGGAAGCGCCAATCGGTAAACTACCTTCCCAACACGATCCAATATTTCGAAAGGACAGATATACCTAGGGCTCAACTTTCCCATTTTTCCAAATCTCATTACTCTCTTCCAAGGAGATATTCGTAAGAACTCTTTATCACCCACTCCAAACTCTAGGTCTTTTCTTTGGTTGTCAACATAACTTTTTTGTTGACTCTGAGCATCTCTAATGTGTTGTTGAATAGATCAGACCTTTTCTTCTATCTCATCACCTAGATCAGGTCCTAATAGATTTCTTTACCCAACTTCATCCTAGTAAGTTGGATTCCTTCATTTATTTCTATAGAGATATTCATAAGGAGTGATATCAATACTGGAGTGAAAGGTATTATTTAATGAAAATTCTACCAAAGGTAGGTGTTGATCCCAACCACCTTTGAAATCCATAGAGAAAGCTCTCAACATATCTTCTAGAGTTTCAATTGTCCTCTCAGACTGACTGTCTGTCTGAGGATGATAAGAAGTGCTAAAACTCAACTGTGTATCTAGAGTATGCTGAAGAATTCTCCAGAACATTGAGGTAAACCTTGGATCCCTATCAAATATAATAGAAAGTGGTACTGCATGCAATCTTACCACTTCCTTCACATATATCCTGGCAAGCTGATCTAGAGAGAAATCCTCTCTAATAGCAATGAAGTGTGCCGACTTTGTAAGATGATAAACTATGACCCAGATAGCATTATTGCCTTTGGATGTTTTAGGAAGTCCAGTGACAAAGTCCATAGTGATGTTTTACCATTTCCATTTAGGTATGGGTAATGGTTGTAACATCCCCTTAGACTTCTATCTCTCAGCTTTAACTTGCTGAAAAACCAAGCATCGAGAGACATATTCAGAAACATCTCTTTTCATGCTACCCCACCAGAAGTACTATTTAAGGTCCCTATACATCTTCGTGCTTCTCGGATGAATAGAGAATGAAGAACTATGAGCCTCATCCAGCAGCTCCTTCTTTAATTCTGGGATGGGAGGAACACACACTCGATTCCTGAACCTTATTATTCCATCACAATCAAGGTTGAATTTAGGATCATTTCTCACCTTCTTTTGTAACTCTACATCTTATTTCTCTGCCTCTTTAATCTTCACATGTATAGATTGTTGAAACTTCATTTGAGAAAGATACGATTTTCCCCTTCCATTATAATTCCAAGATCCATCCTTTGTAAATCTATAAATATTGGATCTTTTGTGATTCTCACCATGGATAAGCTAGCATGGTCTTGTCGACTTAATGTGTCTACCACCTTGTTTGCTTTCCCTGGGTGGTAATGAATTGAGAAGTCGTAATCCTTAATCAGCTCCAACTATCTTCTTTGGTTCATATTCAGCTCCTTTTGTGTGAAAATATACTTTAAACTTTTATGATCAGTATAAATGTCACACCTTTATCCATAAAGATAATTCCTCCAAATCCATAATGCAAAGATTAACGCAGATAACTCCAAATAATGAGTTGGGTAATTTTGGTCATGGATTTTCAACTGTCGTGAGGCATAAGCTATCACCATATCATTTTTCATAAGAACACACCCCAGCCCCTTCTTGGATGAATGACTGTAGATTACAAACCTTTCTCTATTACAAGGAAGTGTGAGTACAGGTTCATTGGATAACCTTCTTTTCAACTCCTTGAAATTCTCTTCACATTCCTCCGTCCAAAAAAACTTAACTCCTTTCCAAGTCAACTTGGTGAGTGGATTAGATAATCGTGAAAAATCTTTCACAAAATGTCGATAATATCCGGCCAAACCAAGAAAACATCGGATCTCAGTTACTGTTGTTGGTATCGACCATATTTTGATAACTTCTGTTTTTGTTGGATCTATAGATATCCCCTCTTTTGAGTTTATGTGACCCAAAAATGCGAATTTTTGAAGCCAAAATCACACATGGTAAATTTGGCATAAAGACCCTCCTTTCTCAGGGTCTTCAATACAATTCTCAAGTGATCTTCATGTTCTTCATTTAAATTTGAATAGAAAAGAATATTGTCTATAAATACTACCACAAATTGATCAAGATAGTCTCTAAAGACTCTATTCATCAGATCCATGAAGATAGCAGGGGAATTAGTAAGACCAAATGGAATTACTATAAATTCATAGTGTCCATACCTTGTATGGAAAGTCATCTTTGGTATATCCTCCCTTTTGACCCTTAATTGATGATACCCTGAACGAAGATCAATCTTGGAAAAGTATTGAGCTCTACATAGTTGGTCAAATAAGTCCTCAATGCGTGGGAGAGGATATTTGTTCTTGATAGTGATCTTGTTAAGTTCTCGATAATCAATTCAGAGTCTCATTGATCCATATTTCTTCTTAACAAATAGAATAGGTGCTCCCCAAGGCGACGCACTAGGGCGTATGAACCCCTTATAAAGATTCTCTTGGAGTTTCTTCTTCAATTCTTGCAACTCAATTGTGGCCATTCAATAAGGTGTCTTTGAAATAGACAAAGCACCTCGTATGAGTTCTATTGAAAACTCAACTTCATGATTTGGTGGAAGACCCGACAATTCCTCTGGAAAGACATCGTCAAACTCCCGTACAATGGGAATATTATTAATCGTGAGTTTCTCACCAACCATTTGAGATAATGAACCTTCATTTAGTGGAATCAAGACCCATAAGATGGAAGAAATTTCCACTGGAAGGTTATGTTCATCCTTGCATCGATAAACGATCATAGATTGATCTGGAATATGAAATATGACTTTCCTTCTTTGGAAATTGATATGAGCTCCATATAGAGAAAGCCAATCCATGCCAAGAATCACATCAAATTCCACTATAGGAAGGATCACAAGATTTGAAGGAAGAAATTTCCCACAAACTTCAATCGGAGAAGAATTATAAACTTTTGATGCGACTTTTGTGCCATTAGAGGTTTGTCACGGATAACTCCACATCTAATTGTGGAAGTAATACGGTGATACCCTTAGAAAGTTCTTCTGAAATAAAAGAGTGGGTGGATCCAAAATCAAATAAAACATTTTCTACTTTAGATTGGATGGTAAGTGTACCTTTCACCACTTCGTTATCGTACTCCACATCACTGATAGAAATTGCATGTGACTTTCCTTTTTCTTTAGCCTTAAGAGTTTGTTGACGTCGATCATCATCAATAACCCTTGGATTAGGGCATTGATTGGAATAATGCCTCATTTCCTTGCAGTTGTAACATTTAAGTGTAGGAGGTGCACTCTGTGTATCCTTTTCTTTATTCGCATCACTAGACATCTTCTTCCCATCATTGTGGCATTCAAATGCCCAATGACCTTCCTTTCCACATTTAAAACATTTACTTGTCCCTTTAAGACAACTCCCTCCATGTTTCTTTCCACACTTTAATCATAAGGGAAAACTCATCTTCTTTTTAGTGTGATCTTTAAGTTTTCCTTTGAATTCAATTTTCCTATTCTTATCAAACCCATAAGACTGATGGGTTACTCCAATCTCCATCTCAACTTTGAGAGCACATCAAACGATTTCCTCGTAGCTTTTGAAGTCCATTATGGCTAACGCCCTTCGAAGAATTGGTTTTAATCCACTAAAGAATCGATAAATCTTACTCTCACATTGAATAATAATACCAGAAGCGTACCTTGCAAGTCTTGTAAAATTTTCTTCATAGGTACCAACAGATTAATCATCTTTTTGCTTCAGTTCAAGAAACTCCTTCTCCATCTTTGTTCGAAGAATACGAGGGAAGTACTTATTGAAAAATAAGCTCTTGAACTCGTCTTATTACATGGAATCAATTTCACCCCTTTTCCTCATATTCTTAATAAGATTCCACAATTGATCATCATCACCTTCCAAATGATATACTACTAAGATGACTTTATCATGTTCATAACATTGAAGAACTGAAAATATCTTTTCAGTGGTACTGATCCATTGTTCAGCCACTAATGGATCACAAGACTCCCTAAATGAAGGTGGACACTGCCTCATGAAGGATTCAACCGAATGTTTCTCTTTCCATTGCTCGTTTGGAAGTCCTGCATGATTCATAGCTTAAGAAAGTTGTGTGAGCATGGCTACAAGATTTTGCATTCCAGCTCCCATAACGTTTGGTTGCTCAGGGGGACAATCATTGCATTGCCCGTCGCATTCCGCATTAACATGGTTCCTTCGGGTTCCAGCCATTGACTAAAAACAAGAAGAATAGTGTGTGAAACACTAATTATATTAAAAAAACACATAATCAAGAATAAAATTTTACACATAAGGTCTTATCATAGGTTTTTCATGGCCATTTCTAAAAAACTAAGGTTGTGTTCTATGCTTAGACATATCCTTAGGTTTCTTACTATGGCTTTCACATCCTAGATTCCAATGGATGACTATACATTTCCTTTGATACCAACTATAACGACCCATACTTTAAATACATGGTTATTACTTCAAAATTGAAGTACACTTATTATAACATATAACAAAACCATGAAAGGACTGTATAGGTATAGTGTCTTTAGAAACTGGGAAACATAAACAACTAGTTCATAAATCATCTATGTTGTCTCCCATTTATTTCATCATATCTAGAGTCCCTTTTTGGCATATCCTACTTAATATCCTTCTTCCAGACCTGGGGAAAAGAAAACATACCAAAGGGTGAGCTCAAATTCTAAGTAAGGGTAATCAAAAGAAATATCAATCACATCATATTCATAAGAACATATCATTTTGGATATCTTAACCTGCAAAAGAGATCATAATTTGATAACATGGGATAAATAATAGTAGTTAAATGTAATCCCAATAATCATAACTTAAAACATGAAACTTTGTGTCATACACACATAATCATAGATAATCATTTCTTAGTAGTCAAGACTCATATCCAAGATTATCTTAGCAGACAAAGTCCATTTTTGAACCGAGTTCACTCCTCGTTTCAGTCCTGTTTCACTAAACCGGTTTAACCTGCCGTTCCAACCATGTCTATCTCATGAGATATAAATCTTTACCCAATGAATTGGAGGGATATATAGGTCCCACCCATGTCATAATGACACAATTCTTATGTTTTCCACAAAATCATAAACCATACATCATAGCATAACCCATGTAATAAAAATGGGATTCTTAAACATCACTTCATCATAACATAATCCATAAAAGTATATCATAAAAATAATTCCATCATAACATAATAAAATCAATGTAAAAATAGGGATATAAACAGAACCCTATATTATCTTAGATTGAAAATAATTTTGATAAAACACTTGAACTCCATTCTTTAGGAAAATATCCTTTCTACGTCAAAAACATTTTTCCATTATTAACATGTTATACAGTTTTAAACTAAAATAAGTTGATTAAAAATAAAATTGAAACCTTTTAAAGTAAGATTCTTGAAAATAATGTTTTAAAAATTCATTCATGCCGTATAAGTTAAAAAAACATTCTTCTCGTACTTATGTCGGAAAAGTCAAAAAGTACCTCGTACGAAAAACTACAAAAGATTCCTTTCATATATTTTAATAAAAACTCACCGAAGGGTAAAATTGGATTTAAATAATTGTAGGAGGAAATAAATAATATTACATATTGAAGAAACATGGATATGGATGATTAATATTCCCCAGTAAATTCTGAAGTATAAACAATCTCGGATAAAAATGGGATTGTGAGATTTTCCCTTACCTTAGGTCCTATTTGCTTCGTAAGTGTCCGAACCTCATGTATAATGATTTAAATAATGTCATTGACTTATTCTATAATCATACTCATTGTTATGTTATCATATATGGTCATATTATTAGTAATATTTCATTGCTACTTGTTATTCGGGTGTTTATTACTTTTTGTTCTTATGCGTGTTTTGTCGAGTAAATTGTTATTCTACTTTTTAGGTTAAAGATTACTCATTTCCAGAATCGTATTAGTGTAATATATATCATATTAATTAATTTATATAATCATTATGTAATGAAGATCATGTAGAATGAGTCACATCACATCGTGGAGACGGTATTCTGTACGTACACACGAGGGATGATATCATTCCCATGATCCTAGAATTGTATTGGAGTGTATGTATACTATTTCAGAATCAATATCACTTTACAATAATCTTATATAGTTATTATTTAAACCATTATACCGATCCAAGTAAGGTGGTGGTGGAAAATAGATTACACCACGACGTGGAGACGGTATTCCGTACGTACGCACGCACGGTGATTTTGTTCTCCGTAGGATGGATGGATAGTGAAATAGGGTTGTTTCATACTTATAAAAAAATATCAGTATATGAGTGATACTGATGTTATTACTTCATAATGAAACAACTAAATAAGAAGAAGTGTAAGAAGAAATAAAGTTGAAAGAATTAGTAACGGACATTACCTCTTCTTTGAAGCGCCTCTTTGAGACCTCTTCTTAGGGAACTAAAATTGTTCTTTGAAAAAGACCAGGACCTCTAGGATGTTTCTAGGAAATTGGAGAAGAGAATATGGCAGGGTTTGGCCGAGATTGAAGGCTCAATGTGGTGTGAGGAAGAGAGGGAGTAGGTTCCCTTTTATAAGGGAGGACATGGGCACCTTAGGAAAAACTAAAAATATTATTTTATTATAAAGTCATATTCGGTTTTTAATAGCTCCAAATTGATTTATTTCGAAGCTAATGTGGGGACGGGTCGAAATCCTCTCATCCAATACAATTTATACCTGTTTAAGTATATATTTTAACCTTATCATTTAGATTTAACTTTAAGTTAGATAATTTAACTTTTACCGTGTCTTCTTGTTTTCTTACACTATAAGGTTAATAAACATACTATAAGAAGACAAACGAACCCCAAGTTGTTTATTATTAATATATATAACTTTATCTAAGTCATTTGGCATAACCTTAGATTTTTAGGAATAAAAAAACAATTAATATTATAATATTTGTTTTAAAAACTATTTTATGTCAATCTTGACACTATTTGGTAATTGATGTTTGTGAAAATCATAACAGAATATTAGTTCGAAAACAGTTAATTAAATCAATACTAACATGTCATATTAACATAAAAAATTATTGGCATTCATAAAAAGTCTCTAATTACATTTATTTGGGTATTTATAACATCAATTATGTCAATATTTCATTAATAATATAATTACTACATCATAATTGTGTCATTAATAAATTAAATTCTTTAATGTCTAAAAATTACAAATAAAATACCATTTTGTATGAAATCTTTTTTACCTTTCTAATGAATATTTATAGTATAATTTATCTTATGTATAACCTATATTAAAAATTATTTACTTATAAAACATTGTTTTTTAACTATTTTAACCCTTCTTTAAATAAATTAATATTAAATGTCCTAATATAATCCAAGTGGGCCTAAATGGTCATATTTTATTCCTAAGGTTGTTTTTTGTCGAATTAAACTAATCCAATATAATTAGGACATGTTTTAGGGTAATAATAATATCATTTTTACCCTTAATTACACTATTTACTTTTAACCGTGGTAAAAAAATTAAAAGGTACTATTCACCAAAAATTATTTTCATCTCATTGAACCACATTTTAGTCCTTGATATCAATAGTGTCTCTCGAATTTTCAAAAATTCACTCACAGAAGCGGTAAAATTAATTTTTATGTAAATTTACAAATTTTCCAAGGAGGTGGGTAAAAGACGGTGAAAAGTTTAATAAATTTTTTATATATCTAAAATTATTATAAAATGAATCCAATGAATTGCATTGAACATATATAGGTATTATGTATCAATTTTGACCTAAAATAAATATACATAAAATAAATAATTATTTAAATAAAAAGTTGGTTTTTAAATAGTAACCCACTGTTTTCACTATTCATCAAAAATTGAATGTTTTTAGAAAAATATCAAAATTTCACCCTCGAATAATTTTGATATTCCAAATCCAAAAATGAAGTCCATTTTGAAAAATAAAATGTTCAAAATTACACAAAGTGGTTATTACTATACATAACAGCTAGTTTTAATAATATTTTAATAGCATATCGTTGTTTAGTGAAACTCGGTATTGCGTACGACACAAGCTATCAAGGAAGGTCGTGATTGCGTGTAAAGCAAGCCAATCTAGTGTTGTGTGTAGTGAAGGATTCCTTTGATGATTTATATAACATAAAAACAAAATATTTCTCATAAAAGTCTCGGGTGTTACACTAAATCCATTAGAGTCCCACTTATATTAAATAAAACAATATACGTCCTTCAGTTTTATAGAATTGAAATGGAGATAATGTTTTTGATGAGTTAAGGCTTTATTCAAAAAAATTCCATTTTTTCTTCAAAGAAAATTCTACACACTATGACATAACCTCTTTCAGAACCCCCCCCCAATATGATACTTATAACGTATTCACTTCTTCCACTAATGGGACCATGGATCCTTTGAATGGGATACTTCTATAGTATTGTCATAGTAGTGTGTGATAAGACATTTAATACAAGGTAAAAGTAAAGATCATTGACAAAGATGGGTATGCAAACTGATTATTTATATAGAGACCCAGGATTTACATACATAGATATTAAATAAATTTATATTAATATTCGTCATATTAAAAAAGTACATGACTAAGGACCAAAATAATTTACTGTATTTTAGAATCATGGAACATATTATTATATTTTGGTGAAAGATCATGAGCATATCCCTTAAAATATCTTCCCTTTATTACTCTTTCATGAAACATTTCTTCATAACCTGGGGAAAGGAAACAAATGAAATGTGTGAGATTTAATTCTCAGTAAGGTTAAATGATGGAAATACATAAGCATAACATGAATATAAGGATCCAAGAACATAAGAATAACATTTGATGATCATACCTACTATATAAATGATCTGTAACAAAATAAATGTCATAATTATTGGAATTTCAAAATACTTTATTTGTACGATAATAAATATTATAAACTATGTGTGAATATCATAGGAATACGACCATGTTTTTTTTCAAAACACCTAAACATGAAATCTCATTCCCTATAAGTCAAGGATCATTGCAAAAAATATATCAGGGAACTTCAAGGGGACTACACCTACTAGGCGAGGCACACCACCATACACAGACACAATCCTCTCCTTATAAGGGATTGGGTTTCCCCATAATCCCATAGTGGATCGGGTTTCCCCATCCTCCCTTTTGTGGATAAGAATACACATGTTTCCAATTTTTTATTATAATGAATCTATTTCCCAGTCTGGATCAATCTCATTCACTTTATTTCCTTCATTATCTCTTGAGGTATAAATCTTTTACCAATGAATTGGATGGAAATATCGGTCCCACACGTATCATAAAATCATGCATACATGTTGAAAAATATAATAAAACCTACATTATATCATGACCCATAAAAATATATGATCTTCATAAACATTATAAAATAACCTATTAAATTAAATGGGCATCCTAAAAATTCCATAATATCATTACCTATGGAAAATAGATATGCCTCACAATCATTTCCTCAAAGAATAAACAGTGAAAACAAGCAGGCTTCAAGAGAATAAATACAAAGAAGAGAACTGGGAGTCATAAATATCATTCCATAGAACATGAAAACATCATGAAATAATATGAATGGTATTCATAGGCTATATCCCTACTAAATTATAAAATATAATAATGTTTTTCATATTATATGGATAAGTATTTTAAATATCTCATGAAACCTTTCTTAGGGAAAATAAATTATCTTTGAAAAATTATTTTTTATAAAACCATTTTAAAATAATTTTCTCATAATGAAAACATTTAAATTTTATTTTATATAGTTATTGTGGAAAATAAATTTTTCCTTATTAATTTCTTTAAAACATATATATTTTGAAAACAATTTTTATTTTAAAATACCATTCAAGACATATAAAAGATGATTCAAAATTTTTTAAATTTTTTTTTCAAAAATAATTAGAAAACCTAAAAATGAGGCTCAACATCATTTTGAAAACCCTATTCTTGAAAATTGATTTTTAACCTACATGGAAAGATTGAAATTATTGAAATATTTTTCTTTGAAAATAAACTTTTATAAATATATAAATTCATATTTTAAAATCATTATTAATAATTTTTTTAACATAAACTATTTTTGGAAACATTTTTCATTGAAAACCAATTTAAATTTAATAAATTTCTAAAATATTTGGAAAATTGTTTCTTTAAAAATAAAATTTTAATCATACAAAGTAATATTCAAGGAAATTATGACATGATTATGGGTAACTTTTCACTTTCTGAACATTCCTTTTTCACTTTACTACTTTAGAAAATCTCTTTGATTGTAAAATAAAAATAATATTAATTTTAAAAACATTTTTCTAAAATGGAAAAAAATTTGTATAAATTTTCTTGAAACTTTATAGTATTATAGAAAAATAGTTTTGAAAACATTAAAAAAATAGTTTTGTATGAACACATATTTCCGAATGAAAGGAGAAATGATGAATGATTTTCATAAAATCATTTTTCTTAATTATGTTAAGTAATAAATATTGAAAAAATTGTACTAATATATTAATATATCATAGAAAACCAGATGAGAATAAAATTAATGAGTATTGTTGATATATAAATCATAATATTTTATCCATGTAAGAATAATCATAAAAAATCATCACAAATGATGTGATGGTAGCACTAAACTGTTAAAACTTTGGAAACATTGAAGAATAATTCACATGAAATAAAAAAATTATATAAAGATTAAAATATAGTGAAAATATTGATATTCATGATTTAATATGTCGATGTGATGTATATACAACTCATAAAAAATATAGCTGCATTAAATGGGATGTATCTCATGGAATGAAAATTAAAACAAAATTACTTTTCTGATTTGGTGACTTTTAAACCATAAATCCCATGAGATAAATGGTATAAAATGGATATTTAAATACCCATAAATTTATTTATCCGAATCATATAATTCATTCATGGTCAATATATTAACCACACAAACTAAATGTGTGGTGAATAAGGAAAAAATATCACAGAATTAAAAATGATATAAGGAAACCCTTAACTCATGTCTTGACATTCTTTAGACATGTTAAAGCCTAAAATATATTAATTTAATTAAATTATACATATAACATGGAACCAAATTATTATATCAAACACTATATATTTTTATCAAGACTTCTTGTTTCCTTTTTATTTACAGCTCGATGTTTATGTTACGTTTCATGTAATATATAATATATTTTTTCCTATATGTGTTGACTTGATATTTTTAATCCTCTTACTTAGATCACGATTAAGTAACTTAAAGAATTTAAAACATGATAAAAATATCATATATATGATGAATATATGTATTTATAATAATTTATAAAAGAATGAAGTACGGAATGGAATACGCTGTTCATAGAGACGATAGGCCGTACGTTTGCATAAACATTGTTCTCTTTTTATTGTTGTACTGAATAAAATAAAGTAAATGATATATATATATAATATAATATAATCTAATATAATTATTATTTAATATAAACTATATACCTTATCTAAACCCATACTTAATACATTCCATATAAGGTGTGAAAAAATCACATCTCCTTGGGGAGGTGATAGTCCAGAAGTTCAAAAAATGAAGTTATCATATTTACACAAAATTTAAAGCCTGATGTTATATAAATATATAATATTTAAAGAATCATAATGAAATAATTAATAACATATATATAATATAAAAATATATTTTACAAAATAATTCCCAACCATGAGAGGTGGTAATGGAAAAACAAACAATATCATTTCATGAGGCAGTAATCCACCATAAACAATAATAGTATGATTGTTATCCATTTTATGGAAGTGCTTATATGTGTAGGTCCATATATTAGATTAAAAAATATAATTTTTTTATTATTTTTATTTAATTATATTTTCATGTAATATGAATATTTTAGGGGGTGGATAATGAAAATAAAACAATTGATCTTGAGGAAGGGTGTTATATCTTATTTGGGAAACTTTTTTTCATTTAAATCAGAGGACTTCCTTTCAAGAATTTATTCACAAATGGGGGATTCTATGATGAATTTTGGTATGGTTTTAAATAATTTTATTATATTTTTGGTGATAAAAATTGATTTAGATGTGTAAATAAGTGGGAGGGGTGAGTGCCTTTTTATAGTGAAGGATGAGTGGTGATCTTGTAAATATTTGAAAAGGGAATTCCACCTATATTTTTACCAAGTAAAGAGGATCAAATAATGGGAAAAATTATATTTTAGGGAATATTGGGAAATTTATATTTCTATAAAAGTTATGTTGTAAAATTTTATAGGTGATTTTGTCCCTTATGTTAAATATCTAGTCCTTTGTTAAACTAATTTTTCTTTTAATCGCTATAATTAATTTTATCACTTTTACTAATATTTTTGGTAAAAATATATGTTAAACATATTTTAAATTTTAAATAATGATGATTAAAAATATATAATATTTTTTTTTTAAAAAATATAATCCCAAAAAAGTGGATGAAATGAATTTAAATTTAATCTCTCAGATGCGACTGAAAAGCTATTTTTTGTGAAAAAATGTTCAATTGTTTGAAATGTTTTTATATCAAATTTCAATTCTAAATATATTAAAATGACATAAATTGTATTAATTGATGTAAAATTTATCTAATTAAACATTAAAACTAAAAAAATATAATTTCTCTATATAAATAAATTAAATGAAAGAGCGGTTCTAAATAAAAATTTATTGTTTGGAAATATTGATAAAAAATGAAGCTTCTCAAAAAAATACAAAAAAAATACCCAATGTAAATTATTTTATATTACAATTGTAGAAATTAATTTTATTTTTTATAAAAAAAATTATTAATGTATCAAAATTTATATTTAAAATGGGTTTTCTATTAAAAGGTAGTCAAATTACCTTTTAGATAAATACAACTTTTTATTCACAAGATTGAATTTATTCTCATATTATACTTATAAAATCTATTGGATGAGTATCATTAATATTCATTTAATATATAGTTTTTAAAATTTTATTTAAAATATTTAGATAAAATGGTTCATTTAATTTATTGAAAAAGAAGTATGTTTGTACATATAAAAATAGTTTTCTTAGAAAAGTGATTTATTTATTTTTAAATAGTTATTAAATTCACTTATACTAATTGGTAATCAATGTAATTATTTTATATACATGTCTAATTAATATTTCCAAAATCTAGTTAATAATATTCGTTACTTGCATTCCACTGGCTAAAATGTAGATATAATAATATTCTAATAATAATATTAATAGTATATTATAGTTTAGTAAAACTAGGCCATGCATTTAATGAAACATATTGAAGGAATTTAGAATTTTGTGTAACATAATACAATAATATTATGACATGTACCACAAGATAATTCATGTGTTGTGTGTATTACAATATTAACATTGTGTTAGGTGAAACTCAAGAAAAACATAATGCTTTGATATAACATGAATTACATTTAGTGATGAGTGAAACAAAAAATATCAAAAATATTATATTATTAAAAAAATACAAAACATTTTATGGTGTTACATTTTACCACCCATAAATGGTTTTATACCTAAATTTTTTTCTTAGTTATGAAAGGATTAAAACTTGAATGTTCATTTCATAGAACCACACATCAATAAAATGAATACAAAAACTTCCTTTAAAAATGGGAAGTTAAAAAATTATTGGTTACCCAATGTAACACATAATTATGTTTCCAAATTGTGGAATATTTATGGAAACTAAAAACACGGACCCAGAAGAGAAATTTAACTATCATGTTCTGATAGAGAGTGATAGAGAATATGGTTAAGATAAAGTTAACAATATAAAATCCATAACCCAAAGAGGCTAGAAAATAGTCCTTGATATCAAAAAATGATGATAACATGAATATTTTTTATTTTAAGACCCCTATTTCATAAATTAGAAAAATTTCCATGAAAATATATGGTTACCTGATTGTAGGACTAACTCAACCTTTGTTATTCTTTGATCAATTTCCACTTCATCTCATTTTTGAAGAAATGAAGGTGAATTTGTCATTCTTGAAGCATTATAAGATCACGAGATCTATTAATTGAATGATAGGACATTACATCTATCTTTATCTCAAAAACATATTATAATAAGTTATCTAATATACATAAATCCATATATAGTGAAATAATAATATAATCTCTAAAACCTTATCTGAACAATAACATAAACAATTGTACAAATAGTTAACCTTATAACCCTCACAGCCGAAGAAAATATAAAACTAAGAAGTAAGGTCACTAAATTTCTCAAAATAACCTAAACATTGATCCCCCATATATCATATAGTATCTCTAGTTTTTTATATTCAAAACAAGTGAATACTTTGATCATATATTCTCATGAAACATAGTAATTTCTTGAGTCACCATAAATACTTACTAAAAACATTATTGTTTTCTTATTCCAATGTTTTTTGGATTTATTACATAAATAACACATTCTATAAACTCTATCCATTATTCGAGTAGGTTTTCTCAGATGAATGAATTACAGGTAAGGAGCTCTGATTATTTTTTCCTAGATTTTTGAAGTGGTGATTCTGCTTCTAATAAACAGATTTCGGGAAATGGTGCGCTTGTGGTGGTGGAAGGGAACCCCTGATTCTTTCGATAATTAATTGATTCTTGAAAACATTAAATTATTTCATGGATAAGCTCGATGAATTATTCGTTGATGGTTGAAGGACAAAGGAAACGTCTTTAGGAGATCTGGTGTTTCAGTGACTAGTAGATGGTATCCATTGGTATAAATTTTTACCACATTACTTTTTTCTCCAATGACCAAAAAATGAGGTCCTGGTGTGGTGGGTTTGTGAATATTAAGCCAGGTATTCCCAAATTTCAGAACTGGGATCCCTGATTCGATCCTTTTCAGACCAAGAATACTATATATCAATCCTGGATCTATATTAATGGATTAAACTTGGTATTCTGGCATCCAAGTATCCTTTGAGAGGTTGCATTGGAAGTATTAACTCCCATTAAAATTGATAATTGGACTAGATTAGTTTGGTATGTCCATTTTTCTCGCATTATAGTTGACTTTGACATGACTTTTCCTCTTGTTGAGATAGTTCATTTAATTTCTAGTGAATTTTTGTTGGAGATTGATATAGAGTTTGGGTTTTTTTGTAAAAATTATTAATCTAAAGGACATGTTAATGAAATATTTAATAGAAGAATGTGATGTTCCAACTGTAAATGGTATGGACACCTTGTTGAAAAAAGTAAATTCAATTTTCCATGTGCTCTTGCTCTGTCAATGCCTTTTTCTAGGTTCGAGGGGACCCTTAATGGGGGAAGCATGTCCCTAATGCTACACCAATACATTTGTCGAGGAAGAAGGGTACCCCTGATGGTGTGAAGGGTACCTATCTTTCATCCATCATGGAACATTTGGTGCAATATAATTTATGTTCATCTAGGAATGGGGGATTTGTTACTTTTACTGATGCTTTGGCTAATAAGAATTTTACTGACTGACATTTGGATGGGCATCAGGGTGGGGGTGTGATGTCTAGTCTTTCATGTGATGGCGCACTCCCTATTTATAGTTTTCCAATTTTGTAAAATGGAGAACCCTCTAAATGAGGTGTTATTTTTTCTAGTAGGGCTAATAGTTATCAGGATATAGATCATGCTATTTTTCTGAAATATTAATTCTTTTCTAAATGTAATCATGGTAGATTTCCATATGTTGAGGGTTGAACTAATGACACTGAATATTTTGATCATTATGTTTCTTAAAGTGTCATGCAAGATTATAATTCTATACAGGCTGTTGTTTCTCCTACTGTTGTCTACAAAGTAGGGTACTCACATGCATTGGGTTCTCCTGCTGTTGTCCTCAAAAGAGTTTTTGTGTCACCTGGGCACATGACAGATTCACATGCTTAATCTAGTTTCCACAATGAGTAGACTGCCCATATGGATGATAAAACAACATCTTTTTAGGCCCATGCTGGGCTTTCTTCTGTGCCTTCAAGTGAACCAGTAACCATTATAACAGCTTTATAGAGGCATCTACTATGAAAAAAATCAGTACTGCCTCCTTCTGATGCCAAGGAACATCATGACTTGGATGATGAGCTTCTAAAGTTTTCACTTGATCACCTGGTGCTTTTGGATGAACCTACCACCAAAATGGCAGTGACTCCTAACAATGGTTTTGTGTAATTTACTTCTAACACTAATTCTGCAAATATCCTTTCCATTATGGATTCAATGAAATACCTCGACATTGATCTTCTCTTTAAGGAGAGTCGTGATATGAAATATAATGCTAGAATGAAAAATCATGTTATTGATGTACATTCTTTGGTTTTATAGGATTATGATGAGATGATTGTCAGACCTACACTAAAGAGTGACTGGAAGATGGTGATCAAGGCACTTCACGTAATGTTCATGATTTTTTTCCATGTTGACACTGAAAATACTCCATTTTATGCCCATTATGATTATCATGACTCTGACGATTGAGATGTAGATGATCAGGGTGACACATGAAAGACTCTTAATTAGTGGAGAAGAGTAAGGAATCCAATAGGACACGATGGTCACCGTTTAAGTGGTAGAAGAGGTGGCCGAAAAAAAGGATGATTTATGTTTGGATTAATTTGGTGTTTAAAATTTATACCCTACACGTATTTATTTTCTTCTATGCTTACATTTTATTTTAATAATAATTTTAGGGATCATGGATTCTCCTCCATGATCTTCAATATTATGATACCCTTATCGAAACATAATTTTGTCAAAATTAGGAACATTTTTAGCGTTACATTTCTCTCAATCTTGTATTTCCCAAGAGTATCACCTTTCCATTTAATAACGTTTCTTTTCTATAATAACTATTCAACATGTTATTTTAAATCCTTAGAGAAAAACATAAATTGAGAAATCATTATATAAATAACCTTTAAAAATTCATGAATCCATATACATAAATACTCGATAATTTTACTTTGTCATGCCATTATCAATTATACCTCATCCCATTACTTAATAACTCTTAAATTTCTCATTTAATATATACTTTCATCATCATCAGCAATATATCCATTATTTATACCACCTTGTTGATTCCATTTGATATCCTTCCTCTTAAAAAATTGGTTTGCATCATACCCGTTCATTCCACAAATATAACATTAAAATATTGATAATACCTTAGTGAGACCAATATTTCCTTCCATTGTATTATGTGAAATTTTACTTTTCCCTTTTCAGTTACATGCTTTGTATCCTTCTTTTTCATAGTTAAAAAATATTCTTTTTCCTCTGTGAAATTCACATGGATTTTTTGTTCCCACATTATCTAAATGTAGAAAAATTAATCTTCTTTATTTCATGGACTCAATTACCTTTAATCCCAGTGAAACGGTTTATTCTATACTATGGTGAGTCTATGAGTTGTTTTTGGGAAAAGTTTTTAGTAATTCCCCATTAAATTTATTAGTCATGATCGCAACAACCTTTACTCCAATGATCATTTCATTTGATTTCTAATCATCAAATTTTCTATCACATTCAATGCTAACCAAGTTATTTCTAGTATATTCCGTTGACTAAAACTTGGAAGTATAGTGTGAGAAACTTGAATCACAGTGTAAAACACATAGTCTTGAAAAATTAGTTATAAGATTTATAAATTACGACACCGTATTTAATCTTTGAAATTTTTTAATTATCCTTAGAGACATAACTAGGAATCTCCTTAGAAATATACCTAGGTATCTCACTATAGTTTTCTCATCCTAGTTTCTAAAGGTTGACTTAAATTTTCCTCTGATACCAACTATAGAGATCTAGGATTAAGATACATGGATATTACATCAATTTAGATGAATATTCAACATATTACAAAATTCCGTTCTCAAGGACCATAATAGTTTAGTGTCTTTAAGAAAAACAAAAAAAATTATTTTAGTTTGGTGAAATATCATCTACATATACCGTAACGATCTTACAATTTATTACAACTATTGAAATCCTTTCATCATAGCATGGGAAAGGGAAACATATGAAAGGTGTGATATTGAATTCTTAAAATCGATAAATAAATGAAATTCTTATGAATAACATTAACATAAGTGTATGAGAACATTATGATAACATTTTAAGATCACAACCTTCATATCAATGATCAGAAACACAAGTTAGATCATAATGATTGTATATTCATAAGACATGAATCATAAAATAAACAAGAACATGAACTATGTCATCATATTATTGGAATGAGACATAGAATCTGTTGTAATCACATAAACATATAATATCATTACCTATAAGTAAAGACTCATTGAAAAAAACTTATCAGGTCTCTTCATGGGGACCACACCTATAGAGTGTGACACAACACCACCCCTAGTCATAGTCCTATCCTTATAAGGGATCGAGTTTACCCATATTGTCATAGTGGATCAGCTATCCCCATCTTTAAACAGTAGACCAGGACACACCTATTTCCCATTTTGGGTAAGGGCGCACCTAGTTACAATTTCAAATCAAGTATGTAAACATGTTTCCCACTATTATCTCATGAGATATAAATCATTACCCAATGTTTTGGATGGAGATATAGGTCCCAACTATCAAATAAAAAATTTCATACATGGGACAAATGATAAAAAAATATGTGAATCATATCATGATACACATAATGATATGGGATTCATAAACATCATATCATAATTGATGAAATGAAATGAGAATCATAAATATTTTATCCTATTATTACATATGGAAAATAGAATGGTCTCATAATTTTTTTAGTAATGTAGACCTCATGAAAAGAGTAAGGTTCCAAGAGCATATAACCTGTGGAAGAGAAACACGTTTCATTAATATCATTCAATAAAAACATTAATCATTAATGAAATAATATTAATGGTGTTATTGGATTATATACTCATTAAATAATAAACTTTAACAAGGTGAATAACTTTATAAGGAGAATAATATTAAAGATCACATGAAAAATATCAAAAGGCAAATATCCTTTATTTGAAAATAATTTTCATAAAACTATTTCAAAATACATTTTTTATAAAGAAAACTATAAAATTTTGTTTAAAACATTTCTTGAGAAAAATATCTTTTCCTCTATGAAAAATTCTTTCTAAAACATAAATCATTTTGAAAATATATTTGAATAATTTTCATGGAATCTTGAAAATATTCTAAAAACCTTTTTCAATGAAGATACATTTAAACCATCAAAATTATGTGTAAATTAATGTTGAAAACCCTTTTCTAGATAATGTATTTGAAATCTTATAGGGAAATCTATACATAATTTAAAACCTTTTCTTTGAAATTGGGCTTTGTAAATTTATTATGGAAGGGTTGAAAATAGTATTAAAAAACTTTTTAATCATAAAAAATTTTTGAATTTTTTTTATTAGAAAACCAATTTAAAATAAGAAATCTTCATAAATATTAAGAAAAAATATTATTTAAACATTACCTTGTAAAATTACAAAGGAATCTTCTAGGTAATTACATCTATAATGGGGGGGAAAGTCCATACATGTCTATTATTCGTTTTTCACATTAAAATTTCAGAAATGTGAACTATTCAGAAAATGAAAGGAATATTCCATCCAAAAAGGATTTATAAAAATTTAAAATAAGGTTAAATATTACCTTGAATCATAATAGAATAATATTAAGACATATTTTGTTTTTTTAGAAAATAATGTTTAGAAATTACATAGATTTCTGATCAAAAGGAGAAATAATGTTGGATTTTAATAGATTTTGAATTAATTATATTAACAAAAAAGGGGTGGATAAATGGTACTATTATATGAAGATATCAAGTATAACCATAAGAGAAGAAAATTCATGAGTTTTTATGAGATATTTATTACAATATTTCATCCATGGAAGCATAATTCTAAACAATCCCGATAAAAGATCTGATTATTGCAATAAACTATTACAAATTTGGTAACATTAAATAATAATACCCATGAAAGAATAAAATTAAATAAATCATAAAATATCATGAAACTAATGTGATTAATTATATAAATTGTATAAAAGTTGTATATACACCCCTTAAAACAAATGTGCATAACATGGCATGGATCTAAAAGAATAAAAATCGAAACAAAAATACTTTACTAATTAATTAACTTTTGAAACATAAATTCCATGAAATAATGATCATAAAATTGATATTTAAATACCCATAAAATAAATTATATGAATAATATAATACATACATGTGATGTATATACACCATAAAAAATAAATGAGTGGTGAATAAGGCATAGGTCTTACAAAAATAAAAGTGAGAAGAGAAAACCCATACCATATGTCTTGAAATTATTAGTACACATTACAAAATACTATATACCAAATATAATTTTATTATAAATATTCTGTAGAACCACATTGACATATTTAATAATAGATATTATTTATTTATGAATTAATATTACACATTTATTAATCACTATATATTATTGTTATTTTCAGGTAATATTCGTTTTATTTTTTGTATATATTTTGACAAGTTATTCTTTATCATTTTAAATTTAACATGATATACATATTTACAGAACTAAAAATAAGATAAAATTATCATATATATTCAATATATATGTATATATAATAATCCATAAAATATATACGTTAAAGTATAATTATTATTTCATATATATTATATAATTTTACTAAACCCATCCTTGATACATCCCTTGTAAGGTTTGAATGAATCACATCACCTTGAGGAGGCAGTAGGCCACAAGTCCACAAATGAAGTTATCATATTTACAAAAAATAAATATCATGAATGTATATGATTATATAATATTTTTAGAAGCATAAATAAATGATAAATATCATATATATCATTTAAAAAAACAGTTTCCATCATAATTTCCAACCATGATAGGTGGTAAATAAAAAAATGAACATCATTTGGTGGGCAAATAGTTTTACTTTCAAAATAAAGGTAAGTTCTTTACCTATTTTATGTATGCGTGTGTAGGTGTAGGTCGAGAAATTTTATTAAAAACATATTAGTAAATTAATTTAACTGATGTTATTATGTTATCATGGAATAATAATATTTAATTGTGTGAGAATAAAAATAATACAAAATATCTTGAGGAAGGATATTACCTCTTTTTTGGGTAACTCTTTTGGGTTTTCACTAAATGGATTCCTTCGATAAATTTGTGAAAAAATATGGGATTCTATGATTCATGTATGGTTTTTTGGAGACATTTGGAGTAGATTTTGGGTGAGAAAAAGGGTATGATTGGTTTGAATAAGTGGAAGCGTGTGCATGTTTTTATAGTGGAGGTGGAGAGTAATTCTTGTAAATAATTGAAAAGGGAATTACACCCATGTTTTTCTCAAGTAATGTGTCTAAAATAAAAGTGAAAACTATATAAAAGGGTGGATAGAGTCAAAATATGACCCTAAAATATATTATGGACATGTTTATAAGTCAATTTTCCCATAATTTTAATGTTTAGTCATTTGTTAAGATAATTTGTCTCTTAATCACTTTAATTAATTTTAATCACATCCACTTATCAATTTTTTCAAAAACAATGTTGAACTTATTATTAATTATAAATTATTCTAAATAAAAATATATAATCCATTTCCGAAAATTCTATTAATAGAAGTGGAAAAAATTCATTTAATTTTAATCATGTAGATGAGACAACAAAATGAGTATTTAATATAACTATGTTCAAATGTTTGAATGGTTTTCATATCGAATTTCAATGATAAAATGTTTTAAATAACATAAATTGAATTAATTCATATAAAATATATCTAATTAAATTTTAAAACTAAAATAAAATATAATTTTACAACATATATAAATTAGACAAAAATTTAGTTTTGAATTAAAATTCAATGATTCTCAATATTAATCAAAAAACTTAACTTGTCAGAAAAATAAAAAAATTAATGTAAAGTAAATTAGAATATTACTATTATATATATGATGCGTATTTTATAAAATAAATATTATTAAATTGTCAAAAATTAATTTTAAAACAGGTTCTCCATTAATTGGTGTCAAAATTACATTTTAGTAAAATATATCTTTATATTCATAAAAATGGATTTACTTTTATTTTATACCGATAAAATATATTGGATCAATATAAATATTATTTATTTAATATATAATATGTAAATATTGTAGAAAACAATAATAAAAATATGTTTGATTAATTTTTTGAGAATTTTTTTTGTTTGTACATAGAGAAATAGTTTTCTTAGAAAACTAATTTTATTAATTAAAAATACATCTCACATATGTTATAATTTTTGATAAACATAAAATTCATTTTATATACATGTGTAAATAATATTTTAATAATTTAGTTATTATTATTCATAACATCCATTCCAACATCTAAGTAGTAGATATAATAATATTTTCATAATATTAATAATATTATATTGTAGTTTAGTAAAACACTGTCTTGTGTTTAACATAAGATAATGAAAGAACTTGACTTTTTGTGTAACACAAGAAAAACATAGTCTTCTGTGTAACACAAGCTAAGATATGCATTTCATGTAGTGTAATATTAACATGTTTCTTCTTGTAACACAAGAAGAGATTATTGATTTCATATAATACAAGTTATATTCAGCATTGTGTGTAATGAAAAATATCACAAGGAATAAATTAATTCAGTTTTTATTAAAATATATTGCTGTGTTAAACTTTAGCTACCTCAGAATCCAAAAATATACTTGAACATTGCTATATAATCTATGACAAGAACATTATTTTAGATATTTTATCCTAGAACATCTCTATTGAGAGTGAATATGTCTTCCGTTTTGGATTTAATATTTATTATAATATATTTGAAAACTAGAATTTTCATATCCTATGATGAATAGTTCCTCTTATCTTCTATATAACAAAAATATATCTTTAGTATGCCTTAGATACTTATTAATAGTCTTGAATTCAATCCAATTTTGGTCACATGGGTTATCTTCATATCATCGTACCATGCGTAAGGAGTAATGAAAATCTTCCTAATTATGTAATATATCATACATTAATAACCCTATCTCTAATATATATGGAATCTTTTTCATCTTTTATATGTTCTAATGTATCTAAAGACACATTTTTTAAATATATGAATTCCATGTGATATTGGTAGGAATACCATCTTGGATTGTTTCATACTGAATCACTTCAATATATTGTTATTATATATAATTTTATTTATCCCAAGTAAACTCTTGGATATCTCTTGATGGATCTAGATCCCAAGAGTATATAGTGAACCACCAATGTTCGTTACGGAGAAGAAAATATTCAAAAAGGATTTAATAGAAAGTAAGACTGGTATTCTCTTTAAAATAATTTTTATTTCATCAATATAGATTATTTCAAAATGACCGCACTCCCACTAAAAAGTTTATACACACAAGGACAAAATTAATCACTTAAAAACCAAATTCTATTATTGGTTCATCAATCAAAATTTTCCATGACATGGATGCTTGATTTAATCTATAAATGAATATTATAAATTTTCTTAACTTATTGGAATCTATTAAAGTCATGAACCCTTTAGGTTGTGTCATAAAGACATCTAATTAAAGGATTTAATAAATTAATACTATTTTAAATCAATTTTATAAATCTCATAGTCATGGTAAGATATTATATAAATCATAATTTTGATGGATTTCCACATAAGAACTGGTGAAAAGGATTATTCGTAGTCTATGACTTGATATCGTTTAAAACTTTTTTCAACAAGGAATGTTTTATAAGTATTAAGTTCTACATCAATGCCTAGTTTCATCTTGAATAAAAATTTAAAATAAACTGTATGAATATCTATTGTAGGATATACCAAAACAAAAACATTTATTTGGTATATAAAATCAATTTAAAAATTTATATCTTATTTTCACACAGAAAAATATAGGCAACTTACTACATCCTTATATGTTAGAGGATTATTTTTATTAACTAATAATGAGACAACATCCTCAATTACTAGAAACCCATACCATTCAGATTCTCTAAACTCTCTTGCACTCTTATGTAGTACATGGGTCTACAAGACCACTTCTTCTATGGTAATATTTAAAATTTATTTTGAAACTAACTCTTATTTATCTTAATCATGGATATTATTGAAGCCTCTCTCACTACCACAATCTCATTATGAGATGTTATCCTTATCAAAGAAGGTGGAATTGATTCTAACCACAATCTTCTTACATGAAGGATTTTATATGTAGTATACTCTTGTTTCCTTAGGATAAACTGTAATATGAATTCTGTTCCTAGGTGTGCATGTTTTTTACTTGACGTGTCCATAATTGTTTTTTGAAATACTCGAACATGTAAGTATGAAAACATGTGTTTTTGTCCACAATAAAATTGGTACTAAATACCACCCCAATTAGTTTTTCACTGATTGTTTTATGTATGTTTCTATTTGTAATAAATATTCCCCAATGGATAATGTAACACAAGCATGGCTCCTTAATGGTATCACCTTGTCTAAAAAGGTACCACTATTTCATTCCCTTTCACCATTACATTATGGTGTATAAGGAGGAGTGTGTTGGGATAAATCTCCAAAAAACACTAAATATTCAATCCAGTATTTATTAATTTTTTCTCTACCACTATATGAGACAATTTTTTTAATATTATTACCAACATGGTTCTCAAATTAATTCATGTATTACTTGAATAGGTCAAAATAATTTGACTTATACCTCATTAGGTAAGAATATCAAACCCTAAATAAATCATCATCAAAAGTGAAGATGTACGTGTACCGACCCCTGACTTCAACTGGAAATACTCTCCAAAAAATTAAATGAAATATTTTAAGAGGCTCTATATCATTTTTATATTTTCAACGAAATGGGGAATTTGTTATTTTTCCAAATAATCATGCTGGAAATACACCATGTGTTTTTTTCAAATGAGTCAAAACATCAATTGTGGTGTATTTTAGTCAAGAACTATTCAATTATAGTACCAAGATTGTGACTATTTAGTTGGGTGTGGTATGATTCATGTGAATTATTTTCATTATTGATTATTATTACATGGTTTGTTTGATCTTACACGTAAATACCATTATGTAAATATTATATACCATGAAAAGTGTTACCATTAAAAAAGAAAAAACATATATTCATAAACAAGAAAAAACCCTTTTATAACAAGTTTTGATAGAAAAATTGTGTATTTGAAATAAAATGAAACAAAATTAAAATATTTTAAAATGAAGATCATTCCTTTTAATAAGACGAGGTGTCAGTTCTCAATATCCACCATAGAAGGTCAGGATCCATTTGGTACATATAGATTGACCACAGCTCATCCCATATTCCTAAATCTACATGATTCCTACATTTGAATACTTATGTGATTTATACATGTATCTAAAACCCAATTTATAGAAACATATAAATTACACTCGATAACGAACATAACTGAATCTTCCCATTTTTCCTTTCTTAAGTAATGTTTTTCTTCTATTGGCCCTTATTTACACATGGGAAATGGATAACATTCTATTCCATTTCATGTAAATCAATCATTTTATTATTTTATGGATATTGTGAAGATTATTTCGATTTAGATCTCATCACCAGAACATTCATCTTATTCTATATAAGGAATAAAGGATTTTCATTATATCCTTGTTATCTTGGAGAAGTGGTGCAAGAAGATCTAGTAGAAACTACAAAATGTTGTTCATAATAAAATTTAAATAAAATATTAAGAATATCTAATGGAGTGATTCAATAATGACATCAGTTTATAATTATTTTGGGAGTTTGAACCCTAGATTCTATATATTCTCAATGTAGCTAAAATGTTGACAATGTGAGGTCCAAATCATGAACATTATCCAAGATTACTTTAAATGAGTTCCTTGGATATCTAAAACCATTTACGTATGGATCTATCAAAATATAGACAACATATATTATCATCCATGCTCTATGAATACATTTATTCATTTTACTTATTGAGTTCCTAGATCATTATTAATGCATTATACACTGAAATTCAACTGTACACTCAAGTACTTATCAATGATAGTAAACTCTACCTCACTAACCTATATTATAGGTAGATCAAGTAATGAGTATTATAGCACATAATATTTCCATTCGTGGTACAAAAACCCATATTTATCTAAAAAATTCCATGATGTTATTTCTAGTAAGGAGAATATGTGCCTCTAATATTGATCATAGAGATAACATGGTTATAGATTATTCTATTTAGTCTTAAAATATAAAATTGATGATTATTAGTACATAAAATGATTTTAATTTATGTAAGTAATTATATTTGATAATTTTATTAAGTCTTCTAATATTTTATCAAGTCCCAACAGCCCAATACATTGAACTTGGAATGCCCCATAACTTTATACATTCTAGTTTTAAAGTTACATATTTCCCTTCTTATAATTCTTATGTTCGTTGTTTTGGACCGACATGAAAAATTTGAGATAATTTGAATTTTATTTCCTTGGTGGACATGCCTTCCTATTAACTAGAAATTGAAACATGTTTATATGTTCTTGATCATCTCGATATAGTGTTTTTGGATGTA
The DNA here is from genome assembly GCA_963277665.1 of Viscum album. Classification (NCBI taxonomy): domain Eukaryota; kingdom Viridiplantae; phylum Streptophyta; class Magnoliopsida; order Santalales; family Viscaceae; genus Viscum; species Viscum album. Next base: position 439,621,940 of record OY728141.1, on the reverse strand, counting down.
GTTTATGCTTTGGTGGATGTACTAGGGTCTCAGGGGAACACTAGATAAGGAACGAGAAGCTGAGATGATGAAAAAAGTTGTTGTAAGTTTTACACATCATGTATTATTTACCTGTTTTGTATTTTTTTCATGGAGTTTGTCATGATGGAATTTTAATGTGAAATATTGGGGGCTTACCCCGAGGAATACACAACAACCATCTTTTACCTCTTGTGTAACTTTCAAACAATGTATAATAGTTACACATCATGTAAAATGTGGGCTTGGATTGTTCAAAAATCTTTAAGAGGGGGATCGACCCGTATTTTTTTCCACCTAATTAGGAGGCTCACTAGAGCTCTTGGTCAATGTTCTACCTCCCTCCCTTCATCAATGATCAAGGGCCTTTTGTGTGAGATTCTACATTATTGATGGGTAAGATATTACTACACATGTATTATTTTTTATTATTATTAAACAATTTTTTATTTTAAGATTTTATATTTAGAGTTGTTCATAAGTTCAATTAGTGGATGGTGGAATTGACCATTTCAATTGAGTATTTTCCTCTACCTTTGAAGAGGCCTTTCGGAGAGGTTGTATGCACTTCACGAGGTGTTGTATCATCATGGTACACTATCTTGGTGAATTTATAAATACTACATGAATTAATGTATTTATGTTTGGTGGAATTTTGTTCCATTTATTATAGAATATTCCCAACTCTCTGTTTGAATGTGTCAGGTTCTATTGGTGAATGTTTGGTCATTGTTCCAGTTTGACGAGGAAAAATGGCGAGTTTTGGGATTTTATGACATTATAAATCAAATCATTTAAATTTTTAATCTTGGTGAGAATAATTATTTAATTATAATTTATTTACAGTTTGTTAATTTTTGATTTATGGGTTGAGAGAGTGGACCCTGCTAATGTTAGATGAGCTTAAATGGGCCCTGACAACTGATTTTATCCCTAAAAAATTTAATGGAATGCTTCCCTAAAGTAAGTGTTCCATCGTACCTACACTTTTATATTTATGTTTATTTAAGGTATTATGAGTGTTATTTGGATTTATCCAGAATGAAAATACCCTCATTTAAATTCATTTTGATAAATTGGTTAATTAAATTAAATATGTAGTTTTTTACTTTATGAACACCTAGGGTCACTAAAACCTGAGTATGCTAGTATCATCCTTGACTTGGGAACTTGAACATGACCGATGATGACTTGTGGAATGTCTCAAAATTTACATTACAAGGTCCCAAGATGGATTAATTTTTTACATACTAATGTAAAGGACCCTACTATAGGTATGCATCTCTTTATAGTGGACTCTAAGGATCCAAATTAGGATGCCTCTCTATTGTTTGACAAGAGGAACCTAATGGGTACCTTGATGTTTGACCAACACTGAGCTTCCATGTAATGGGTTTGTGTAGAGATAGTAGTAGGTATCCATTTTGAATATGGGTTGAAGTTTTAATCCATGTGGTAGAGGTAGAAGTGATGGGTTTAGGTATGACACCTCTATCACTCTATCTATTATACATTCACATGTTTACTGTGAGTGTATTGATGATTATTAGAGGGTTTTCCTAGTTCTAAGACTATAGGCCTAAAGAAGCATGATCATTAGGGATTCCCAAACATACTTTATGGTGTCCATATGTTAAGAATTTATATTTTATTTTTATGTTATTTTAAATGTCATATGTACCCTTTTGAATCTAGTTTATTACAAGTTGAGTGATACTAGGGTTCAATTTAATGGAACACCTTATACATGCTTAGTGGTCGCATGACCTATGTTATTCCTTGATTAATACTTAGGTTAGTTATGTGGAACTCATTGGATTGACTTAGAATGATATTATTAATACCATGCCTCGATGATACCAGGGTTCCATAATAGAATTATAAGAATGGACCTATAGGGGAATGTGTTCGTATATGCCTTGAGTTATACATGAATTATTATGCAGGAATTCCTTGGACATACTCCTTTGGCGAGTTGTTATATACTCTTTTAGTGATACTTGGATTCCCATTTATAAATTCCATGGATGTACCCATAGGGTGAGTTTTAATATATTCCTTTAGTTAATATTGTATTACCATATAGGAATTACAATGAAAAACTCAAAAAGAAATTTTTTATATATGCAATGATTGATACTAGGATTCCCATGTTGGAATTCCTTGTATGGACTCATAGAGAGAGTTTCTCTCTGCTCCTTGAGGGATACTTGGATTCCCATATAAGAATTCTTTATACCAACTCTTATGGAATGTTATTATATACGCCTTGAGTGATAATTGGGTTACCATGATTGAATTAATTAGATTTAATCATAGGATATTTTTCTCTGTATCGCTTGAGTGATACATTGGTTCTCATATAAGAATTCTATAGATATATTCATAAAAAATAGTATACTTTATGGTTTGTTTTACCTTATATCAAAATGCCTTGGTAATATAGATTTATTCTCAGTTGATTAAAATTATGTTAGGATCCTTATATAGAATTTTCTTTTAGTACATATAATACCTTATTATATTGATTGAAGGTGAGTATGAGTGAGACTAGGGTTAGGACACGTTTCACCTTATGGCGACGTAGTCAAATAGAGGCATTTTCTGGGCTATCTGAAGTTGGTATTATCGATTGGGATTACATAACCAAGGACGAACTTCTATTGATTGTGTTATATGTTTCACCCTACTCATGCATATACATATTTATGTATATATATATATTTATGGGAATATATATACACATATAAATAGATATATATATATATATATATATTATGTCACATTTCCTAGTTGACGTGATCATGAACCCAGAGACTGACTGTTTTTTACTTTATTTATTTATTTATATTTTCTAGTTATGTCACAGATAGGTTGATAACATTCCTTGGTCATGTATTAGATGAATGTTTTTTAGTTGGTTTTCACGATTTATTATTTTTATTACTATTATCAATAAGAGTAGAACACTTTTACTTATACTGTATACTACTAGCTATGTCCAAGACCGTGTTAGTGGTGCCTAATAATGTTTTGTAATCACACCTAGCTCAGGACCCCATTACACTGGGGTACCCAAGAAGATGTTCACATAGATGTAGGAATAGGTAGGGATAATCCCCAAGACTGATGAAGAATGATGGAAATGAAATTTATGTTGATATTGGTTATATGGTTTGTTTTATAGATAATAATAGATCCGTGTAAATTTATTTCATTTTAATTTATTTAATCATGTATATGCGATCAGACCAGTGGTCGATAAGTTTTTTATATATCACATTTCTCTTCAATCCATTACTAAATTCCAGTTTTATTACAACATGATCTTTTTTCACCTTATTTGTTTATTCCCCATTCTGATTATGAAATCATTGAATTTAATTTAGTTATTTGTGCTGTTTGTACTCTGACAAGGGGGTATCGTCTCCCAGAAGTACCCCTTTTGGACCCTCTTTTCTAGTCGATAGATATTGACATATGGGGAGGCACACTTGAAACTATGTGGCTTACCATCTTGTATCACCGGAGTAACATCCTGACCCATGAACCACAATGAACCATTCCCCGAACTACTGGGCCACATATCGTCAAATGCATCTCCCCACATTTCAGAGGTCACGTAGTAGAAGAATGGGTCTAAGGTGGTACAATGTAGAGACTATACCCTTATATTATATTAGCATAGAAGAAATAATAGAAATAGTAAATAGTTGAAGCATAAAAGATAACTAAGAGAACAATGGAAAAAGACACCGTAATAAATAACATATGAATAGAAATCATACAATAAACAATAATAATTAATAGTTATAATCCTAGTCATAAAAGAAATGATGTCATTTAATTCTGATTTAAAATAATGGGACAGAAGGGATAATGTGTAAACACATACACAACTTGCTGAAAAAAATACAAATGAGAAAAAAGAAATAAACACTAGCATTATGAGCATACACATGGTCTAGTGATATCAGTCCCTGATGTCTTGACACTGCATGAACCATGATACACTTCAAACATAATACACAGAGTCCATTGTAAACAATTATTGGTTTAACACTTATGCTCAGACTTTACCCGAGTCTATATTTGAACTTGAACCGACTATTTAATATGAAATTTTTTGGTACACGGTTACATTTTATCGATGTAATACAAGATCAAAAAGGACTATCTAATGACCAGTCTCAATATCCCATAATGATTTATGCCTTAGGGTTTCCTATCATAAACCGATGTCCCACTCCCCACCATAGGATCATCCTCATCATCAATCTAACTAAAAGAGAGATTGATCATCACAACATATACCCTATTATTAGGTAGTTAGGCTGCTAAAAATAGTTGTGTCATGTATTACTTGTCATGTATTAATTACATTCTATGTACTAGTTCTATGGGATATTACCTAGCATATTCATGACATGTATTCTTGGGGGATTTCTACATGAAATACCTGACGTGTATCTGCAACATGTTTTCAAACTATTTCACGAGGTGTAATAGTTACACACCATGTAATAGGAAATCCTAGAATTTTATAAAAGGCTGAATAGGGGGTTACTCCCAAATATGTTTTTCATCCAATAAAGAGGTGTACATGAGATATAGGATTACGCTCCTTCTCCCTCCATTATTCACAGATCAAGAGTGTTTTTGGTGATATTCGATGACATTACTGGGTAAGATCTCCATCCACCATTATTCTATGTTATTATTCCACTTTTGTTTCTAATTTTGGGAGTGTTCATTTTTGTTTCTTAACTAGTTACACTAAATCATGGAGGAATCAACCATTTTCGTTGGAGATTTTTTCTTCCTTGGAAGAGGTCATCTTGGGAGGCCTTTTAAAATTCACCATGTGTTATTTCATTGAGCTACGCCACAATGGTGAATTTCCAAAACATTAATGCTTTTAATTAATTTTTGGGTAGTTATTTTGGTTCCATTTCTTATTGATATTGATTGAATTAGTGGTTGGATCCATCCTGCTCTTTGGGATAACATTTGGTCAAAGTTTTGATAAGATGTGGTCAACTGGGGAGTTTTTGGGTTTTATTGCATTATTAATTTAATCGTTTGAATTTTTTATCTTGATGTGCATAATTAATTAATTATAATTCAATAATAATTAGATAATTAATGATATTCCGGTAGATATACATGACTGTTATGGGGTTGGATTATATTAGACAATCCTTGGTGGCTATGGTTGGACCATGGACTTTAAATGGAAGGCTTCCTAAAGGTGGGTGGTTTTTCGTACCTACACTTTGGTATTTATGCATGTTTATGGTATTAGGAGTATAATAAGATTTACCATTAGGGAAATGGACCCTATTTAAATTCATTTTATTAATATTTTAATTAAATATAAAAGGTAGTTTGTACTAGATGAATGTCCGAGGTCACTAAAAAACCCAATGCACTAGCTTAATCCTAGAGTTGGGGATTTTACCTTGATTGGGGATCCCCAATGGTATTCCAATTTAATTACATTACAAGTTTCCTTAATGGATGAATTATTTATAAACTGAATTGGTGGACCCCCAATAGGGATGTCTCTTATTTTCGTGGAACTTGTGGATCTAGAGAAGGATTCCTCTATAGTTTTTGACACGATAAACCCAATGGGAGAGTCTATGTTTGACTGACCATAATCTTGTGTGTTATAGGTTTGGGTAGAGATGGTAGCAGGTGTCACCATAGATCTCATGATGAAGTTGTAATCGATGAGGTAGATATACAGACCTAAGCATACCATTTAGGGATATTACATCATTTTAAATGAATATTTTTTATATTACAAAAGTAAATTCCTAAGGACCATAATAGTTTAGTGTATTTAGAAACGTAGAATGAAATCATCTAAGATGGATAATTTTCTTAAATGTTTCCCACATAGATCCACCCATTTATTAATCATAATTAAAATATTTCTTCGTAACGTAATGAAAGAAAGAAAAATAAAGGGAAATATTTAGATTCTTAATAATGTTAAAAATGGTAGATACATAATTATAACATGAATATTAGGGTATGAAAACATGATAATCACATTTGAATATCATACCTTGCATATAAAGGATCATAATTACGACTCATTTCACAATGAATTGTAGTTTGTAAGACACGAATCATATGGAAATAGAAGAACCAGAATCATGAGAGAATAATATGGGCATAAGAAAGAAAATTGTGGCATATACATAATCTTATAGCATTGTGAACACATATAAATAAAAATAGGTTCATTTATTAAGTCTAGGACATAAAATCATTCCATCAGCTTAACATATGGACACAAAACTAGGTCCATGAATATCATTAGGGATATGAAATTCATGTTAATTAATAACATTGAGAACATGAAATCATGTTCACACATAACATTGTGAATATGTAATTAGGATCACACATAACACTGTGACCATGTAATTAGATTCATGCAACAAATTGTGAACATGTAATCAGTTTTAAAAATAACATTATGTAATACCGTTATTACAAAACATTTTAAACATGTAATCTGGTTTAATCATAACATTTTGCACATATAATCTAGGCCACACATGACATATATACTCATGAGTTATCTGTATGATCCCAGAACACCCTGAAAAAGGAGGGGTGAATTAGGGTGTAAAATGTTTCTATTAACGTGACAGATATTCTTCCCACATTGGCTTGAACTGCTTAAACCTATCTGATGGAATAATTTAGTAATTAAACATTAACATATAGAAGAAAAACACATCAGTTTTACTTGGTTCACCACGAAGGGATGGTCCCTAAAACATTGGGATCTTCATACCTAAATCCAAAATAATTACTATTTATTGTGGAAAATAGATTTTCAGAAATATTAACTCTGTGACATGAATACTTCCTTAACTATATTTTAGGGACATCACACTTCCTTCCTCAAAATACTTCAATCAACCCCCTATCCCATTATATTAAGAGACGACTAAATTAGTTTAATGACATGAAGGTATCTTCTATAGAATAGAATATGAGAATTTTTACCTGATTATAATGAAAATCTTCTTGGACTTTTGTTTTGAGCCGATTAACTTGATAGTATTATTCACATAAACCATATGTTCAATAATTCAAGTTGTAAAGATCTATTGGGAATATCCTTCTTTAATCTCACTACATTTTAAAAGTGAAATACCTTCATCGAGAACTATGTCAATGTGGAATACCCTATCATCATGAAACTCCTTTTTTCGAGATACCTAAACATTGGAAAATACTTATATAGTCTTTTTGAAATTCATAAGATCAAAATGAATCCTAGATTCTTGAAATTCTTAGTCTTTCAAGATTCTTAATGATTCAATTTTTCTCTAATTATTTTTTGCGTCAAATTAAGTGGAGCTAGCCACTAATTTATAAGAAAAACCCTTCAAGATGATACCATGACTCCAAAAAGCTTTTCTAGAACCACTAAAAAAATATTCATGAAGCTCTACTATTCTTGAATCACCAGAGAAATTTAACATATTTTTTAATCATATCATAGTCACATAGAATAACTGTCACTATATCTCACATGTGTGGTGTTCATTCTAAATGCTCCATATCTTCACAAAGTACAACTTTCTCGAAACCCGTTCTTTGAGATACTAATGAATATACCTTATTTGAGATTATTACATCCAAATAATCCACATTTCTAAAAGATTTATCCTTCCTATTATTTTGGACTAAAAAAATGGTAAAAATTGGGAAAAGGAGCCACCTTAAAAATTGATTCCATCTTGTACTATAAGAAAAAATTCCTTGAAAACTCCCCAATCAACCTAATGTGGATTGATAATAAAAACAACCTATACTCAATTTCTATTTTTTAGTTGTAAATGGAGTTGGTTCCAATAATACCCATTTTTTTTTGAAATTTATTAGATTAATTCAATAAGGAACCAACCACTTGAATATCCTGAAAGGAGAGAAACAACTCATCCAATACTTTAAGCCTACATGATAAAATCTCAGTTTATAGAAAAATAAAGGATTCAGGTGTCGAGAAATATGAAAATTTTATCATAACAACTAATTATCATCTTTTCATAGAATAATTGCATATTGTTTCAAAATCACACCAAATTATCATCATGTCACAAAAGAAATGCATACAGTTTCATTATAACAAATAATTATCATTATGTGACAAAAGCATTACTTGGGTTGTAATAACACTACAACCAAAAAATATTTATAACGTTGAATTTAATCATTATATACCATTATAAATAAACCTAATGAAATAGTATTTGTACTTGTTGAGAGAGAAAACACCACTTGGGTTGTATCTCCCCCATATACCTATATCACATAAACAAACAGATTAAAATAGTTAAAAAAAATTAGGATAGGGGACAAACCATGACCTTCTTATACACTGGAAGGTGGATGAACATCAAGGTTCAACCTATTTTTCTATAACATTTGTGCCACCAAAGGTTTATCCATAATATCATACAAATTATCATCAGTTCCAACATGCTCCTTTCTAATCACACATTGTTCGTATTTTTATTATATTAAGTAATATTTGATCTCAATATTATTCATATGAGAGTGATGAACCAAATATTTTGTAAGATCTATCATACCCTTGTTATCAGTGATTCACCATTGGATGTTTCACCTCACCCCCAATATCAATCAGTTGTTTCTTTATCTACAATAGATGAGTGAAAGCCTTTATTGAATTGATATACTATACTTTGTCCATACTAAGAGAATTGATTTATGATTTCTTTCTCAACCAAACTACACATTTTATTCCTTTGAATAACGAGTTGCCACTTGTTGAATTTTTATCCACAACATCTTCAAGCCAATCAACATCAGAAAATTAGGATAATTCATTATATTTTCAAGCTACAATTTATAAGATAAAATAGAGGGTACCTTGAATATACCTAATTATTTGATTAATTATAGAAAAATACTCTTCCATAATATTAATTTGTATGTGGGATTCTATTCATGTTGCAATGATGATATCTATCCAAATTTTATTCAGGTTTAATAATCTACCAATTAATCTTTGATACAGTTTGGGATCCAAAAATGTCCCATCTTCATGATTTCCCTATTTTTTCCAAAGTGCAATTGGAGTTGAATTTTTTTTGAGTCATGCATATTGAATTTCTTCAGAATCCCTATTTTTTTCAGAGAAATAATGGTATAATACGTATTTTGAGCCACCTTATTCCCCAAAAAGTATGTATGTTAACCAATCAGGGAAATTTTATGTTTCGGTTACATGTGATTAGAAAATTTTCCACAAATCTATCCAGACATAGTCCTAATATAATATCATCCACATATTCAAGAATGAAAAATTTACCTTCCTGTGAATTATTCACATAAAGATTATGACCGACATCTTCTATTTTTAATTAAATATTATATCAGATAAGAATAGTGGCCAAAATACCATGATCGTTGTTCCCTATTTAGACCATAAAGACCCATATTTAATATACACACCTTTTCTTCATCATTTCAAATTATAAATCCCACTTTTTTTGAATATATAAATCTTATTTATAAACTCCATTTAAAAATTCCATTCTGATATCCATCTGATAAAACTTGTGTCCTATTTGAATTTAAATAGAAAGGAAGAGCCTCATCAACTTTAGTCTAGCTACTAAAGAAAACATTTCTTCATCATCAATGAAATAAATGTATTCATAGCCTTTACACACCCACCATGCCTTGTTTTTTTATCACATTTCCATACCTGTTTAATTTTTTCTTAATGATTCACTTTGTTCTAATCAAGTTGTTTTTATTTATGTCTTTTAACAAGATCCCATGTTCAATTCTTTTAAATATAATCTAGTTATTCATTCCTGAAACTAAATAGTGATTCAACCGTTGAATCTTCATCAATATGAGGTTGGTTCTACAATTTATTACAAAGTATAATGTTCTTCATTTCTCATTCTCTTTATATGTGTCAGTGCAGTCCAATATCTAATGGTGTGGTATTTATAAATTTAATCACTTTTATTTATCATATGAGGTTATAATGATGTTTATTTATCCATATGTTCCTCTTATGGTTCTTTTTCTTAATCATCATCATTTTTTGAGCATCGAATGTTTCGCAATCCTTACACAATTTCTACATTTGAATCCTCCCCTTTTCCACTTTCCCTTTTATCTTCTATCAGATTATCATATAATATAATCAGGGTATTTATAAATTTATCTTTAATGATCTTGAAATAAATTCTTTCCAAAATTCATCCTAGATGATGAATGTAACATTTTTTGCTTTACAATTCAAAGAATATCCATGGAATATTCCTTCCTTTATAGCATCACCATACTTTCCATGATTGACTTCTTTATTTTGGGTAACAAATTTACATAAAAAAATTGAAAATACTTCATAGATTTTTTCCTTCTATACCATAATGCATATGGTGTACTGGCTTCTATTATTAGAATCCCTATATTATTTTCATATTACACTGCTACATGAACAACCTATTTTCAGTAATGACAAGAAGTAAACTCTCAATCAATATAATTCTATCCATATTGCTTAACTGTTAATTTTACCATTAAAAACAACATTTTTCTATGGGGGTTCTCTCTACACCCACCTCATTCCATATTCCATTTTTCAAGTTAATTTTCAAATTCAATATATGTGCATTTTAAGAAATTGATTAATCAATAAATTGTTATTATGAGGATAGTTTCATTCTAAACCATTCAATGATAACTTTTCATGAAATCTACCACTTAATGATTCCTTTGTATAACCATTATACAATCTATTCTACTATAATAATAAATAAAAATAATTAGGTTCCTCTATCCATATGTTCCATTCACATTTATTATACCACATACATTTTTTTAGATAATATCAAGATGATTTTAAGGAATTTTGTTCATTGGAAAATAAAAATCCTAGATATATTTCCTTACATTCATAAATCACATGTATTTTATCGATAACACTTTTTATTTGAAATTTATGAAGCTATATTAATATTATATATATGTTATATTATTTTTTTATTAATGTGACCTAGATCCATTGAAACACTTTGTTTCTATTCTTAAAAATTAGGTAAAAATGTTCTATTTACTATATACTTGGTATAAATTGCCATATTTTCCACATCCTTTCATGAGAGAGTTAAATATATTTACTTTTACAACATACCTATTTTGAATAAATTTCACTATAAGTTTTGAGTCACATATTTGAATCGCCCTTAAGAGATTGGGACACAAACTATCATATAGATGACATCATTTTTCAATAGATCATCCTTTTTTAGATACGAACTTCCAATCCCCTTGATATTTAAAGAACCATTATTACCAAATCTCACTGCCCTATCAAATTTTTTCATAAAATTATTCAAAAAGATTTCATTTACTATCATGTTATATTGGAATCCACTATCAATAATCAAGGTGTTATTATTATTTATATATTTGAGGGCTATTTCTACAAGGATTTATTTTAGGAGATTCTTATACTACATCAACGAGATAGCTGATTATGTGAAGGAAAAATAAGGAATTTATAATATATTTTCCATATGATTGGGTTCATCATATTACAATTATTTTTCTAGATTATATTAACTATTTTTACGATAAATTATGTGTGGTTTAAGGGTGTAGACTTGCATTGAAGATCATTAGTTCTTATTCCAACCTTTCCTATTCTTACAATCAATAGTATTATGAACATAATTAGTATAGTGAAAAAATATCCCTAGAAACTATTTATTATATATGATGAAGGATAGAATCTCATTCTCTTTCATTTACATCTATGAGGTTCCACATTTAGATAGATACTTTAATATTTACTAAAGGACATGATATGGAAAATAAATCCACAAAATTGACCCTTTATAATGATAAAAATCATCTCACTACTATTCCTCCACAATTACCATTATTTTTTAATGATTTTTGACAAATTATCCATTATGGTTACTAAAATATTATTTTCAACTATTTTTTTTGTTCAAATAGTTTTTTGGGACATCATGTGCCTTTTTGATATGTTCAAATTTTTACTTCCCATTATTTTGGCTAATATTGTTTCCAGCCATTGATGTTTATGAATCACATACAATTAAAATTTTTCCTATATATGTGGATATCAAATCATTCAAGTCCTTATCAACTTCATGAGAACCTTTTTTAACACTTTCTAATAGCTCCACATCGGATAATACCCCAATGTTTAATTTCTTCTTTGTTTCCCTGGATTTTGATACTTCTTCAAGTTCAGTCCTTAGAGTAACAATGACTTCTTCTTCTCCCTCAGCTATCACAGCCTTCTCCTCCTATCTGTAAGTATGGTCATTGATGATTTTTTCAATCTATTCAATCTGAATAATAAATTCCAAAACTAATTCTAAGATTTATTGAGCTATTATATGTTCTTAAGCCCCTACTTCTATTCTATCAATTTCTACTTCAAGACCATCAACATAATCTGAGGACAATTCTAGAGTGGATCACAAATTTTTATTTCTCTTTAATTAAATTCCATGTTTATCAAGAGAACCCTAAAATCCCCCTTGAGATAAACAACACCAATCAACGGATTATCTTTATATTTTTATGTTTTTTCCTTTTCAACTATAGCCATCATGGATTCTTGGGTTTCAAATTTAATATTTGGGGTTTTATCCTCAAAAAATTAATTATTATATCGTTCTTATTTACATATGAAACAATTTACCTATAATTTATTTCCTAATTTTAAGTCTCCCTTTTGGGGAAACATTTTTTAGGATTCTATAGGATTCTTTCATCACATTTTTTATCATTAAATTTCATTACGCACCTAGAAAACATGTTCCAAATTCTACCATATTTAAAATAGGACAGAGTTAGCTTTCCTTCAAATCTCCCTTGTCCTCTCATGAATTTCATTGAAAAAAGATAAATAAGTTCATCTTCATCATTATATTCATTAAAAATATCCCTAGAAATATCACATTCTCCATGGATTTGAATCACATTTATTTGATTACTCGAGTTTTTTACATCTTCTAGTTTGAATCTCATTTATTAAGCCAAAATATTGCACAGTAGTTCATTAAGAGAATGATTCAACAAATATCCTTCCAAAAGGGTTGAAAATTTTATATTTTATAGAAGTGGAAGCCTTATTAATTTTTTCATTACAATGTTAATATTGTTAATTTCAACAAAAATCACTAAAATTTCTCCAACAACTTTAGTAATTCAGTTTAAAAACATACTTCATTTTCATATAGAATTATTTTTCGATCATCAAAATTATTGTGAAAAACATATATTTTGGACTCCATCATTTTATTATCACTATAATGTATATTTTAAAATTCCTTTACATGGTCATGGATAAAGTGAAAATCATGAACCTTAAATATATTTGATCAGATAGATCAACAGTAAGGGAATTTTGTACTTTAGCATCTACATTAAACATTTTTCTGGTTTGTTTTAGTCATAGAAAGACCTATTGCATCACTGACCTGAATCCCTTAAGAAGTGGAAAAATAAAATCCACCCAAATGGATCTCATATGATATCTCAGATTGTTCATAAAATTCGAATGTTTCTTCCATAAAAGTGGGCGACTCCGTTGACATTCACTGAATTATCCACAAAAACAAAAATGAATGTTTTAACTATAATAACCTGTACACATTGATACCAATTTTACGACCTGAGAACTCCCTTCGAGTGGAAGTGTAAATAAGTGTTTCAAATTTTTCTTTTAAATATAATGATCTTGTAATCACGTTGGTAGGAAGTTTTTAAACATTTATGATGGAATGGTTTTTTAATTAAACATTCATAGACAACGATACATTGCAATAATATTACTTGGTTCACCGTGAAGGTCTAGTCTAAGGAGAGTACATAGAAAATGTGTTAATAATACATAAATTCCCCAAATTTTACTTGTTATTCTATAAAAAATAAGTTCAGACAGAGTCACTCTATGAAATGAATACATCAATAACATGATTTTAGGGGCATCACACTTCCTCCCTCAAAACACTCATGCTGAATCGCCCTATCACATTGATTTTTAAGAAGTATTAATAAATTTATTAACATGAAGGTCACTTAAATTGATTGGAATTTATTCCATTTTCTTTTATTAGAATGGTAATATTCTTCCACCCTAGTCTTATGTTGATGCACCTGAAATCAATGCTAAATTAAACTAGATGTTCAATAATGCTATTGAAACACCTCGAATTTTTATGGACCTATTTTTTTAAATGAATTTAAATGTTAATTTATATATTAAAATTAAATAATTCAAATATTCATTTAACATGAAAAAACGACTTGAAATATGTTACATGCAACGCCGACTTAGAGTACGTTACACGCATCAGTGCGTAGGAGTACGATACACACAACACTGAGTTTCTACGAAAAATCTATTTTTATTGTTTTAATTTTTTAAATATGATAATTATAACGCAGATGTTAAACATATGAATATAAATAGTAATAAATTATTTTCAATTTTTTTATAATGGTTTTATATAATTAATACAAATTCATAATAAATGGTATAATTTATTGTAATGTCCTATGTTAAAAAATATTGTTTTCTAAAATAAATCACTTTTAATGATAATATTACAGAAATAATTTTAAACATATTAATAAATTTTATATGATAAAATAAAGTTCATTTTTTATTTTGAATATAGAATCTATCCTAGGGATATTTTTGGGGATTTTTCTGAGAAATGTTATTTTTTCAATAAATAGTGAAAAATTCAGCTTTTTTAGTTTTAAAAATTCCTTCTTTCCTAATTAGTTATTTATGAAAAATTATATTATGAATTCGTTTTAATATAAAATTTGATTAATATTACATCCAATAATAAAATGATATTAATTATAATCAATCCCACTTTGAAACTGAATATAAAATCATAACAAACATTTGAACTTTTTCCTACTTTACAATCCTGATTATTTCGTTCCGTCTACAGGATTAACAGTAATCTTAATTATTATTCCTATATGAAGATAATTTTAAAAATCATACATACACCATTTTATTCAGTCTAATTTTTAGATTCTAATTATACCATGTTAGATTTTGACCAAAATTATTAGTAAAAATGATAAAAATTAATAACAAAGGTTAAGGACATATTATTATTAATAAGGGATTAAACCTTAAAATTGAAGGCCCAAATGACCTATAAAATTCTCAAAAACCCATTGGATATACATATATAGTCCATAAACAGTATAATATTGTGTTGTTTTGGTTTGGTATACCTTTTTTAGATAATAACATCTGCACACCTAACTTATTTATAAAAATTCCAAGTCAGTGTTTTTCCCTCCCTATAAAAGGCCACCACCTCTACCTAGTCATTAATCCTCTAAAAACTTTTAATATCGTCTATGATATTCTCCCGTAGCCTCCAAAATAACTACCCTTCATCGATTAGGCCTCCCTATGGGAAGAAATCTTTTCGAGAATGCCTATTGGCATAAACTAATAGGTGTTACCCAATTAAGAGGTAAAATCTTATCTCAAGCCCCTTTGGATTATTTTTCTTTTAAAAAACTCAAATCTATTTATTTAATTATTATGTGAAAACACCATTATAATCCATATACTAGGATGTTGTTATTAAAATGGATTGAGGTAAAAATACACACACCTCCATCTAATGGATGATGAGCATACTCTTTTTGTGTATGACGAACTACTACCTCACAAAATGATGGTTGATATTTTATCCTTTACCACTAATCTTGGTTGCGATTATGATGGATAATATATTTTTATATGTAATATATTATATGTAATATGTTTTTAATATTCTTTTTTCCATTTACAACCCACATTATTTACCTTCCATTTGGTGTTTATATAGTAATCTCGTTTAAGTATATGTGGACTAACACCCCCTCAAATGATGTGATTCATTCACACAACACAAGGAATTCATTAATAGTGATTTTTTTGAAATTATATGAAATACATAATATAGTCATGCTAATGGAATAATGATATATTTTTATACATATATATATGCACATATTTATATCATTTACATACTTTCGTTCAATATGATAATAAAAACGAAAAGCTACAATCACACAACTGACCATCTCTAGGAAAAGTGTATTAAATTATGTAATTAATAATTCAATAGATTAAAATAAAATAAATAGATACTATATAACAGATATATATCATTTTATAAATTCTATAATCCTAATAAAATTATATAGATCTACAATATAACAAATTAAGACACATGTGAAGAAAAAAGCGAGTATTACCCGAAGTGAAACCATAATATATGATCGTTAAAAAACAAGTAATATAAGTTAATAATAACAGAATACATGGTAATAAGTATAAGAATATTCTTATTTAAATGATTTATAATATACTTATATTTATTATATAGGAAGCTCGTATGAGTACAGAGAGAGTCAGGACACATGGTTAGGAGATTTTCATCTCATATATAATTTCTGTGAGATACATGTTATAATCCCCAATAATTACTTTTGTGTGGGGTATTTAATGAACATGACTGCATTATATTTGACTTATAATTAAAAATATTTTTAATAAATTCTCCTTTTTATGATCGTTCTTTCATGGGGTTTAAATTTAAAAATATACCAAATCGGTAAAACAACTTTGTTTAAATTTTCCTTCTCCGAGACTAATGTTTTGTTTTGCACCTAAACTCTTTTTTGAGGTGTATATAAATTAATTTTAAATTTTATATCATGAATCTATTTCTTTTAATGATATATAATTTTTTATGTAATTTCCTTTTCTTACATGGAGAGTATGCTCCCAAGTAACCATGTTTTATGAGTTTATTGAGACCATCTCATTATTGTTTTCAAGATAGTTTACGTTTTGGATTACTTTGATGAAATAAAATGATCCATCAGTCTAGTTTATTCATTAGGTGTATTGTTTTTTTCAAAAGGAATTATGTAAGAAAATCATTTTCCAAGAATAAAGGATATATTCCTAAATAAGTGTTTTTAAAATATATTTAAAAATTATTTCACATATAATATAACATCCATTAAAGTTACTCATGACTTTATGGGGAAATTCAATTTACCCATTCATATTATTTATCTAAATAGATTATTTTTTATGGAATGATATTATGAAACTCGTTTCCCTTTCACTGGTTACATGCTTTTGAAACCCGTTTCTTTGCATCGGTTGTGTTCTTGATAAAAAGATTATGAAAACTGTATCTTTACACTTGTTATGATATATTTACATGATTATGATAACCATTTATTTCATGTGTTATGATATGTCATTTATGAGCCTTTGGAACAATTAAGTATGATTTAATTATGTAATTTGAGGGACCTATATCACCCTATAATGCATTGGGTAAAGATTTATATCTCATGAGATAATAAATATATGGAATGAGTGTTACTCAGTTTAGTGGTGCAGGGATGGAATGAGGGTTAATCAGTTCAGTAACAATGGGATGGAATGAAGGGCACTTGGTTCCGTAATACAGGGCTTGAATGGGGGTTACCTAGTTTTGTAAATAGTTTTTTCCACTAAGATTGTCTTGGCAGCGATGCCTTGGTAACTATAGATATCATTATATTCTTAAGTGTTTCCATAATTCCATTAATTAATCATATGCTATGATTTGATGGACTATTCTATTTATTTAATTATGATTCACCTCTTATGAACTTCCAATATTTATGGCATGATCTTTGTTATGTAGGGTATGATATTCTATTTTCATGATCACTTTTTCATACCCTTTTTCTCTTTTTTATTCTTACATGTCTCCCATGTTTATCATTTTTGAGAATTTTTGGTCACCAATTTTATGTTTCCTTACCCATTTTGTGAAGATGTGTATTATGTTTTTTGTTTATAAGAATTATTCTAGTCAAGAATCACCTAGCAGGAGATAATGTAGCTCAATTTTGTACTAATCTTTACGCTTCCATGTTTTTAAAGGCACTAAACTAATACAGTCATGTCACATCTTTTTGTATAATATTTATGTGTTACTAAAAAATGTAATGATAATGTTTGTAAAGTGAGGGTATATTTAATTGTTATCATTGGTAAATTCTAGATAAAATTTAAAAAATATAATGAGAAAACCTTGGTGATAAACCGAAGGATATTTTTAGGGATAAGTATAGGGTTGAGTCAAAGTATAAGAAAATATAATGGAATTTTGGAAAAGACAGAGGGTGTGTTTTCCATTAAATACGTCCATATATGGATATTACAAGAGGATTTTTTAATGGAACATATGTATTTAGGGGTAAAAACATTGACAAGATGCTCTGGGCTTGATTCGGTGTAATCTGGTACATGACAATGGGCCTTACTACACACCTGGTTTGACACTCTCAAAGGATATGCTTTGGGAATTCATATACTCTTCAAAAAAATTATGAAGGATCTAAATATTAGTTTTCTATTAATATCATAGTATAAACATAAGATTTCATATATTAAGGAAAGCGTTATAAGTTAGACATCCTAATGGTATGATGATTTCATGTCAAATATACGATTCATCTCCGATTGAATTTTGTTGGAATGTACTTTTTTAAATATTTTCATTATTCCTTTAGGTGAATTTTATGTCATTTTTGGTATGTATGTTCTTTATCTACATAAAGAACACATCAATTTCCATGGGAAGGAAGTAACGTTCGGTATTTAAAAACCTCAGATGATCATCCATTAATGTAAAGATAAGTATGAACTTATTTTGGCGATTATATCCAGTGTATGTGTTTTAATTCCCATCCAAAAGAGTTTTTTTAGCTCAAATGGTTGGGGAGAATATCTTCATTGATTATATGCCCATTGTTAAGGATTTTGGGGATGTCTTTCTAGGAGATTTGACTAGTCTTACACTAAAAAATAAAGATGTGTTCTCAATAGAACTTGTACCTGGTTCCAGAAAAATTTCAAAGACTCTTTATAGAATGTGATGGATTGAGTTAAAATAATTAAATAAGAAAATCAAAGAAAACTATGATAAGGGATTCATTTATCCATGTGTGTCACATTGGGGTGCACCGATTATTTTTATGAAAAAGAAAAATGGATCAGTGTAAGTCTCCATTGATTATCAGGAGTTGAACAAGATCACAATCATGAAGAAATACCATCATCCCTATATTAATGTCTTGTTTGATAAACTATGTTGAGATCAATACTTTTCCAATATTGACTATCATTTTTGACATCATCAATTGATGGTCAATAAGAAGGATAAGAACAAGATGACATTCCGTACAAGGTATAGTCCCTATGAATATATTGTGAGGAATTTTGGTCTTACTAATTCCCCTGATATATTTATGGATTTAATGAATATTGACTATAGAGGTCACCTCAACCAATTTGTGGTAGTTTTTATAGATGATGATATTATCTATTAAAAGGGAAAGTAATAACATGATGATCACTTGGGAAATGTAATGAAGACCATAAGGATGGAGAAGTTGTATGAAAATTTTAAAATGTTTCAATTTTGGCAGAAAAAGAATTCATTTTTGGGTTACATAATCTAAATATATTGTATAAATTTATATCCATCAAAGATAGGGGCTATTGAAAGCTGGCCTAGACCAACAATAGTGACAGAGATCAATAGAATTCTTTGTTTAGTTGGATATTATCGATGGTTTGTGGAGTGTTTATCAGGATTATCTAATCCACTGAACTGGTTGACATAGAAAGGTGTCAAGATCTCTGGGATAGATTAATGTGAGAAATATTTCAAGGAATTGAAGAGAAGGTTGGTTAGTTCACCTCTGTTTGCAGTACCCTATAATGGAGAAGTATTATTAATCTGTATAGATGAATCTATAAATAAATTGGGATGTTTTATTATAAAAAATAACATGGTTATAGCCTGTTCTTGATGACATTTCAATATTCACATGAACAATTACCCATATCATGATATAGAGTTAGCAATATTAATTTTTTCATTAAAGTTATGGAGGCATTATCGTTATGGGGAAAATCATGATATATATATTTGGATCATAAAATTATGAAATATATATTCACACAGAAGGATTAGAACATGTTCCAGAGAAGATTGTTGGGGTTGATAAAGGATTTTTACCGCTCAATACATTACCACCCTAATAAAGCGAACAAGGTTGCAGATTCATTAAGTCAAAAAGATCAAGCTATCTTATCTATGATGAGGACTACAAAAGATCCAATATTCCGAGATTTGAAAAGGATAGATCTGGAAATCCTAAAGTAATGGGAAAAATGTTATATTTTTCAAATGAATGTTCAACACTCAATCCTAGTTAAGATTAAGGAGGCACAAAAGGAAGTTAAAGAGTTACAAAATAAGGATAGAAATGTTATTGAGTATTACCTTGATCAGGATGGGATGATAAGGTTTAGGAACCATTTATGACTTCCTTCCATTATTTATTTGAAGAAGTATCCATTAGAGGAATCTCATAGTTCATCATTTTATATTAATCCTAAAAGTATGATGATGTATAGGGACTTTAAATCATACTTCAAGTAGGATTTCATAAAGAGAAACGTTGCAGAGTTTGTATCTTGGGGTTTGGAATGCCTGCAAGTTAATGCTAAAAGAACAAATTCTAAAGGAATGATTCATTTATTACCCTTACAAAAATGGGAATAATTGAAAATAACTATTCATTTTATTGTTGGAATATGAACAATCTCTAAAGGGTTTAATGCATATGGGTGGTAGTTGATCACCCTACCAAGTTAGCAAACTTCATTTCTAATAGAGAAGATTGGTCTCCTGATCAGCTAACCGTAATATACATTAAATAAGTACTAAGATTTCATGGAGTACCACATTCTATTTTATTGGATTGGGATACAAGGATTTGGTAAGATTTTATAAGAAGTCTTTATAAACCTCATCATGTAGAATTGAGTTTCAACACTACTTATCATCCTCATATAGATGGTCAGTCTAAAAGACAAATTCAAACCCTAGAGGATATGTTGAGGTATTGTTCTCAGGAATTCAAAGGTGTATGGGAGAAATACATTCCTATTGTTGGGTTTTTTTTCAATAATATCTTTTAATGAAGCATTGAGATAGAACCATATGAATCCCTATATGGGAATAAATTATGAGCTCCAACATGTTTGGATGAGGATTGAGAAAGAATGCTATAGGGACCAGAGATCACTGAGGAAATGGTTGAGAAGGTTAGAAACATTCAACATCATATCAAGGCAGTTCAAGGACGAAAAACATTTTATGTTGTTAACAGTCAATGTGATCTATAATTTGAAGTTGATGAAATTTTTTTTCTTCAAATCTCACCCAAGATGAAATTTTTGAGATTCAAAATGAAAGGTATACTAAGCCCTAGGTATATTTTTCCTTTTGAGATTCTTCATCACATTAGGACAATAACTTATCACATGGAACATCCTATAAATTTCTCTCATGTGCATGATTGGTTCCACATATCGCTCCTGAAAATGTAAATTCCTAACCCGACACAAGTACTATACTCAGAGGTCATTCTGCTAGAGCAAGATCTTTTATATGATGAGCAACCTGTTGAAATTATCGATTGATCAGAAAATGTTCTACAAAACAATACCTATTTCCTGGTCAACGTTTTGTGGAGAAATAAAATGTTAGAGGAATCTATGTGAAATCTGGAGGATATTATGAAGAATATGTATCCTCATATGGTTACAGGAGAGAAGAATTAAGAGGAAAAAATTATTTTTATGGAGGGTAAAATGTAACAACCTATGTTTTTACAGACCTTTTCTTCCGAATAAATCTAAATTATCATTTATATCATAAAATGCACAAATTAAAATATTCATATAACATGAAACACCAACTTGGAATATGTAACATGAATCCTTGAATCAATGTATGTTATACGCAACACCGACTTTTCATATGATAAACACAACACTGAATTTCTACAAAACATTTCTTTTTATTGCTTTAATTATTTAAATAACATAATTACAACTAGGCCATTTAACAGGGTATTATTAATAGTAATAACTAAATTTCAAATTTTGTTTATATTTTGTGTATATAAATAAAACATATTCATAAAAAAGATATGGTTTTGGTAAAGTCCTTCCATTTTAAAAATACAGTTTTTTCAAATAACCCACTTTAATACCATTATAATAAAATTAATTTTAGACACATTTTAAAATTTAATTTTATAAAATAAAAATAGTTTTTGAATATATAATTTCAAAATTATCCTTGGGTGATTTTTT
Source organism: Viscum album (assembly GCA_963277665.1). Taxonomy (NCBI): domain Eukaryota; kingdom Viridiplantae; phylum Streptophyta; class Magnoliopsida; order Santalales; family Viscaceae; genus Viscum; species Viscum album. The sequence continues at coordinate 439,599,580 of OY728141.1, read as the reverse complement.
TGGTTTTTTCTAAGAAAGTTCATTTTTTGATGAATTATGAAAATACAACCTTTTAGTTTAAAAGCTGCATTTTTGTTAAAATAATTATTAATGATAAAAGGTAGTATAAATTAGTTTTAAGGTCACATTTGATTAATATTACATATAATAATACAATGTAATTAATTTTAAAAAAATTTACTATGAAACTGAATATATAATCTTAAATTGTTTTGACATTTTTCTTACATTAAAACCCCGATTATTTCATTATGTCTGTGGGATTAACACTGATCTTAAATTTTCCACTTCGGTGAAGTGAATTTAAAAAATATGACATAAAAAACTTTATTCATTTGAATATTTAGTGTCTAAAATGACCATGTTAATTTTTTACCAAAATTATTAGTAAAAGTGATTAAGATTAATAACTACTATTAGGGCCAAATTATGTTTAATTAGGGACTAAACCATAAGATTGAGTGCTTAAATGACCAATAAACTTGTTTAAAACCCATTTATGTCCCTTATTAGTCCATAATACTTCCATTATTTAGTTTATTTTATATAAATTTTGTTTTGTAATAACATTTTCATACCTAACTTGTATCTAAATATTCCAAGCGAGTTATTTTCCTTCCTATAAAAGGACAGCACCTCAACCCATTCCTCATACCTCTAAAACATTATACATTTGTTAAATATATTCCCAAATAGCCTCCCAATAAAAATCCATTATACTTTAAATCATCCTTTTTAGTAGAAATATTCTCAAGGATGCATTTTGGCATAAACCAAAAGGAGTTACGAAATTAAGAGGTAATGCGTTCTCTCAAGTTCCATTCAATTATTTTCCTTCACCACCCTATCCACTCTCTTTATTCCCTTCTTGTGGGATAAAACTATTATCCTATATATACTAGGATTTATTTATAAAAATTTTATGTCTTACACATACAAAAACCTCCATCTAATTAACGTTTAACATACTATTTCTATGTACAACGAACTACCGCCTCACAAAATTATGATTGTTCATTTCTCCTTCACCACCAATAATGGTGGATATTATGATGTAAAATATATTTATATATGAAATATCATATATTTAATATATATTTAATATAATTTATTGTTTTTAAAACACATATATTTTTTCCTTCCATTTGGTGTTAAGAAAATAATCTCGTTTGAGGAAGTATGGACTACCACCCCCTCCAAGCGATGCCATTTGTTTACATGCCACATTGAATAAATCGAGGATGAGTTTAGTGAAATTATATTATATATATAATATATTAATTCCACTAGAATAAATATATATATATACATATATATACATATGTCATTTACATTCTTTCTTTCAATACAACCATTAAAAGGGAAAATACTATTCATGTGGTTTACAGTTTCCATGAATGGTGTATTCCATCATGTACTTAATTTTGGTATAGATAATTATAATATAAATATAAAATATTTAAATGATATTTATATAATTTTAAAAATTGTTTAATCATGATATAATTATAATGATCAACGATATAACAAATTATGACACATGTGATGAACAAAGTGCATATTACCCAAAGTGAAACCATAACAAAAGATTGTTAATAAGAGGGTAATATAAGGTCATAATAGAAGAATATATGGTAAAATATATGATAATATTAATATATAAAATATTTATAAAAAACATAAATTTATTATACATGAATTGTTTATGAGTACAAAGAGAGTAATGAAAAAAGGTAAGGGAATTTTTATCTCACTTTTAATTTCAGTGACAAATATGTCATGTTCGCCAATATTTCCTTTTGTGTGGTGTACGTACTAAAAATAATTTTATTATATGTATATTATACTTAAATTTATGGTTATTCACATGAAAATTTTATTATCCTTCTTTTACGGGGTTTAACATTCTATGGATACAAAATCCATAAAACAGTTTTGTCTCAATTTTCCTTCTTTGACACTAATGTTTTGTTATGTACCTAAAATCTTTTTTTGAGGTTAATATACACTCATTTTACGAGTTATAAAATTAATATAATCCTTTTAATGATATCATAATCTTAATTTAATTTTTTTATATGGAGAGTGTGATCCCAAGTCACCATGTTTTAGGAGATTAATGTTACATTCTCCTTATTTTTTTGGAGGTTGTTTATGATTATGTATCCTTTGATAAAATAATATGATCCATAATTAAATAATAATCATGAGTTCCCTCCAAATATTTTTATTCACCTTATAATCTTATTTATGTACCATTATTTTTCTCATTTGAACTGAATATAACTTTTTTTTTGTAAAATCTAATAGCCTATATATTTGGTCAGAAATCTATTGTATCCAAAAACCATGTTTTCTAAAAGGTTTTAAAAAGAAACATGATGATAAATATTAAAGAAAATAGGATTTTAAATTTTTATAACATTTTAAAATATTATTTTATATGATTTCAATTTTCTTTTCTAGGAAAAGGTTTTCAAAATGTTTCATGTAATAACAATCAATTTTCATTGAAGAAATGATATTTTCCAAAAGAAGAATATTGTAAAGATATTTAAAAATTATTTCCCATATAATATAACATCCATTATAATTAAAAATTCATTTATGGGGAAATTATTCAATGTATCCTATCATATTATTACTCTAAATTGATTTTTTATGGAATGATGTTATGTAACCCGTTTATCATTGACAGGTTATATGATTTTGAAACCTGCTTATTTTTACAGTTATGTTTATGATGAAATGATTATTAAAACTATATATTTACATTGTATATTATATGTTTACATGATTATGATACCCATTACATTTCATGGGTTATGATATGATCATTTATAGGTTTTTGGCACATGTATGTATGATTTAATTATGGGATGCGTGAGACATATATCTCCCACCATTCCATGGGGTAAAGATTTATATCTCATGAGATTTAATAGGGAAGAAATGAGGGTCAATAATTTCAATAATATAAATCTAGAATTAGGGTTACTCATTTCAGTAATGTAGGGTTGGAATGAGGGTCACGCAGTTCAGTACTATAGGGCTGGAACGGGGGTTACCCGGTTCAGTAAATGACTTTTCCCACTAAGATGGTCTTGGAAGTGATGCCTAATATACTAATGAAATCATTATACGCTTATGTCTTGACAAAATTCCATGACATATTCTTATGTTATTATTCCATGTCCTATGATCATTATATCATTATGATTAATGTCTTATAAACTACCAATATTTATACCACAATCTTTTTTATGTAGGGAACGATCTTCAATTTTAATCATAACATTATCATACCCTTATGCTCCTATTTGTACTTTCATTTATCCCATGTATAACCTTACTGGTCATTTGAGATACCCCAATTTTATTTTTCTATAACCAGGTTTTGGAGATATGTATTATGTTTGAGGTATATAAGAAGCGTTCTAGTCAAGAAGAACCTAGTGGGATATAATGTATCTCACTTATGTACTTATATTTGTGTTTCCATGTTTCAAAAGGAACTAGACTACTACGGTATTCTCACAACCATTTGCATAATCTTAATGTATTTTGAAATATACTTGTAATGTAAATTTTTATAAATTAAGGGTCACTATAGCTATTTTTGAAGCTCATTCATGAACCAAACAATTTTTTCAAAGAATACTCCATTCATAGAGAACTATGTCTATGCTAGATATCCAATCATCTCGAAACCCCATTTCCTATGATACTTAAACATTTTTGATGAATTAAAGAGTATTTTCTCAATGATCAAGATCAAAATGAATACCTAATTCAGGAAACACTCAACGATCATGAATTTATAACTATTAACCCTTTCTCTAATTACATTTCATGTAAAATGAATTGGGGGTATCCACTTATTCATAGAAACTAGACTTTTTTAAGATCCCATTACTCTAGAAATATTTTTCTGAAACTCCAAAAATATCATTGTGGAGATCATTTAATAACGAAGCACCAAAGAAATTCATCCAATTTATAAAGCATGAAAAAGTCTCCTAGAACCACCTTAATAAAATCACACACTTATGGAGCTCATTAACTATGATCTATATATTCAAAAAGATAAAACTCCACAAAACCCAATATTTATGAAACAAATTCAATTACTATGTTTTTGATGAGACAATACTAAAAAACAACATTTTATGAATATTCCTATTTCTTCTTGATTTTGAGACAAAAAAATTATCTAAAACTGGAAAAATAAGACACCAATAAAACAGCAAAAATCCTATTCTTTAAGATCACTTTCATTGAAAAATACCTGATATACGATGAGTGGATTAAACGAAAGCAAAAACTAGACAGCTTTTCCAGCTTCCAGCTACGAAATTTATTAGTTTTATCTTTATCCATCATTACCCTATGCATTTGAGGGAGATATAAGACCTAAATATCACATAAAAAATTATAAATATGTGTGATAAGATCATAAAAATTCATCATATCATGAACCATGAAATAAAATAGGTATCAAATATATTTTATCATCTCACAACAGTTTCTAAAATTTAAAACACTTAGAATATCATTTTCTTTGAAAATAGAATTGAAAAATTATAAAAAAGATTTCAATATCATTTTAAAAACATTTTAATCCTAAAACATTGAAAATAATTTTCTTTGAAAATGGTTATAAAATTTATTTTAAAAACACATGTTAAAATAGTTTTATAAAAAAAAAATTGAATGAAAACTTATTTCATACATAATATTGAAATAACAATATATTTTACTAAAATAATTTTCATAATTATCTTAAGTAATAAAGGGTGTAAAAAATGTTACAATTACATGAATATATCATGAATAACTACACGAGAATAAAATTCATGAGTAATCTTGATAATTTGATCGTGATATTTCAACATTTGAGACTTACTCGTAAATAATCTCAATAAATGGAGAGGCTGTAACATAAATATTTACGACATTGGTAACATTTAATTATAAGGAACATAAAGAATAAAATAAAATAGAATATAAAATATAATTAGGATTGATAAATTCACGTTAATACATGTCAAATGAGAAGTATATGCACCACATGAAATAATATTGGTGCATATCGAAAGATATGCCTCAAAGAAAAAAAATTGAGGCAAAAATCATCTACCGATTTAGAAACATTTGACCCTCAAAACCCATCAATGAGGGATAATAAAATGGATATTTAAATTGAAATAAATTTATTTATAAGAATCATAACATACATTCATGGGAAGTATTCACACTACAAAGAATAATGAGGTGGTGAATATAGTATGTGTCTCACAATTGTTAAAAGTGATATGGAAGTCCCTTAATTATCGAGTTAATTTTCCATCATGTGATCCATTAAGGAATAAAATATATTAAAAATTTTAATATCATGAATTAAATTACATTATTAAATAACATTTCATAATAATATATTAACATCACACAAATGAAATGAGTAGAGAATGTGGTATAAGTCTCACAAAAATAAATGTTAAACTAGAAATACCTTTACCTTAAGTAATAAATTCCTTTATATATGTTTAAACCTAATTTATAATAAATAAAAGTTTATTATTTTTATACCAAAAGAAAATATTAATATATATAATACCATATATGATTTTATTATCACTTTATATTACCCATTTATTAAAAATTTCACAATAATGTTACGTTTCAAGTAATAACCACTTTGTTTTTTTATCTGTTCTGACTTCTTCTTTTTTGACCCTCTTACATTGATCAAGATTGAGTAATTTTAATAATGTAAATAATGATATAAATATTACATATATTACTTATATATGTATTTGTGATAATCTTTAAAATATAGAAATTGGAAATGATCTACACAGTTCCTGGAGACAGTCAATTGTACAAACTCATGAACAATGTTTCCATTTTCTTTCAATATTGGAAGAATGAATAGTGAAAGATATATATATATATATATTATCATTATTTTATAATTATTATTTCATATATATCACATATTTTTATTAATCCCATGCCAAATAAATATAATGTAATGATTGAATGAATCACATCGCTTCGCGAGGCGGTAGACCACCATACCCACAAATGATGTTATCATATTCTAAAAAAATGTAAATCCTAAAGTTATGTGTTGTATAATAATCAAATAAGAATAAATAAATCATAGTTATCATATATATAATATATAAAATATAAACCCACCATTATTACCAAACTCAGAAGGTGGTAATGGAAGAACGAATAGTATCGATTCATTAGTTGGTAGTCCGCCATACTGACAAATGATAATTGTGTAAATCATTTTATGGAAGTTGGTGAAGTTTTATGTATTAACCTTAAACTAAAAACCTATAATAATATTTATGATTCTTTGGTTATTATTTAATCAGGTTATATGGATAATTTAATGCGATGGGGAACGAAAAAAACAAAATATGCACATTGATGAACATAACCTCTTCTTTGAGTAACTCCATTTGGTCTGCGCCAAAGGATTTCCCTGGTTAGATTTATGTAAAAATTTAGGATTCTAGGTTTTATATTAGTTAATTTTGGAAGATATTTGGATATTTCTTTCGTAATAAATAAGGTCTTGACAGGTTTGAGGAAGTATGGAGAGTGAATTCCCTTTTATAATGGTGGTATGAAATTCTTGTAAATACCAAAAAAGTAAACACTATTGGAATGTTTCACTTACATAAAATTACTAACAGAATAAAATATTTACATAAAATAAATTATATCATAAAAATATTAAAAGAAAATTGGTTTTGGGAATGTTTATATGAAATTTTCTCACATAAGTTTCATGTCTAGTCTCTTAGTAAAGTAATTATTATCTTAATCGTCATGATTAATTATAACTATTTTCACAAATAATTATTGTAAAATATTATTTTTGAATTATTATACATTATAAATAATTCTGATTAGAAATATGGAATCAATTTCTACAAATTAAAATGAAATAAGTTTCATGAATTAATATAAAAGTAATATCACAAACGGGGCGAGATGACATATTTTTAAAGTGAAAATTTTCAAAACATTCAAATGATTATATATAAAATATCAATTTTAAATTATTTATAATGAACTAATATGGAGTTAATAATGTATTATTGAACTTATTATTCAGTAAAATATTTTTAAGTATAATTTAACTATATAAATAAATCAGATGAAAAAGATTATTTCCATTAAAATTCAGTATTTTTCACTATTAATAAAAAATTAAACATATTAGAAAAATAAATAAAATTATAAATAAGATAAATTTGATACCATGACTTAACATGTTAAGCTTAATTTGTGAAATAAATTTTAAAAAAGTTTCAAAATTTAGTTTTCAAAAGAGTCCTCAATAAAAAGCACACAAAACCAGTTTTCATGATAATACTATTTACTTAAAAATAATGTTCGATATATTCATATATATTTCCTATAAAAACCATATTATAAATCCTAAATATCTGATTTATTATATGATATATTAATATAATTAAATTTATTTAGAAAAATTGGTATAATTAATTTAAAAATATATATTTCTAGGAAATAATTTCCATTTTTAATAGGATTTTATTTTCATTTATAGTTAATTGGTCATAAAATAATTAATATTATATAAATGTGTTAACCATATTTTGATAATTTAACTAATATTAATAATAAATTACATTTAAAATGGTAGGTGAATATTTTAATAATAGATAATAGTATATTAATATTATGTATTTATTCATTTAAACTAAATGTTGCATATGACTCAATGTAAACATAGGGTTGCATGTAACTCGGGATAAAACGATGTTTCATATAGAAAATGACTTACTATGTGTTTTATGTAGTGTAATATTAACATGGAGTTTCATGTATAACATTATTAACATGGTGTTTCTTGTAACTAAAAAATACATAGTGTTTTCATAGGACACATTCTATATTCAGTTTTGTTTGAAATGAAAAATATCAAAAATATTATATTAATTTGAGAATAATATATTTCAAAAAATCTCGGGGTGTAACATTCTACTGACAATAATATTACTTTCTCCCAAATATTTTTTTGGTCTTCAATGGTTTCTTAATTTAAATTTCTTTTCATTGAAACCCAAATCATAAAAATGAATACGAATAATTCATTTGAAAAATGTAAGTTTGGAAAAAAAACAATTACCCAATAAAACTCAATACTTGTTTTCTACATAGGCCAACATAGGCGGTAAGTGAAACAATCTACATTTAAAAGAAATAAAATTATAATACTGATAGAGGGTAATAGAAAACATGGTTAGGAGAAAGTTAATGATCACAAATCCATTTACCAAAGGGGATTGAATAATGTTTTTGAAATCATCAAAAATGATGATGACAAGAAAATATTTTATTTCAATTCTATTTTCCTAAAGATAAATAATTTTGACATGGAAATATACTAATGTGATTTCAATCAATTTCATGCTCACAATCTCAACCCTTTTATAGTTCGTTAATAAATTTCAACATCATCTTTCACCCCAAGAAATGATGATGGATTTTTCATTCCTAAAGAACTAATAGATCATGAGATCCATATATATGATGATAAGTAATATAAAATTTCTTTATTTATCACCACCAATAAATGGATAGTACAAGTTTTTAAATAAGAATAAATCCTAATATGGTGAGATAATATGTAAATCTCTAAAACCTCAAATGATGTTTAATGTAAACCATTCCATAAATAAGAAACCTAGTAACCCTTCCGAAAGATGAAAATAAAAAATGTTTGAAAGAATGTCACTTAAAATATAAAAATTAACATAACATTGATCCCCTATATATCATTATGTTTCTCTTCATTGTCACATTCCAAACATGTGAATACTTTCATCATGTATTCTATTGGATCATCGTAATAACCTGAATTACCATAAATCCCTATTGAAAACATTCATGATTTATTATTTCAAATATTAATAGATGTATTAATTTAATATGAAAATACCCAAAATATCCATTCACAGTATCATAAAACACATTGTAAATAAATCATTAATCTATTTTAAAGGTAATCAATGATATAAAATTTACTCTATTCTTATCCAATATATCATTATCCAAACAAAACACCATTTTCTCAACATTAATAATACATTAAGGGATTCTTTCCCTAATTAGTTTGTTTTCCATAAAACATAACATTTTTATTAAGTCACATTTCAATGTCCTCAATTCCATTTAGCATACTCTTTCATATTATAAATTAAAAACATATACTAAACAATCATTATATATTCTATAAATCATGATCCCCAATACACAAATACTTCCATCTTTACAATTCAATTATTGGAATGTAATTTGTAATTAATTGTTTTATAAGTAGATTTTTAGTTCAACTCATTGACTTAGTTTATTACCTTCTTATCCATAGTTAATTCATTTAACTCTAAAAAAATTTGTCATTCAATGACGTTTTTTCCACCTAGATAATATCTTCCCCTCCGTTTGATGAATTCATAAGAGTTCTTCTTTCCATCTTCATGACATGTAGTTTTCCATATATTCTTTACTCTATGATCATTTCCACATGAACATTTATAAAATTCCATCTTCCTCTTATTTAATGTATTAAAAATATCAATAATGTTTACATTTTTAATTTTATTTCATGATTGATGATTTTTCATAATAAAAATATACTTCTCCTTAATTTTATATAATATGGTCTCTTATAGTCACCAAATTTTCCATTTTATCCAATATTAACATTATTCCTTCTTATTCCATCAATAAGCTAAAACAAAAAATCAGATTTTGAAAAACAATGATCATTGTGAAAAATAACACAATCATGAATAATTACTTATAGGATATTTAAATCAAGACACAATATTCTGAAATATGTGATATCATAAGAATTTACTAGGTCCTTAATAGTCATCATCAATTTAAATATTTAATAAAGGTTCACAATTTGTTTGTGAATTTCTAAAGACTATCCCATGGGAGTGTCGAACTAGGAGTTTAGCAGTAACGATTTTCATACACCAGTTCCCTATCACGTCTATATGAATACAATTTATTCAGGGTTGTTTCCCCTATATAAATATATGACAGTGAAACAACCACTTTTAGTACACATATATGGATAAAATTTCATGAAATCACTCTATTAATACATTAACAAAATTTCAGGTCATTTTCTTACACTTTGAATCATCTTTAGACGTATCCTTATAGAAAAACCTTAAAATATACATAGAAATATATCAATATATCTCACTAATGTTTTATCATCCTAGTTTTAAAAAGTGAAAAATGTATTTCCTTATAAAAAATATAAAAAACCAGTCTTAAAATACATGTATATTACCTCACTTTTGATGAATATTCAATACATTAAAAAAGTACATTCCTATGGAACATAATAGTTTAGTGTACTTGGAAACTTAGAACACAATATTATAACTTGGAGAAAGTTCTTAAATGTTTTTCCCAATGATATTACCTTCATGTACCCATACATAAAACCTTTATTCCTAACCTAGGGAAAACAATATAAGAAATTTTGATCTTAGACGATCAAAAAGGGTAATTAAAGGAGATACATAAGCATATCACAGACATATGGGTATGGGAACATGATCATAAAATTTGAATATCATACACTTCAAATGAAAGATCATAATCAGGTGTCATGTCATAAATATGGTTATTTCTTAAGACATGAATCCTAAGGAAATAACGAACATGATCCATAACATAATAACATTAGAATAAGACATAGACGTATGGAATAAAAATATTCTTATGACATTGTGAACATGTATAATTTGAATCTAGTTCATTCATGATGTTCAGGACCTGAAACTAGTAACTCTCATAAACTAATGGATATGTAACCAGTTCCATGCATATCATTGTGGACATAAATGAAATGTCCATGCATAAAATTTAGAACATGTAATAAGGTTCACACATAACATTATGAATGTGTAATCAAGTTCACGCATAACATTGTGAACAAGTAATCAGGTTCCCACATAATAATAGAAATATATGATTAGTTACACGAATAATATTTTTAACATCTAATCATAATTACAAAAAACATATATACTATTGAGTTATATATCATTACCCAATTAATTGGGGGGAGATATTGGTCCCACCAATCACATAATGAAATCTTACATATGTGTGGAAAAAGATCATAATAATTCATCATATCATTAACCACGAGATAAAATGGCTATCTTAAAATTTTCACTGTATAATAACCTATGGAAAAAATATATTTTTCATAATCACTTAATCATAGCCTAACACATGAAAAGAATTGGGGTTCATAAAAATTTTAACATGGTATAACCCATAGATGTCAAATTGCATTCTTAAATAACATGTTATCATAAAACTAAATAATTAAATATAATAATAAAAAATGTTTCCACGTATAATATACCTATTAAAATATAAAAAATATAAAACTATTTCATCTTATATAGATGGGTGTTTTGAGAGATCACATTGAATTTTTTTAAGGAAAATATACTTTCATTGAAAATTACTTATTAAAATATAGATGAATTTTCAAAGCCCTTTTCACTGAAAACTACATTGAAAATAATAAATTATGATTTTTAAAAAATTTAATTTTTTTTATAGAAGATATTATTTCCACTTTGAAAATAATTTTTAAATCATAATACATTTGGAAAACTTTTTTTTTGAAAATATCATTAAACAATTTTTAATGATGATTTGAAATTAATATTAAAAAAGTTTTAATCATAATTTTTATTTAATTCATTTTATTTGAAAATATTTATAAAAGGTCACTTGAAAACATATTGGAATAAAGTTTTATAAAATTATTTTTTGGATGAAAACAGATTTGTGACCAAAGATAGAAATAAATTCTTATTGTACTAATCCATTTTCATAATTATATAAAGTTCTAAAGAGTGTTAAAATGGTCCATCACTTCAGAGTATCATGAATAACCATAAGAGATAAATATTAATGTGAAATATATATAGGAAGATATTTATAATACAATATTTAATACTTAACAATCCCAACAAATACAAAGGCAGTAATACCTTGTAGATTGAAAGTGACACGACTACAATAGTGCACACCATTAAAAGTTGTACGTTTCACCATTCATTGATGATCTTAATATAATTGATTTAATTATTTAATTATATATTACGAATAAATCAAATAATTAATCATGTCTATTAAGAGGTGATTATCATTGTATGTGCCCTTTTAAATGATGGGTTTGACACATTTCTTACTTGGTTGGATGATATTCCATCAAATATACTCTCTCTATTTAATAGACTGTTGAAAAATACAATATTTAAGACCTTTTTAATTATTTTAATCAATGAATAATCCTTTAATTTTTTTCTAGGATCATCTTAAAAAAACTAGATAGAATAATGATGCCGTGAATATAGCATGTAGGTCATAAATGTTAAAAGTGTGATGGAAATCCATTACAAAATTTGTTACATTAGATTCATTAGATTCATAAATGAGAAAATAAATTAAAGCATTTAATATCATTAAATAAATGCAATTATATATATAAAATTTTATAGGGAAGTATATACACAACAAAAAAGAAACGATTGGTGAATATGGGAAAAGTCTTATAGGAATAAAAGTGAGACTATAAATCCCTTTATCTGAAGTCTAGAATTACTTCATACATATTGAAGTATCATGAATAAAAAATATAACTTTATTATAAATCTAACTTATGAAAATATTAAAATACATAATACCATATATTATTTGATTATGAGATTATATTTCTTATTTATTATCAATTGTACATTAATGATATAATTAGGCAAAAAACCACTTTGTTTTCCATATATGTTATGGCTTGTTATTGTTGTTCTTCTAAATTTGATAATGATTTAATCAATAAAATATTTAAAATAATGTTATTAATATAATATATATCTAGTATATATTTATCTATAATAATATATGAAATACAAAAATAGTAAATGAAGTACATCATTCATGGAGATGATAGGTCATACATATGCATGAATTATGTTTGCATTTTGTTATCTAGTTGAAGGGAAGAAAGGAAAATACATATTTAAATATATTAGAATTATATTAGAGTTATTATTTCATATATATCACATATTTCTATTAAACCCATCCTTAATACATTCCACGTAAAGAGTGAATGAATCACATCACTTCATGAGGTGATTGTCCGCCACACACACGAACAATGTTATCATATTCCCAAAAAATGGAAATCACAAAGATATTTGTTATATAATATTAAATAAGAATAAATACATAATAAATATAATATAATTATTGTATAAATTATAAATCCATCATTATTTCCAACCTGAATGGTGGTAATTGAAGAACGAATGACATCAGTTCACGGTGTTGTAGTCCTCAGTACACAAGAATGATGGTTTCATATCCCAAATTATAGAAGTGTATAAAGATTTTGGTAAAATGGTAAATATAAAAACATATCATTATATTTTAGATACGGTATTTATTATATAATCATTGAATTAGAGTGGTTTATTTGAGTGGGGAAGGAAAAATGGACGTTGATAAAGGTCAGTTCTCATTCAGAAAACTCTATTTAGTTTTCCCCAAATAAATTACTTGGTTGGATTTATGCCCAATTTGAGGATTATAGGGTGAGATTAGGGAATTTTGGAAAATAATGTTTTATGTATTGGACATTCCAAAGGGATTTAGAGGTATGAAAAATTGGAGAGAGTGAATTCCCATTTATAATGGTGGAAGAGTTTCATTCTTAAAAATATTAAAAATTAAACACTATTGGGAGGTATGACATACATAATATGCCTAAAATAATGAAAATAGTATGATAAAATGTATAATATGGTCGATATATCACCAAAACGTTTATATCAGATAGTTTCGAGGTCATTTTACCTTATGTTTAATGTTTAATCCCTTTGTAATCTAGTTTTTTATCTTCATCAATGTGATTAATGTTAACCATTTTAACATATCACTAGGGTAAATAATTAATTTGGAATTATGAGAAACAACAAATTAAACTAATTCTAAATATATAATCCATTTTATCAAATTAAAATTACATATTTGGAATAAATTAAATTAAAATTAATCTTGTGTACGAGAGAAGACAACAAGCTTTAAAAGATGAAATTTTCAAAAGTTTTAAATAATTTTATATCTAATTTCACAGTGAAATAGATTACAATTACCTAAATTGGATTCATTTATGAATATTTTTTATAATTATACTTTAAAACCAATTTGAAATATACTTTAACAATTCAAATAAATTATAATAAGAGGTAGTTTCCATTTAAAATTTAATATGTTTTTCTTCTATTCATTAAAAATGGAACTTCTCATAAAAATAAAAAGAATTAAAAATATATAACTATCATATTTAGTTTTTTAAAAAAAAATTTAAAAAATTTAAATTTTAAAAATGAATAAAATATCATATTTAAAATGAGTCTTCCATAAAAGGCAACAAAACAACTTTTTTAGAAAAATACACTTTTTATGCATAATTTTAGATTTATTCATATTATATATCTAGGAATCACATAGGATGAATGTTTAATATCAAATTAAAAATATAATATATTAATTTATATGAAATAATTCACAATAAATGATAAATTAATTTATTAATTTTTTTTCTAGGAATTGATTTTCAATTTTTTTCTAAAGGGGTAAATTTTCATTTCTAGGTAAGTGGTTACTAAATAATTCATCATATATACATTTTTAAACTATAGTTTCATAATTTAATTAAAAATATTCAAAACCTCTATTCCAATGGTGAGGTGAAAATTATAATATTATATAATAATATTTTAATATTATGTCATATTTCATTTAAACTCAATGTTTCGTATAACTCAAGTTAAACTTTGAGTTTCCTGTAACTTAGGATAAAGAAATATTGAATATAGAACAATCTAAAATTTATATTGTGTGCAGTGAAGGATTTAAGTGGTGTTTCATGTAGCACAATCTGAACTTGATATTGAATTTAATGTAAGAAAAACATAGTTCTTTATTATAACACAAGATATATTCGTTGTTGTGTGAAATAAAAAAAAATTAAAAATGATTAAATAAACTGAAAAAATAAACTTTCACGTAATCTGGCAGTGTTATAGAAGTAGTATTAGAGGTGGTTATATATATATAAACACCCCCAATCATTCATTTACACTTTAACTTGTGAACTAGGGATACAATGATTATTATCATAGGTGATTCATAATTATCAACTAATGGTCCTAACATAACTGAATTTATTGGGAGCCCAAATATACATCTTGGGGTATATCTCCTAAGAATTTTGTGATTGTTATATTATTTGAAATGTTAGATGTACTTATGAGAAAAAAATTATTAAACTTTGAGAGATGCAAGATTTCCTTTTTACAGAATGCCTTATATGGGCTTAAAGGTTATATAAGATACGTTATGTCTCGAGTGATATTAGGGTTTCTTATATGAAACAAATTGGATGAAATTCATAGTCTATTATTTATACCATTCCTTGATGATAACCAGGTTCCCTTGCAGGATGCATATTATGGACTGATAAGAGCATGGGTTTGTATACTAATTGGGAGTTACTTTAATTCCAATGTGGAAATTACATGGAATGAATCATATTGAGAGTTATAATATATTTCATGGGGGATAAAGGGATTAAAATATAGTAATTTATTTGACAGACTCATAGGGAGAGTTGTCATATACACCTTGAGTTTAATCTGATCCCCATATATGCATTACTTATACAAACTCATAGGAGGAGTTGTTATATTCTGTGTGATTGATAATGAGATTCCCTTGTAATAATTACTTGGACAGAATAATTGGGTGAGTTGGTATTCACTCCTTGACTGATACTTGGATTCCCATATAGTTATTTCCTAGATTGACTGATATGGTGAGTTTTTAAATACGCGATGAGTGAAACTTATATTTCTATGTAAGAATTATATTAAAAGACTCATAATGACAGTTTATATGTATGCCTTGATTTGTACCTGGATACCCATGTGGAATTACTTTAATGAACTCATATCGAAATTAATGTACTCCAACGATTTTTTGAAATTATATTAGAAATATTTGTATACATACCCCAAGTCCTTATATATTTATATTAAATAATGTTCCATATATAATATTTACTATTAATATATGATCTATTTTATTTTTGTGATTTGAAGGGAGTACATGTGATCACATGATTAGGATACATATCCCTTTGCGGTGAGGTGACTTCCTTAGAGACATTTTTAGCACTGACCAAAACAAGTATTGTTGACCAGGATTATAGACCCAATGATAGACTGTTGTTGATTTGGTTATTTCTTCAACCCTACTCAGGTATATTTATATATATATGGGGATATATATAAAAATATAAATATAAATATATACCCGATGAAACATTTTTTAATTTACTAGGATTACAAACCAATGGATCGATAATGGATTAATTGATTTTTATTAACTTTTATTTGTTGTATTAGATAGGATGGGAACACTCCTTGTGAATTTATTTTAATTAAATGTATTTTATTTTGTTTACACCAGTTACTACTATTATTTTTATCGTGAGGAGTAGATCACTTTTACATATAATGTATATTACTCGCTTTGTACAAGACCGTGTTGGAAGTTCCCTACTAGGTTTTATACTCACACCCTCCACGAGCTTCCATTAAAATTGGGTACATGAGTAGACATTCAGTTGGAGTAAGTACATTTAGGGATGATCCTTGAGACTGATCAAGTATGATGTATTATATATGCATGTTCATGTTGGTTATTTTGTTCATCTAGGAGATATCATTAGGGACTATAAATTTTAAATCTATTTATTTTTTTTACTTTTATATATGTCATCATCATAGTGGGACATCAATTTTGTATAAATAAATTAGATTTTTTGCAATTACTGCCCTCCATTTATTATTATTACTACATTCTCATAGTTCATCTTATTTATTTCTTCCAAACTAAAATTATTACTACTTTTTATAATATTTAGTTTTTTCTAATATTTTTATGCTTATATGGGGGTATAGTCTCCCCGTAGTACCCACCTTAAACCCTCACTACTACTTGTCATCCTCTGGAATATGGGGAGGCTCACCTAAAGACTTATTGTGAACCTAATTTGAGAAATAATTTAGTGTAATTTAGGGTAGAACAATACAATAATCCATATATAGCCAATAAAACTAAAATAAAGTATTTAAGTATGTGGTCATTCTAACTAGAAACTAGTAGCTACTTGAAATTATTAGTGGACTCACCAATCTTGAAATCCTTACTGGGATATCCTTAATAGTTTACTCTAAATTTATATTAGAATAATGTTGAAAATTAAACCCAATTCATATTTCTATAATTCAAATCACTATCTTAGTTATGATTTATTGATAATTAAATTTTCCCCCCATGTATGCCGAATGGACACTTTAACTATGGGTTCATCCTAATGCAAAAATTAAAGGCCTAATTAATTAATAATAACATAAATGGATTTTCTAATGATTAAAATCGATTTTCATTTTATTCATAACCTGCCTTATTAGTGTAAAGTGTTTTTAACATAAGTGATTAACCAATTTTTTTGATAAAAATATGTATATAATACATTTATTTAACTAAAATATTTTCATATTAGTCCATTTATTTATGTGATCATGGTATTATATCCATAATACAATTAGGGAATAATATAGAAATAAATAAATAAACAAATGTGTCGATCATGAAATTACATATTGGTTGATTTATTGAGCGTATAATAAACCAAACTATAAACTAGGGGGAAAACTCATTATACAGATATTGGTATGAGTTATAGAATTTCACCAATCCACCAGTGTGTCATCTGGGTTGTTATAATCTCCATTCCTTCTTCAACTGCCTCCACGAATCTTGGGAATCTCCTTTGTAATGCCCCGACCCTAGTTACCCAGAGTTGGTGCATTATTACATAACATTGGTATGATCACAAGAAAGATCAAATCTCGAAAGACCGATTGGTTTAGTAGCCCTAGAAACACTAGATATATTCATAAGTTTTACATTACATCATAAATTAAAAAACTACTACAACAACATAATGTCTCCATAAACCACACTCATATCCCCACATAAAATCCCTGCAGGTCATTCATAATTTACTTCTTCACTTCCTGGAAAAAATAAAACATAGAAAAGGGGTGAGCTCAAATGCCCAGTAAGGATAACAATATACCGGAAACTTTCATAAATAAGAATAAACATTTAAGGCTATGTATAACTAAAACAAAAGCCTTTTAAACTTGAACTTCAACATTGTATGGCAAAAGTAAAATGAAATAATGCCATTCACTTGTTCACATGAATATTCTACTAATCGAATAATCACATGCAATATCAATAACCACTTTCATAATGTTGGAATGCATAATGCCAGACTATCATAACCACATAGCCAAGGCCTCGTGCCAAGACTACAAATAAGATTTTGCCAAGGCCTTGTGACAAGACACTAGTTTGTCTCATGAGACCTACCGATTCATCGAGGAGCTATAGCGGGCTCCACCCATCACATATTAAGTCCAATGCATTCCCATATGAAAAGGTTTAAACATAACATAAACATTCGTACTAAAAATAGCATACGAAATGTCAATAATTTCACCATAAACTATGAATGGTATAAAAATAGCACATCGACAGTCAAACATATCACAAAACCTTCAATATAATATAGAAGTTTTGTATCATAATAAATCAACTTCAAATAAGCGTAAAATCCATCAAAGGATGTTGACATAGATGAAATCAAAACACTTTTTGGAGAAATATCTCTTTCTATTTTTGAAATCATTTAAGAGCCATATAAAATAAAACATTTTCTTGGAAATATTCTTATATGATTTTAAGGAAAACTTTGAAGATTTTATAATGGCAGAAAATAACCGCACTCGCCGTATAAGTTAAAAAAACATTCTTACCTTAATTCTGTCGAAAAGGTTAAAAATGACCTTGTTTTGAAAATGACGGAAAGATTCCTCTTATAAAGAGTCAAACAAGGGTATAAATGACTTTAAACCATATTCATGTAAATAATTAAAATGTTTTGAAATACATTTTGAATAAACATGTATGTGGATGATAAAGAGATCCCAGTAGATTATTCCATATAAACAACCTCAGATAATGAAGAGATTGTGAAATAAACCTTACCTTGTACTTTTCCTTGGTTGGGGTAGGTTAACCTCCTGTATAATGGTGAAATAATTGTTATTAAATTATACAATAATCATATACATTAATATGATAACATATATGATCTTTTAATATTGATTTGGTAATAATATCTTAGCATTATTGTTGTTTCGGGTGTTAACTTACTTGTTTTATTTTATATGTTTTGTTACGTAAGACATGTTTGTAAAGGATAGGTTTTATATTATTCATATCCATAATGATATCAAGTCCTTAAACATAATTTTTTAAATCATCAAATGATAATTATACTTGAATGGATACGATGGAGAATGAATCTCATCGCGTTCGTGGAGACAGTAGTCCGTACGTACGCACGAGTGACAATATCATTCTTTTGATATTAAAATAATATATAAATGGATGGTATATCATATATACAGAATCATTAACATGTTATATTTATTATTTACATGAGTTACACATCATTATTATACCCATGCAAATAATATTATATTGAATAACAATTACACCACGACGTGGAGACGGTAAGCCGTACGTACGCACGTATGGTGACATGTTATTCAAAGGGTGGATAGAATACTAAATATGGTTGTACCATATTTATAATAACATCACATTATATATATGATACTGGATTTATTATTTTAGAATGGTAACAACAAAGGAAGAATAAGTGGAAGAAGAAATGAACTTATAAAAGGGTGGTGAAATCATTACCTCTTCTTCGGGTTCTTCCTTTTGATTTGATCAAAAGGGCTCCTTAGGTTGGCTTTCGGATCCAACTAATGCCCCTAGGTTGTATTGAGGTATGTTGGGAGAGTATTGGGGCAGATTTTGGCCGAACAAAAAGGCTTTGAAGGTGTGAAGAAATGAGAAGGAGGAGTGCCCTTTTATAAGAGGGGTGAGGGGCACCTTTGGAAAAGTTAGAAATATTAATTTATAATAAATTCATATTCGGTTTCTAATGGCTCCAAAGTTGATTATTCAAATTTTAAGGTGAGGATAGGTCGAAAACCACTCAACCAATATAATTTAGACAGGTTTGGGTACTTATATTAACCTTATCTTTAAGTATTAACTCTAAGTTAATTAGTTTCACTTTTTAAATGTCTCTTTGTATTTTTATATTATATGGTTAATAAACATACTATATACATCCAAGAGACCCCCAAGTGGTCCATTAATGATGAAACTATCATGATATAAGTCTCTTGGCCGAACCTTAGATTTTTAGGAATTTAATATCAATTAATAATATAATATTTGTTTTAAGAACTCTTTTATGTCAATTTTAACACTATTCAATAGTTGATTTTTGTGAAACTCATAACAGATTGATTACTTCAAACGAAGTCAATTAAATCAATCCTAATATATCATATTATCCTATAAAAGTAGTTTAATTCATTAAAAGATTCATATTATATTTATTTGGGTATTTATAATATCAATTATTTTAATTTTTCACTATTATAGTAATTACTGCATCATCATTGTGTCATAAATAAAATAACTTATTTAATGTCTAAAAATTATGAATAAAATATAATTATGTAGGAAATATTTTTATCTTTCTAATGAATATTTATAATCTAAAATCCAACATATATAACCCTATGTAACAATTGTTTTTCTAAAAGATATATGCTTGTGTCATTTTTGTATTCATTTTAACTTAATTAAAATAAAGTGTCATTATCACTTAAAAGTGGATCCATGGGGTCCCAAAATCGACCCAAAGATGCCCATGGTCGACCATGTATCAAACAATAGTGTTAAGACACGTTTTAGGGTAATTTAGTATTATTATAATATTATTTTTTAAATCTTATTTACCAGATTTACCCTTACCCATGGTAAATAAAATATTTACCGCAGTAATTATTCAAAATGTCTAAAAATAAAAGTTACCTATTTACAAAATTTGAACATCCTGATTCCAAATATGGAATCCATTTTCCTAAATTCAAAACACAAAAGTGGCAGAAATTAATTTAAAATTAATTCCCGCTGTCAAAACAAAAAGCGTGTTTTTAAGAGATAATAACTATCAAAAGATTGACATTTGTTTATGTTCGGTTTAATTGTAAAATTATGTCCAATGACCAAAATTATATTAAATGGTAAAAATATATTCTAAATATACTTTAAAACCACTCAAATTCATAATTTATCACTATTAATTATTTTGATTAAAAAAGTTGTTTTTAATTAAAATTTAGTAATTTTCACTATTCATTAAAATATGAAAGTTATCCGAAAAGTACCAAAATTTCACCTTAGGATAAATTCGATATTCCGAATCCAGAAATGAAGTCCATTTTAAAATATAAAATATATATAATTTCGAAAAGTAGTTATTACTATTCATAACGGCTAGTTTGATTGGTTATGGTGTGTGTTAAAACTCAAGGTTGCGTACAACACACGCTACTGTATTATTCAAAGAAAGCGTACCGTGGAAGCTTGGGATGTTTCATTTTAAATTTTTGATGTCCCCATTTAGTCAAAAAGTTTAAAATATTGTATTTAAAAAGGTTTCACTATTAAAAGTTGATAAAAGTGCAATACTGAAAATGAATTTGTTCTTGCATTATGTCTAAGATACTCATAATATGGAAAAATTATAAGGATTATATAAAGTTTAAAATTTAGTTAATACTATTCATAACCTCTTTTGAATGGCTTTTTGGTAATTCATGGTGCAATTGAACTCGGTGTTGCGTGTAGTGCAAGTTATTGAATTATTTTGAAGAAATAACACATTATGAATTCTTGGGGTGTTACATTCTCCCCTCCTTCAATAAATTGTGTCCTCGCAATTTGAAATTGTTCTTCGAAAATAAAAGGTTGAAAGTAGATAATATATTTGTGGGAAAACCCACATCGGAAATTGGGTTACTAAAATTTAGTCATAATATGAGGAAAAGAGAAATCAAAGGGTCACCACCAAATTATGATCTCGATTAGGAGAACATTGGTGGCAATTAGAGACATATAATTGGAGGAAAAACGTAAATATTTATAAGTAGGGGTTGAGGTCATCAATCACAAAAAAAGTGTAAAATTGAGGTCCATAAATTCATCAATCTATGATGATTTGAAATACCATCGGTTCAACAAAACATAGGGTATTAGGATAACACATTTTTGACGTTTCAAAATATCTTAGTTGAAATCCCACATCGAAAAATGAATTAATGAGGCCTCTATTTAAAATAAAGAGTCGAAAGTTTGAAGATTACCGAAAATAACACATACTAGGGTTCCATGTAGGAAAATATGGATATGGAAGAAAAATCTAACCATCAATTATCTGATGGAGAGTGGTAGAGAACATGGCTATGAAAAGGCCAACAATCCCAAAGCGATAATTTAGTGATGATTTAAGGTATCATCTAGGAAAACATTTTTGTTCTAAGTTTCTTTTCTTAATGTTGAGGAATTTATTTATGAGATTGGCTAAGATCATAAGGAGCTATACTTACTTTATAATTAGTGTTTTATCCATTAATAAATTTCTACCACAAACTCATCTTTCACTCTAAAAGATAATAGAATGTAAAAAAAATTCTATTTACACTATTCGTATAGGGTTTCAAAATAAACGAATTTATAATTCATCTACAAGATCTTTTAATAAAAACTACATTATTTAATCCAGTAAATCTCGTGGGCCAGTGGTAGGTGATACACCCTTGTCACCCTTCGGTTGCGTGTTCAAGTCTCGCAGCCTTGCCGGACGCGACGGGTTGCCGCCCGACCTCCGGGTTGTCCTTTTATGGCAATCCAAAATAATCCAAACTAGAAATATCCAAAATACTTCTGTCCAAACTCATAGTCCAACATTCATAAGGAAGGTAAACATAATATAGATCCTTTTTACCCCGTAATAGCATATGAATACCTTCATCATGTATTACCATATTCCTTATTGATTACATTCATGCTCCCTTATTCCATATAGAATGCTGGATATACTTCATTAATCCAAAAATGTTTTAAACCCCAACAATGATGGAATATACAAATCATTAATCAGTTCCAAGGTAGTCAAGAATATCCAATATAATTTATCCAAAACAATCACATATTATTCCAAAATCACTACCTCAGTATCAGAACTATATTATGATTTATCATTCTCTCAACCATATATTTTCCAAAAATTTATCCTGATATTGAGTCACTTTTCTTTGTTCCACACAATCTCAAGTCCTTAATGAAATAGTACTGCAGTATAATCCTTATATACTCCATAATTATTATAACAAGTACATTGTTGATACAACACTCAATTGACATAATCAACATAAGAACTCTAATCATTCCTCTTCATCTGTGGTAGTATCATAATTTGATTATTATCCAATAACATCATTTGCGGCATAGTCTGATGACTGGGACATAGGTTCGCGTAGTGTCCAAACTCCTTGCAAATGAAGCATTGTACATTTGAAACCATTTTCTTACCCTTGTAGTCACGTACTTTGTGCCCTTTTCCTCCAAACTTATAACAAACTCCCATTCCTTTCAGGCAAGTTCCAAGGTGTTTCTTTCCACAGTTACCACATATGAGAAAATTCTTCTTTTCCCTCTTCCCTTTATCTATCTTTCTCTCTTCCATCCTTTTCTTCTCTTGCTTCCCTTCAAATCCATAGGACTCAGTAAACTCTTTACTTATCTTATCAACACATGATATTATTTCTTCATATGATGATAATACACGGGAGACTATTTCTCTTATAAATTCTAGCTTAAGACCATGAAAGATATGATCCTTCCTTCTCTTTGGATCATGTGCATTGCTGGAGTTCTCATCCCTTCTACTAGGCACCATTTCTAAACAATGGCATACACTGGATTAGTTTATGAATCAAAATACATAATCCCATACTTATAAAACACTTAACATAAATTGAACTATTTATGGATATAATCCATAATCATAAAAAATATTTTCTTTGAGGAAGTATATACTCAAAAACCCTTCATAATGATTTGTAAAGAAAATGAGAGTTATCCTAAGCATATCCCCCGGGAGTGTCGTAACCAAGAGTGCAGCAAGGCCCGTTGTCGTGCACCAGTTCCCGTTCGAGTCTAGCTCAAAGCGGTGTTTTCAGGTTTTACCCCTAGGTACATCTGTGCCAGAGCCGCCTCTACCTGCTCGTATCCAGACAGGGATGTATTTCTCGGAAAACTCACAAAATCCCTACAATACCAAAATTATTGGAATTTCTTTTATACTAATCCTCAAAGTTCATCTTAGGTCTACGTGCTCTAATCAGAGTTTACCTAAATCTAGTTTCTAAGGTTTGTACTAAACTTCCTCTGATACCAACTGTAATGCCCCGACCCTAGTTACCCAAAGTCGGTGCATTATTACATAACATTGGTATGATCACAAGAAAGATCAAATCTCGAAAGACCGATTGGTTTAGTAGCCTTGGAAACACTAGATATATTCATAAGTTTTACATTACATCATAAATTGAAAAACTACTACAACAACATAATGTCTCCATAAACCACACTCATATCCCCACATAAAATCCCTGCAGGTCATTCATAATTTACTTCTTCACTTCCTGGGAAAAATAAAACATAGAAAAGTGGTGAGCTCAAATGCCCAGTAAGGATAACAATATACCAGAAACTTTCATAAATAAGAATAAACATTTAAGGATATGTATAACTAAAACAAAAGCCTTTTAAACTTGAAATTCAACATAGTATGGCAAAAGTAAAATGAAATAATGACATTCACTTGTTCACATGGATATTCTACTAATCGAATAATCACATGCAATATCAATAACCACTTTCATAATGTTGGAATGCATAATGCCAGACTATCATAACCACATAGCCAAGGCCTCGTGCCAAGACTACAAATAAGATTTTGCCAAGGCCTTGTGCCAAGACACTAGTTTGTCTCATGAGACGTACCGATGCATCGAGGAGCTATATCGGGATCCACCCGTCACATATTAAGTCCAATGCATTCCCATATGAAAAGGTTTAAACATAACATAAACATTCGTATTAAAAATATCATACGAAATGTCAATAATTTCACCATAAACTATGAATGGTATAAAAATAGCACATCCACAGTCAAACATATCACAAAACCTTCAATATAATATAGAAGTTTTGTATCATAATAAATCAAATTCAAATAAGCGTAAAATCCATCAAAGGATGTTGACATAGATGAAATCAAAACACTTTTTGGAGAAATATCTCTTTCTATTTTTGAAATAATTTAAGAGCCATATAAAATAAAACATTTTCTTGAAAATATTCTTATAAGCTTGTAAGGAAAAGTTTTAAGATTTTATAACGGCAGAAAATAACCGCACTCGCCGTATAAGTTAAAAAAAACATACTTACCATAATTCTGTCGAAAAGGTTAAAAAGGACCTTGTTTTGAAAATGATGGAAAGATTCCTCTTATAAAAAGTCAAACAAGGGTATAAATGACTTTAACCCATATTCATGTAAATAATAAAAATGTTTTGAAATACATTTTGAAGAAACATGTATGTGGATGATAAAGAGATCCCAGTAGATTATTACATATAAACAACCTCGGATAATGAAGAGATTGTGAAATAACCCTTACCTTGTACTTTTCCTTGGTTGGGGTAGGTTAACCTCCTGTATAATGGTGAAATAATTGTTATTAAATTATAAAATAATCATATACATTAATATGATATCATATATGATCTTTTAATATTGATTTGATAATAATATCCTAGTATTATCGTTGTTTCAGGTGTTAACTTACTTGTTTTCTTTTATATGTTTTGTTACGTAAGACATGTTTGTAAAGGATAGGTTTTATATTACTCATATCCAGAATGATATCAAGTCCTTAAACATCATTTTTAAAATCATCAAATGATAATTATACTTTAATGGATACGATGGAGAATGAATCTCATCGCGTTCGTGGAGACGGTAGTCCGTACGTACGCACGAGCGACAATATCATTCTTTTTATATTAAAATAATATATAAATGGATGGTATATCATATATACAGAACCATTAACATGTTATATTTATTATTTACATGAGTTACACATCATTATTATACCCATCCAAATAATATTATATTGAATAACAATTACACCACGACGTGGAGACGGTAAGCCGTACGTACGCACGTATGGTGACATGTTATTCAAAGGGTGGATAGAATACTGAATATGGTTGTACCATATTTATAATAACATCACAGTATATATATGATACTGGATTTTTTATTTTAGAATGGTAACAAGAAAGGAATAAGAAGTGTAAGAAGAAATGAACTTAGAAAAGGGTGGTGAAATCATTACCTCTTCTTCGGGTTCTTCCTTTTGATTTGATCAAAAGGGCTCCTTAGGTTGGCTTTCTGATCAAACTAAGGCCCCTATGTTGTAGTGAGGGATGTTGGGAGAGTATTTGGGCAGAGTTTGGCCGAACCAAAAGGCTTTTATGGTGTGAAGAAATGAGAAGCAGGAGTGGCCTTTTATAGGAGGGGTGAGGGGCACCTTTGGAAAAGTTAGAAATATTAATTTATAATAAATTCATATTCGGTTTCTAATGGCTCAAAAGTTGATTATTAAAAGTTTAAGGTGAGGATAGGTCTAAAACCACTCAACCAATATAATTTAGACAGGTTTGGGTACTTATATTAACCTTATCGTTAAGTATTAACACTAAGTTAATTAGTTTCACTTTTACAATGTCTCTTTGTATTTTTATATAATATGGTTAATAAACTTACTATATACATCCAAGAGACCCCCAGGTGGTCCTTTAATGATGAAACTATCATGATATAAGTCTCTTGGCCGAACCTTAGATTTTTAGGAATTTAATATCAATTAATAATATAATATTTGTTTTAAGAACTCTTTTATGTCAATTTTGACACTATTTAATAGTTGATTTTTGTGAAACTCATAACAGATTGATTACTTCTAAAAACGTCAATTAACTCAATCCTAATATATCATATTATCCTATAAAATTAGTTTAATTCATTAAAAGTTTCATATTATATTTATTTGGGTATTAATAATATCAATTATTTTAATTTTTCACTATTATAGTAATTACTGCATCATCATTGTGTCATAAATAAAATAAATTATATAATGTCTAAAAATTATAAATAAAATATCATTATTTAGGAAATCTTTTTATCTTTCTAATGAATATTTATAATATAAAATCCAACATATATAACCCTATGTAACAATTGTTTTTCTAAAAGATATATGCTTGTGTCATTTTAGTATTCATTTTAACTTAATTAAAATAAAGAGTCATTATCACTTACAAGTGGATCCATGGGGTCCCAAAATCGACCCAAAGATGCCCATGGTCGACCATGTATCAACCAATAGGGTTAAGACACGTTTTAGGGTAATTTAGTATTAGTATAATATTATTTTTAACCCTTATTTACCAGATTTACCCTTAACCATGGTAAATAAAATATTTATCGCATTAATTATTCAAAATGTCTAAAAATAAAAGTTATCTATTTACAAAATTTGAACATCCTGATTCCAAATATGGAATAAATTTTCCTAAATTCAAAACACAGAAGTGGCAGAAATTAATTTAAAATTAATTCCCGCTGTCAAAACAAAAAGCGTGTTTTTAAGAGATAATAACTATCAAAAGATTGACACTTGTTTATGTTCGGTTTAATTGTAAAATTATGTCCAATGACCAACATTATATTAAATGGTAAAAATATATTCTAAATATACTTTAAAACCACTCAAATTCATAATTTATCACTATTAATTATTTTGATTAAAAAAGTTGTTTTTAATTAAAATTTAGTAATTTTCACTATTCATCAAAATATGAAAGTTATCCGAAAAGTACCAAAATTTCACCTTAGGATAAATTCGATATTCCGAATCCAGAAATGAAGTCCATTTTAAAATATAAAATATATATAATTTCGAAAAGTAGGTATTACTATTAATAACGGCTAGTTTGATTGGTTATGGTGTGTGTTAAAACTCAAGGTTGCGTACAACACACACTACTGTATTATTCAAAGAAAGCGTACCGTGGAAGCTTGGGATGTTTCATTTTAAATTTTTGATGTCCCCATTTAGTCAAAAAGTTTAAAATATTGTATTTAAAAAGGGTTCACTATTAAAAGTTGATAAAAGTGCAATACTGAAAATGAATTTGTTCTTGCATTATGTCTAAGATTATCATAATATGGAAAAATTATAAGGATTATATAAAGTTTAAAAATTAGTTAATACTATTCATAACCTCTTTTGAATGTCTTTTTGGTAAGTCATGGTGCAATTGAACTCGGTGTTGCGTGTAGTGCAAGTTATTGAATTATTTTGAAGAAATAACACATTATGAATTCTTGGGGTGTTACATCCTTTTATTACATGCATTAATAACTCACAAGAATATTAGAGGAACCAAAGTATTGGATAATAATAATTATATAAATAAACTAGGAAATGAATATCATAAAAAATATAGGAGGGAGAGATGAAATATAGGCCATCATATTTTATTTAATAATTAAATATTTTAAAACCATGCAATAAATTAAATGATATCAAAAAAACTCATACATAAGTTTTATCATGATCATTAACAACTTTACACATGAAATATATTAACATAAGTACACGTGGTAAAATTTATTTCCATTCACTATTTATTATTTAGAAAAAACACACATGTAATAATTAATTAAATAAATTTTCTGATTCCCTTTTTTCTTAATCACCACCTGATGTCTCTTGGAGATTAGAATCATAAATGAATTCTTGGAAAATAATTGTCATGAAATATAAATACAACTAATTACTATAAACTAATTTATTATTTATTATTTATTTTGAAGATTAATTATGTTGTAAAACATTATAGATATTAATAGTGTAATTTTTTAATGTTTCATTTAAATATTTTAATGTAATATAATTTTTTCCATTATTGGAAGACTACGCGACATTTATGTAGAAGATAGATGTTGTGTTCCTCGATTTCCTTGGGTGTGGGATAAAAATACAGCACATCGACAAGTATCCTTGATGGACTATATAGTGATTACTCACCAATTACATGACAACCATTATTCTTTTTTTATTTTCATATTACCCACTAAAGGAATAAGAATGTTCTTCAAAAACAGGACCTCACAACATGTACTCCAGTAAAACACCATGTTTTTTTCTAGCTGTGTATCTATGTAACCTATTGAATGAAGAAAAATATTTATCAGACATAGGAAATAATTAGTTACACACTGTAAATAGTAAAAACACAACATTTATGTCATTAATTTTCTAGGATGTTAATCTCATGGAATTAGAAACCACATATTTAACCACATGGTGAGAATGAATATCATCTATCTACCATATGGAATACATGATGTGTACACTATATAGATGTCATGTAATCTAAAAAAACTATTCAATAATATCTTGGTCTACAACCATTGTATTATAAACAAATAACTTGTTGTTATTTATTTGTGTGTTGTGTTTCCCGTAACATATCCTAGTGGAACCCAATTGGGTACATGGTGTGTACTATGACTATACACCATATAATCCTCTATACTGGATAATATTCATTAAACTTCCCAATTTCATCAATTATAATTTTCCATCCACTCCCTTTATTTTGGAAATTATTAATCTTGAATGATATAAATAAAAAATAAAAAAATATGATCATTAAAATACTTATTTAAATAAAGAGTACTATGGAAATGAAGTATCTTAAAAACTATATTGAATAATCACTAATCAATTAAATAAATAATTTAAAATTCATACATGATCACTCTGAAACCACTTAAATGTTATAGGTGTATGGGAAGCATGTTATGTGTTAATAAATATAACTATGTTTGTCAGATTTGATGGGTTATTTGAAAATTGTGAAAATATATAAAAATCATGGCCAGTGAAACTTTATAACAAGACATTGACATAGGGAATCCCAAAATAAATAGAGGGGTTCTTCTTTATGGTAAATTTATAATTAATTTAACCTAGATATGAAGAAATGAAATCTCATTTTTGGATATCTCTTTGAAGGTGTTGTTGTTTATTTGAAAATTTATTTTTTAGATTAATTTCATTACGCTGGTAGGATCAAAGTGTTGCATCACTGTAGTGGTGATCCAAATGTACCCCTTTGATATCTAATAAACACTAAAGGAATTCTAGGTGATATAATGATAAATATATTTGGTCATGTTGTTCAGCTTGATCATTTATAATTCCTTGAAGAAAAAATTAATATCCCTTTTACTTCTAGTTCTTGATAGGTGGTCGGGCCTAAGGGTATCATTATTTACCCTATGTATAATAAAAAATTTTAAAAAATTTGAATACATGAATCTAATTTATTAAAAAGGGTAAAGAAATAGGTCGAGGTAAAACCCACAAAGATGGTGAAATTAGTTAATTTAGGTTTTAAAAGAATTTATTTAATTATAATGAAGAAATAGGTGAATAAGGAATTTTTTTTACTGATTTTAAGAATAAAAATTAAGGTGAAGAAGATTGATTTTTTGTGAACATTCATATTTTAAATCATGTAAGGTTTCTCTAGTTTCAGGTTTCATGTTCAATTAGATATTTAAAAATAAAATTATTATTCCATTATTTGTGATGGAGTTGAGAAGAGGTGGATTCAATGGTCATGGTATCCCCACCTCAACATACCAATATATGTTTCCCTTAGTTTGATTGTTTAGGGGTTTGATGAATCATGTTTTCCTCTATAGCATATTTAAAACCATTTTCAGTGAATTCAAAAATGGTCATGGCTTAATTCTGAGTACCCAGTTGTGCAATTAAAAGGTTATTTCCACATAATTAATGATTGGACATTATTAAGCAAAATTAAACAAATTGTAATTTAAATAATGAATTAAAAAACAAAATACAAAAATAAAGAAAAATAAATAAATCTAAAGAAACCTTCCCCCTTTTGCAACATAACCCATGAAAAAGGAGGGTGTTACCCCCCAATCCCAATGATGAGAGGATAAAAGGAAGAATAAAATAAATAATTGATAATGATATACTGAAGAGAAATTGGTGGAGGATCATGCAGTAGTTCATCTTCTCTCCATAAACATTAGTCCATAGATCCCCCCTTATAGAAAAAATACACAATTATATTTATTGACACCTGTGGGCTTGTTAAACCATACATGATTTCATAATGGTATCAATAGAACAACCCGATGGGTTTAGATTTTGGAATATTTTATATATTCATTAAAAATACCATAAAATTGTTGAAAATAGGTTTGTTAGACACTTACTAGTGAAGTAATGTTTACACAACATGTAATGTTCTGCACCTTCATTGCACATCCTCTCTTGGATTCACCAACAGAAATTCATACATGTGGTGTGATGTTTTCACATTGCATAAATATAATTTCACAATGTAAAGCCTTCTATTTTTTGGTATCCTTTATCATGGGAAGCCTTCTATTTTTTGGTTTTATGCTGTGAATTCTCCTCATATTCTCCTCATTTTTCCCTTTTCTGAATATGGGTTGTATCCTACCTTGAATAGAAAAAATAAGTAAAATAGTGTAAATATTAGAAATAATATAAAATTAATTATAGAAATTTATTTATTAAAAACCAAAAAAATATATTCATGAAATATTGATATCAAGAGGATGTAAGAAAGATGAATCTAAGAGATAGATCTATTGTGTGCAATAATTATAAATTCACAAATAAAATATTAAATTAGATATAATGGGGTATTTATAGAGACATATTTTAAGTTAAAAATATAATATAACTTCACAATGGAACATAAATAATATTAAAGACCTTATCAAAACACAAGCTATATAATAATAATTTTATAATTATTATTTAATTGTGTGAGCTAATAACTTAATGATAAATATTATATTACCCAATTTGAAATTAATATTTATTAGTAGTCATGATTTGGTCCACTTACCCTCCTCATAATTTATTGAATACTAAAATAAATATTAAATAAAATAATTTATTCATAAATTAATATTTTATACACAATATTTAAAATAATTATTTATTAAATATAAAATAAATTAAATAAAGATTATATTCACCTTGAAGTGAATTAATTTTTATTTAAAATTTATTTGAATGATATGGCTTCAATAAAATTATTACTCAGAATTAAGAATAAAATATCTTTCTAGTAATTAAATTAACAAATAATTTAATCCTTGTCATTGGAAACAATATGTGTGTGACCCTATAATATTATTTATCTTCGGTATTATGTTTTTTTCCTAAAGTCTAACACTTCTATCTAGAAATAGGTCAAGGATCCCAAGGGAATGAAGTGATTTCATAAACATCGACAATTCCATTTGATTTCATGGTGCATCATATAAATCATTTATAATAATGTCCCATAAAATAGGTTTCACAAATGTGTCATCAAAGTATATGGTCAGTACACCAATATTTAATTGTTAAAAATTAAAAAATAGTTACACCAGGACCATGGAATTTAATGTGATTGTTAGATTTCAATCAATAGTATAAGATATCAAATTCTATAAATATAGAAGTGAAAAAAATACTTCCCCAACTTATCCATTAATGATAAATCACTCATGATGCATCCAACAAACATGAGTCCACCAGGAACTCTTATCATCATGTTCTGTGAAAAAAACACTTTGTATGAAATTCATTTCTTACATTAGTAATAATTTATTCATGATACTCAGTAGCATGACGAGTGAGTTTATCCTTTGGTAGGTCAATGAAAACACCAATTAAGGTTATGAATGTCCTTCTTAAAATGATAATATTTTTATTAACACACTTTTTATCATGAATAAGTAACTATTTGGGAAAATATAGTTACCCTATATAAAATAATAGCCCATACACTATCACAGAGTGATTGGAATGTGACTTATTAGCTTGGTGTAGTGAAAAAATGATTTTAACTCTTTAAGACACAAATTTTGAGTAAGGAGTATGGTATGAGGTGAATTAATTCACCAAATTCACAATGAATCACAATCACCACAAACTCACCAAATCTATATGAAATGATAATGGATCCATCTTCATTCACATTTGGGGAAATATTCTCTTTGATGAGATAACTAATGTCCTCATTCAAATTTATTATTAAACTCTCTCCCCAAAACATTTTATTTGATTAAAAATTTTCAAGGTGTTTAAAATATTTATGGATCATGTTAAAATATTCCACAAAAGGAATATTAACATTAATTATCTTAAACCTCTGATGAAAATTGATATAATTAGTTTCATTATAGTTTTTCAGCCTTTGGGGAAAAGTGATGGGAAGGGAATAATTTTTCAAAGTAGGTTGCACAATTCCCTCAACCTCAAACCTCACCTTATTCTTACTATATTTGATGAGATAACATTTCATTTTCTTTTGTTCTCTGTCCCTTTTATTGGAAGAGTTATAATTTTCATAGATTCTTCAGATATATAAAGAATAATTAATTTTGTATTTTCTATATATTTAATTCCAGATTCATCATGAACATTTATTTATTCTATTCAGGTATTTTCCTTGACTGATTCATGAGTTTAAAGGCATAAACATGTTGTTAATACCATAATATTATATGTTGGGTTTAATTATTTTTTCTAGGAAACATCCCATTATTTATTATCCCAAATACCCTAGCTATTTGATCCATTTTCACTTCTATATTATGTTTTCAAGTATTTTTATTATCTTTATTAGAATTAAACTATGTATTTTGTGAGACTTACCTTGCCTCTTGGGAATTAATTTTGACAAAAAACAACTGAAAAATTTATTTAACATCCTTTTTATAATTATAGGACTCATCACTATTCTGGTTTTGGAATTGTTTCATAGGCTAATTTTCATAACTAGAGTATTGAGGTTGACTAAGAATACCCCATTATTTCTAAGATTTGTATGTAGCAATGATTGTAATTATTTGAAAATGGGAAATCCTTATTATGAATCCTTGCACCATATTACACAATGTTCAACATTTCTAGTGTTTCTTAATGAATACAATTTTTTGGGAATATATTTTGTGTGCTCAGATCTCTCACATCAAGCACATTACTCTATAAGAGACTGGTATTGATTTTGATAATCTAGTTAGTTTACAATTTTTTTCATTTTATTTAATAACTAATCGATGTTGTTCCTTTATTTAAACAACTTTAGAATTAATTTCTATAAATTTTCAAATGTTTTTTCATACCCAATTCAAAATTTTACACCAGGTAATTTCGGTTGAGAATTCAAAAAATAAATATTGAAAATCTATCTCAACTCCTCATTGGATTTATCATTGTTATTTCCTAAAATAATTTGGATTAATAAATACTATTTTGAAGTGGAAAAATATTCATAGAAAGTATCCATGAGAATATTTAATGGATTTTTGTGATTATGATACTATCTAATATTGAAATTAAATATATATGAGACCTTATGAAATGCATCAACATCTTCTTGATAAAATCTTGTTATTTGAGTTCTACACTCTCCTTTATGTCTCTGAGGGTAAAATTTCATGAAAAATGAATTGTTAAATAATACATGTTTTTAATAATGTTCTCTTAAAGAATATAAAACAAAATTTCGTCATTCCAATAATGACATAAAGGAAAAATATAATCTAATGTTGATCTTTAGTGAGACCATGTAGTGGTACCTTCTACATACTGTTATAAATGATACTGATGATGTACATTGATTTATAGTTTGATAAACCATTAAATATTGGAAACAATGAAAAATAACATTTTCAATGATCATAGTTTCAGGCCCTAGGAGTAAATATAATTTAATATGAATTACTAGAAACTGAAGAGAGTTGAAAATTCATCAACCAAGACATTTATAAATTCTCTCATATGATTTCAACAAAAAAAATTCTATTTTTTATCTAATATATTTCATTATCTCAAATTTTTCTATTTCAATCTATAATGTTTTCAAATGGATTTTAAGTAAATATTGATAACATATATTACTGCCTATACATGTTCTCTTTTCGACCATATTATCCTTAGATGACATGTTATAAAATTTCACACAAAAGAACTCAATTATTTTAAAAAAATTATATTATTTTCAACGTTTTATAATTTTTTTAATATGTTATTATTTTTAATGTTTTTTAAATTGTTTAATAAGTCCCTATTTTAGTAACAATGACCTAATTTTTTGTGAATGTCATTGAATCATGTCAATCTTTTTTAAAACCCTGGTAACCACCCGTTTATTGGTGAGTGGATGTATTGATTCCACATGGAAGGATAAAATTATTTTTTCACCCAAAATAAAATGAATATAAAAATTGTAGAGTTGATGGAGTCTAAAAAACCCATAAAAAAATTATAAAGACAGAGGAAATAGTGTGTAATGCGATGGAAATCAATGGTGAAAAGAGAGATCTATAAAAAGATAATTAAACTAAACAAAATTTCATAATAAGGGTATAATACTATCATGGATGGATTAAAAATGTTTTTTAATAAGATTATTTACAATAATAGAATGAAAATTTGAAAAAGAAATAAGTAATAGACCTATTTCTCGAAGTATGGAATTGTTCAACGGTCATTCCTTAGTGTTCATTTATCAACCCAAACCTAGGAATTGATTTGTTCTAGAAGAAGAAAATGGAAATCTATATTTTACATTTTTATCCCTTTAATATATTCTCAAAAGCTATGTATCTAATACAATATCATACTTTTTTATAGTGTTTTATAAAATAAATACTCATAATAAACATAAATGATAATACTAATCTAATTTGAAATGAAATAATATCCATATTAAGAGAATAAATTGACGTGCTGTTGAAATTATTTCAGTCTGATTATCCTAAAATTATATTTATACACATAAGAAAAGAAGAAAAAATGATAGATTTCAACAATTTCAACATGAAAATAGTGTACTAATAAGTAGATGTAATAGGTAAATAAGAATCCCTTTTGAGATCTACTCCTCTCTCCAAATCCCACTCAAGTGTCTCTAAAACCAAGTTTGTTTCTCCTCTACTATCTATGCTCCCACAGTGAATAATTATTTTACAGCTCAATTTATAAAATATTTCCTTAAACTCACTATACATATAACCATGTTAACATAGTCATTTAATTTTATAACCAAAACATGGAATCATTCACTGTTAACTCTCACCTCCAGTTTTCATGATTTTAACTCCTAAAAACATCTGACATACCCATGTGGTCCTATTACAACATCAGGTAAGATAAAAATATATGTGTTCCAAACTCATAAATCTCTTAAAAGGATCCCCAAGAAGCTCTAGAAACATCAAAAGTACATATCCCATAACTCAATAAGTCTTAATTACATAAATGTCTATTGGTGCGTGAGAACATCTTAATCCTAAAAATGAACATCTTCCAAATGATGTTGATTATAAAATTTCCCACTTTAGAAATAACACATACCGCCACTAAAAACCATCAATCTCAGTAGAAACAATTCATCATCAACTTGAGCTACAACTCATGATTCGTCAAAAGGTCCCACATTGATATAATTCGTGGATAAGGTGATAAGGGTTCAAAATCCACCCATACAATAAGTTTTGGACATGTTTAGTTCATAGATTTTACATTATCTTTCCATTTTATTTAAATCGTCAAATAATGATGTCATTGCTGCATCATTATTATGTCATAAATAATTTAATTTATTTAATGTCTAAAAATTATAAAAAAACTACTATGATGTATTAAATCTTTTTATCTTTCCAATTAATATTTATAATCAAAAATATGACTTGTATAACCCCATTTAATAATTGTTTTAGTAAAACATATCATGTTTGTGCCATTTTTTACATTAACATTAAATAAAAGGTATTTATGTCATTTTCCAACCAAAGTGGCTCCATGGGGTCCCCAAGTTGACCCATGGCTTTTCTTGGTCGGCCATGACACATACAATGAGGGTAGGACATGTTTCTAGGTCATCTCATATTATTAAAATTTTATTATTACCTTAAACTACACTAATTACCACTAATCGCGATTAAAAACTTAATAAGTTACTATTCACCAAAAAATTATTTTAATCTCATTGAACCACATTTTAATTCTTAATGACAACCATGTATGTCGGATTTTAGAAATTCAAAACACAAAAGTGGTAAAATTTCATTTAAACGAAAAATCAGTTTTTATAAGTACCACTTAGTGGTTTCACTATTCATCCAAAATTGAAGTTTTTCAGAAAAATACCAAAAATTCACCCTAAGCTATATTTGATATTCCGAATTCAAAAATGAAGTCCATTTTACAAAATTCACAACATATAAGTTGCATTAATTAATTTAATAATTAATTCCCGCTATCAGAGCAAATAGCGTGTTTTTATGAAACAATAAGTATCAAAAGATTGACACTAGTTTACGTCCGATTTCAAAGTGAAATTAATTCAAACGCCCACTATTGGATTTAATGGTAAAAATATTTTCTAATTTCACTTTAAAACCAATTCAAAAGATAAAATAATCATATAAATAAATTAGATTAAAAAGAGGTTTTGAATTAAAATACAACATTTTACACTATTCATTAAAAAAATGAACTTTATCGGAAAAATACCAAAAATTTACACAAAGTAAAATTTGATGTCCCGATTCTAAAGAAGAGTTTTATTTGGTCCAAAAGAATGTATAAGAGTGATCAAAACTATTTTTAATGACAGTTCTCCATCAAAAGGCGATTAGTGAACCTTTAGTGAAAATTAGGGTATAAAAGCCTAAAATTGAATTCTTTCCGTATTTTAAGCCTTTGGATAGATGTAAAAACATTTAAAAAACATATATAATCATATTTTAGTTATTTATATCCATTCTCACCAATACAACGTCTACATGTTAACTACCATTTAAAATAATATTATTTTATTATTAGAGTGCAACGTAAGATTCCCAAGAAACTCGTTGTTGCGTATTGGGTACGCCATCGAGCATAGCATCCCCTTTAAAGTAATATTAATATTTGATTCACAAATATGGATAAATATAAAGATGTCATATTCTTTATTTACCTGGGGTGTTACATCCTTTCCCCCTTTTGGGAATTGTGTCCTCACAATTTTAAAATTGAGCTTGGAAACATCCTTGAAAGTCCCACATCGGAAGAAGAGTCGGTAAAACAATCACTTTAAAATAAAGAAAGATAAGTACAAAGGTCACTCGAGTTAACCCATACTAGGATTCCAAGTATGAAAACATGGACATGGAGGAGAAAACATAGGGTCATGTTCTGATGGAGAGTGATAGAAAACATTTTTAGGAGAAAGTTAACCATGAGAAAATCACAAAATTATGATGGGTTAAACGGTATTCGATTCCCCAGTAGTAAAAGTTAATAGAAAACATTTTTGTTTTAAGTTACTTTTTATTGAGGAATTTATTCATAAGGAAACATAATCACTTATCATGATGACTCTCAACTTTTATTAGATTCCTTACAGAAACTCATATTTTCTCTAAAAGGCGAGTATTTAGGGAGACTTGTTCACATTAAGATGACTATAATCAACTTCTAGAGAATTAACTAACCCAAAAAAAGAACTACATACTTCCCATGTCTTTAGACTTTAACCAAAACCAAAACCCAAAAGATTAGTACAAGATTAGATAAACCAGAAAAGGATAACCCATTAGAAAGAAAATCTATTCTTAATCTCCAAAATTTGTCCAACAAAACCCAAATTTCAACGAGGACCATCCGATAAACACTTTTCCATAAAATTACTCAAAGTAAACCAATCTAAGATTGAAACCCAAACATTGAAGGATTTAGTCACATATTATTCCAAGTTAAATCGTAACATTTATCTCCAAACAAAACCAGTTGTTATTAAAGTCTCACATTAAAAAGTAATTATCCTAATCACATATCCTCCATGATAGGTTAATAATTTTCATAAATAACCCAAAATCTACTTACTATTAATTCATAAAATCATATAACTAAAAAGAATCAGTCAAACTAACCAGGGACTTCACGTAGTCCAGTGGTAGGCGACCAATACAAGTCACACTTTGGTTGTGGGTTCAATTCCCGCAGCTTTGTCCGACGCGACGGGTTGTCACACGGTCTGCGTGTTGTCCTTTTTCCAAAACTATATAATTCTTAAATCATTCCACAAAAAGGGATAAAATCATCAAAAATAACCATAACATAATTTAACCTCAATTTTATCTCATGCCTTTCACTTCAATCATAACATATAGTAACCCATAATTACCTCAAAAGTAAGGATCATATAAACCCAAATGGTTCTTTATAACTATGTCCACAAAAGTAAAGATAACTATTCCATGAATAAAATTTTCCTATATTAAACATCAGGGTTACACATAATATAAAAAGTCTTCTAATATAACCCCATCATCAAAAGAGACTTAATACTCTTAAGAATTTCACCATAACTCTTGAAGCCCTTATATGTTTACATCTTACTAATTCAACATTCTTCATGATCCATTAACCATTCCTTTCAAACTTATTCCAAAATACCTCTTTCCTACAAACAAAATAATGAATCATATCCTAAGATTCCAAAATAAAAAAACAATAGTCATGAAATAATACATACCTTTGATTAGTCATTGTCAGTTTCTTCATCCTCAATCGGAATGGCATTAGGGATTGGTAAACGAGTATTTGTATGATCTTGGTGATCCCATTCACGAAACTTCTTAATGGGATATGTGTTTGCATAATGACCATGCACACCACATTTAAAACATTCAATTTATCCCTTAGAAAGAACTTCTTTCCCTTTCCTCGAGTCAACTGGATGCTTCTTTTTTCCACGGCATGTTCTTGCTTTATGACATTCATTTCCACATCTATAGAACATTTCTGTCCCATTGAAACATTTTCCTAGGTGTTTCTTTCCACATCTTTGACACATAGGTTTTTGAACACACTTACCTTTATGATTATTACCTGTAGTTCCGTAGGGATTTATTTTCTCGCATATATGATGCCTTATAGAAATCCCCAAGGTTTAGGTGGTCAATCATAACTCTAGATAGTTGGTTGAGTATAAACATAAGAGTTCTCATTACAGCTCCCATATCATTCAGTTTCTCGCTCAGAAAACTATCACAGTTTCCTTCACATCCACCGTTACCTTGGTGCCTGCTATATCCAGCCATTTACTAAAACCAAAACGGTCAGTGTGAGTATATCAAAAAAACCATCATGTACTAATGAGTAAGATAAACACTAATATATACATACTCATTCACTTTATCTAAAACTAGGACTCTTTCTGAAATCCTAACCATTATGGTAATGTCACTTATTCTTAAAGAATACCCTAACCTCTAAAGTTATCTAAACCGACCATTGATACTAACTATATGGCCCCAGCCTTAAACCTTACTTAAAATTGAATTAAATGAATAATTCACATTGACGATCTATTCAGGTTTAGAGTTTTAGAGAATTAGGACATAAACTATTACATCTCAAAAGATTAGAAGGTAGTCTCTTATACTAAATTTCCATAAAATAAAAACTCTTAAAAAGAAACATGTCTAGTTTCATGTTTTAGGTAGCATGACTTTCCCTTGATCCCATCCTTGACCCTATTCCAGACTAAGTCCTGTGAAAAACATTTCAAAAACTTGGGATGAGCATAAAAACTCAGTAAGGGATACACAAAGAATAAAAAATGTTAGTTTATCAAAACGAAAAGTAAACCATGTATACTTTATCAAGGTAATACTTTTCACCTTTATGAAGTAGTAAAAAACTCTTCACTGAATAAAATATCATTACTTACCTTTTTGTAACCAAAGGATTACCATAAAACCCATATAAAGAACACATAACATATATAAAGGTAACTTGGGACATAAACATACTTAAGTGGAATAACCATACGGTCGACTTCCACACATATCACTTAATGGAATAGCCATACGACCAATTTCCATACATACTTAA
The DNA here is from genome assembly GCA_963277665.1 of Viscum album. Lineage (NCBI taxonomy): Eukaryota > Viridiplantae > Streptophyta > Magnoliopsida > Santalales > Viscaceae > Viscum > Viscum album. The sequence continues at coordinate 439,558,224 of OY728141.1, read as the reverse complement.
TGGAATAGCCATACGGCTGAATTCCGTACCCAATGCATTGGAGGTTATAACGTAACCACCCGTCCTGGTATTCACGGCACCACCCGTCATATGGTTTATAACGTAACCACTCGTTAAAATTTCCAAGTACCAATATAAAATCATAAAACATAAAACCAATATAAAGGAATGATAAAATTTCCACATTTCAATAACAATATATCATAAATATATTGACATAATTGAATACTTTATCAAAACCATTTTCAATACCAAAATACATAAAAGAGTATATGGTATTTATTTTATTCTAAAAACATTACGGCTTGTTGAGGAAGCCAAAGACCAAATAATACTCGCGGCGGCGGAAAATGTCATTGTCATCGCGTACGTTAAAAAAACATTCCTTCTTGTCATTTAGTAAAATGATTCATAGAAAAAGATTCCTTTTTTATAAAAGTAAAAGTCAAAGGGTTTTATACATCGCATAAAAGAATGTTGTGTATAAAATGAAATATGCCTCAATGAAAGGAGATTGAGACGAAGCCCCTTACCCTGGGTCCGACTTGACTCGATCGCTATTTAACGTCCTGAATAATAAACTTTAGTTAATTTATAATTGATTAAGAACCTTTTTAAAGTTCATTATTCCTTTTATATCTCTTATTTCCATGTTATAAACATTATGTAACCATTTAAGTTAATAATGTTTGTTTTGTCAATATTTGGTTCTTAAGTCGAAAGTGGACTTCTTACAATTACATGTTGTTCGTGTGGTCAAAGGTTATTTATATCCAGAATGACATTCCTGATTTGGATATCATATATATCATATATATCCATAATATACATGTATTTATAATATTACATAATCATTTAGAGGTAAGAAATGAAATGAATCGTTCATGGAGACGGTAAGCCGTACGTACGCATGAACGCTACTTTAATTTCTATTTACTATTTTATAGAATGGAATCATAATGATATAAGAGTATATTATAATTCCAGTATAATAACATATATAATATCATTAACTTCATCCTTTACACATCCCACATATGGTATTAACAAATCAAATCACTTTCAGGGGGCGGTAGTCCGCACTTCCTAAAATGAAGATATCGTGTTTACCCATAATGGAAACAATAATGGTATTCCATAAATGAAAAATACAGAAGCTTAAGGGAAGAATAAACATATTATATATCATATATAAAAATAGTGACATCATAATGGCCACCTTTGAAGGTGTTAAATGAGTATTGAACAATCATCGTTTCAGGAGGCAGAATTTCACCATCCACGAAAACCGTATGTTCCTTAACCATTTGATGTACTTGTGTGAGGGTCTAGTTAGAATAAATCTTATATTAACATCCTATTATATTGAAGATACTGTTTTTGTTACAAAAAATGTAAATAAAAAGAGTTTAGTGGGTTGGAGAAGCAAAATAAAACAAATGAACAAGAGAGAATGAATTACCTTTAAAAGTGTAACTCCTTTTGATTTGAGCCTAAAGGCTCCCTTTGAAAGGATTATGACCAAATGGAATCCTCTAGGATGAGGAGAGGGATTTGGAGAGAGTAAATGGGTAGGGTTTGGCCGAGCCAAAGGCTTGAGGAGTGTGTGTAAGGTGGTAGAGGTGGGGGCCTTTTATAAGAGGAGAGGAGGGGAACTTTTGGAAAGTAAGGAAATATTACTTTATTTGAAAATGTGTTTCGGTTTTAAAAGGTCCCACATTGATATAATTCATGGATAAGGTTATAAGGGTTCGAAATCCACCCATCCAATAAGTTTTGGACTTGTTTGGTTCATAGATTTTACATTATCTTTCCATTTTATTTAAATCGACAAATAATGATGTCATCGCTGCATCATTATTATGTCATAAATAATTTAATTTATTTAATGTCTAAAAATTATAAAAAAATACTATGATGTAGGAAATATATTTATCTTTCCAATGACTATTTATAATAAAAAATCTGACTTGTATAACCCCATTTAAAAATTGTTTTAGTAAAACATATCATATTTGTGCCATTTTTTACATTAACATTAAATAAAAGGTATTTATGTCATTTTCCAACCAAAGTGGCTCCATGGGGTCCCCAAGTTGACCCATGGCTTGTCTTGGTCGGCCATGACACATCCAATGAGGGAAGGACATGTGTCTAGGTCATATCATATTATTAAAATATTATTTTTACCTTAAACTACACTAATTACCACTAATCACGATTAAAAACTTAATAAGTTACTATTCACCAAAAAATTATTTTAATCTCATTGAACCACATTTTACTTCTTAATGACAACCATGTATGTCGGATTTTTGAAATTCAAAACACAGAAGTGGTAAAATTTCATTTAAACGAAAAATCAGTTTTTATAAGTACCACTTAGTGGTTTCACTATTCATCAAAAATTGAAGTTTTTCAGAAAAATACCAAAACTTCACCCTAAGCTATATTTGATATTCTGAATTCAAAAATGAAGTCCATTTTAAAAAATTCACAACATATAAGTTGCATTAATTAATTTAATAATTAATTCCCGCTGTCAGAGCAAATAGCGTGTTTTTATGAAACAGTAAGTATCAAAAGATTGACACTAGTTTAAGTCCGATTTCAAAGTGAAATTAATTTCAACGACCACTATTGGATTTAATGGTAAAAATATTTTCTAATATCACTTTAAAACCAATTCAAAAGATAATCCAATCATATAAATAAATTAGATTAAAAAGATGTTTTGAATTAAAATATAACATTTTACACTATTCATTAAAAAATGAACTGTATCGGAAAAATACCAAAAATTTACACAAAGTAAAATTTGATGTCCCGATTCTAAAGAAGAGTTTTATTTCGTCCAAAAGAATGTATAAGAGTGATAAAAACTATTTTTAATGACAGTTCACCATCAAAAGGCAATAAGTGAACCTTTAGTGAAAATTAGGGTATAAAAGCCTAAAATTGAATTCTTTCCGTATTTTAAGCCTTTGGATAAATGTAAAAACATTTAAAAAACATATATAATCTTATTTTATTTATTTCTATACATTCCCACCAATACAACATCTACATGTTAACTACCATTTAAAATAATTTTATTTTATTATTAGAGTGCAACGTAAGATTCCCAAGAAACTCGTTGTTGCATATTGGGTACGCCATCGAGCATAGCATCCCCTTTAAAGTAATATTAATATTTGATTAAAAAATATGGATAAATATAAAGATTTCATATTCTTTATTTACCTGGGGTGTTACACTTAGTGCGCTTGAGATTTGACGGTTCTACTCATCTTGAAATCGGTCATACCTAAATGGACATGAAGTCCTAGGAAGAAGTAACCCATAGGACTATCTTGTTTTAAGGTTTACAATGTGTCAGATGGTACATCAATCAGACACTCGGTCTCTATGATATAAAATAATGGTAGATATGACCTGGATGGATTCAAGTACGATCCAACATAGCCATATTCCAAATTCTTCCAAAACACAAGTGGAATATCTAAAAAGGATTACCTCATTCCTAGTGTCCCAGCACCACAAACAACACATTGATCTAATGCCTAATTTGATAGATACTCAAGGTTTAGTGAAATTGGACTGGTCCGATCCGAGTCCGGTAGGGGTCTGGCCTGACGAGCTGGTCAGGCCCAACCAACATGTTTTCCCTGACCAGTAGGTCCTGACTGACCATATGTTTCAGAACACCTAGAAAAAACCATCATGTATGCATGACAATTCTCCCAGTTGGCAACACCAGCGGGGTGACACCCCTCGATTCCGATACGGATGGATGGAGCCGGCCTTCGGTCTCTAGCTAAGCTGCCCGAGCTGGGTGATACTTTCATCCTTGTCGTGCATCAGGGCCACACCATTTAACCCACCGTAGCCCAGTGGTATTTATCTCTTGCCGACATGGTGCCTATAGGAACCGTTTCCCCACATGGTTGGCCCGGGCTGCAGCCGCCAGCTGTTACTAGTATAGTCACGTTGCTGGTGTCAGGATAACGGTTGCTTCTGTAGGCTACCATAGATGCTCTTATGGTCGGTTTTCCTTTAGTTAGAGCCTAAGGGCCTCCTAGTTCACCGCCATCACTACGAGGCTCTTATATTCTTCTTGTCACCACATTTACCGGTTGTGCACAAAGAATGTGAATAAACAAAGAATGCCAGAGGGTCCATACCTTATTCAGATTGTCCCATGCCCTATGAGTTAGCGTTCTAACATGGGGATGATAACAAACAACATTTAAAATGAAAAAACCCCAAATGAACCCCTAAAAAACTACTATAAAAACAATGAATCACGAATCAAACTTTTTGTTAGTTTATTTTTTTTCATCATATTAACCATGAACTAGGAAATAGGAATATTTTAAACACATGAAACAATTAACACCCTACATAGATTCGTTGGAATATATTGCAGATGAATGAGTCCTCATTCGTAGTCATTAGTTAATGACTGATTCGAGTTCTCCAATGGTCAATGATCGTTCACAATTTTTCAATGGAGGGTGATGTCGTCAGCATTTCCCCATATATTCCCCCCATGGTTTGTGAATTATCTCTCTAACGGTTTGATTAATAAATTAATTAATCCACATGTTTCGTTCATTATTATAGTTCAATAATGAATCCAAAATAATTAACCTATCAAATAGATGAGACTTTTGGTTACAAAAATAATGTAAAAGGTCATTAAATTACTCTCATTTAGTAATCATAATTACATTGAGGTCCCACCAACTATCGCTCAACAGTTGAAGAAAAATAAAATAACTCCAAGAGTTATTTTATTATTTTTATAAAAAGTATGAAATTTTACGTTTTCATGAAACCCTTTCTGGTCATAGATAAGATTCTCTTAACCTAATCCCATCATTGAAAATTAAATGATTCCCTTGTATTTTCAATCTGTGCAACAGTTTAATAGAAAGAAAAACCCGTTAACACATTTACTGCACGTACCTTTAAAAAAGTTTCAAAATCCAATATGGATTATATGTACCTCAGAATTATGTGCCATCTATTTTCACAGTCTCGTAATAATTCCCAATAAATAAAAATAATTTATACGGAATTTTGGGGTCTTTAAAAATCCATCATATTAAGGATTTTGTTTCATGAATAATAAAGCTTTCTGAAGAAAAGGTATTTTTCATAAAGAAGTTTTTTTTATTTGGACACCTTCAAATATCATTAATCCCTGCCTATATAATAAAATCAGTATCATAAATAAATTAAATTTTTTTATATCTAAGGACTTATATCAATATCCTATTCCATCATATTGTAAATGAAATCGTTGATCGTGTGTATGGAGGACTACCGCCTTACAAACCAGTGTAACTCCATTCCCATCAACACCTTTCTAGGATAGATATAATGAAGGAGTTGACAGATTAAAATGGCCTATAAGAAACTATTATACCTATTTAATTATAATATCACATACACTTAATAACATTCCATACCATTTAAAATATGATAACATCACCTGTTTATATAGACGACTACCACATCATGAAGTGATGTGATTTTTTTCACATACACTTTACATGAAGTGTAATAAGGATAAATTTAAAGAATATATATAATATATTTGTCATAAAATAGACTCTTGAATATTAATATATCACTTACTTAATTACCATTTCACTCATTATGGAAATGAAAATGTCACTCATGCGTAGGTACAACCTACCATATCCATGAAGAGATGAGATAAATTCTACCTATTCAAATTTTAATAATGATTAAAAAAATATATATATTGAACATAAATGGTATTTCTAAGATTAATATAATTCTGAAGATGATGTATCTATTTCATATATATATGAATTGGAATATTGGTGAAAAAACACCCATGGGAAAATAAGGACAATAACACCCAAAATAATGAAAATAATGAAAGACAATTAAAAAAGGGTGTTAATAAAGTATAAGAGGATAATATATAATCTTTTAAATATGAATTTTATTGTTTATATATTAATAAAAATCCTACATCCATTATGAATGATGTTAAACAATTTTCAATGAAAAGAAAGCATGAGCTAAGGGACATCTTCTCAATTACCATTAATTGAGGCATATTATATTGTAATGAACCTAATTTATTTTATAAGGATTATATATATATAATTAAATATATAATATCATGATTATTTAATAATTCATATTATTTTATGCTTAAATTTTAATTATTTCATCCATGGGGATTTGACTTGAAAATTACCATGTATAAAATAATTTCATTACTCAGTTTCTTTTCATTGGGTTATATTACTTATTCGTTGTTATTGATATTCTATGATGATGTTTGTATTTAATTTTTACTATATTATGTTTCATATAAACATGATTTATTTTTATTTACATTTGATGTAATTAATCTATTCATTGGTTAATGATCACTTCAACATTATGATCATTTTAAGGGTTTATTTCTCTATCTCATATTAATATGGAGTATTTATTTTTGAATTTCCATTGAAGAAACTTGTTGGTTAATTTTATAATAAAACCAATTAATTTAATTTTCCTCCAGTTATTTATTATTTTTTTCATGTAGTAGTATAATTTTCCCCTCATCGGTATTTAAAATGGTTGATAAAATTTATTTAAGAATAAGTAACTTTATTTCTCTTTTTGGTCGAAAATAATTTTACATAAAAATGCATGTTTCCTAAAAATATTTTTAAAAATGTATTTAACACCTTTAAAAATTATATATTAAATAAATTCAAACCAATAATAAATTTTTACAAAACCATTTGAATGAAATCTTCATTTCTATTTCAAAATATGGCTCATTTAGATTTTATGGAAAAAGCAGATGAAATCTTTTTTTAATGTGTAATTATTAAAAAAGGTATGAAATATTCATGAAATATCAATGAATTATGGATTATATTATAGTTTTTAAGTTAGTTTTAAAATAAAAATATTTTATAATATGTTTTGTGAGACTTTTAGTTTTAATAGTATATTTTTAATGTGAAAATGTTATTTTACTCAAGATTGTTTTGAAGGATATATTCATGGAACTTCTATTCACCAATGACAAAAAACTTTAATAAACCTATAATCCACTAGGAATATGTTGTATTGATACCATAATTATTCTTTATTATTATTGTTTATGATAATTTTGACGAAATAATGAATTTAAATTCACATTCTTGATTCATTTATGAAGCCATTAATACTCCCTTGAAATAATCACTTTCTAATGACCATTAAACAATATATTTCTATGAAATATATGTATTTTTATCATGGATAACTATATTACATAAATAGAATATCATTTATACATATGGTGTTATATATTGAAATTTATTTTTATTATCGAGTGAAATATTGATAAATCTATATTCTTTACTCAATACAGATATTTGATAATAAGGTTCATTATTAATGAATGAAATGGATTATTAAATATATGTGGAATTGTTGTGACATGAATTGATTGGTGTGGCCCATAATTATATATCACCTTTTTATATCCATAGTATCATGACATGAATATGTATTCTAGCATTAAATATGTTTCTATATGAGTTTTAAAAGTTTATTGTGAATAGTCTTAATAGTAGAGGTATCATGGTTTCTGAAATCATGGCATTAAATAATTAAACATTTAATAAATTTAGAATTCAGTTATTATTGTTATCAATGATATTTTAACAAATATTTTATCTTTGGATTAATTTCATTAATAGATTAATTTTTAAATGTCACGTTTTTTTAATTATTAAACATTCCATATTGATTATTACTTATGCATTAGTAATATAATTTTTTTTATAAAATGGAGTGGGGTTCAGTTATCTGTATGAAAAAATTATTATTAATTTTATAACAATGGTAGTAATGATATTTAAATGGAGTGTGTGTTTATTTATTTATATGTCCATATTAATTATTCCACTTTGATTATTTTACATTTACTCCTGATAGATTATAATTTACAAAACTCTTATTGAGCAACTAAGCTAAACCATATTTCTTCCTTTCTTTGGAATCTAGGAAGTGAACTATGAATGATATGAATGGATATGACTGAGGGAATAATTACATTATAAAAATATTATTTTGTAATTAATATATTCATTTTTAACCTATGAATCTTATATATATATATATTACCAAGAATAATAAACTATTACTTACTTTGGGATAAAATTACTGATTTTTTATGGAAATATAATAAAGTAAAAACCAACTTCATGTTACTAGGGTCAAGTTTGTTATATTTTTTATCATATGGGGGTTCAGTAGAACCATTAGTAACTATATTGAAGAAAACATAGACTCAAGGATATAATCATGAGATTTATTATCAGGATAAGAATATATGAAAGTCATATAGTTTTCGTAATGAAGTGATTTTTTGGTTTTTTCTGAAAATACATCCCTATATAAATACTATAAGTGGATTTGGTTCTAGAATAGATTTACCTAGGGGTTATAACAATGAAAATGGGGGCATTAGACATGACCTAATCTTCACATGGTGTATAATAATAAGTCTAACTATGCACTAGGTTTGATACTCCCTAGGGGATATGATTTGGATAATTCCAATTGTCTTTACCAACCATGTTGAAATAGATTTAGAGATGATAATAAAGAACTATCGAGGTTAAACCTATGGTTTTTATATTTATTTTAATGTGTATCAATGGATAGAGAATTTTTTTTATATATGGAAATGGAGTTCATAAAGAAATGAATTGCTAAGGAAAGATGAAGAGTATGATGAATGGAAATAAATTTCATCCAATGGATCCATTAATAGTTATTTTTCTTCCACATGGGGATCCTGTGAATTATCAGAGGGAATTACATATTATAATGAATGAAAACTTAACCAAGGAAGAATCAATGTTGAAATAAAAAAGTTAATGTATTTATATGTATTCAAAAATTATATTACAGAAATATTTTTTTACAATGTTATTTTCTTTATAAGAATCATGAATCAGTTAAGGGTTATGTTAAAGTTTAGAAGCATATATGAATCCACTAACTAAATATTTATAGTTACCATAGCAATTTTATTAGTTTATGATAGATCATATGTTAAATTTCTTAAAAACCCATTTTTATTATTTATGTTATTGGAGTATACTAAGATTATGGATATATTTAGAGACATTTATGGAAATAAAACATATTAGTTTTGTATAGGTTTTAGTGAAAAATTTAATTTAAGGAAGAAGGAACCTATTTTTTATGGGAATAAGTTTAAATCAATTTTAAACATTTAGGGTTTGTATTAAATTTTATGTTGAGGTAATTACGGTTTTTCAAACCTTGGAAATGTTATTAGAATAATGTTAAAATGATTTTCCAAAAAGGGAAACCCATACTGCAAGTGCCAACCTGCCACATCCTGTAAGGCTTTATGGCATGAACCTCTAACTGAAAGGAAATCAGGGTTTAATTCCTATAGCTGGACTATGTGTTATTTGGGTTAATATATCATTGTTTTTTCTGAAAATATTTGATGCATGAATATTAATGGTGAAACAGAGGTGTTACTATTGTGGTTTAGATATTAATGTATTATATTTGATAACTTATACTAACTGTATTTTTTTTGAAAATATTTATGAATATATATAAGCAATTATCACCATATTATGGATCCTATAATCTAATATATAATAATTTTAGTGCTTTCGAATGGAAAAAATCATTTTTGGATACCCATATCTTGGAGTAAGTGATGAATTGTAAAATGATTAAGGTGAAAACAAATGGTGAAATTGTGATTATGAAATATTAATACAACAAGTAAATATATTTCATTATGTTTTTAGATAGTAAAATAATTCCTTAAATTTAGGAAAAAGGATAATGAAAAAGGGTTATCTTATTAACATTATATATGATGAATCCAATGGTCTTTTAAATCACCAAATATTTATGGTTTTGAGATCCTTAATATTCCATTGATTATTCCCTTTATTGTGACCAATGATCTATTTGAGTCCCTATAGTTATTTATTTTTTCTTCTGATTCCATATCACCAATTCACACCTATTATCTCATACATGGAATCCCAATTATTTTTTTCTAAATAAAATTCTTATTTCCCTTTCTATATTATCAAGATGATGTTTTACTAACACTTTTATGTCATTGGGTGGTTTCAACAATGGTATTTCAAAATGTCATGCCCTTGATTATCAAAACCATGTTTAAATTGAAAGGAAACAATTTATTACATATGGATAGGATGTAAAACATGATTTTTTAAAATAAGAACATTTATTAGATAAAATTCATTACAAAAAAACAAAAATCATAAATAGAACACAAATTATATTTCTTTACATTTAAAATCTTTTATAGCCTGTGAAACATGAAAACTCAAGACTTCATGAAACATAATATAGTGTACCATTATAACATAGTCATTAAATTAGAGTGTATTATTATTAATAAATAAATATTTTATTTTATTTTTATTTTTATTATAAATTATATAATATTAATTTAAAATAAAAATAAATATTTTCTGAAAAACTAATTATTTCTTATAAAAAAGAGTTTGGTCGCACTTTGAAAACATAATATAATTTATTTTCTGATATTTGAAAATTTATTTTACGAAATTATATTAATTATTTAAAAAATAATATCAAAGTTAAATTAGTGCGGTGTCCTTGGTTTTTTTGTAAATGTTTCATTTTTCAATGAAATGTGTAAAATACTAATTTTTATTAAAAATTGTATTTTTTTTAATAATATAGATGAGTTAATTAAATTTTAAATTATATTTAAAGTAAAATTGATTCAATTATATTATAATTTATCTAATTTATTTCATTAAATTTATTTTTTAATATTATTTTTTAATTAAAACATTTTATTTTTATTAGAATTTTGTTTTTGGAAATCTGTTTTTTCGTTGTGTCTACAGGAATAATTTTAAAATGGATACAACCAATACTTTGAATTAAATATGGAAAAATGTAAATTAGGTTTTTAATCATAATTATTTATATTATATAATAATTTCCTTTTATTTTTTACCATTATGAATAGTTAAATAAGAAAACATTAATTACTACAATTATGGTAAAAACTGATTTTGAGGGGGGTTAAACAAAAAATATAATAGTTATATTGGCGAATTATCTTTTGCGAAACATATTATATGGATCTATTTAGACTTTATAACACATAATGGACTATAATTAACCATTTTAGAGTCTATTTTAATGAAAAAAATGTTGTTGTAATTACATATTTTCTAAAGTTCAATGTTTGTCCTCTCCCCCACTTATAAAATGCCACCCCATATTCTAACGTCCTCACACATACAAATCCATTTGGTCTAGAAAATTACATACAAAATCTGTTTCTTAACCCCCAACCAACAGCACATATCCATTTATTTTATCACCAATACAACATAGGAAGTATTTCTGAGAAAACATAAAGAAGTAGTGCATAGAAGAAGTTACATTCTTTAAAGTTCATTTTTTTTCTTTTTCCACTTCCAAGAAGTATTATTAAACCATTATTATAATGTAAAATAAATATAATACATATAATAATATGTTATTATGTTACATTCATGACCAATGTGTATTTTCTCTTCCAACAAATGGTAAATGAAACTGTTAATCATGTGTGTGACAGATTACCAACTCATGAATATATGTATCTTTTTTCCATAACCAAATTTCAAGGATGTATATAATTTGGGATTTAAGATATGTATATGATATTTATAAAATTATTTTAATTATTTATTTATAATATCAAATATAAAATTTTACATTCCATTCAATTTCATATATTATAGTGTTTCTTGTGTGTATGGTATACTATTGCCACGTAAAGTGATGTGATTATTTATTCATTTATTCATTACATGGAATGTAATGAAGATAAATTTAACGAATATATGAAATATATATGAAATTATATTTGTTCATGAAAATTAATATATCATGTAATAAATTACCATTTTACCCATTAAGGAAACAATAATGTTGCCCATGCGTACGTTCGACCTACCGTCTCCACAAATCGATGTGATCCATTTTCCATGGTAAAATTTCAATAATTATTATAAAAAATAATCTAATAAATGAAATTACATTTATAACCTTAATATTATAATGAATATTATGAATCAATATCCAATACATAATTACTAAAAAATTTATAGAAATACACTCATGGGAAAACAAGTAAATTAATGCACGAAATAATTAAATAATAAATAATCATTAAGATACAATTGATAAGATTTTATAAAAGGATTATATATGATATTATAAAAAAATATTATTCTTATAAAAATTAATAAAATTCATAAAACTATTATATAATAGGTGTAACACCCTAAGATTTTATGAGAAATATTATTTTAAATTTCATTGATGTCTTGTGTTGTAATTTACACCAATACTAGCTTTCTATATACGCAACATTGTATTAGCTTGTAGTATATTCAACCCTGACATGGCTTGCATTACATAGAAGAGGGAACTTCCTCGATAGGGTGTGTTGTACGCAATACTCAGTTTCACTAAACAAAGATATATTGTTATAATATTATAATGACCTATCCATTATGAATATTATTTTCCAAATTATGAATTTTATAACATATAATTCATCTTACCCATATTCTATACCATGGTATGAGAACAAAATAAATTTTTCGGGTAAAATTTGTATTTAAAAAAATGTTGTTTTTCCGCCTTTTGAATGTGCAACCACTTTAAAACATATTTTTGACATGTTTATGAATTCAATTTGAAAAAATAAAATTATTAAATGCAATAAGTATATAAATATTTACTTTGGATAATTTTTTAATATTTTTCTGTTAACTTTCATATTTTGATGAATAGTAAAAATACGATAAATTTTAATTAAAAACAAATTTTTTCAACATGATAATTTATATGGTTAAGTTATTTTATTTAATGGTTATAATGTATAAATAGAATATATTTTTACAATTTAATATAATGTAAGTCATTATCATTAATTTTACATTGAAGTCTTAGGTAAAAACATTTCAATCTTTTGCAATGTTTTAACTTTTTAAACCAGTTTTCTTAATAGTGAGATTAATTATAACTTAAATACTGCAACTAGTTTGGTTTGAATTTCAAAAAATGGATTCCATATTTGGAATCAATAGGAACAAATTATGTTAATAGGCTAGTTTTTATTTTTAGACATTATGAATAGTAACTACGGTAAATTTTATTTACTACAGTTAAAGGCGAATCGGGTAATTAAGGGTTGAAATAAAATTATAAAATTTCCCTAACCCCTGCAAAAATTTATTGGATGAATAAAAGTAGACCCATATCACCTAATGGTCAGAATAGATTCATTTAATGTACTTTTTACAATGGAATGAATGTAATTATTAATAAAACCAAGGAGAGTGACAACATGTCACTCTCTTATATTTTATAAGTGTAATAATTTCAATTTAGTGAAGAACTTCATAATACATCGAACATAAATAGTAACCAAAAATATAATAAACTTATCTAATGGATGGGAATTTATTTATTATTTTTAGGGATTAAATAATTATCATTAATGGTGACATAATAGTGATGTATAAATTAATTTATTGATTGAAATATCAAATAAATGATTTTAAAAATATTAAAATAAAAGATATATGAAAAAATTAATGTACTCCATGAATTTTTTAGATTAATATGACATGTTAATAATCTATTAAATATTTTTTTATAGAACATATCTACTGTGTGGATTTTATTAAAATTCAAATAATTTAATAGTGTCAAAATTGACACTATTGATATTTTATATAAATAACATGTTATTAAATTGTTTAAAAATAACAAATATAATTATAAATTATAAATTGAAATTAATATCGTCGAAAATTTCATAAAGTATCCAATTATGGAAAATTGAAAACACATAAGTAAGTATTTATAACCATTTAAAATTTGAATATTATTACTACAAATAAATTAAATATATTAAATAAGGATAAATCGAAATGATACAATTTAAAATAAATTAAAAACATGAATAAATTTTACTGTTTAATGATATTACAACCCTATAATAACTCATATTCAAATTTGAGTCACTTGGGATGTTTTTATGTGGGGTTTGATATTATTATAAATTAATATTTTAGAGGTTTCCAAAAGTGCCCCACTTCTCTCTTATAGAAGGGCACCTCCTCCCTCACCTCCTTACACCATTTTAGCCTTCAATCTCGGCCAAAACCTTTCCATTTCCATTCTCCACATCCCTAGAAACATACTATCTATCCTTGTATTCTTCAAAGACCAACTTTATTGTCCTAAGAGGAGGTTTAAAAGAGGCGCGTCAAAGAAGAGGTAATATCCATTACCAATTTTTTCAAATTTATTTCTTCTTCTAATTCCTCTTATTTATTTTTTTCATTATTATGTAATAACATATGTATCACTCGTATACTTATATGTTATTATAAATATGAAACAATATCATTTCACCTTCTATCCATCCTACGGAAAATGAAATCACTATGCATGAGTACGTATGGAATACCGTCTCTATGTCGTGGTGTAATTTGTTTTCCCACCACCACCTTACTTGGGTGGCTATAATAGTGGAAAGAAAAACTATATATGATCATTATAACATGATTATCATTATATGTTATAATATCTTCCACTCCAATTCCATTTAATAATTTTGGGAATGACGACATCGCTCATGCGTACGTACGAATTACCCTCTCCACGATGCGATGAGATTCATTCCCCACGATAACCATTCAAGAATGATTATAAAGTATATATAATAAGTAATAATTAACTATATAAAATAATAATGATACTATATTTATGTATATATATATTTCATTTACTTTCATTCAATTTATTAAGGAAACTAAAACAACGTTCATGCGCATATATGGTCTACCGTCTCCATGAACGGTGTATTTAATTTCATTTATCTATCTATCTATTATATATATATATATATACTGAATATATATGATATATAAATCATGTTTTAAATTCTGGAGGCAATTAAATCATGATATAAGTAATAATAATATCAACAACAACATGTCCAAACATGTATGAAAAATGAATCGATTTTACCATAAACGCTGCATTAACATGGAATTTACAAATGAACGAGTAATATAAATTCATAAGTGAATCATATATGATATCATAAATATTATTATGGTATTTTTACAAGTTAATAATATGTGTAAACCCACTATATAGGAGTCTTAGACTCATACCGAAGAAATTGGAAATAAGGTAAGGGATAATTATTCCAATCTCGTTCGTATCTAAGATTGTATATTTATAAGTATTTACTAGGGTTATATTTATCATCCATATCCATATCATCTAAAAATGTTTTCATAAAATTATATTCATTCTTCTATGTATGATTAAATTTATTTTTACCATTTTTTTACTTTGACCACATGGAATGAAAGGAATATTTCTTTTGTTTACCATACGAGGTACTTTTTGACTTTTCCAGTAAAAGAATGAAGAGAATTTTTTTAATCTTATACGATTCATAACAGCTTTTATCCATGAAGATTCCTCCACAAAATTTCATGATTATTTTCAAAAAATCATTTTCTTTTAAAATTTTCATGGCATTTTGTGAAAAGAAAATGATATTGAAGAAAAAAGGATATTTTCCTTAAGAATTAATTTCAAGTGTTTTATCAAAAATATTTTCCATATAAGATGAAATTAATTAGTATGTTTATGTTTAAATTATAATTTTTCTATTTTTTACATGGTTGGATTTTTGTTATGATGAAATGATATCCATTTGTTTTATATGGATTATGTTATGATGGGATGATGTTTATGAAACCCATATTATTCTTTGGGTTATGATGAATGATTTATGTTTATTTTGTTGCACAAAAAAGAATAATTTTATTATGATATGAGTGAGACCTATATCTCCCTCCAATACATTTGGTAAAGATTTATATCTCATGATATAGACTTGGTTGGAACGATAAGTGAACCCAGTTCAGTAATGGACTTTGTCCACTATGATGGCCTTGTCAGCAATTACATGGCTACTATGGAAATCATAACATGTGAATAATGGTTTTCCACAATTACATGTTTTATTCCCAGGCTACTTTATCATGATTAATATTCATTTATGATATATTCCTTATTTACTACCATGTTTTATTTCAAAACTCATGATTTTGATGTTTAAACATTATGTTCATGTTTTTAAGTTTAAATGTATATGGTTTTTTTATTTTCTCCATGCTTACTGTTATTGAGAATTTGAGATCACCCTTTTTATGTCTTATTTTCCCCATGATTTAAAGAAAGGTTTTAGGTAAGAAAAAAAATAGAAAGTTCTTTATGGGAGATGTTGATGATCATTCACCATGATTAGAAGATTTTGTTCCAAGTTACCAAAGACACTAAACTATTATGGTCCTTGGGTGTCCGTTTTTGTTATCGATTATGTATTCCACAAACGTAATGTATTTTCCATGTATGTCAAGCTTGGGTCTCTACATTTGGTATTAGAGGGAAGGATTATTTAACCATTGGAAACTAGGATTCGAAAACTTTAGTGAGATCCATAGGGATATATCCAAGGTATGTCTAGTGATGACCCTAAAGTTAAGTATAAGTATAGGTTATAGTCCAATAATTATGATAATGATATGAATAACATAGGATTAAACCTAAGATGTCAGAGATTTAAAGTACTCCACTTTATTATGTTGTTTTCCTAGTATGATTTTTTCCTCTCACAATATTCTTTTGTGGTTTTAGTTATTGGCTGGAACCAAAAGGAACTATGTTAATGATAAATGCACTAGTCAATGAAATGATTGTCCTTATGAACAGACAAATGTTATGGGAAATGGAGTTCAAAATCTTAATGATATACTTACAAAAGTGATGAATCGTTATGGACATTCAAATGAGCAGAAAAAGGAACAATATTCTATTGAGTCCTTTATAAGGAAATGACCAGCTTCTTTCAGTGGGTCTTCTCATACACTTGTTGATGAAAAATGGATTGGTACCATTAAAAAGATATTTTCTATACTTCTCTGTTCAAAATATGAAAAAGTAATTTTGGATGTTTACTATTTAGAAGGTGAAACAGATCTATGGTGGACTCTAATTAATAATACAAGGCCCCAAGATGAAATTAAATCCATGGATTTGGATGAGTTCAAGAACTTGTTTTTCAATAATTTCTTCCCTCATATTCTTCGAACAAAAAAGGAATAAGAGTTACTTGAGATTAAGAAAAATGATGATGAATGATTAGTATATACGAGGAAAATTTTACAAGGCTTTAAATGTACACATCTTGCTTTATCATCCAACCTAAAAGTGAAGTTGGTCGATTTTTCAGTGGCTTAATACCAAGTATTCGAAGGGAATTACCTATAAGAGACTTCAGTAGCTATGAATAAATTGTGTGTTGTTCTATCAAGGATGAACTGGAAGATGGTGTTACATATACATCTCATGTTTTGGAAACGAAATGAAAGATGGTGTTCCAAAAAAAATCTCAAAACAATGGTGACAAGAAGACGGAGGTTTCGTTATGCTCAAAGTGTGGAAAGAAGCATTATGTGGATTTTCGTATAGGGACTAGAATATTTTTTAAGTATGGAGAATAAGGTCATCGAGCAGCTGAGTGTCGATGTAATGGGATTAATGTAACTAATTATGTGACTAGAGAAAGGACTACAGAGAATTCACCCCCAACACTTCAATGCTACAAGTGCAAGGAAATGGGGCATTATGCTATCCAAGGGTTAATGATGATAAAAATCAACAACCACATAAGGCAAAGGATATCGGGAAGTCACATGTGATCACTATTGTTGTTTTGGAATATGACAACGAAGTGGTAAAATGATTAAGTGTATATGTAACAAGATTGCAAAAATAGTGTTTTGGAATCTCATTCTTAGTATTGTGGAATATTGGAGTATCTATGTATTGGTTTATTATGGTTTTTAATAGTTTTATGGAACCGGTAACCATGAAATGTGATTGAAATATTTTTCGAAAGAAGATGATATGTGAATAATGAAGGGATAAGAAGAAAATAATATGTTTGATAGTATTAATGAGCTCATGATTGATATAAGGAAAAATTGACATCATGGTTTGAGTATATAGAAATTCTGAGATTTTTGTATGTGGAAATAGTTAACCTTTGACAACCTTCAAGTTTTCACTAAGGTTCTATGGTAATTCATGTTTCAAGAGAATATATGATTTGGGTATTCACATGTTTGGAATGTGACCAACAAGATATATCTTATGATGTAAGAGGGGTAAGTGATAGTATTCACATGCTCGATAGATGACCTTTCTAGTAATTGTTTTCCTTATACTATGAGATTGGAAAAAAGTATTTTAAATAAGCCTAAAGGTAGAAGTTGGACATCATATATTTTTACTTAAGGCTAATTTTTTTTTCTTGAATGTTATAATAGTATAGTTTTAAAAAAAGGACAACCCGTAGGAAAAGAAACAACTCGTTGCGTCGGACAAGGTGGCGGGAATCAAACCCACGACCGAAGTGCGATAGGACTTTATTGCCCACCACTACCCTACAAGAAGTCTGTGGTTTGTAGAAATTAGTTTTCTTTAATTAAATGGTATGACTGTATAATTATAGGTCCATTTATGAAACCATATACGAATAACATCACCTTAGATAGACTTATGTATATTTAATATCTTGTGCTAACATATTTTGTGATAGAGACAGATGGAATGACCTATCATTCTATAGAATGATCTAATAAAACTTCATTAATTCAACTTCATTTCATTAAATAAGAGATGAAGTGTAAATTTTTCATGTAATGACCAATGATGATATTACAAAAATTCATTAAATTTAAGGAAATGATCTTGACAACCAAAAATGTTGTCCTTGTACCCTCATATATGATGAATTAAATGGCACCTTAGATCATCACAAATTTGTGGCTTGGTGATTATTTTATTTTTCTTAGCCATTTTATCTACCACAGTCGATCAGAACATTAGGGTTATATTTCTCTTCCATATCCATATTTTCACCTATGTCCTCTTATGTGGAATCCTAGCGATTAGTTAATTTGGGTAACCATTACGTTTTATACATTAGTTTTTAAAATTATGTTTTTGGATTAATTTTCTGATGTGGGTTTCTATGAATGAAAATTTCATGTAATAAATGATTTATAACCCTGATGAATTTTGAGGGAGAAATTCATTTTTAGGGGGGTAGAATGTCACACCCCGAGATTTTATGAGAAATATTATTTTAATTTTTTTTGATGTCTTGTGTTGTATGCTACACCAATATTATCTTTCTCTATACGCAACATCATATTAGCTTGTAGTTTACTTATCCCTGACTTTCCTTTCATTACACACAAGAGCTAACTTCCTTGATAGGGTGTGTTGTATGCAATACCGAGTTTCACTAAACATCGATATGTTGTTATAATATTTTAATGAACTACCCATTATGAATATTATTAACCAAAATTTGAATTTTTTAACATATAATTCATCTTAAAAATATTCTAGAACATGTTATGAGAACAAAATAAATGTTTCAGTTAAAATATGTATTTTAAAAAAAATGCAGTTTTGCTGCCTTTTGATGGCACACCCACATTAAATCATGTTTTTGACACGTTTATGAGTTCAATTTGACAATATCAGCTTATTAATTGCAATAATTATATAAAAATTTACTTTGTATAATTTTTTAATATTTTTCTGTTAAATTTCATATTTTGATGAGTAGTAAAAATACGCTAAATTGTAATTAAAAATGAATTTTATCATCAATATTAGTTATATGGTTAAATTATAATATCGAATGGTTTTAAAGTATAAATAGAATATATTTTAACAATTTAATATAATCTAAGTCATTATAATTAATTTTACACTGATGTCATAGGTAAAAACATTTAAATCTTTTGTGACGTTTTAACTTTTAAAAACCGTTTTCTCAACAGCAAGATTAATTTTAAATCAAATACCGCAAATCATGTGTTTTGAATTTTTAAAAACTGATTCTATATTTCTAATCAGAAAGGCCAAATTATGTTAATAGGCTAATTTTTATTTTTAGACATTATGAATAGTAACTACAGTAAATTTTATTTACTTTAGTTAAAGGTAAATTGGGTAATTAAGGGTATAAATAAGATTATAAATTACCCTACCACCTTCCAAAATTCTATTGGATGAATAAAAGTCGTCCCATATCATCTAAGGGACGTAATAGATTCATTTAATGGTTTTTTGACCACGAAAAGGATGTAATTATTATTAAAACCAAAGAAAGTGACAACATGTCACTCGCTTATATTTTATAAGTGTAATAATTTTTATTTAGTGATAAAATTCATAAAACTTTGAACATAAATATTCAAAAGAAATATAATGAACTTATCTATATCATGTTAATTTAATTAGAATTTTTATGGATTATATGATTATCATTAATGGTGACACAATAGTGATGTATAAATTATTTTATTGATTGAAATATCAAATAAATGGTTTTAAAAATAATAAACTAAATATTATATGATCAAATTAATGTCCTCCATGTGATTTTTAGAAGAATATTTCATATTAAATATATATTAAATATTTTGGTTCGAACATATCTTCTGTGTGGATTTTATTTAAATTCAAGTAAATGAATAGTGTCCAAATTGACACTATCGATATTTTATAAAAATAAAATATCATTAAATTGTTTAAAAATCACAAAAATATTTTAAAATAATAAATTGAAATTTATTTGGTCGAAAATTTCATAAAATATCCATTTATAGACAATTCACATATAACGACCCATACTTTACATACATTGTTAATACTTCAAAATTGAAGCACACTTATTACAACATATGACAAAACCACAAAGGACCGTATAGGTATAGTGTCTTTAGAAACTGGGAAACATAAACAACTGGTTCATAAATCTTCTACAGTGTCTCCCATTTATTTCATCATATCTAGGGTCCCTTTTAGCATATTCTACTTAATATCCATCTTCCTGGCCTGGGGAAAAGAATACATAAAAGGGTGAGCTCAAATGCTCAGCAAGGGAAAATAAAGGAAATAAAAATCATATCATATCTTTTTGAAAATTAAAACCTGCAAAAGAGATCATAATATCTTAACATGGAATAAATCATAGAAGTGAAAATGAGATCCCCATAATCATAACATAAAACTTGAATCTTTGTGGCAGGCACACATAATCATGGAAAATCATTTCTTGTTAGTCATGACTCATTTCCAAGACTATCTTAGTGGACAAAGTCCATTTCTGAACCGAGTTCACTCCTCGTTTCAGTCCTGTATCACTGAACCGAAATAACCTTCCGTTCCAGCCATGTCTATCTCATGAGATATAAAATCATTACCCAATGCATTGGAGGGAGATATAGGTCCCACCCATCTTATAATGAATCCTTTCTTATGTGTGCCACATAATCATAAAACATACATCATCGCATAACACATATAACAAAAATGGGATTCTTGAAACATCATGACATCATAAATCAATTCATATATGATAAAGGAATTCATAAACATAATTCCATCACAACATAGTCAAACCAATGTAAAAATATGGATAGAAACAGAACCCTTTATTATCTTAGATGGAAAATAATTTTGATAAAACACTTGAATTGAATTCTTGAGGAAAATATCCTTTCTTCTTCAAAAACATTTTTCCTTTCATAACATGTCATACAACTTTAAAATAAAAGAAGTTGATTAAAAATAAACATGAAAACTTGTAAAGAAAGTTTCTTTGAAGTAATGTTTTAAAAATCCATTCATGCCGTATAAGTTAAAAAAAAACATTCTTCGTACTTTTGTCGGAAAAGTCAAAAAGTACCTCGTACGGAAAAACGACAAAAGATTCCTTTCAGATTCTTTACTAAAAACTCACCTAAGGGTAAAATTGGATTTAAACTATTTCAAGTGGATGGAAACAATATTACATATTGAGGGAACATGGATGTGGATGATAAAATACACCCCAGTAAATACTTACGAATAAACAATCTCGGATAAAAATGAGATTGTGATATTTCCCTTACCTTAGGTCCGATTTGCTTTGTTCGTGTCCGAAGCTCCTGTATAATGGTTTAAATAATGTTATTTACTTATTCCAGAATCATACATATTGATATGAGATCATATATGGTCATATTATTAGCTTCTTGTTAGTAATATTTCATTGTTACTTGTTACTCGGGTCTTTATAACTTTTTGTTCTTATGCGTGTTTTGTCGAATAAATTCTTATTCTTATCTTTAGGTTATAGATAATTCATTTCCAGAATGGTATTAGTGTAGTATATACCATTTTTATTCATTCAATTCATTTATATAATCATTATGAAATGAAGATCATGTAGAACGAGTCGCATCACATCGTGGAGACGGTATTCCGTACGTACGCACGAGTGATGATATCGTTCCTATGATCGTGGAATTGTATTGGAGTATATATATATTATTTCAGTATCAATATTACTTCATAATAATCATATATAGTTACTCATTACACCATTATACCCATCCTTGTAAGGTGATGGTGGAAAATAGGTTACACCACGGCGTGGAGACGGTATTCCGTACGTACGCACGTGCGGTGATTTCATTTTTCCGTAGGATGGATAGAAGGTGAATTAGGGTTGTTTCATATTTATAATAACATATCAGTATGTAAGTAATACTGATGTTATTACTTTATCATGAAACAACTAAAGAAGAAGAAGTTGAAGAAGAAAGAAATTGAAAAGATCGGTAATGGATATTACCTCTTCTTTGGAACGCCTCTTTGAATCCTCCACTTAAGGAACTAAGATTGGTCTTTGGAGAAGACCAGGACCTCTAGGATTATTCTAGGGAAGTGTAGAGGAGAAAATGGCAGGGGTTGGCCGAGCTTGAGTGCTCAAATTGGTGTGAGGAGGAGGGGGAGGAGGTGCCCTTTTATAAGGGAGGAGAGGGGCACCTTAGGAATATCTCAAAATATTATTTTATATTAAAGTCAAAATCGGTTTATAATGGTTCCAAAGGGTCTTATTTCGAAGATAATGTGGGGAAGGGTCGAAATCCTATCAACCAATAGGATTTAGACAAGTTTAGGGTATTATTTTAACCTTATCAATTAGATTTAACTCTAAGTTAAATAATTTAACTTTTACCATGTCTTTTTGTTTTCTTTCACTATATGGTTAATACACTTACTATAACATGCCAAACGAACCCAAAATTGTTTATTATTAAAATATATATCCTTATCTAAGTCATTTGGCCGAACCTTAGATTTTTAGGAATACAATAACAATTAATAATATAATATTTTATTTAAAAACTATTTTGTGTCAATTTTGACACTATTTGATATATGATTTTTGTGAAAGTCATAACAGAATTATATGTTCGAACCAAGTTGATTAAATCAACAATAATATATCATAGAAATCTAGAAAATTAGTGTAATTCATAAAAAGTCTCAAATTACATTTATTTTGGTATTTATATTATCAATTTTGTCAATATTTCATTAATAAGATAATTACTGCATCATCTTTGTGTCATATATAAATTAAGGTATTTGATGTCTAAAAATTACAAATAAAATACCATCATGTAGAAAATCTTTTTAGCTTTCTAATGAATATTTACAATCGAATTTATCTTATGTATAACCCTATATAAAAAATGATTTACTTATTAAACTTTGATTTTAACTATTTTAACCCTTCTTTAAATAAATTAATAATAAATGTCCTAATCTAATCCAAGTGGGCCTAAATGGTCATATTTTATTCCTAAGTTTGTTTTTGGTCGAATTACACTTGTCCAATAGAATTAGGACATGTGTTAGGGTAATATTAATATCATATTTACCCTTAGTTACCCTATTTACTATTAACCGCGGTAAAAATAGTAAAAAGTTACTATTCACCAAAAAATTATTTTCATCTCATTAAACCACATTTTAGTCCTTGATATTAACCGTGTCTCTCGGATTTTTGAAATTCCATTCACAGAAGAGGTAAAATTAAGTTTTATGCAAAATTCAGTTTTTAACCTACCACTTAGTGGTTTCACTATTCATCAAAAATTGAAAGTTTTCAGAAAAATACCAAAATTTCACCCTAGGCTAATTTCGATATTCTGAGTCCAAAAATGATGTCCATTTTGAAAAATAAAATTTATAAAATTTCAAAAAGTGGTTATTACTATTCATAACGGCTAGTTTTAATAGCATATTGTTGTTTAGTGAAACTCGGTATTGCGTACGACGCAAGCTATCGAGGAAGGTCGCGATTGCGTGTAAAGAAAGCCAAGCAAGTGTTGTGTAGAAAAAGATTCCTTTGATGATTTATATAACATAAAAGTCTCGGGTGTTACATCACAACACATAAGTAAGTATTTATTACCATTTAAATTTTAGAATATTACTACCACAAATAAAATTAAATAGATTAATTAAGGATAAATGAAAATGATACAGTTAAAAATAAATTGAAAACATGTCTAAATTTGAGCGGTTGATGTTATTACAACACTATATTACCTAATATCTAAATTTGAGTCACATTGGATGTTTTTATGTGGGGTTTTAGTTTATTATAAATTAATATTTTGG
The DNA here is from genome assembly GCA_963277665.1 of Viscum album. Taxonomy (NCBI): domain Eukaryota; kingdom Viridiplantae; phylum Streptophyta; class Magnoliopsida; order Santalales; family Viscaceae; genus Viscum; species Viscum album. The sequence continues at coordinate 439,533,480 of OY728141.1, read as the reverse complement.
TGGTTTCCAAAAGTCCCCCTCTCCTCTCTTATAAAAGAGAACCTCCTCCATCTCCTCCTCACATAATTTTGAACTTTCAAGCTTGGAAAAACCCGGAAAATTTCTCTTCTCCACATCCCTATAAACACAACAGCAGTCCTGGTTTTCTTCAAAGACCATCTTTAGTCTCTTAATAAGAGGTTTTGAAGAGGCACACCAAAGAAGTTGTAATATCCTTTACTGATTCTTTCGAATTTATTTCTTTTCTAATTCCTCTTTTTTATTTGTTTCATTATAAATTAACAAAATAAGTTTCACTCATATACTGATATGTTCTTCTAAATTTTAATCAACCCCATTTCACCTTATACCCATCTTAGGGAAAATTAAATCACTGTGCGTGCGTACGTACATAATATCGTCTCCATGTTGTGGTGTAATCTGTTTTCCCCCACCACCTTACATGGATTGGTATAATGGTGTAAATAATAACTATATATGATTATTATAGAATTCTTATAACTTTGAGATATTATATACTCCACTCTAATTCTGTTCAATAATTATGGGAACAATATCATCGCTCTTGCGTACGTACGGATTACCATCTCCACGATGCAATGATATTCATTCCCCATGTCAACCATTCAAGAATGATTATAAAGTATATATAATAAGTAATCAGGAAATATATGAAATAACAATGTTACTGAATTTATGTATATATATTTCATTTACTTCCATTCAATTTGTTAAGGTAATAAAAACAGAGTTCACGCATACGTATGGTCTACCATCTCCAAGAATGGTGTATTTCATTTCATTTGTCTATCTATTATATATATATATATATACTGAATATATATGATATATAAATAAGTTTTTTCATTCCGATAGTATGTAAATCATGATGTAAGAAAAAATAATATCAATAACAACATGTCCGAACACGTAAGACAAATGAAGCAATTTTACCCATAATGCTACTTTAACATGTAATTAACAAATGAATGGGTAATTTAAAGTCATAAGTGAATCATATATGATATCATAAATATTATTATGGGTTTGTTGCAAGTTAATAATATTTTTAAATGAACAATACTGTATTCTCAGACACATATGGAAGAAATTGGACATAAGGTTAGGGATACTTATTCCAATCTGGTTCTTATCCGAGATTGTTTATTCGTAAGTATTTACTGGGGTTATATTTATCATCCACATCCATTTATTCTAAAAATGTTTTCATAAAATGATTTCCATTATTCCATGTAAAATTAAATTCATTTTCACCCTTTTTTTTCTTTTACCACATGGAATGAAAGGAATATATCTTTTGTTTAACATAAAAGGTACTTTTTGAATTTTCTGGTAAAAGTACGAGGATAATGTTTTTTAACTTATGCGGAATGAATGAATTTTTATGGTTTAATAAAAGATTTTCTCCATGAAGTCTCCTATACAAAATTCCATTATTATTTTCAAAAAATCATTTTATTTTAAAATTTCTCTTGCATTTTGTGAAAATAAAATGATTTTTAAGAAGAAATGATATTTTTCTATAGAATTTATTTCAAGTGTTTTATCAAAACTATTTTCCATATAAGATGAAATTATTTAGCATGATTATGTTTCAAGTATAATGTGTCTATTATTTACATGGTTGGATTTTTCATATGATGATATGATATCCATTTGTTTTATATAGATTATGTTATGATGGGATGATATTTATGAAACCCATATTATTCTTTGGATTATGATGAATGATTTATGTTTATTTAGTGGCACACAAAAGAGTGATTTCATTATGAGAGGGGTGAGACCTATATCTCCCTCTAATTCATTGGGTAAATATTTATATCTCATGATATAGACATGTTGGAAATGACAAGTGAACCCAGTTCATTAATGGACTTTGTCGACTATGATGGTTTTGGCAGCAATTCCTTGGCTACTATGGAAATCATAACATGTTCATAATGGTTTTCCAATATTACATGTTTTATTTCCATGCTATTTTATCATGATTAATGTTCCTTTATGATCTATTCCATACGTACTGCTAAGATATATTTCAAAACTCAAGATTTTGATGAATAAAAATTATGTTCATGTTTTTAAGTTCAAATGTATATGGGTTATTTTATTTTATCCATGCTTACCATTACAGAGCATTTGAGCTCACCCTTTTTATGTTTTATTTTCCCCATGATATAAATAATGGTTTTAGGAAAGAAAAAAAAAAGATAATGTTCATTATGGGAGATGTTGAAGATCTTTAACCATGATTAGATGATTGTGTTCCAAGATTCCAAAGACACTAAAATATTACGGTCCTTGGGTGTCTGTTTTTGTTATGCATTATGTATTCCTCAAAAGTAATGTAATTTCCATGTTCGTCAAGCTTGGGTCTCTATAGTTGGTATTAGAGGAAAGTTTTATTTAACCTTTGGAAACTAAGATACGAAAACTTTAGTGAGATCCCTAGGGATATATCTACGGTATATATAGTGATGTCCCTAAGGATAAGTATAAGTATAGGTTATAATCCTTGAATTATTATAACGATCATGAATAAACTAGGATTAAACCTAAGATATTAGATATTTAATATAATACCCTTGATTATGTTGTTTTCCTAGTATGATTTTTTCCTCTCACACTACTCTTTGTGGGTTTTAGATAATGGCTGGAACTTGAAGGAACCATGATAATGATAAATGAACTGGTCAATGCAATGATTTTCCTTATTAACAACAAAAAGTTATGGGAAATAGAGTATAAAATCTTATCGATATACTTACAAAAGCGATGAGTCATTCTGGACATCCAAATGAGTAGATAAAGGAATAATATTTTATTGAGTCCTTCATGAGGCAACGTCCACCTTTTTCCAGTAGGTCTTCTGATCCACTTGTTGATGAACAATGGATTAGGACCATTAAAAAGATATTTTCCATACTTTGTTGTTCAGAACATGAAATAGTCATTTTGGCTATTTACCATAAAGAAGGTGAAGCAGACCATTGGTGGACTCTAATTAAGAATACAAGGCCCAAAGATGAAATTGAATCCATGGATTGGGATGAGTTCAAGAACTTTTTTTTCAATAATTACTTCCCTCATATTATTCGAAAAAATATGGAAAAGGAGTTACTTGAGATTAAGAAAAAGGATGGTGAATCTTTTGGTATATACGAGGATAATGTTACAAGGCTTTCAAGGTATGCATCTGGCTTTATCATCCAACTAGAAAATAATATTGATCAATTCTTTAGTATCATAAAACCAAGTATTCGAAGGTAATTAGCTATAAGAGAATTCAGTAGCTATGATGAAATTGTGTGTTGTGATATCAAGGTAGAACTGGAAGTTGGTGTTAGATATACATCTCATGGCTTTGACAAGAAAAGAAAGATTGAGTTCTAGAAAAAAATCACAAAACAATGGTGAAAAAAAGATGAATGTTTCGTTATGCTAAAAGTGTGGAAATAATCATGGTGGAAATTGTTTTAAAGGGTCTATAAAATGTTTTAAGTGTGGAAAATAAGGTCATCGAGCAGCTGAGTGTCGAAGTAATGGAAAAAACATAGCTAATAGTGTGACTAGAGAAAAGGCTACAGATAACGCACCACCAACACTTCAATGCTACAAGTGCAAGGAAATGGGGAATTCTTCTAACAAATTACCTAATCCAAGGGTTAATGATGATGGACATCAACAAAATCTTAAGGAAAAGAAAAAATGGATGTCACATGCAATCACTATTGGTGATTTTGAAAATGAAAATGAAGTGGTGGAATTATTTAGTGTATATGTAACGGGATTCCAAAATAGTGTTGTGGAATCTCATTTTTAGTATTGTGGAATATTGGAGTAACTATGTATTGGTTTATTGTGTTTTTCAATAATTATATGGTATCAGTAACCTTGAAAATTGATTGAAATATTTTTGGAAAGTAGATGATATGTGCATAATGAAGGTATAAGAAGAAAATAATATGTTTGATAGTATTAGTGAACTCATGACTGATATAAGGACAAAGTGACATCATGGTTTGAGTATACAGAAATTTTGGGATTTTGGTACGTGGAATGAGGTAAATTTTGATAGCAATCATGTATTCACTAAGGTTCTATGGTAATTAATGTTTCAAGAGAATACATTATTAAAGTATTCACATGCTTGGAATGTGACCAACAAGATATATCTTATGATGTACAAGGGTTAAATGATGGTATTCACATGCTCGGTAGATGACCTTTCTAGTAGTCATTTTCTTTATACTAAGAGATTTGACAGAAGTATTTTCAATAAGCATAAATGTAGTAGTTGGGAATCAGATATTATTATTTATGGCTAATTTTTTTTCATGAATGTTATAATAGTATAGTTTAAGAAAAAGGACAACCTATAGGATGAGCGACAAACTGTCGCGTCGGAAAAGGTTGCGGGAATCGAACCCACAACTGAAGTGAGATTGGACTTTATTTCATGACACTGGCCTACAATAAGTCCCTAGTTTGTAGAAATTAGTTTTATTTCATTAAGCGGTATGATAGTTGAATTATAAGTCCATTTTTGGAACCAAATACGATTAACCTCACCATAGATGGACTTATGGAAATTTAATATCTTGTGCTAACATTTTTTTTGATAGAGGCAGATGAAATGACCTATCATTCTATCGAATGATCTAATAATACTTCATGAATTCCACTTAATTTCCTTAAATGATAGATGAAGAGGAAGTTTTCATGGAATGACCAACGATGATATTACAAAAAATCATCAACTTTAGGGAAATGATCTTGAAAACCAAAAATGTTGTCCTAGTACCCTCCTATATGATGAATTAGATGGAACCATAGATCATCAAAAATTTATAGCTTTGTGATTGTTGGGTTTTCATAGACATGTTCTCTACCACTCTCCATCATAACATAATGGTTAGATTTCTCTTCAATATCCATATTTTCACCTATATTCTATTATGTGGAAACCCAGTGATAAGTTAATTTGGGTAACCATTACATTTCATACATTAATTTTTAAAATTAAGTTTTATCATTCCTTTTTATGATGTGGGTTTCTATGAAACAAACTTTCAAGTAATAAATGATTTATAAACCTACTGAATTTATAAGGCCAAATTCATTTTAAGGGGGGTAGAATGTAACACCCCGAGATTTTATGAGAAATATTAATTTAAATTTTTTTGATGTCTTGTGTTCTAGGATACACCAATATTATCTTTCTCTATATTCAACATAGTATTAGCTTGTAGTATAGACAACCCTGACTTGGCTTCCATTACATGGAATAACGAACTTCCTCGATAGGGTGTGTTGTACGCAATACCGAGTTTCACTAAAAAATGATATATTGTAATAATATTATTATTAACTTTCCATTATCAATATTATTAACCAGATTTTGAATTTTATAACATATAATTCATCTTACACATATTCTAGAACACGGTATGAGAACAAAATAAAATTTTCAGGTAAAATATGTATTTTTTTTAAAACGCAGTTTTGCCGCCTTTTGATGTCACCACCACATTAAATCATGTTTTTGACACATTTATGAGTTAAATTTGACAAAATAAATTTATTAATTACAATAAGTATATATTAATCTACTTTGTACAATTTTTTAAAATTTTTCTGTTAACTTTCATATTTTGATGAATAGTAAAAATATGCTAAATTGTAATTAAAAACAACTTTTTTCATCAAGAAAATTTATACTATTAAATTTTAATATTGAATGGTTTTAATGTAGAAATAGAGTATATTTTTACAATTTAATATAATCTAAGTCATTATCATTAATTTTACATTGAAGTCAAAGGTAAAAACATTTCAATCTTTTGCAATGTTTTAACTTTTAAAACCCATTTTCTCAACAGTGGGATTAATTTTAAATTAAATACTACAACTCCTGTATATTTAATTTTGAAAAATGGATTCCATATTTGTAACAATTAAGACTAAATTATGTAAATAAGATACTTTTTATTTTTATACATTAAGAATAGTAACTATGATAAATTTTATTAACTATAGTTAAAGGTAAATCGGGTAATTAAGGGTAAAAATAAGATTATAAAATTTCCCTAACACCTTAAAAAATTATATTGGATGAATGAATGTCGACCCATATCACCTAATGGTGTGAATATATTAATTTCATGGACATTTGAGAATGAAAAGGATATAATTGTTTTTAAAACCTATGAAAGTGACAACATGTCACTCTCTGATATTTTATATGTGTAATAATTTTAATTTAGTGATAAGAATCATAAAACATAGAACATGAATAGTCACCAGAAATATAATTAACATATCTACATCATTTTAATTTATTTATGATTTTTATGGATTAAATAATTATCATTAGTGGTGACCCAATAGTGATGTAGAAATTATTTTATTGATTGAAATATCAAATAAATGGTCTTAAAAATATAAAAATAAATAATATATGAAAACATTAATGTGATCCATGAAATTTTTAGAAGAATATAACATATTAGAAATCTGTTAAATATTTTTTTCCAAACATATCTTCTGTGTGGATTTTATTTAAATTCAAATAAATGAATAGTGTCAAAATTGACACTATTGATATTTTATAAATATAACATATTATTAAATTTTTTAAAAATCATAAAAATATTTAAAAATTATAAATTGAAATTTATATGGTCTACAATGCCATAAAATATCCAATAATGGAAAATTAACAACACATAAGAAATTACTTATAACCATTTAAAATTTAGAATATTATTACCATAAATAAAATTAAATAGATTAAATGAAGATAAATTAAAATGATACGGTTTAAAATAATATAAAATCATTTATAAATTTCATTGGTTTATAATATTACAACCCTATAAAACATAATATACAAATTTTAGTCACTTTGAATGTTTTTATGTGGGGGTCGAGTTTATTATAAATTAATATTTTAGAGGTTTCCAAAAGTGCCACACTCCTCTCTTATAAATGGGAACCTCCTCCCTCTTCTCCTCACACAATTTTGAGACTTCAAGATCAGAAAATCCATACCCATTTCTGTTATCCACATCCCTAGAACATACTAGCGGTCTTGGTCTTCCTCAATGACCAACTTTGGTGTCCTAATAGGAGGTTCAGAAGATGCATGTCAAAGAAGAGGTAATATCCTTTACCGATTCTTTCAAATTTATTTCTTCTTCTACATAATCTTATTTATTTGTTTTATTATAATGTAATAAAACAAGTATCACTCATATACTGATATTTTATTATAAATTATAAAAAACTCCATTTCACCTTCAATCCATCCTGCAGAAAATGAAATCACTGCACATGCGTACGTACTGAATACCGTCTCCATGACGTAGTGTAATCGGTTTTTCCACCACCACCTTACTAAGATGTGTATAATGGTGTAAATAATAACTTTATATTATTATTATAAAATAATTATAATAATGAGATATTATATCATCCACTCTAATTCCATTCAATAATTATGTGAACGATATCATTGCTTATGCGTGCGTACGGATTACCGTCTCCACGATGTGATGAGATTCATTCCCCATGTTAACCATTCGAGAATGATTATAAAGTATACATAATAAGTAATCATAAAATATATGACATAATAATGTTAATGTATTTATCTATATATATATATTTCATTTACTTCCATTCAATTTATTAAGGAAATGAAAACAACGTTCATTCATATGCACGGTCTATCGTCTCCATGAACGGTGTCTTTCATTTCATTTATCTATCTATTATATATATATATAATGAATATATATTATATAAAAATCATGTTTTAAATTATGGAAGTAATTAAATCATTATATAAGTAATAATAATATCAATAACAACAAGTCCAAACACGTACAATAAATGATGCAATTTTACCCAAAACACTACTTTAACATGGAATTAGAAAATAAACAGGTAATATAATGTCATAAGTGAATCATATATGATATAGTAAATATTATTTTGGTTATGTTATATGTTAATAATATGTTCAACCCACTATACTAGAGTCTCAGATACATATGGAAGAAATTGGACATAATTTAAGGGATAATTATTCCAATATTGTTCTTATCCGAGATGGTTTATTCGTAAGTATTTACAGGGGTTATATTTATCATCCACATACATATATTCTAAAAATGTTTTCATAAAATGCTTAAAATTCTTCCATGTATGTTGAAATACATTTTTATCCTTTTTTTCCTTTTACCACATGGAATGAAATGAATCTTTCTTTTGTTTTCCATACGAGGTACTTTTTGAGTTTTCCGGTAAACGTACAAAGAGAATATTTTTTAACCTATACGACATGAATGAATTTTGATGGTTTCATAAATAATTTTCATAATGAATATTACTCTACAAAATTTGATGATTATTTTCAAAAAAATCCTTTTCCTTTAAAATTTTCATCACATTATTTGAAAAGAAAATTATTTTGAAGAAGAAAAGATATTTTCCTCAAGAATTAATTTCAAGTGTTTTATCAAAACTAGTTTCCATATTAGATTAAATTATACAGTATGTTTATGTGTCAAGTATAATGAATCTATTATTTCCATGGTTTTATTTTTCTTATGAGGAAATGATTTCCATTTGTTTTATATGGATTATGTTTTTATGGGATGATGTTTCTGAAACCCATATTATTATTTGGGTTATGATGAATGATTTATGATTATTTTGCGGCACAAAAAAGAATGATTTCATTATGAGATCTGTGGGTCCAATATATCCCTCCAATTCATTGGGTAAAGATTTATATCTCAGGAGATAGACATGGCTGGAACAACAAGTGAAACCGGTTCAGTAATGGACTTTGTCCACTATGATGGTCATGATAGCAATGTCGTGGCTACTATAGAAATAAAAACATGTGCTTAATGGTATGCCACAATTATGTGTTTTATTCCCATGATATTTTATACTGATTAATGTTCAATTATGATCTATTCCTTACATACTTCCAAGATTTGTTTCACTACTCATGATTTTTATTTTTAAACATTATGTTCATGTTTTTTAAGTTCAAATGTATATGGTTTGTTTTATTTTCTCTATGCTTTCCCTTACTGAGAATTTAATCTCACCATTTTTATGTTTTATTTTCCCCAGGATATAAATAAAGGTTTTAGGTAAGAAAATTAAAGGGGAAGATCTTTATGGGAGATGTTTAAGATCTCTCACCATTATTAGAATATTGTGTTCCATATTTCCAATGACACTAAACTAATATGGTCCTTGGGTGTCTGTTTTTGTTATGAATTAAGTATTCTTCAAAAGTAATGTAATTTCCATGTACATAAATCTTGAGTCTCTATAATAGGTTAAATCATTTTCATCCAAAAGGATGCATAATTTAAAGGGCATTATTTCAATTTACCTTCGTTGAGGTATACTATAATTTTATCCTCCTAAAGAATTTCATATTGTGCATATACTAACCATTTAGAAATTAATATGATGATTAATTAATAATAAAAGGTATTTTATGATTCAATTTTAATTATTTCATCAAAGGGGATTTGACTTTAAAATTACAAAGTGGTAAATAATTTAATAAAGCAATTTCTTTTTGTTGGGTTTTATTACTTATTCATTATGATTGATATTTATCGATTTTCTTTGTGTTGTGTTTTTTATATATTAGTTTTTATTTCTAATTGTTTTATGTGTATATTAATTTGAACCACATAATTAATATATTTGATAATTTATAATTAAATATTTTGATCTTTTTAAGGGTTAATTTTACAATCACATTTTAATCGAGATTTTGTATGCTTGAATTGAAATTCAAATAAATTATTTATGATCTGTATAATAAACCACTTTCATTTTATATCCCCATGTTATTTGAAATTTTTTCATCTAATGGTAAAATGTTTTCCCACTCATTAGTGATTAAATTTTTTGATAAATTGTTTATGAATATATGAGTTTACTTCTCTCTTAGGTCAAAAATACCTTTTCATCAAAATCCATGTTTCCTAAAATTGTTTTAAAAAATGATTTTGACCTTATTAAATATTATTTATTTAATAATATATTTTTATATTTATTTTTTTACATTATTTTGGAAATGAATATTCGATTAATTTTCAAAATAAGGCCCTCTTTGGTTTTATAAAAATACATAAAGGAATATTTATTTTAAGATGTACATCATGAAGTGAATTTATAGAAATTATGACCACCGAGTGTTTTAAATCTTATTTTATAAATTTCAATGTTTATCTTCAAATAATTTTTTTTCAAAATATACGGTAAAAAATTTAGTCTTAAAAGATGATTTTCAAAGTGCAATGTTTATTTTCCTCTAAAATGTTATAAATGAACTTTTTATGGGATTTTTATTCATCAATGAAAAAAATTACTTTACTTAAACTTTAGTGGTAATATATTGTATTGATAAAATCCTTATTATTTCTATGATTGGATTTTGATAATTTAACCAAGTAAATTTTGGAAATTCAATTTCTTGATTAATTTTTTATTCATAAAAATTCTTATGAAATATTAATTTTTTTATGATCATTGGAAATTAAATTTCCACTAAATATACATATTATTTATCATAAATATGTTTATTACATAAATAGTATATCATTTTAAATACATTGTTCAATATTTAGAGTAATTTTTTTATGTTCTGAAATATTGACAAATATGTTTTCTTTACTCAATACAGATATTTTATGATAAAGCACATTAATCAAGAATTAAATATATTTTTCAATATTTCAGGAATGATTTTTAAATGAAGTGACAGGTGGGGATCAAAATTTTATATCCAGCTAATGAAATAGTATTATCATGAGGAGAATCATTAATATATAATTAAATGAGTTTCTACATGTAGTTTTAAAATATATTGTGAAATATCATGATAGTAGAGGTGTTACGATTCCTGAGATCATGAAGTCCAATTATTAATCATTTAATCTTTTAAGAATGAAATTATTATTATTTTTATAAATGAGACTTTCACAATGATATTATCTATGTATGCATTTTATTCTCATTTTATAGATTAAATGGAATTTTTTCTCTTTACATATTAATAATAGTTGACATATTGGTAAAATGGAATGTGTGTTCAGTTATTTACAATCCCACATTCATTATTCACTATCTATTCATTATATCCATGTTTTTTAAATGTCACATGTGTTATGTTATTTAATTTTTAATATTTTTTATTCCATATTTATTCTTTTACATATAATCATGATATCTTAATCTTTACACAACTCTTACTAGGAATCAATTCTCACCCTTATTTTAATTCTTTTCAGATAAATCCTGGAAGTGTACTATGAATGATATGCAAGGATATTCTAGCGGTAACATTTATTTTCTAAAAAAATATGTAGTAATTTTTATATTCAAATATAACATGGGAATACTATTTTTATCTAGTTTACCAAAACAAAAAACTATTAGTTTTATTGGGATGTGATTCCTTATATATTATGTGAAATAATAATACAGACACTATATCTAGGATACTGGGGCTAGGTTCATTATAAAATAAATTAAAATTTCATAAATTGAGACATAAGACTAAATATTAGGAAAATTTAATAAATTAATAATTTAGAAATATTTTTTTTATTTACACATTATTTTATAGAAATTATAAATAAGCATTGGGTTCTAACAAGAGATCCTATATTTGGGGTTTCATATCAAGGGTCTCCCCCCAAGTTTCTCATTTTAAACACTTTCGTTTTTCATAGTTGGTCATACTTTATTTCTAGGGGATGGTGGGTGGGTTGTTCAGTCACTCAATATGTGAGTCAGCATTGTAGGATCTCATGGTGGATGTTTGTTGGTGGGGTGTAATTTAACTATGTGTCCTCATCAAGACATTGACTATTATTGGACTTCTAAGTTCTAAAGGGGGGGGAGTCTCGTTCTTCTGCGACATCGATATTATTGGAACGGGCGTGATATATAGGGGTGATGGGGGTTGACCCTATGGTACCCATCCATGGTGAAAATGGAGGTCAAATCTAGAGGTATATGTTGAGATGTCTATAATGGTGTGATAAATGATGGTGGGAGGGAGGGACCTTTGAGTCAAAAATGTATTATAGGGGCGTCTTTGCGGCTGGTTGGCAGTTTACTATAGGTGTGGTGGTCTTTAGATGAAGGAGGATATTTTTAGGGCCTCAATCCTATAATCAGATCCAAATGGGGATTCAGAGAAGTAGCTCCCAGTTTTTTAGGGCTACCAGATTAGAATAATGAGAGGGCTTGGAATCAGCCATCATTACTAGGAACCATGCATTTCAGCATTCGTAAATGATAGTTTTTTAGATCTAAAATTATGAGATTTTAGATAATTGTATCCCAATATATGTTGGGAGGTTTTATTCTAATGGTGTTAGGTCTTTGGGGGCTTCAAGGTCATGTATTAGGCTACCAGACTATCGGACAAATGGGTCATGTAAGGATATACCTCTCACCAATTAAAAAAATATTATCCATAAATAATATTAAAAAATTTATTTCGATACACATTCCATAAATAAATAAATGAATTTTATTCATTTATATTAATTTTATACCATTTATATTATCATTTTAAATAGTATTAAACAGGAAATTATACATATTTCAAATATATGATATATATATATATATAAATGTAAACACATTTATATTCTATAAGAATTTTTCATATTATATATAAATATTTTTTTATAAATTAAAAATCACATATTATATTTTCTAAACGGTGATAATATCGACTAAATGTATTTTTGGAATTATATAAAAATAATTTACAAATGTGGACAATAATACAACATTATAATACTATTAATTAATTCATTTAAAAAATTAATGTAAAAATCATTATAATCGACCATATTTTATAATTTATAAACACATTAATTGTACACCATGTAAATTTATATAAAAAATATCAAATTTAGAATTTTTTTTGGTATAGTCTATTGGACCGAACTGATGAAGTTTTATGATTTGTTCGAAAAAAATATCTTTATAAAACATAAAAAATGATCAATTGATTTATTATAAACCATGACACTTTTTACTATAAACCATGATGTATTTTTTCTAAAATGATAACACATTTTAATTGAACCATGTCATTTTCCAAAGGTGAATCCATTTCAGATTGGTCTTTTACAAGTCTTACTTTTGAAACCATGAAATAGTTTGGTTTAGCTATTTCATGGATTTCAATATAATAATATAATTAATATATAATCCTTGAAAACTTTTATACAATACCATAACATAAAATTATATTTCATGATGTTTTAATTTCAGAATCACTTTCTATTCCCATTTTTCTAAAGAAATGGTAGCATGTTATTATTTTCATAAATCAATCCGATTTTCATTAAAATTAACACACAGTTATAGAAATATTTAATTACCTTGATAATTTTTCTATAAACACATCATGATTTCTTCAAACTCATATTTATAAATTTTTCACAGATTTCGAAATAATTTTTAATGAAATTGATGTGGCTTTGATAACCCTGATGGGTTTTAGAGGAAACAAAACTTATCCAAATGCATCATAAAATTACCACCAAACATGATTTCTATAAGATTCAACCCTTTAATGGAATTGAATAAAAAATAAAAAAAGACAAAATGTTTTTATGATGAAAAATATTCTATATTATTTTACATCATGGGTGACTAAATTAGTTATGAAGTATCTATAATAATCTATACTTATACTTTATCCTTGTGTTTTTATGAATCATAATGTGTATGGAGAGTATTACCTATTACTCATCGACTTATATAATATTAATGTTAAATGGAATGAGATAAATGTGAGCATTGGTAACGGTGTTTCATAAATAAAATCTTGTTTTCCAACTAACTATTTGAGCCTCTTCTTATATGAATCATTGAATCAACTTTAATATTATAAATTTTATAAGAAATTAATATTTCATTATTCCAATAATAAATAATTCTTAAACTATGAAACCACATTAAAACTAGTATGTAATGTAATCCTATTCATGAAGAAACAACTAACACTGTAAATTTTGTAAAATATGTTATCAAAACACCTATAAATTTCATCAAATGTTGATAAAATGAATTATGATAGCTTATATGAAGGAAATGATAAGAAAAATAAACTATCATAAAATACATTCACATTCATGTAAAAAACAACAATGTTGGGACCTTCAATATGATATTAATTACCTAATAAAAACCCTAACAAGGTTTTTAATGAAATAAAAATATATAAATGAAACTCCCTTTTTAATTGAATAGGTTCTTTATCAAGTAAAGAAAAACATGTAAAGCACATACTAATTTGGATTATTATAAGTTATATACTATTCGATTGAAAATGCTATTAGTATTCATAACCATTGAAAATACAACCATTATATAATTACCATATGGTTTAATATATATTAATTATTATAACAATGTCCAAATGAAAAAAGTGATGAACTGGACTAGTAGGATAATACCCTATAAATCCCATTTATCAGGTATTCTAAGTGACATGACATCAATAATAATTTCCCTTGACCTACTATATGTAGAGTTTCAACAACTAAACCATGAGTTAAACTATTTATATGATATGTTTAAGCTTATCAAGACCATGACCCAAACCATTTTTTTCATACTAACCTATGAAAGAATCTCCATCGCACACCTAATACGTAGTCACTATGCTGGTGTAATAAGGGGTTATAAATTTAGATACTAATATTATGAATTATAATATTCTATTAATAAAATAAAGATTATATTTACAATTTTTTATAATTAAATTTAAAATTATTAAATAATGATTTTGATAAACATTATATGTTGATTTGGTGATACACGATTTGTATTTTTTAGAAATGTATTATTTCAATAAATAATATCTTCTTTCCTAAATAAATATTTTTTGAAATAAATTATATTTAATAAAAAACACTTATTAATTTTTATTTATTTAAATAAAAATAAAAATATAATTTTATGATTGAAGATGTTATTATTATATGTTTCATAAAGCTTTAAAGTTATAAAACCCATTTGTTCCACTAAATGAGGATTTTTTATATAATCAATTTTTTTCATATTTAGCGATTTTTTTGATAAAATAAATAATTTTCATGAATTTTGCATGAAAAAATTATCCGATAGTGATTTATTTATAATTTTCAGAGATAACAATGTAACAACCAAAACATTTATTAATGACAATTACTCTCGATATAATTAAATGTCTCTTTATGTAAAATAGTCATTTAAAATCTATGTACTTCCTTTGTTTTATGTTTTTGGATTTTTTTTAAAAATCGTTACGAATTGTTTTCGTTTCTAATATAGTCATTATATACGGATCAAAAGATTAATATAAATATTTGGTTTTATCAAATCCAATTTACTTAGAAAAATAATGTGATGGCATCATCCAGTAGATTATCTCCACATGAAGCCCATTTTTCAGAGCTCAGAAAGGTGGTGATGTCCCTGGTCTTTGCTCTTCACAATGCCCATGATGAGCTTCAAAACATTATTCTTGAATATAATCACCTATGAGAGAAGAGCAAGATAATATAGATTACCAACCAAGCAATGTTATCTGAGCTGCCCAAAGACTATGTCCTCATCATTTATGTGGGTGTTATAAGGGGTTATGTAACAAGACCCTAGCACTGTGTTTATATTCATTAATTCGGTATTGAATAATGAATAAACATTCACACTATTATTGTTACTTTGTAAATGGGGTTTTAAATCACATATAGTATTTTTAGTTAATATTCTATTAAGAAATATATTGTGATTAATTAATGGGTTTTTTAATTAAATAATATTTTAAAAAAATATTATTAAAAATTACTTGTTATTAAATATAAATGATCATATTATTTGTGTACAAATTTTAATTTTTTTAAGGTTTGAAATCCATTTTTGTCAGAACTCATGAATTTTCAATAAATGTTGGTTTATACTTTAAAAGTGAAAATTAAACTGTTTAAAAAAATTATTTATATAAAAGGAATATTGTTTTTTTTGGATTTAGGACCTTGAAATTATCTAACTGTGATGTTTTTGTAGTTTTCTAAGAAAGATGAATTTTTGGGTAAAAGTTAAATACTATTTAAATATATAATGTGTTTTATGACATCATAATGACCCAATAGTGATGTAATGAAATAATATAAAAGGTATATTCAGACAATATATGTTTTTACTTTAAAATATTGTGATCTTATATTTGTTTGATTTATTTTAAAATGACTTAGTGGATCCTCCAAGACATATAAATTATTTTGGCATTTTAAAATGATTTCCTGGAGAGTGTGACACACCTCCACATAACTAGGACATGTATTTTAATAACATATGACATAAGACTTATAATATAATGGTTTCCACTCCCCTTTGGGAATAAAAATTTTCCAATACCATGGGATTGTATGTAGTTTTTATTAGTTTAATTTGTATTGTCCAAAACCTAAATAATAATGAATTCCTTCTCATTTCCTATATAAACAGAAAAAACCACCCATTTCTCTTCACTCAAACCATTGGATCTTGAATAACATCTGAACTCCTATTTATATAATCCTCCCAAGGCACCCCAAAATCTCAAGAAGCCTCCCTCTAGCCTCTCCCAAACCTTTTGGATCATAATTCCAAGTAAGGGATCCTCACTTTCATTCTTTTTTTTGTCAAAGTTTCATTATATTATTATGACTTTTTAAATTCAATTAAAAATGTTGGGTTATGACTTTGAACCTTCAATATAATACACTTATTATGTTTTAATGATTATAAACCCCTTTTATCTCTAAATAATTCCGTCCATGTACACCCATTATAATGCAAAAATTCCTTAATGGATTTTTCTATCATCATTTACATTACAGAAATTCTTTAATATTATGTATCTGAATTCCATTTCCTATGTTATTATATAATATAACATGACACTCTTACTACCCATTTCATGCATAAATTATGAGATATCAATTTTTCTCTCATAACCTGATTTTATGATTTATATTTGACATTGTTATGGTGCCGAAGTTACATAAAAAATTCTCATGCCAAAATCCTCATGTAAGAAAATACCATACCCATTTCTCTACCAATTATATTCACCTTTATGCACATGTACATGTTGATTATAGGAATAAATTTGCGAATTCAACATCTACTATTTCTATAATAAATTATGATGTTTAAAGAATCCATGTTGTATGATCTATGTGGAACACTTGTTCATGAAATTAAATGATTAAGAAGGGTTCACCCTAATATCACTCCAATGCATTGGGTAAAGAATATTATCATGTAAATCCATGTACAATGACGGTTTACGCATGATAATTCAAGTTCAATTAAGGTTTATTCATGATAATTCAAGCGAAATTAGTGTTTACTAATGATAATTCAAATTAAATGATGTTTTACTCATGCTCCATGTGCAATGAGACTTGGATCAAGCGAACATGATGTTAAATGTTGTTGGCACATATCAACTTTATGATAATCATTCTATATCATGACTTTATGTTCATGTTTATATTATGTCCCAGTGATATTATTATTCACTAAAATGAGTTAAATTCTTCTTGTTATGCCTTGTTTACTCCCTTTATGGGATTTATTGCTTCCCATTTTCTTATGTATGTCCTCAGGTTATCTCATGGAAAGATAATCAGAAAGGAATGTTGTGGTCTTGTAATAGAATTTTTCAATATAGATATTGTATTTTAGGTCTTAAAAAACCATGTAATGTTCTCAATTTACCAAGACACTAGACCTACCAATCCTCTGAGTTGTCTTAAGTGCATTTTTATACAATTAATCATGTTTATGTGTGTAATAATGACCTAAGTTATTATAGTTGGTTTCAAATGATATGTTTAGTTATTTTGGATATTAGGATTATAAAACCATACTAAATGAATTAGGGATATGTCTATATATAATAAAAACATCCCTATATTTTTGTGAGTATATAGTAAGTGTTTTATCAAGAAAATACAACCATTTCAAGATACTAATAAGTAGTGGTGGCTCTGACACCTATGTATCTATGGGTAATACCCAAAAACACTTCTTTGATCTACAGTCGAATATGAACTGTTGAATTACGATGGTAGTTTCTACACTCAAGGTTATGACACACCTAGGGGATATTATTTGGTAAATTCATAATCTTAGTATGAACCATTATTAAGTGAATAAAAAATAATTCCAATAAGAATATATGTTGGGATGTAAATCATGGATAACAAATATTAAAGACTACAAATTCATTTGTTATTGAAATATATATAATTTATATGTAATACCTTTTTTGTTTGAATTCTTTTTTATGTGTAACCCATTCCTTTTATTTTATTCCATCCAATGGCTGGTAATAAGAGGACTCAAGCTAACAACTGATGCGGTGATCAATGTGATGACTATTCTAAAGAGATGACCAATCTGATGAGAGTAGGACTCACAAAAACTGTAATCATAATCTATCAGTTAACTCATGTTTTCAATAGAAACATGGGTCTTGAGGGACGTTCTACCCCCCCTAAAAAATAACATGCCTCAATCTAGAGATTCGTGAGACCAATTCCCCCTACTTTTAATGAACCATTTGATCCCTCAATCACAGAACAATGGATCAAATCCATTGAAGATGTCTTCTCGATCCTTTAATGTTCTGAAAAAGGGAATGTTTTTATAGATTCTTATCATATGTAAGATGATGTTGATAAATGGTGGACATTGATAAAAAATGAAAGACAAGGAAGAGATCTAGTCATTGGAATGGAAGAATTTCTTGAAAATGTATTTTGAAAAATATTTTCCTCGCACCCTCTAAAATTAGATGGAAAGGTAATTCTTTTCACAAAAAAAAAGACCACAAATACATCAGATCTTATGAGGAAAACATCACAAGGCTTTCATGATATGCCTCTGGCACTGTCGTTACCCCCAAATTCAAGGTTGACCGCTTCTTTGGTGGGCTAAAACCTAGCTTACAGAATGACCTAGAAATCCATGAATTCGATAGCTCCTATGTTCCCTCAAAGTAGAAATTGATATCCGCGAATATCAGGGGTAACATGGGGATAAGAATCTAAAAGTGGATTTTAATTTTGTGGGTCTAATGGATAAATAAAAAGATGCTATGAAATTTCATCACCCCACAAGTAAAAGGTACAGAAAGAACCACCTTGGAAATTTCCTAAAGGGGGAGAGAAAATTTTTAGGTGTGAAAGAGAAGGGAACCTGACCATTAATTTCCAATAAGAAAAACCAGATACTGAAAAAAAGGATAGGAATTCTCTCTTCTAACCTAAACACATTGTTCATTTATTCAAGTACAAAGAACCAGGTAACTTTGAAAACTAGTTCCCAAGGACAAGGGTTTTCAAAGGCATCCAAAAACCTCCAAGTTAGAAAGGGTGAGATTTTTCCATAACAAACAATGAAGTGAAACCCGAAAATGATGTGGTGATAAGGACGCTAGTTATTCATTCAAGAACAACGATCATACTTTTTGATTTTGGTTCTGCGCATACTTTTATATCCTGGATATTTAGTACAACAATCTAAACACCACCACATGTTATTGAAGTAGATATGTTGGTGAGAATGGAAAATGGGGAAATTATTACATCCCATGAATATAACTCCTCCCCTATACCAATTTGCGGATTGAACTTATAGGTGAACGTATTCATACTCCCTATGGTATAATTTGATGCATTTTTTGTCATGTATTGGATTTCATTATATGAAGCCATAATAAATTGATGTGAGGGAGAAATCTATATCTATATGGAATATAAAAACCAAGTTCATTACAAGTGCATGGAGCATAATGGATATTATTTATCACCAAAATCTCATGTGTGGATATTACTGCCATATGAAAATGCATATAATTCTTAGATGATTGAGTCTAAGGAAGAAACCATCCTTGAAGGCATGTCTATTGTGAAGGAATTCACTAATGGGTTTCCTGAGGAATTGTCTGTTCTTCATCCAAGAAGAGATGTTGAATTCTAAATTTTACTTATACCAGGGGCAATGATAATTTCTATAACTCCATATAGAATAGTTTTTGAGGGGATTGGGGAGCTAAATAAACAACTATAAGAGAATCCAGATAAAGGGATTACACTCCCAAGTGCTGCACTATGCGGTGCACCAGTCCTCTTGGTCATTAATAAGGATGAGTCAATGCATCATTGCATTGATTATCATGAGCTCAACAAAATCACGATAATGAACAATTATCCTATTCCCCGAATTGATGAATTGTTCGATCAGTTACATGGAGCACAATACTTCTCCAAGGTGGATTTGTGGTCAGGATATTACAATGAAATGGTGAAGAAAGAAGATATCCCCAAGACTACTTTTCATACAAGGTACAAGTACAATGAATTAATAGTAATGCTTTTTGGACTCACTAATTCTTAGAAAATCATCATGGACGTGATTAATAGAGAGATTATAGATTACCTCAAAAATGTGGGGAAATATTCATCTATGATATTATAAAATACTTCAAATAGAAGTCGGAGCATGAGGAGCATCTAAGAAATATACTAGAGACACTGTGAAAGGATAAGATCTATTCAAAGTTAATAAAGTGTGAGTTATGGTTGAAGGAAGTATCATTCTTGGGTCATATCATCATAAGCAATGAGATAGCTGTGGATCCCTCCAAGAAAAATTCAATTGAGGGATTTCCAAGGCCAACATCAGTGACAAATATCCTTAAATTTCTAGGGGTATCATGATATTATCAATAATTTGTGATAAATTTCTCGTGATTTTAAAAACTTCATACTAAGAAAACTCAAAAGGGTTTTATTGATTTCTTGGATAGGTGAATTTGAAGATAGCTTCAAGGAGTTGAAAATGAGGCTTATTACTGCACCCGTGCTCACACGACCAACAAGTGGAGAACATTAAATGGTATTAAATGATGATTAAAATAAAGTACTAGGATGCGTGTAGATGAAAAATGAAAAATTCATTTCATACACTTCAAGGAAATTGAATTTTTATGAGAAAAAAATCCAACCCATCATCTGGAGTTTACTGTAGTAATCATCGCTTTTAAATTTTAGCTACATTACCTATTTTGGGAGAAGTGTGGAATATATATAGATCAAAAGAGCATCAAGTATATATTCAAATATAAATAGATGAATATGCTCCATCATAGATGGTTGGAGCTGATCAATGACTATGAATTCTCATTTCACATCCATCTGGGGAAAGGGAATAAAGTAAAAAAAGATCTATGTAGAAAGTACCGATCGATTATATAATTAATGAGAATTGAAAAGGATACAATCTTCATATCTTTGATAGATTTGGAAATGGGAATCATAAAGAAGGGAACATCATTAATCATTTAACAATTGATTTCTCAACTATATATTTTTGAAATGTTTAAGGATGCTCAAAAGGATGATGTGGGAATTCCAATGAATGTGGAAACTATAAAAATAGTGAAATCCTCAATGTTCAATGTTAATGAAGATGGAATTGTGATATTTGGGTCAAGACCATGTGTTCCATTAAGTACATAGTTAAATATAAAACATTTAGATGATGCAACGAGTTCAAATTTGTATATTCACCTAGGAAACACAAATATGTATCAAGATCTCAAAGGGAATTATTTGTGGGATAACATGAATAAGGAGATTGCTGAGTATACATCAATGTTCTTGGTATGTTAGAAAGTGAGGTCTGAGAGGAATAATTATAAGGGGTGATGCGACCATTACCCATACCAATATGGAAATGGGAAAACGTTCCCATGGGCTTCATAACAAGACTTTCGAATACATCCAACGGAAACCATGCTATCTAGGTTATGGGGGACCATCTTACAAAGACTGCGCACTTCATTGAAATTCAGGAGGATTTATCATGGATCAACTAGCACATATATAAATCAAATAAGTGGTAAGGCTTCATGGAGTACCACTATCAATTGTATTTTATTGAGATGCATGATTCACCTCTATGTTCTAGATGAGTCTACAATATGCTCTGAATATTGTGGTGAACTTCAGAAGGAGTTATCATCCTCAAATGGATGGCCAATATGATTTGACTATCTAAACACTTGAGGACATGTTGAGATCATTCTCAAATGATTTAAATGGAGGGTGGAATCAATATATTCCTCTGTTTACGTTATCTTACAATAATAGTTTCCACAAAAGTATCCAAATAGATTCTTATGAAACCTTTCATGGGAATAGGTGTAGAACACCGGCGTGTATGGATTATTTTGGAGATAGAAGTTTCCTACATCCATAAATGGTCGAATAAATGGTGGATAACATTAAGACCATCCAGTAGAACATTAAAGATGCCTAGAGTAAACAAAAGAGTTATACTGATAATCTTCAATGAGACACTGATTTTGAGGTGGGGGACATTTTATTCCTCTAGATATCACTGTGGAAGATAGTTATGAGATTTGGGAAGAATGTAAATCTAAGTTTATCGTACAACATCCCTTTGAGATTTTTGATCTCATTGGAGAAGTTTCATATCAACTAGCACTCCCACCAAAACTATCTCAAGTAAATGATGTATTCCATGTAGTACTCTTGAAAAAGTACAGAACTGAACCATTGCATGTACTCAATCCATGGCTGGTACCGTTGGATAATGTCCTCTCCTATGAAGAAATGATGGTGAAGATCATATATCATTGGGAAAATGTTCAACTAAATAAGACAACGCCCCTCATTGAGGCGTTGTGGTGGCACCATAAGTTTTAAGAAGAAATGTGTGAATGACAGGAGGTTATGAAGAAGAGTTAACCAAATATGTTTTAGTGTGAGAAAGGAAAATTGAAGGGAGAAATTTTTTAAGGGTGGTAGATTGTAACTACCTAAAAACTTATTAATGAAAATTATTATTTATATAATTAAAGGTATTATTATGTAAAATTTTTATTTAAAACATATTTAAGTCCTCACTATTATGTTTTAATTTTTTTAAAAATACCATTAATAATTTTTACCATTGATAATATATCCATTTAACGGTGATCACATGATTTGTATAAATATAAAGCTTGAACAAATCCAATTTACTCAAAAAAAGGAAGTGATGGCCTCATCCAGTAGTATTTTTCCATACGAAGCCCATTTTTCAGAGCTCAAAAATGTGATAGAGTCACTGGTATTTGGTCTTCAACAATCCTAATCTGAGCGTCAACATAATAAGCTTAAATAGAATTTCCAATAGGAGAAGTGAAAGTTATTAGAGATTACAACCCATGTGATGTTATCCGAGCCTCCCTAACTATTTTTCACCATCCCACACCTTACCCATTGGTCTTCTGAAATTATTTTAAGTGACTCTATAACAAGACCCTATCACTATTATTTTTGTTCAGTATTTATATAGAATAAATAATATACATTCATTTTATTTTTATTACTTTATATATTGTTTTTAAAGACAAAATAGTATTTTTAGATAATATTCAAGTAAGAAATTTATTTTTGATGAATTAATAGATTTTATAATTAACTAATATTTTAATAAAATATTATTATTAAATTAATTGTTATTAAATATAAATGATCATAAAATTTATGTACGATTGTAATTTTATACGGGTTTGAAAAATGTTTTTCTCAAAACCCATGAATTTTTATAAAATGTTATTTTTTATTTTAAAATGTGAAAATTAAAATATTTATAAAATTATTTTGATAAAATTAATATTATTTTTGGATTTAGTATGTCAAAATTATCTAATAGTTAATTTTTCATAATTTTCTGAGATAGTTGATGTTTTTGGTAAAAATTAAATACCATAAAAATAAATAATGTGATTTATTACAGAATAAGGACCCAATAGTGATGTAATAAAATAATATAAATGGGAAATTAATCCAATATTTGTTTTTATATTAAATTAATTTGATATTATTTTTTTGATTAATTTTACAATTCCTTAGTGGACCATTCGAGACATCTAATATATTATAACATGTTAAAATGATTTCTTTCAGAGTGTGACTCACCTCCACATAATCAAGACTAGTATTATAATAAGATCTCCCATTGGAATTATAAAATAATTTTTTCCACTCCCCTTTGGAATAAACCATTTGAAAAAACCATGGGTTTATTTATTGTTTTGATTCGTCTAATGTGTAGTTTCCAAAACCAAAATAATAAAGAATTCCCTATCCTTTACTATATAAACTAACACAACATCCCATTCATATTAACTAAAATTATTTAGATCTTAACAAAAATCTTCCCTAATGTCTATAGAATAATTCCAAGGCTCCCCAAGCCCCCATTAATCCTCTATCATGCCTTTCCCAGGCCATTGGTATCACACTTCCAAATAAAGGACACTGACCATCCTTCATTCCTAATATATATCCATGTTTTCTTATATTGTTTTTCCATTTTATTTTATATTTAAAAAGTTGGGGTATGATTTCAAATCTACCCAATACTTTCCTACATATGTTGGAATGTTTATATACCCATTTATCTCTCATTAATTCTTTCCATGTACACCCGTTACAATGTCGAAATTCCGTAATGGATTTCACTCCCCTCATTTACATTCAAGAAATTATTTTATACTATGCATTTGAATTCCATTACATATGTTGGTATATTATATTACATTAACCCCTTACATTCTATTTCATATATATATTATGAGAGTCCCCTTTCTCTCTCATCAACCCATTTTACGATTTTAATTTGACGATGATATGCTGCCGAAGATACACGAAAATTCCCCTTGCTAATATCATCGTGTAAGTGAATACCATACCCATTTATCTCCCAAGGGTATTAAGCATTATTCAAATGTACTTGTTTATGGAGTAATTAAATTTATATATTTCACATGTCTAATTAGTGGAATAATTTATGATGTTTAATGTATCTATGTTGTATGATCTATGTGGCCCACAAATACATGAAAGGAAATAATTAAGATGGATGCAACCTGATAGCACTCCAATGAATTAGGTAAAAAATATTGTAATGATACACCATGTGAAATGTGTTTTTATTCATGCTAATTCATGTAAAATGAAGATTTACTTATTAATATTGAAGTTTAATGAGGTTTTACTCATGATAATTCAATTTCAATGAGGGTTTACTCATTCTCCATGTGCAATGAGGCTTGGACAATGCTAATATTATGTTAAATATTGCTTCCAAATATCCACATTATGATAATATTGATATATCATGCCTTTATGTTCTTGTTTATATTATTCTCCATTGATATTCCAATTTCCTAAAATGTATAGTATTATTTTTGTTATTCCTTGTTTACTCCCTTACTAAGATTTATTGTTCATATTTTTCTTATGTATGTCATCAGATTATCACATTCAATCCTAAGTACGAAGGAGTGTTCTTTTCATGTTAAAGAATTTTTAAATAAAGAGGTTTTATTTTTTTTATTAATTTTTCATGTAATGTTTCTAATTTCCCAATACTCAGTACCTCTCAATCCTCATATTTTCCTTAAGTGAATGATTATCTAACGAATCATGTTTATGTGTGTAATAAATAAAAAGGTTGTTTTAAAAAAAATTGGGTCAATCAATAATATGATAAAATATATTGTATTAATTATGAAATCCTAAAATAATAAATTTTATATGATATATATAAAAAACATTATCTATAGAAAATTTAAATTTACCCATTAAAAAAATGTATTTTTTTAGTTATTTTATTAAATTTATAAGCCCTTAACGAATCCCCCAAAACCTGTATTATATTTTATCATTTAAAAATATATTTTTTATGAAAATGTCTCACCCCCACATCACCATGTGTATTATTTTAATGAGACATTTTCCTAGCCTAAAAAAATTAAAATCCACTCATCTTTAGATGAATCCAAGGGTATAAAATATGGGATGTTTTTTGGTTATGAATATATTTTCACATTGATTCCAAAACCTATGTTTAGAAATTTGTATATAAGTCCCTTATCTTTTGGAATAAAACCCCAACCAAAATCTAAATGATCTTCATTGAAAAAATTTTTATGATGGTTTTACATTTCCTTTTCATCTCTAGAGCCCTCTTATGGTGTTCCTATGATCATAAGAATCTTCTTTAATGATTTTATATGGACCCTATCAAGGTAAGGTATCCTCTCATTCTACACTTTATTCAAGAACCTCATATATATCATTCCTTTTAATTTCCAATTATTCATTTTTGGTTATGGTTTAACACATATATCTTATATTACATATTATTTAAATGTGAGTAGATACCCCTTCCACTCTAATTAAAAAATTCCATGAGTGTTTATATACCATGGATATACAATAAAACTTAGCCTATGATTTTCAATGAAAAAAGGTTATGTAGTGAATTCCATCTACATTTTCACTCTAGGTTATTCACCTAGATATAAATATCATTCATTTATTGAGTAAATATATGTTTTTAACTGACAGTAATTAATCATTAGAATAAAAGTGATTAAATACATCCTTATATTATATTATCTTTGTGGCATAATTATACTTTTACATGATATGAATGTAACAGGTGGGGCTAAAATTATATAGACCTCCAATGTACTGGGTAAATTTTTATCTCATGATACACCATGTATAGGGCCTATGAGGTTATCCTAATAGAATAATACTATAATGTGTCATATATTATCAATTTATGATATAATACTATATAATTTATTGATGATCATATTTATGATTCTCAACAATTTTATGTCTTTCCCTGAAATAGACTAGGTATACCCAACCTGTCACCTAATATGGCCCTCATTAAGGCATCACACATGCCACTTCATTCTCCAGAGGATTCCATGTAGTAGTGATAGCATAAAATAAAATAGTTAGGTGACTATGTGCTCAGATTTTATTTCAAAAAGATATGAAATAGATTAAAATTATAGGCATCAATGACCATCCGAGTGCACAAAACAAAACAAAATATATAAATAACTATAAAAAAGGGAATGTTTCATACAAACTCAGGGATAGGGTATAATAATACTTGTCACCCACTATGTCAACCACATATGGAATAAAATAAATAAAACTAAATACACAAGGATCTACTAGTACTCTAAGACGGACCACATACATCATCATGAAGAAGGATTAATAGATGCAGCACAAACATCTGACTCCAAACAAGTAGCACCACTAAAACATGAATATCTTCGACACCTTCCCATCCACTATGTCATGCTCAAATATGAGATCACACATAAGGTATATACATATATTGAGGTTAACATGTAGGGGGTTAAAAAAATCTCAGAAATCCACCGCCAATGGTTGTCCTAACATATTATTTAATAACATGTTCATGAAATGAGTGTTATGTCCATCACAGAAAAAATATTACCACCAACATAAATTATAAAAGAATTGGAATGAAAAAAACTAAAAAAATGATAAAAAAGCATCAGGTTCTATCCTAACACCCGTATGTAAAACTACCCCAACATTGTCCCTAGATAGAGGAATTATGAAACAAGGACCACATAGCCACAACCACATGCATGTCTTCCGGATCAAGAAGGAGATCCAAATTCCACTACAAGGACATGAACATATTCTATAACCTAATATCTCATCCTTGTAATCAATATTGAAAAAACATCTACTAGGAATTAAGACTCAAATAGTATGATCAAAACTAGAGATAGGGACTCTCGATTGACCTCATGATATACTACAATTCTGAAATATCCAAAAAAACATGATGGGAAAACAAACTAATCAATGAATGACTAGGCTACCTGAGTAGGACCAAACCTATAAATCGGTCCCCTGGTGTGTTGTAGCCTCGATGGTTCATTGTCTTTATCCCTCAACTAATCCAAGCCGGTTTCACCCATATAGATTTTCCACTATCTCCCCATGCCAGCTTCATATAAACCAATCAAATAATTGTGGAGAAAAACAAAATCTATATTACGGAATTAAATCAGTCCAATAATATACCAATGGTATCCTCTACCACCTTCCCTGAACAAGAAAACCCTCAATCCTCTTATCCATAGCTCAAAAACCAAGGTCAAGTAATGACCGCACCCTCCAAATAAAACAAGTAAAACTAACTCTGACCATATCATAGGATAACCATGCACAAGGTAGCCACCATGTTCCAAAAACCTCAGCATAATAAGAAACCATAAAAAGGGGATTTACTTGAAAAACACAACTCAAGAAGTATTAAATACAAGGTTATACGGCAAAAAACACAAACCTCGGGCCATGATTGCTCAAAGGAACCATGAATGGGATCCCAACTCCAACACAATGATAAATTTCCTATAAGCATAACCTCATTCAACAACCCACCCATAAGGGTATTCACCAAAAACATTAACATCTGACCAAACTAAAAAATATGATCAATGATATCAAAATATTCTTGACAACCAATGATGTCGAACGACCCAAAAGGTTCTGACCTGTCCCAATTTCTTGTGACCTAACACAATCCTCATGCAACTGAACAAACGATCCCAACCCGTAAGAGACTTCATTACAACTATTAGAATCTTTCCGAATAACCTCAATAAGAATCAGTTATAGTCCTCAAGAAAAGGTGTTCAACAAGTTCACACCCTCACAAGGGCTTCATAGAACATAACCCCACCCATGGGAGGATCCAAGAACCACATCAATGGAATTAACTTATAAAACTAATATAGTCTAGAACACCATCCAGATGGCCTCTAAATTTATAATGAATTCGACCACTATAATCTATGTAGATGAACCCTGAGAATGGAATAATCAAAATTCCAACTCTGTATAAGGGAATAAATATCTCCATAACCCATTTGCTGGAAAAGTACACGGGTTATACTGCCATGTATAGGGAATGTACTTTCAAAGATGCACTTGGTTATATAATTATACAAGGAAATAATAGACACGTGGTTTGTCCATGTACTATTAAATGGCCATAGAAAACATGGGGTCTGGTCATGTGAAACTCAACTAGGTATCTACCGAAGTACATGGCCACATGGACATGCCCCGCTACAAGGGATGTACCAGGAGAACATGATGTGTAATTCTCATTCTTGTCCTTCACATGTACATGGACACATTTAAAGGTATAAAGACATGCAAGTTACTAAATAGACTGTAATTTATGTTAACCTCTTGTAGTTATTAAAACATAATCTTCAAAAAACTGGAAGAATACATGGTTTGTGTTCATCGAACCATAGAATATGTGATCATGATTTCTCAACCAAAAATACCTTAGAACACTCAAAAATAGCACAATTCTCCAAATGACCACCATATCAATATTATATTTGTCCCTAGAATCCAAAAAAATATGAAAACTTAAAATAATCTATTCTATGATGATATAAAGAAGAATATTTTAAAAGGGTCCAACCACCATGTTGAAATCAGTGAAGATTTGATCTGATTCAAGTTATAAAACACCCACAATATAAACTAGTGAGACTCCAGCCCCATGGATGTGACTTTTCTTCCCCTATTCCCCTTATCTACACTTCTATCCATATCCTTTAAAATGTTTGAAGGAATCCCCAATGGGGTGGGGATTGTATTTTAAAGAGCAATGGAGGAAAAGAAAAAATTAAGAAAAAAGAGAAAATTAATAAAAACAAAAGAAAAAGAACATAATAGAGAGATGAAAAGGGGGAACAACCAATCCATAGTTCCCGACATGAGGTTATAAACATGATGAAAATAAACCATTCCAAACATAATCGTGAAGTCATAATTCAGATCCTATTCATTGTATAGAAGATATCCATGAATGAAAATTCAAGGATAATTAATTATTTAATTATTTAATTATTATATATTCTCCCAAAATTAGTATAGCATAGAAGTCTAGAAAACCCATTTCCTTTTGTAAAAACAATATTCTATGAAAAATGGAGTCTTTATATAAATTATTATATATATATTTACAAGTGAAAGTACTATTTTTCCCTCGAAAGATACCAAGATAAAAATTAAAATTTTTTATATTTTAATTAAATCATCATGACACGGTTCATAACATGATCCATACCATATATACATCTACCCCTCATGAATCCTCAGGGGTTAACCAACTTCCATGATTTACCCAAAACATTGGTACTTCAAAAACTACCATGACCCTCAAACAAATGATCTCATAACACCGACAATACCCCCAACATGAGGAACATTCCACATCAATCAATATGATAGTACCCACCATGATATTATCCTTATTATCAATCCTCAACCAATCACCATACTACATGGACCATGATCTTACCACTATTTAATGAAATGGAAAGATGTAGCAAAACCACTCACACCAGAGCACTAACACGGAAAAACCAACCACCACACATTCTTTGTACACTGGGTATGATAACCCCACAATCAAAAGGCCTCTTATAACAAGGACCAAAAATCATAATAGCCTATAGTTCACTACCCATAATAAGGATTGTTCAAAATCGAAACAACTATTAGTGAACTCACATTACCCAACCATTAATTCTCCTGACCAACACACATATTCCTTCTCAAAAATTCATTTAAAAAAAAAGTCGAAGCAACACCTCTCCCCTCCCCAATGAATAATGATCCTTGAAAAACCACTTATAAACTATCACAATAAAATTATCTACAACCTAAAAATCCATGGTTATCATTCCTAAACACACAAACCATGCACCTCACGTAGGCTAGTTCCAAAAATCCATAACCCCCTTGAATCTCATCTTATAAAACTAGGAATCTACCTCATGAAAAGATCCTCCAATAGTAACACCAAACACATGGGTGTTGATAAAAACCACACTCCCACCAAACTACTCAAATAAAAACTACAAACAAAAAGGCCATGCATCTAATGAATTCTTCCCTATCAACTAGTAAAAAAAGAATGAAGCCAACCACAAAACCATGAAACAATGAGGTCTCCCAACGCCTTATCACATAAGACCAATTCATCCTCAACATCACCAAATATCTTCTCTAGGATAAAAAAACATCCAAAAACATCTCAATAATAATCCAAAAATATCTCAATAATCCATTCATTCATCGAGTGAACCACAACAAGTTGCAGTAGGTCATCTAGAAGACCAAAAAACCTAGAAGGGGTTCCATGAATCGCTTAATGAATGGAATGGAATTCACCCACTAGATAAATTCTCAACAGTAGATTTATATGATCTTCCGTACTATTAAATACACCCTTGGATCTATTGAGCATAATTCCATCATGTAATTATATGA
Organism: Viscum album; assembly: GCA_963277665.1. Classification (NCBI taxonomy): domain Eukaryota; kingdom Viridiplantae; phylum Streptophyta; class Magnoliopsida; order Santalales; family Viscaceae; genus Viscum; species Viscum album. Next base: position 439,502,107 of record OY728141.1, on the reverse strand, counting down.
TAAAACATAGTATAATTAGTTTATGACACTTTAAAAAATTAATCAAATATCATTAGTTAAAATAAACATATATGAGAAGATGTTCCATTTGATTCTAGAATTATGCATGAACATGATCCAATTTACATCATGTAAAGATAAAAAAACACGTAAATCCTAAAAACCTACAATCACAAGTGAACCAATTAAGGTAAAAATCACATAATCATAACATAGAAAACTTTAAAATATAATCCCATATCACTGGTAACTTGGACTATCTATTGGAACATGTATTCATAAGGAAACATCCTAGTATAAATCACATCATCTAAATAACTCCTAGATATCCTATCAATAGAATACCTAAATTGTAACATAATGGAATAAATGAATCCATTGATACCATTTTGTGATGAAACTACCCTAGTCGATATGAACCTTCACCTTATTCGGCCAAAAAAGGCCCCAATCATGCCTCCTCTTATTCCATAGGCCGTATAAAAGAGGAAAGGGATTAAAATGATATAATCAGGAGGCTATTACCTTAGATCAGAGTGAAATATCAGAAAAAAATAGTAAAACTGCAACAATTCATAAACAGTAGTGTACGTAGAAAATAAATCAAAAAATTAAAAATTTAAAATAAATTTAATGATGCATAAATTATCAAGGACAAGAAATACAGACAGTATTCACCCACTAGGTCGATGAAATATGGAATATAAGAAAGGCAAATAAATACACCACGCTCCATTGAAACTCAAATATGAAGCACATTTTTTACCTCCAAGATAAATTAAAATATAAATCATGAACTTTATACTCCACACCAGCGACTCTATTTGAACATGAAACAATGGGATTATACATGATTCATTGTTCCATGCTAATAAAAAAATGAAAAATGATTCTACACATGATCCAATGTGTATGTGATGGGGGGATACAAATCTCAGTAGTCTACCCCAATGGTGATCCTAACATCTAATATCATAAAATGTGTACGAAACAGACCTCGTGTTCAACATTGAAGAATGAAAAAACTATAATAAAAGATATAAAATAAAAAGGAAACAAAGAGTATAAAAAAATACTCAGTTTATTTATCGATACACATAAGGTAAAAATATCTATGCTCTTGTCGAAGCTATAGGGATTGAAAAAGATCTAATATAAGAATATAACATAATGTGTGTCCTCCTAGTAAATAGGGATATACAAATTACAATACATTGGAAGGAATACATTCTAGACCCTAGGATCTCATCTTTGGAATCAAAACACCATTATAATCTTCTAGTAACTAGGAATCCAACGGTATGATCTGAACTAGAGATATAAGATCTTAGCCTTTCATGAATGTACACCACTGTTTAAATTTTGGTTAAAACTCTATTATTTTTTAAATTGAAGTTTTTCTTGGGTTTATGAGATGTTGGGGGTGGGGCTATTATGGTGAGTTCAAGACTTAAAAGACATGGAAAATAGACTTCACATTGTGAAGTGCACAATTTGTTCACAGTTAGTGAAAACTATGCGCCTGGACTAGGAAGTCATGCATCTTAGAGTCACATTCAGGTAGAGGATAGTGAACACTTACGGTATAGTATTCCAAACGATATGGATTCTCCTATCAATCTATTTAGTCATTAAGAAATGAAGAATTCTAGTTTCTCCCTCTAAAATATATTTATTTCTTACTAGATGTTTCACCCCATTTAACCCTACACAATCTTGGTGAGGGACCTGTATCTCTCTCTTCCTCCATGGGTGTTTCTCTGATTATTCTCCATTTGGAGAGTGTTTGGGTATGAATTAAAGATCACGGTGAGTCTAAAAATCCTCTGTTCTCTATTTTATGGAATAAGGCTTATAAAATTTCCCCTCTCATTTTGATGCCCTATACCCCTCACTTTTCCACAAAATTTTATGTTATGGATTTAAGGGTGTTTTATTTCGAATCAAGAGATTATTTTTATCTACTAATATTATGATTTTGGTGGTCTATAAGATTTTTTCTATTTTATTGATGTAAAATATGTTTATGCGGTTGTGTGTATGTATTTCCTTAATAATTTTCTTTTTATATGATTATGAAAAGTGTTTTGGGACTTATATTGATATGAGAAACCATTCGAAAACCTCTTTTTTTCATTTATGAGGTGAGAAAGAACTTATGGACACCCTTGGGGTATGATATATCCTTGTAAATGGTGAACAATAGTGTTAAACCATGAGATAAGGGTATTATGAGAGTGATTAGGCAATAAGAATGTAATTAGTGTGTAGGAATGATTAATAGATGAATCAAAAAACTATAAGTTGGCTTTTGTAAATCATTTATAAAGTTTTGAATCGTTTTTGATGGAATGTTGGGAGATCTGACATGATTATAGGGTAATTGATGATAAATGGTGTTTAAAATTGAGAAATGTTTTGAAAGGAGAGTTATAACTCAAAGTGATTAAAAAATGGGTTTTACTAAATAGATTTTAGATGATTTTTAAAATGAGTTCAAGGTTACCTTTTTGTGAAAATTCATTTATTGTTGTTTTGGATGGTAAAAGTAGAAAAAAAATCCCTAGGAAATCTTTCATTTTTCAAAGAGGAATAACCATGTTTATGGGTGTCATAATATTGCTCTCAAAATAGTTTTTTGACTTGTGTTTTATACCATGAAGTGGTGTTAAGGGTTTATTGGGACCATATTCATTGAATTGATCTACATGCCGGTGAGATAGGGACCATGAAAAAAATGATGGCATGTTAACATGGTTTTGATATTAATTAAAAGATTTGTGTGAATAGTCAATGAAATTTCATGGTGGGGTTGTGAGGAATAATGATATATATAAGTGTTTTTAAATTCTATTTGTTTTGTTGGTATATGGGAAATTATTTGTAAATGATATTGATTATGTATTGTTTAATTGAAAACATGGAATAAGAGAGTGTTCAGTTTAATGAATGTGGGTGAATAATTAATGAAATGTAAGTTATTAATGTGTTAATGGGTTATGGTATGAATATGATTTATGTTATTGTGAATTTTGAGTTGTGAATTTTCTGTTTTTTTAAAATTGTTATAAAATTTTACATGTGGAAAATGTTAAAAAGAAGCATGTGTATATAGATTGGTGATGTGGGATAAATGACTGAGGATCCACCCATGGGTCAGGATGGCCTGATGCTCTAAACCCTCCCTAAAATTCTTGGGTAATGGAGCAAGAATGATACTCTAGGCCCCTACTGATACATTGGATGATTACCTAGACTGAATTTTCAAGGTAATAATTGTAAACATGGATGATTACCAGACCTGAAGCTCCATTATAATAATGAAAAACTTAGAATACTATCTATACTGGTGCACCAAGGTAATTATGGTATACTTGATTGATATTACCAGGGATGACACTTCATGGTATGTGAAAAATATTCTTTGTGAGATATTTCTCCAAATGGGTTAGTGGACTTCACTTACTTCCTTATGCATTAAAATTGACTATCATAGGCCCTATTGAAAATGATATAAATGCCTAACCATTTGAAATATTGATTATAATGAGCAAGTTAATATTATTAACTAAAGTCCATGTGATATTTATGACCAGTGAACCTCCATGTGGAAAAGGGCATGTGTAATCCCTTATGCCTAGGTTTAGACTCCCTGTGTGACCTGAGTTAGTTTAATCTTTGTTTAATTGTATAAAACCTAATGATTTAATTTAATATCAACTAATTACACTAATTTTTTTCCTTGTTTATTTATTTCACATCTTACCATCATACACTTTTTATATTCTTGATATCACTTTAGACATTGTTGGTGGGGGACTAATGAGTTGTACAGACACCCTGCTCAGGCTTCCAGGACACTTGGATACCCAAGAAGATGCTACAGGTTTTCAGGTAAAAGTTGAAGCCAATGACCTGTCAGTTTGTTAGGTAGGGATGATGGGTTGGATCATGCGATTTTAGTAATGATATGGGAATTGGGCCCAGATTTTAGTATTATGATTGTTTTTGTCTTGGTTTTTATTATGGTACTTCATGGTATGCATATTACTCACTATTCTTTTTTTTATATCATATGTACTTGGTTAGTTATTAATTATTATTTCATGCCATCAATTTATGGTTCATTTTGTTTATTTTATCTTTTGATTTTACTTTCTTTTTAGCATCACTATGATAATAAGGTATAGTATCTCTATGTTTTCCCTTTAGAACCAAGTTTCTAGTAAGAAGACTCTGGCCTACAGGGAGGTGGGATTTATTTGATGTTGTGACGTGGCATGGGGAACTTATTATAGTGTCTTCAGGGTTGGGGATATTAAAAATTTGTATCTGAGGAGGTTTTATTTTCTCTAATGATTTGGTGTATGGTAGACAGGATACTAGGATATTGTTAGGGCATAGTAATGAGGTTGTTCATGAGTACCTATAACCCCATGTTGGAGGAAAATCCAAGTTTCCAGGGGTGGTAATTGATATTTAGTTTTTTTTATGGTTTATTATTATTTCTACATTGCCTGGTGAACCTGGATGTCTTGTTATAAATTTATGGGATATTATCTCCTATCTCAGTGTGTTAAGAGATGGTGAGTAAGTTCATGAATCATGTTAGGCACATATGGTAGATAAGTTATTTGTGTTTTTTCTATGATTAACATGTGAATGAAATGATGATAATCCAAATGTGTATAAAAATATAAAGTGGATTGGTCAATGGGTGTTGAATGTTAGATAAAAGGATTTTGAGAAAAATAAATCGATGGGTTTGGAGTAAGGGAAATGTTTGATATTTGATTTTGATTAAATGTGATATTTTTTAAATGGATGGCTAGTAAAATGGATTATGACTCCGTAAAGTCTAGGAGAGGTATTTTTAAAGAAACATATGCGACACGATGAAAATATTATACCTGGTGAGCTAACCTGGTTGTGATGACTTCATGAAAACACTTGAAAACACACACGAAATCACTTTTTTTGTTCACTTAGTCAGAAATTAGAAGTCAGGGTCTTGGTGTATGGATACGTCGGCCGCCCGCACCAACACCGAACTCCATGAACTGAAAACCACATTTAATACCATCAAAAATATTGCTTCACAGAAAATAAATATTAATGTCCTAATTTCTATTGTAGAACTGACTCCTCTGATACCAATGTGTCACGACCCATCCCCCGGGGCCCATATCGTGACTACCCCAAGCCCGCCATCCATAGGCCAGAGGCTGGAGACTAGCTCCAAAGAAGTATATCCCTAAACTGGGAAGATATTTCCTTTATTACTACAAACAAACACATTAGGGTACAGAACCGAAAGCAAAAATACAAAGTAAAATTGTATACAAAAGAAGTGCTGGAAAGTAAAAGGGGCCGGAAATACAATCCCAATAGGAAAGTACAAGAACAACTGAAATCATGTACAACTGAAGAAAAGTAAACTAGCTAATTGGTCATCCTTCGGGGTTCCTACCAAATGGGTAGCTACAAATGGCCTCCTCAGCACTCTCATTCATTCATCTCTACCATGTACCATCACACCAAGTAGTCTACCTCTGGGTACCATCCAGTCCTACTACTCTCTGCCTTAGTCAGCGTTGTCTGTTGTCTTCATCCAACACAATGAGGTGAGGGCATAGCTCGTGAAGGGGTGAGTATAAAGATACTCAGAAGGACACTGAGACCCTCATGGTCTCACAAAATCCAACATGGATAAACCACAAAGTTTGATGTCAATGGATAACCATTACTTTGGTATATGACCATACATATACCTAAGTTATCTAGTAACTCATCTCCATCCCGAGGAAAAGCACAAAAGTCATTGACTTAGCTCAAACCATGATTTTCATTATCGAAACCATAGCTGCTGGAGAACTCCTCCTCTGTCGAGTACAGTGGGCCTATCACGAAATCATGGTTCTCCGCACTAACCTTATACTATTGAGGTACTCCTTATGTCGGTTAATTCGGGTCTATTTCCAACTAACACAAGCTCCTCCAATGTGTGTCGGCTAGAAACTACCAAGGGATCCCCCTAATAGCCTGCAGAAGTACTCCTCTTGTAGAGTGCCGCAGGTCTACCGCCAACTACCAGGCTCTCCTCTACCGTGGGTCTCCCGCCAACTACCAGGCGCTCCCCACTAGGCTAGTCGAATCGCACCGAGTTGAAACAGTCATACAATAATCATGTCTGCCAAAAACCAGGTCACCGCACTCTTTCTTCTCATCACCTGAAGTATCCACTCCACAAACTACTGTGTAAAACACCAACTCTCGCGAAGTGCTACGAAGAAGTATCTCAAAGGTCTGCCATGTAAAATGGGGAAAATCTAATCCATATGTGTCCAAGGCACAAAAATATTTGACCACGACATTTTCCAAAAAGTACACAACATGTAGGAATGAGGCACATGCCATGTTCTTCAGACCTCGGGTACTACCAATGTACAACAGCCCAGGTCGAAAGGCAGGCCGCGTCGAAATGTAAGTACACGGTGTGTTGTGTGGTTAAAAGTTGTGTCTACAGACCACAGGTACTCCCCGAGTGCAACAGCCCATGTCGAAAGTCTGACTGTGTAGAAAATAAAGTACATGGTGTGTAGTATGGTTACATGCCTTATCCAAGCAACTGGAGTCGGCTCCATTTATGCTCGCGATGTGCCCGTATACGGCCTTAACCCGTGTAACCAGAAGACGGGGTAGCCCATGCCACAGGCCAAACCGGGCCGTGTAGTGGAGTACATGACCATGTACTCCACCATGTGACCATGTACCCCTGAGATACACACTGAGTCTATAAAAGCCACTTCTTCAAATCTGCATAGAGAGTACACGTCATGTCTCTTGGCCTCGTAATTCTGCTCGTGTCCATGTATTTCCCAGATTACATGCCATGTCTCGCAAAGACACTTCTACCATTATGCGAAGAGATTACACGTCGTGTGACCAGGGTAACACACCATGTGTTACCTTTCCAATGTCTGTATCTCTAGCCAGAGAACACATGTACTACACAGCGCGTACGTCAAAAGTACACGCTGTGTATTCTGGAATTTTCCAGAAATAGCGCCTCCAGCCAGCGTGCCTCTTGTGAAGTCCTATCTTCATATTGACCGTCTGTTTATTCATGAAACATCATACACTAGGTTTCCTAGATGTCCCAAAGTCATCTCTAGTGTTTCCGGGCCTCTAATCGGCTTTGAAAACACAACTTAAAGCACCTGCTTGAAGAAAATTTGAGGAATGGTCCTTCCCATTCAAGTCCAATCTGTCACCTGATATTGTCGTCGCATCTCTTCTAGGTCGTTGTGATGTCGGGTCTACAATTTTTGTTTGTTGAGTTTCTCAATGGTCTCACAATGATCGGTTGTTTTTCACCATAAAGAAGGCAAAGAACACACCAAACATTCACAAGAATGGCAGAGGGATCAGGCCATTTTTGTTTGTCCCGGTCCTTATACATTAGTTTGGTAGCAAGCAGGTCAACAGAAACAATCATGGAAGGAAGATTTAACATTTCTAAAATCCAATTACACCCCTACCTCATATCGTTGTTGTTTACGATGACGTGGAAATGCGGACGTCGATTCGTTGAAGTCAAAAATGAAGAAGGTGAGGATGGAGTCCTCGGCATTCTTCAAGGATGATGATCCCTCTTTTGTTTCTAGTGAAGAATAATTAAAGGTGTCCATTGTTGGTGGATTAAGCGTCCAACGTTCCTTGGTGATCACTCTTCATTGGAGAGTTGTTCTCCTTCCCAGGCTCTTCAACTCACCCTTACAATGAAATAAAATAATGCCAACCAAATGAAATAATATATTTTTATATTATTTTAATTGTTGGCATGACTTAAAATTGTGGATTTTAATTAAATGTGTTGGCTCAATTAATGGGGTGATGTTGGATCAAATAATTAGCGGAGAAGGTCAAGAGTCTTCTCCACTTAAATGGGGAGTTAATGGTGTTTAATGCTCGGGTGGTCCCCAACTAAATTTATCCTCCCAAGGGAGGTTATGTTTGGGTGGACCCCACCACCATAACCTCTCATGGGAGGTTAAGGTGTGGTGGCCCACACCTCCAACCTCCACTAGGAGGTTTTAACCACCAAATAAAAAATAAGCTGCACACATTATTTTTATTTAAATTATTCTTTAAAACCCAAAAAATAACTTTCATTCTTGACTAACTACCATCGAGGTGAAAGTTTTCATAAGAGAATCTGACTCTGCGAGTACAACGGTCCCCTCAGATTTTAGTTCCATGCACCTGTTTAAACGTTTTAAAACCTATCTCGTACATTTACTGAACGTACCTGAACAAAATTCCAGAAATTGATTTCGGGCACACCGGGCCTCAGAATCAAGCACCGTAAAAATTCATGGACTCGTAAAATTCCCATGTATTTAAACAAATTCCACGGGATTTCTGGGTCTTTACAATTCATAACATTTTTGATTGGTTATGAGGATCAATTTCATTGTTTGGGGTCATTTGTTTACTTGATTTTAAGGACTAATTCACTTCTATTTATGTTTTAATAAACATGTATGATTAAAGTGGTTGTCTGGAATTGAAGATATATTATATTAGTGAAAATCTCGGAGATTACATGGTATTAAATTTAATTTGGTTACTTAGAGTGAAGTAGAACAATTATATAAAACAAAAGTGTCAACCGTTTTTGTTAAGTGGTGGGTTTGATTACAAAGAACATGTTATTATTTGTAACATAATACCAATTTTACAAAAAGATTACATAATAAAAATTGGATCTATTAAATATATATAATATGGTTCAACCATAATAAAAATGGTTTCATGACCATATTTAAATATGATAATAGAAATTGATAAACTATTGTCCATAAATGTGATAAATTAGCACATCTCAAATGGTGCTTTCATTCACTTCAAATAAAAGTTGGTGAAAGGAGAGAAGATAATTAAAAATCCCATTACCATAAAATATTTCCAGTACATGTATGTTACTGGAGTTATCATACTATTTGGGTGAAGGGAGGTGAGGAAAGAAACAAAAACAAAATAACATAAAATAATAGAAGGAATGGGAAAGATGAATTTACCTCTTGAAACATTTTCCTTTGTGAACCGCTTAAGGGGAGAGTTTTTGGAGTTTTGAAGAGTCTTGGGGATTTTGGACAAGTTGGAGAATATTGGGGAATGATTTGGGAAGAATATTGGAAAGGCACAAGGCTCGATAGGAGTGAAGAGAAGAGCTAAGAATGGGTGGTATTTATAGTGGAGGGGAGGTAGGTTTTCATAAATTTTTAACCATTATTTTGTTATTTCATCACAAGATAAAGAATAATAAGTATTTAATGACCAAGAACTTTAATAAATGCCTGTTAATTTGATAAAATTGGGCTTACATTAGATGATCATCATCAGTGACTCAATTAATCAATTATTTACCATTTATTGTGAGTTATCAGATTTTACTATTCATAAAAAATTCTAGTATTTTAGAAAAAATCCCAATAATTCACCCTAATCAATTTACGACGTTTAGAATCCAAAAATGAAGTCTATTTTTCAAAAATAGTTTTCTATATATGATTATGTTAATATTAAAATCACAATTTATTATTAAAACCTAGTTTTAAAACATTCATTTACTTATTCTAAAATACATGTACATCATAATTTCACTTGAATATTATTTCAATAATATCATATGTAAGGTTACTATTCATTAGGGGTCATCACTATTCATAAGGGTATGTTAATATTCACCCAAATTTATGTTTTTTATTTGATTTCAAAAAACTTACTGATCACAATCGTGTATGTAAGATTTTTGAAATTCCAAACATAGAAGTGAAAAACCTATGTTTAATGGTCACATAGCAATTATTAGTTAATTATGTTGTGTTTTAATTTCATTTTATGAAATAATTATGAGAAGGTAATTTACATTGAAAAAAATTGGGTTGTTAAATTTTTAGGGTGATTTTTCAATGATTCAAGATCCTACATGACTCGGTTGAGATTTGGGAGGCCTCATAATCTTTTTCTGACCTTTAGAAAATAAATTCAATGATTCTAAAAGGGATGTGTTTTTATGTACAATCCTCATAGGCTTAATTAATGATAATTTAGTATGTTTATAATATGGATTTTCTCTAAGGAAAACACCCCCTATTAATATTCAACCAAATAAACTATTAAATTACATTATTTAATTGGTCATTGAATGGATGACCACCATGTGTAACTAATTTCCACTCTGTGATATCTTCAAGCGTTGACTTATAATTGAGGCTGAGAGTTTCCTATGGAATTCCATCACATATGATCTGAACCAGAGGATCCCACATAGGATTTCAAATTTTAATAACTCTGTGAGAGGAGTCATTAATTTAATTCACAAACATATGTGTTGGCCTAGAGGATCCATAATAAGATGCCTCCTTAGTATTTCACAAGGGGGGAATAGTGGGTTAAACATATTATACCAACCCTAAGTCAGTGTGTTCTGGGTTTGGTTTTGAATTTTGGGTGTGTCACATAGAACCCTTACCAATCTTTTATGACCATGAGGTTGAGGTAGTGGTGGTGGGTTGGGAATTCATCCACACTCACACTTTTCTTATAATTTCACTCTATTATTATTGAGGAAGATGTGATTTATAGAAGGACTTATTATATTATAGTTGACAAGCATCTCCGAATATATTATATGAAATTGATGGCTTGAGGTAACTTTTGGGAACCGTATATTGAGAATTTTTGTTGTACATGGATGTCATGGTAAGAAACTATTTACTGTGTTTTTTATGAATGTGCTCCATGGACTTGAGAAAGATTCCATCGTCAATGGCCTTATGTCATAGCCCATGTTGGTATATATTATTCGTTGTTTGTAATTGATATTACTTATGGACATGTGGAGGATTAATTAGACAATTTCTCTGGGTCCTACCTAATGTGAGTCTATATTAAAATTTCATTTCTATAGATGCACTTCATGAAATTGAGGAGGATTAATTGGTCAATATTCTTTGGTCCTATCCTATGTCTGCCTATATTTTATCTTGTTTGAAATGGATGCACTCTCTAGAATTTAATGGAAATACATGGATAATGGAACATGATCCTAGACCAAGTTGGTTGGAATTATACACATTTCACTATGGATGTAATCCATAAACTCAACGTGGACTCCTTGGTCAATGTCCACGGGTCCCAACCCCCGTAGTTCGGAGACCTGATACATCCTGTGTAAACCATATTTTATGTAGTTCAATCCTTTGAAGATTATTTATTGGTATATGACATCATTCATTATAATTATTATAGGAAAGTAAAACTAAAACTAGAGTTGGGATATTTATTATAATGTTGATATGTTTCTCTCTTAGAGATATTTCTAGCCTGTAAAAAAGAAGGTAATTTTCTATTAGGATTACATACCTAAGGATCCTTGGGGGTATGTTTTTATTAATAAAATTTTTTATAGAACACACACACACACAAATATATATATATATATATATTTCAATATATATTTATGGCGATAGATAGAGAGACACACATATATATGATATGACACATTCTTATGATAAGTTCGGGAAAATGTTGATGTAGGTAAGGTTGATCAAGATCACATACCTGTGGATTGAAAATGTTTTATTTTATCTACTGGTTATTGGTATCCATTATTTAATTTTTAATTTTTATTTTTATATTTATGTGTAGATAACATCTACAACCATCAAAATTTATAGACTATATATGAGACCACAGTGGTGGTGCTATATTATGTTTTTAACTCAAACCCTGCTTTAGCTGCCATTGCACTGAGGTACCCAAAGAGCCGTTCACTTGGTTATAGAAAAAGGATGGGATGAGTATTGATACTAATCCATGAGGAAGGATTCAATATCTATTTTGAAATCTAGTATGTTTTGTGGATCAGTATACGTAGTAGAGCCTTATAATTTTATTTCTTTTTATTTATTTTACTTCTATATATTTATTGTTGTCCTAGTGGGTGATTATTGTTATATTAGTGACAAGTTGTAACTTACCAAATTCCACTAATTATTATACTATACATAAATTTAAATTTATTTACTACTTCTACACCTTAATTATTTTACATCCTTTTATGATACATAGTCATTTCATCTATTTTCTTCCCATGATATGATGTCATAATATTCCAAAAATCACATCCTATGACCTCACTTCTAGTTGGATGCCTCTACTTTAGTGGGAGGCACACACAAGGCCTTGTAGAGAACTCTCTAGGTGAACAGGTTTAGTGGAATATGGTTTGGGATGTTACAACAATGAATCGACAGGTGGACAATTATTCCATAATACAATTATGGGAAATTTATTTCTATTTTAAATCATATATGGTAAAAATAATTCTCCATGAAATCCATAAAATATTGATATGTGAATTTATTGAAAATCGAATTACAATTGTAACACAAACATATGATACACTTTTGGGTAGAAATTAGAAATATGACACTCAATGTAACCAGAAGCAATTGATTCATTATTACATGTTAGTAATGAGATTTCATTCTGAATAACAATAAGTCCTTCAATGACATAATGTTTTTTTAAAATTTATGGAAAATACACTATGTAAATTAATACCATATATATATTGGATTAAATTTATCTTCTCAGTCTTTCTTAATGTGTGACAAGATGGATGAAAATATTTTCCATTTTCTTTTTATTCTTCCAGTTAAATTCAAACATATTCCCATGGATATTAAGTCCAGTTTTTCTTTCAATACATAAGTTTTCTATATCTTTATATTAAAAAATGTTAAAATTTGTTTATCATAATTTATTTCTCAAAATTCATAATTTAAATGTTATATTTTATGTCAAAAAATATCAAATATGGTAGATCAAATAAAATAGATCTTTTCTTCTATGTATTTTTTATGAAAAAACATAATTTCATTCCAAATATAAAATTGTTGTTTTTCTATTTATGATAAATATTATTTGATAAAAATGGTTGTGATGGTTAAATTATTTTTTTAAACCATTTAATTTTTTAAATCAATGATAAGGATGTTCCATTCAAACAAATTCACTATGTCCAATGAACACTATTTATTATCCATTTTACAATTGAGGATATGAAGTCCCCTATTTATAAATTATATAATATTTATACCCATTAACATTATCTCTAGATAAATTAACATATACAAGAAATCCATTTATAATTTACATTATCATATAACATCAAATGAAATTACTCTTTATTTTATTCATCAAATACTATTACACCTTTCTCTCATCCAAATTTAAAATCAATACTCTGTTGTGATAGAGAAACATCATTATGATTTTAAAGACTTCTTATTCTAGAAATAATAAATATAATCATCACATATTTCGTATTCATACATATATATGGGGATAAGTTATAAAAAACCAACATATCATTCCAAAATATATGTTGGTAAATAAGACTGTGATATGAATTAATTCCACTATACACAGACCCATTATATGAATTTCAAATTCATTAACAAAAATAGAAAAATTATGATCCAATATTTTACATAATTTTGAATTAAAAGGGTGATGAATATTTCCATTATATATGTGATCTTCTATATTATATCTAAATATATTTTTGGATATTGAATTAATTAAGAGATTATTAAAATAAGAAATTATTAGAAGATACCAGATTTGTTTAGTAGGGGGTTTGGTCAACATTCATTAGAATCAATCAAACTTTGATTTGTAAAAAATGTAATATCATGATGTATAAAATTTATAACATCAGATAATATTCTATATTCGTTATAATATTGTTCTCTCACTTTATAGAAATAACATATCATTTTACACCCCAATCTCATTGGACGTAACAATTTTATGTCTCATAAATGGAATCCATAAGCTTGTTTCCTTCTAAAATTATCCCCTTTAAATTTCAATCTATTTAGGGAATCATTTATCACTCCAACCATGTAATTCATTTTAAATTTAATGAAACATATAGAAAATGGTTTCTTGGATCTCAGTATAATTTTTCAATACTTTTACTTTCAATGGTTTCAATTCCTACATCATGAATTTATTTTTCATGATGATCCTCTATTTTTCAAGATAATGTATTCGATTTTGACATGATTTTTACTTCACCATGAATGATATAAAATTTATAACTATTTAATGATTTTTAAAACTCCATGAATATTCAAACCCCTTTATCATATTCATCACTAGTTCATTATGCATTTATAAAATTAAATTCTAATAATTACATAAAAATATTCAACCTAATATTTTCTTACATTAATAAATATAAAAATTTAAACTTATATATAATCCAATAAAAAAAATAATGTATGAAAATAAATATAGAAACATGCATAAATTTTAAAAAAATAATAAATATCATATAAAATATATAAAAATGAGAACCAATATAAAAATGAAATCAAATTTTTATAAAAATTAATTATCAATACAAAAAAATTGTAAGGAAAAAATTAAAAGAAAATTTGATTTCAACCAAAAAAACAAATATAATATTAAAAAATATATAAATGAAAACAATTATAAATAAAACACGTTTTAAATAAAATTATTGTGACAAAAAAGATCTAATCATGAGAAATATTTAAATTTAAAAATTTAACATTTAAAAAATTTATAATATATAATTAGATGAATAAGGATAAATGAATGGATGAATGAAATTGATATCTAAAAAATATACAATTAATATTTAAAAAACTTTCTAAATTTGGATGTCGATAAAGTAAATTTTTTATTGAATCATAATGAATTCACACAATAGTGGTGGAAACAAGGTGAATTATAAATTATTTAACAGAAGCGCATGAAAAAAAATATAGAAAATCAGAGGAACCAAAAACCTGGAATTCATTCACAAGCTATATAGATTTGGGTTTCCATCAACCGAATAATGTCAATAGTCTTGAATGAAGGATTAAGGGTGTAATATTTATAAAAAAATAAAACATGATGTTAAAAATCAAAAAATATTATATGATATATCATTGCCATGTTCCATCGAGAGTAAATATTGTAAGGGTTTTAAAAATATTACATAAGAAAATATCGCTATGTCCATGAATATTTTATGTATTTTTAAGAATCCCATAATTTTGGTTTAATAATAACGTACCATAATATTTCTCAAAAATTACTTTTATTATTTTTTATAAAATATTTGATAAAAGTAATATTGAAGTACTTTTAATGTTGGTTTTGAATAAAACATATTTTAAAGGATTCTCAAATTCATTTTAATAATTGATTTGAAAAAAATGATTTCAAAATACAAACCCATAATTTTTTTTATACAAGTGAGATCTTTTGACCTTTAATGGAGACACATAAGTATACATCTAAAACAAGGTGTTATCATTTTTTAATGATTGTGTATTCATTAAATTATTTATCTAGAAAATGGTGATACATAAAAACATAATACAAATAGAGGTATTATAGTATAATTGAATACGCTCAATACATTTTCAATGGATATTATTTTTAGTGTAATATATATGGAAAAAATCATTGTATTTATCATCATGATGAAAAAAATTACCTAGGGAAATGTTAAATGTTGAAACATAGAAACACAATGAGTCATAAATAGAGAATAAAAATTATAATATATTAGTATAATTGTGAAAATAGGATGTTATATTAGAGGAATACATTGTATATAAACCACTAATGGATTTGAATAAACCATTATAGATCAAAAATTGGAGGATTAAAATGCATGGAGTGGACATGATTTATTTAAAAGTACTTATTGAAGAAAGAGTTTTTCCTCTTCATTGTTAATATAATTTCAGATTACTGTAAATAATAATATATATAATGGAATGAAATAGGAAATTAACTGAGTAATAATATTTGGAAATAGTATAGTCTTAAAGATATTTGTCTGTCGGAAATCCAAAATTGGAGGTAATAGTTTCATTTAAATGAATAATTTAGTGTGTTGGATCGATATATAGATTTATATGTATATTATATGGAAGAATACAATATGGGGTGAATTGAATGTTAAAAAACATGGTGTTTAAACAATTAAAAAATTAGTTTAAATGATCTTAAACTAATGAAATTCAAAACCAGTATAATTAACCAGAAATGTATTGAATATAAAGGTATGATATGCTGTAATACTATAAGAAATGTGAAGTAATTGTATTCAAAATGGATACAATAATCAGAGTAATAAAATAGTGAAGGATTCTACCATAAAGCGTATAGAATCAATCAATACAATATATAACATTATTATTGTAATTGAAACAATAACAAATGAATATTAAATAATGAAAGGAAACAATACAATTCCCTTTCTAAAACAAACAACTATGAAAAATGAAAGGTATTACAATTCTTTTATCCCAAAGGGAAGGGTGTCCATTCACCTAGGATAAGAAGTATGTCTTACCACCACCATGATATGCCCTCGATAGGATGATCAGAATGTCTTTCTTGCTATCCCCTCAATCCCCCAATATGATGATTAGAATGTCTGTCTTGCTATCCCTGCAAGCCCTCAATAGAATGATCAGAACGTCTATCTTATTATCCATGTAACCCCTTGATTTTGCAGTTAATCGACACCTCTATCTTCCAAACACTTGAAAGCCCTCAATACGATGATCGGTAGCACTGTCTGCCGATCCTCATCAGCCCTTGATCATTATCACCTGATCGATCACACAAAGCAGAACGAAGCACCTAATGAAATACCAAAACAAAAAATAAGTCTTTCACATTTTTTAATCTCAAGGATTTCGCACGTAGCAAGAGAGATGTCACATAATATCTCTCTAGAACTTGATAGTACCAAATAATGATAAATGTATATTATTTTTACTTCTCAGATTCAAATGACCACTTATTTCTAGGCCTCAGGTTCCAATGGTCACATTTTCTTCAACAGTCATATTTCTCGGGAAAACTCAAAGGGACATGGACACCTGGAAATATAACTATCATATTGAAATAGAAAACAAGACATCATTTTGATTAGTTTATAACTAACTCCACGACATCGTTTTTGTTAAAAAAAGATATATGAAGATGATAAACATGAGTACGATTGATATGTGTTGTTAAAGGATAAAAACAAGCATGTGATAAGAGTAAAATATGAGTACTATTAGGATTACTTAGTGTAATGTATTGATATGATACAAATTGAGTATGACTCAAAAAAGTCGGTATGATTGACAGAGTTAATAATATTGACAGAGACAGTACGATTGACAGAGTCAGTACGATTGATAGTGTTAGTATGATTGACAAAGTCAGTACGATTGACATAGTCAGTACCAAAAGGTCTAGTTAAAACATGATTTATAGTATAATATGTAGTACTAACAAATTCATCCAAAAAGTTCTTAGCAATTGTGTATTCACTCTACATGGTTCTTGTCATTTCCTGAAGAATAATATTTCCTCTCTCAACAACCCCATTTTGCGGAGGAGTTCTTAGATCTGAGAAGTTCTGAGTAATACCTTTCTTACTACAAAAAGTTTTGAAATATGAATTTTTAAATTCACCCAAATGATCACTATGGATAGTTATCAATGGTAGGTTTTTCTCATTTTTAACTTGGGCTCTAAAAATTTTGAAATAGAAAAAGGCATCAAGTTTCTTTGTTAGAAAATAGACCGATGTAAATCTAGTAAAATCATCAACGAAAACAAATACATTGTATTTGCCTCCAATTCTGCAAGTTTGTGAAGGACCAAAAAGATCCATGTGCACTAACTGTAATGCATTAGAAGTCGAAACTTGATTAATTGATTTAAAGGTAATGATATGTTTCTTTCCAAATTGACAAGGATCACAGAAATTTGAAGAATCATATTTAAGACATGGTAGACCCTTTACAAGTATTTTCATTGAATGGTTAAAAAGGTTTCATAGGTTTCAGTGCCCTAGTCTTCTATTCCATAGCCATGATTGGTCTTCTGTTGCACTTAAGCAATGTAAATTTTGGCTCCTACGGTCTTCAATGTTAATAGTGTATACATTCTCTTGCCTATAGGAAGATAAAATGAATTCATACTTGGAAGTGTGAACTAAGCATTTATCATTTCTAAAATTTACAAGGAATCCTTCATCATATAATTGACTTATGGTGATGATATTGTGCACAAGACCATTAACAAAAAAAACATTTGAAATAAAAAAATTTCCAAGAAAACCAATATTAACTATTCCAAAAAAAACTCCTTGAGCATTATCTCTGAAGGTAACCTTTCCACCTTTTGTTTCGATATTATTTTCAAAGAAATATTTGTTTCCAGTCATGTGTCACGAACAAACACTATCTGTGTACCAAATATTCGGGTTGGTACACTTCTTATTTTTTTGAAAAAGAAATAATTGGTTTTTCGGAATCTAATCTTTTTTGGATCCAGAAGGGTTAGATAAAAGAATTTGGGGAATCCACAGCTATCATAAAAAATGAGCTTTATGAAATCCTAAAGACTGTGTTCTATTAAGAGAACAATTTAATTTATAGTATCCACCAGATTGTCACATTGTACAAAAAGGGGTACTTTGATGAACAAAATAGTTATTACTAGAAACCAGTTTAGAATGAGTACAACCAAATCCAGAATGATTTCTCAAATGTCGAATTTGAGAACACATTTTATCAAAGTTTTATTTTCCATAGGTAATATTTGAAAAACATTTCATCAAGGAAAAATTTTATAAGTTTAGTTTTAAAACTCTGTTTTAATCCTCTAAAACGTTTGACTTTAAACTATAGTTAGGATCAAAAACATTTTTCTTAGTAATTACATTATCAAGATCCCTAGAAATTTTTTCTCTTATTAGATTGGACTTTCTCAAGGGTTTTTAAAATACTTTCAAAATCATAAGTTCTCATATCAAGATCATTAGAATAATTTGACACTTCATTAGTTAAAATTGAATTTCTAAAATTTTCTTTATCATGTTTCTTTTTGAGTATAGAATTTTCATTCTCAAGTAGTTTAACAAACCTAGAAACATCTTCAAAAGAGGGTAATGTATTATCTTCTGATGATAAAGACTCATCATTTGAAAAATCTTAATATTTATTATCAGTGTAATTTGAATTTAAGGATACATTTGTAATAACTTCATCTTTATGTGCCTTAGCCATGGAACAATGATCTTCATTTGGTAGTCTTTCTATAAGTCCAATATTCTTCTATCCTGAGGATTCATATTCTAAGGAATCATCTGATGAACCACTACCACTTGCACTCCAAGTATCATTTTCCTTTAAGAACTTTTTTTTCATTTTCTTGTAATACTTTATCTTATTTTTTCAGAATGTTTCTCTTTTTTTATCTTTTCTCTTCAGTAAAAGACAACCAGGTCTTATATGACCGACTTTCATACATTCATAACAAGTTAACTCAGAATATTTCTTATCCTTCCTATAATTCTTTTTGAATCTATATTGGAAGTATTTCTTTCCCACAATCTTGTTCATCCTTCAAGAAAGATGGGTAACTCATTATCTGAATGATCACAATCACTTGATTCTGATAAAACAACTTTATTTTCATGGGATATTGTTATCCTTTCAAGTGATTTAACTTTAGATGTAGTAGTAAAAGTGATAATTACATTTCCATTTTTCTTCTTATTGAAATCAGAATCATTTTTCATTCTTGTCTCATGCTGTAGAAGAGTTCGAAAGAGTTCCTCAAGAGTAATCTGGGAAACTTTTCTGTTTTCATCAATAGTTGTACATTTTTACACCCATTCATTTGGGATTATATCAAGAATTTTGTCTGCAAGAGTTTCATCATCAAGAACAATTTCACCCATAGGTTGTGAACTATTGAAAATTTTCATGAATCTTTGTTTCACTTTACATAGAGGTTCCCCATACGGAAAAAGAAATCCATGATATTCTGCTCAAAGCAATGCTATTCTTATTTCTATAACCTTAGATGTACCAAAATGTGTGACTTACAATATCTTCCAAATAAAGTTGGATGATTCACAAGAAGATATCTGGATGTATATATTCCTGGTCATAGAACATAACAAAGTATTTCATACCATTTAATTCAATTGATATTCTTTCTTCTCTTGATTGGTGAAAGTACTGACTTCTTTGTTAGGAATTTTTTAACCTCCAGTAAGAAAAATAAAATTGTCTACACTAGTATTGATAAAAAATTTCTTTTTTCGATCTCTCTAGTACTCATAATCATTCCCATCAAATGTTGTTGGTCTAGTTGGATTTAGATTTTCAATTGATCCAGTATTCATTCCTTCCATCTAATGAAACAAAATATTTTCCACTCCACATGTTAGTGCAATAAGTAGTGGAAAAAAATTGAAAGGAAAAATATAGTAAGCAAAACAAATAAGTGGAAACCTGCTCTGATACCAATTTTTGGATCGATATATAGATGTATATGTATATTATATGGAACAATACAAGGGGGGGGGGTGAATTGTATGTTAAAAAACATGGTGTTTAAACACATAAGAATATTAGTTTAAATGATCTTAAACTAATGAAATTAACAACCAATAGAATTAACAACAAATGTAATGAATATAAAGGAATGATATGATGTAATACTATAAGAAATGTGATGCGATTTTATTCAAAATGAATACAATAATCAGAGTAATACCATAGTGAAGGATTCTACCATAAAGCGTGTAGAATCAATCAATACAATATGTAACAATATGAATGTAATTGAAACAATTACAAATCAATATGAAATGACGAATAGAAATAATACAATTCCATTTCTAAAACAAACAATAGTGGAAATGTAATGGTATTACAATTCATTTATCCCAAAAAGAAGGGTATCCTTTCACCTAGGATAAAAGGTATGTCTTACCACCACCTTTGTAAGCCCTCGATACGATGATCGGAACATCTATTTTGCTATCCCTGCAAGCCCTTAATATGATGATCAAAACATCTCTCTTCCTATCCCCGCAAGCCCTCGATACGATGATCGGAACATCTATCATGCTATCCCCGCAAGCGCTCGATTTTGCAGGTAATCGACACCTCTGTCATTCAATCACTTGATAGCCCCCAATACGATGATCAATAGCACTGTCTTCCTATCCTCAACAACCCTCGATCATTATCACCTAATCGGTCGCACAAAGTAGAATAATGCACATAATGAAATACAAAAACAAAGAACGAGCCGTTCAAAATTTGTAATCTCAAGGATTATACACGAATCAAGAGAGAAGTCAAAACGTCTCTCCCTAGAACATGATAGTAGAAAAGAAATATCAAAGTCTCTATGTTGTAATTATTAGCTTCAAAAGACCTCCTATTTATAGGCCTCAGGTTCCAACAGTCACATTTCCTCCAACGGTCATATTTCTCGCGAAATCACGAAGGGACTTAGACGCCTGGTATTACAACGGTCATATTGAAACAGAAAACATGACATCATTTTTAGTAGTTTATAACTAACTCAACGACATCACCTTGGTTAGAAAAAATGATATATGAAGATGATAAACATGAGTACGATTGATATCTGTTGTTAAAGGAAAAAAACAAGCATGTGATAAGAGTAAAATACGAGTACTATTAGTATTACATAGTGTAATGTATTGATAAGACACAAAGTGATTATGATTCAAAAAATCAGTATGATTGACAAAGTCAGTACGACTGACAGATTCAGTACGATTGATAGAGTCAGTACGATTGACAGAGTCAGTACGAATGACATTACCAGTATGATTGACAAAGTTAGAATGATTGATAGAGTAAGTACGATTGACAGGGCCAATAATATTGACGGGGTCAGTACGATTGAGAAGGTCAGAATGATTGACATAGTCAACACGATAAACATATATGAATACATTTGTAATTTAAAAAACTAGACATAAAAATCAAAAGAGAAATTTTGACTCAACATAATTCCCCGACCCCAAAATCCCATTGTCGGTGAATTAATTTAATACATTGGCATGATTACAAGGAATCATTTCCCGAAGGACCGGACAATTTATCATTCTTAGAAGATAGATTACTTACATGAAAATTATATAACATTATAAAATGACTAACAAAAACGAAATTGTATCCTTTTGAACACATTCATATCCCTTATCCTATCCCTGAAGGTCAACCATAAAATACTTTTTCAATCATGGAAAAAATAAAACATAGAAATGGGTGAGCTCGGATTCTTAGTAAGGATTACAATATAGCAGAAACTTTCATAATAAAGCATAAGACATTAAGGAAATGTATTAGTCTAAATAAAAAGACTTTTAAAAATAAACTTTATCATAATATGGCCAAGATAAAATCATATAAATCCCTTTACTTATCCAAATGGATATTCTAATTTTCAAATAATCACATTTAATATCAATAGCCACTTTCATAATAATGGATTCATACCTCCATACATCATAACCACATAGTGAAGGCCTTCTGCCAAGACTAAAAATATGTTTTTATCAAGGCCTTGTGCCAAGACACTAGTTTGACTCATGAGACCAACCGATGCATCGAGGAGCTATAGTGGGATCCACCCGTCACTTACTAACTCTAATGCATTCCTTGTATAAAAAGGTTTAAATGTAACATAAAAATTTATATTAAAACTCACATACAAAATGTTAATATTTTATCCAAAAACCATGAATGGTATAAAAATAACATATCCATAGTCAAACATATCACAAAACCTTCAATAAAATATGTAATATTTTTATCATAATAAATCAACCTCGATCAGGAATAATATCTAGTAAAGGATGTTGACATTGTAGAAAAAGATCCATAAAAATCCTTGAGAGAAATATTCCCTTTTCAAGAAATCATTTTAAAAGTCACACAATTTATAAATGACGTAATTTAAAATTTATTTTTGAATCAAATTTTCCCAATCCACTTTTAAACTTTTTAATGTAATTAAAATTTTAAATACATTCATGTACATATAAAGAAATCCTTAAAACCCATTTAAAAAACATGGTCATTAATGAAAATGATGTAGTAGTATAAATATTTAAAAAATTTAAAATGATGATATAGTAAAAAATTACCTTAAAAATAATACCTTTTAAAAAACTTTTATGAAACATGGACATGTATAATAAATATTTCCTAGTAGATACTTAAGTAAAAACAACCTTAGAAAATAAAGAGATTGTGAAATTAACCCTTACCTTGCACTTTCTGTTGGTCGAGGGTACATTTAACCTTGTGTATAATGAGAATAGTATGTTATTAAATTATACCAGAACCATATTAATTTTTATTATATCATATATGATTAATTTATGAAATTATACTACCCGTTTAATAATTAATTCCTGGTTAAATTAATATTTTTGGTAATAATCACTTTCTTTATCGTATGTGTTTTAACTTTTTATTCTTGATCGTATCATATAGATCATGATTTAAATAAATTAAGAATATAAACCTTGATTTATAAGTCAATTATATTTAGAATATAAATATTTATAATAAATAGATATATGAAATGGAAGGCACCGTCTATGGAGACTGTAGGCTATACGTACGCATAAACATTGTTTCTGTTTTCATATCTTATTCAACGGAAGTTAGTGAATAAGATATATATAAGTACACACACACACACAAAATATATATATATCCAATATAATTATTATATCATATATTAAATACTTATTATTAATATATATTTTTATAATCAACGTTGAATGGTGAACGTGGGAATAAATCTCATCGCGTCGTGGAGACGGTAATCCGTATGTACGCACTAGCGATAATATCATTATATTGACGGTGAAATAGTATGTAATTGGATGGTATATAATATATATAGAATCATTAAAATATTATATTTAGTATTTTCATTATTTATATTAATTATTATACCCATCCAAATAATGAAGTGTTTGAATAACAAACTACACTACGACGTAGAGACGGTACACCGTACATACACGCGTATGGTGACAATGTCATTCATGTGATGGATAGTATAATTAATATGGTTGTACCATTTTTAAAATAACATAACATTATAAAGATGATACTTTTGTTATTATTTTATATTATAAACAATAAATAAAGAGGAAGTTGAAGATGAAAATAACTTGAAAGAGGTAATGAAATATTTAACTCTTTTTCAGGTTTTTTATTTGATTTGATAAAATGGGAACCATAGGCTGGCTTTATGGCCATAGGAAAGCCTATATAATTAAGGGAGGAATGTTGGGAGAATTTTGGGCTGGTTTTGGCTGAGCCAAATGGCTTTGGAGGTGTGAAATTAAGAGAAGGAGAAGTATACTTTTATAAGAGAGGTGAGGTTCACTTTAGAAAAAACATGAAATATTATTTTATAATAAAATCCTTTTCAGATTATAATGGCTAAAAAATTATTTATTTAGAGTATAAGGTAGGGAGGGGTTGAAAACCACTCATTAAATAGGTTTTAGACAAGTTTAGGTTATAATTTTAACCTTATATTTTAGATTTAACTATTAGTTTAGTAGTTTAACTTTTAATGTGTCTTCTTGTATTCATACACTATATGGTTAATAAAAATTATCTAAACTTAAAAAAGAACCTATTGTGGTTTATTAATTTCATATATAATTTTATTTACATCTTTTTTCCGAATATTAGGTTTTTAGGAATATTATATCAACCAATAATATCGTATTTGTTTTAAAAATTAATTTAGGTCAATTATGACACTATTTGGTATTGTTTTGTGTGAAAGTCATAAAAACCTTCTAAATTAGAAATAAATATATTTCATAAACCGTAACATGTTATAGGAAGCTAGAAAATTATTTGAAATCATCAGAAGTCTAAATTTACATTTATTTGGATATTTATAATATAAATTATTTTAATATTTCATTAATAAGATAATTATCGCATCATCATTGTGTCATAAATAAATTAAATTATTTAATGTATAAAAATTATAAAAAAAAATAAAATTGTGTAGGAAATAATTTTTTCTTTCTAATAAATATTTATAGTCATATTTTTATTATATATTACCCTATATTTAAAATGTTTTAGTTAATAAACATTGAATTCAACACATTTAACTCTTCTTTATAAAAAATTATAATAAATGTCCTAATCGAATCCATGTGGACCAAAAAGGATATTATTATATTAATAAAGATGTTTTTGGTCTAATTACACTTATCCAACAGAATTAGGACATGTGTTAGGGTAATTATAATATCATTTTTACCCTTAATTTCATATTTACTTGTAACTGTGGTAAATAAAAGTCAAAAGTTACTATTCACCAAAAATTATTTTCATATTATTGAGCCCAATTTTAATTATTGTTGCCAAATGTGCCTCTCTGATTTTTGAAATTATACTCACCAAAGTGGTAAAATTATGTTTTACGCAAATTTTTAAATGCTCTTAAAATGTGGGTAAAAAATGTAAAAAAGATTAATAAAATTTTATATATCAAATTTTATTATAAAATGACTCCATTGAATTTAACTGAACGAACATAGGTCTTAGATATCTATTTTTACTTAAAATAAAATAAAATAAAATAAAAAATTATTTAAATCAAAATCAGTTTTAAATAATAATATAGTGTTTCACTATTCATCAAAAGTTGAAAGTTTTCAGAAAAATACCAATAATTTACCCAAAGATAATTTTGATATTACAAATTAAAAAATGATGTCCATTTTACTAAATTAAAAACATATAGGTTGAATTTATTAATTTAAATTTAATTCTCATTGTTAAAACAAAAAAGTGGGTTTTTAAAAAGGCAAAAACTATCAAAAGATTGACATGTGTTAATGTCAAATTTAAATGTGAAATTAATTATAATAAATTAAATTGTATTAAATGATAAAAATATAGTCTAATTATACTTCCAAACCACTCAAATACATAATTTAACAGTATAATTTATCTCAAATAAAAAATATGTTTTTATTTAAAATTTAGAATTTTAACTATTCATCAAAATATAAAAGTTATCAGAAAAGTACAAAAAATTTATCGAAACTAAATTTATAGGTCTCAATTCTAAAGAAAAATTTAATTTAATTAAATTGAATATATAAAACTCTCAAATATTGGTTATAAAAATGTTCTCCATTAAAAGGCGGTAAAATTGTATTTTTTGAAAAATACTTCTTTTATCTGAAAAGAAATGAATTTATTCTCATATTATGTATAAAAATGCATAATATGGATTGTTAAATTTTATGGAGTATATTTAATTCAATATTTAGTAATTAATATTTATAAATTCTTTTAAATTACTAGTTTGGTATGTTGTTGTGCGTTTGAACTCGGTGTTACGAGTAGCGCAAGCTATTGAATTAGTTTAATGAGATAATGTACTATGAAATCTTGGGGTGTTACATTCAACCATACTTCAATAAATCGCATACTCGCAATTTGAAATTGTTCTTCAATAAGAAAAGGTAAAAAATAGAAAAATAACTTTGTGGAAAACCCACTTTGGAAATTGGGTTAAAAAAATTTAGTCTTAATTAGAGGGAAAGGGAAACAAAAAAGTCACCACCAAATTATAATCTCTATTAGGAAAACATTGGTTGAAGTTAGAGACACAAAATTGGAGGGAATGTGTAAATATATATACAGAGTGATTGATGTCATTAACCACAAACCGGTGTAAATTGGAATGCCTCAAAGCCATCAATCTATGATGATTTAATATATCAACGGTTCAACAAATCATAAGGTATTTGGATAACACATTTTTGGTTTAAATACACCTTCCCTAATGTTTAGGAATTAATTTATTTATAGAATAAGTGGAAGAAATATACATGACAAGTATAATTTCATCCTTCAACTAATTCCTACCAAAAAATCATATTTCACTGCAAAAGATAATAGAAATAAAAAATATTCTTTTTATCCTAATAATATAGGGTTTCAAAAATAATGAACTTATAATTAATTTGTCAGAATATTTAATAAAACTAAATATATAAACCAAGACATCATGTAAGCTAGCGGTAGGTGATCTACCCTTATCGCCCTTCAGTTGCGGGTTCATATCTCGCGGGCTTGCCAAATGCGACTGGTTGTCACCTGGCCTCAGGGTTGTCATTTTTATGAAAATCGAAAAATAATCTCAAGAAATGATTTATAATTAACAATAGTATCCAATGTAAAACATAATCAATTCCATCATTTAGAATTATCCAAAATACATCTCTCCAAACTCACAATCCATAATTTATAAGGAAGGTAATCACAATGAAGATCCTTTTTTCCATGTAATAACATCTGAATACCTTCATCATGTATTCTTTTAAAACACTGTAACACCCTGAATTACCATAAAACCTTATTGATTACATTCATGATAACTTATTTCTTATAGAATACTAGTTAAACTTCTTATATAAAAATATGTTGTAAACTCCAACAATGAAGGAATATACAATTCATTAGCAAGTTTCAAGGTAATCAAGAATATCCAATATTATTTATCCGAATCAATAATATATTATTCCAAAATCACTACCTCAGTATCAGAACCATATTATGATTTATCTTTCTCTCAAACATATATTTTCCAAAAAATTAACCTTCTATTCAACCACATTTCTTGGTTCCACATAATCTCATGTCCTTAATGAAATAGTATTCCAATACAATCCTTATATACTCTATAATTCTTATAACATGTAGAAAATTAATAAAATACTCAAATGACACAATAACTTGATAACAACATAAGAAATCTAATCATTTACCTTCATCTTTGGTACAATCATAATTTGATTATTATCCAACAGCATCATTTGGGGTATCCTCAGATGATTTGGACATTGATTTGTGTAGTGTCCCAACTCCTTTCAGATGAAGCATTGTACATTTGAAACCTTTTTCTTAACCATGCTATCACACACTTGGCGTCATTTTCCTCCACACTTATAATAATGTCACATTACTTTCTAACATTTACTAAGGAGATTCATCCCATAGTTATCACATATGGGAAAATATTTATTTCCCCTCTTCCCTCTATCCATCTATTTCTCTTCCATCCTCTTCTTCTCTTACTTCCCTTAAAATCCATAGGACTCAGATAATTATTTACATAGCTTGTTAACACATTATAATGTTTATTTATATGATTAGAATAAGCGGGAAACTATTTCCCTTATAAATGTTGGCTTAATACCATGAAAGATATGTTGCTTCTTAATCATTAGATCATTAATATTTATAGAATTATCATTCCTTCTACTGTGATCCATTTCTAAAAAATGGTATACACTTGGTCAGTTTATGAATCTCAATTCATAATTCCAATCTTTTAAAATACCTATCGAAAATTGAAAATATAATGCAAATAATATAAAATAATAAATTTTTTTCTTTGAGGAAGTATTTACATATAAATCCTTCATATTGTCTTGTAACGAAAATATGAATTATTTTAAGCATACCCCCCAAGAGTGTCATAACCAATAGTGCAGCAAGGCCTGTTTCCATGTACCAGGATACCCCAGGTCAAGCTCAAAAAACTTTTTTGGAGATTCCATTCCTTGGTACATCTGTGCCAAAGTCGCCTCTACCTACTCGTATCCAGACAGGGATGTATTTCATAGAAAATAAATAAAATATCTACATTAAAAAAATTCTAGGATGTTATTCAATACTAATCCTCAAATTATATATTAGGGTAATGTTCTCTAATAAGATATTATCTAAATCTCTTTCCAAGGTTCTTGATAAACTTTATTTGATACCAATTGTAATGCCCTGACCCAGAAGCCCAGATTAGGTGCATTATTTCAATACATTGGAATGATTACAAGTAATCGTGTCCCGAAGGACCAATCAATTTAGCTATCTTGAAAGATAGATTACATACATGAATGTTACATTACATTAAAAATGACTAACAATAACAAAATTGTCCCCTTTTTAACACATTTATATCCATTATCTGATCCCTGTAGGTCAGCCATAAAATATTTCTTCAATCTTGGGAAAAATAAAAGATAGAAAGGGGAGAGCTCAGATGCTCAGTAAGGATAAAAATATAACAGAAACTTTCATATGTAAGCATAAACCTTTAAGGGGATGTATAAATCTAAAAAAATCCTTTTAAACATAAACATTATAATAATATGGCCAAGATAAAATCAAATAATTCCATTTAATTTTTCAAATGAATATTATAGTAGTCTAACAATCACCTACAATATCAATAGACACATTCAAAATGATGGAATGCATTATGCCAAACATCCTAACCACATAGTCAAGGAATTTTGCCAAGACTACAAATATGATTTTATCAAGGCCTTGTGCCAACACACTGGTTTCCCTCATGAGACCTACCGATTCATCGAGAAGCTATAGTGGGATCCTCCCGTAACATATGAAGTCCAATGCATTCCTCATATAAAAAGGTTTAAACATAACGTAAATATTTTTATTAAAAATAGCATAAAAAATGTCATCACATTATTTATAAACCATGAATGGTATAAAAATAACACATCTACAGTAAAACATATCACAAAAACTTCAATACAATATAGAACATTTTTATCATAATAAATCAACCTTGATAAAGAATAATATCTAGTAAAGGATGTTGACATAGTTGAAAATGATCTGTTAAACTCTTTGAGAGAAATATCCCTTTTTCATGAAATCATTTTAATAGTCACAAAATTTATAAAAGAGGTCATTTAAATGATATTTTTGAATAAATTTGTACAATACCACATTGAAGGTTTTTAATGGAACTAAAATTTTAAAAAGATTCATGTCCATATAAATAAATCCTTAAAACCCATTTTGAAAACATGGACATCAATAAGAATGACTTAGAAGAATAAATATTTAAAACAATTAAAATGATGTTTTAGTAAAACATTACCTTAAAAATAATACCTTTAAAAACAATGTTTTGAAACATGGACAAGGATAATAAATATTTTACAGTAGATACTTACATAAAAAAACCTCGGATAATAAAGAGATTGTGAAATTAACCCTTACCATGCACTTTCCTTTGCTTGAGTGTATGTTTAACCTCATGTTAAATGACCATAGTATGTAATTAAATTATTTCAGAAACATATTCATATTTATTATATCATAAATTATTCATTTAGGACTTTATACTACCCATTTAATAATGTATGTAATGTTAAATTATCATTTCGTGTAATAATCACTTTCTTAATCGTACGTGTTTTACCATGTTATTCTTGATCATATCATTTAGATCATGATTTAAATACTTCCAGAATATAAAACATGATTTATATATCAAATATATTTATAATATAAATATTTATAATAGATAGATATATGAACTGGAATGCACTGTTTATTGATACGGTAGGTCGTACCTACGCATTAACGCTGTTTCCGTTTTCATATCGTATTGTACGGAAGTAAGTGAATAAGATAAATGTATGTACATACCAACATACATATATAAATACCTATATATATATCCAGTTTAATTATTATTTCATATATTACATACTTATTAGTAATATATATTTTTATAATCATCGTTGAATGGTGAACGTGAGAATGAATCACATCACGTCGCGGAGACGATAATACGTACGTATGCACGAGCGATAATATCATTATATTGATGGTGAAATAATATGTAATTAGATGTTATATCATATATAAAGAATAATTAACTTTTTATATTGGTTATTTACATTATTTATCTTCATTATTATAAACATCCATATAATGAAGTGTTTAAATAACAAACAACACCACGACGTGGAGACGGTTCTCCGTACGTACGCAAGTATCGTGACTTTGTCATTAATGTGATGGATAGAATAATTAATATGGTTGTACCATTTTTATAATAAAATAAAATTATATAGAATATAATATAGTTATTATTTTATAATGAAAAAAACAAAGAAAAATGAAGTAGTTGAAAAAAATAATTTGAAAGAGGTGATGAAATATTTACATCTTCTTCAAGTTTGTCCTTTTCAATTGATCAAAAGGGCTCCATAGGTTAGCTTTATGACCAAAGTAAGGACTCTAGGATGAAGGGAGGATATATGGGAGCATATATGGGTAGGGGTTGGGCGATCCAAATGGTTTTGGTGTTGTGAAGATAAGAGAAGGGGAAGTACACTTTTATAAGAGAGGTGAGGGTCACTTTAAGAAAAGCTTTAAATATTATTTTATAATAAAATATTTTTCGGTTACTAATGTCTAAAAAAGATTTATTTAGAGGTTAAGGTGGGTATGGGTCGAAAAAATTTCAACCAATATTTTTTAGAAATTTTTAGGATACCATTTTAACCTTATCTTTTAGATTTAACTCTTAGTTAGACATTACAAATTTTACCTTGTCTTCTCGTATTCTTACACTATATGGTTAATAAACATAATATAAACTTACAATAGAATATCAAGTGGTTAATTAATGACCTATATAATATTATTAATGTATCCTAGCTGAATCATAGGTTTTTTTGGAATATTATATCAACCAATAATATAGTATTTGTTTTAAAAATTAATTTATGTCAATTTTGACACTATTTGGTATTTATTTTTTGTGAAAGTCTTAACAACCATATCACTTTAAAAAAAATTATCTAATCAACCCTAACATCTTATATTAACCTATAAAATTAGTTGAATTCATCATAAGTCTCAATTTACACTTATTGGGATATTTATAATATCAATTATTTTAATATTTCTTTAATAAGGAAATTATTGCATCATCATTTTGTCATAAATTAATAAAATTACGTAAAGTCTAAAAATTATAAATCAAATACAATTATTTTGGAAATATTTTAATCTTTTTAATTAATATATATAGTTGAATTTATCTTACGTATGACCCTATATTATAAATGAGTTTTTTAATAAACCTCTAATTTAACACTTTTAACTCTTCTTTCAATAAAATAATAATAAATGTCCTAATCTAATCCAAGTGGGCTAAATAGGATCATATTTTTTTTTACTAAAGTTGTTTTTGGTCGAATTAAATTTATCCAATAGAATTAGGACCTGTGTTAGGGTAATTATGATATCATATTTAACCTTAATTACGCTATTTAATTTTAACCGTGGTAAATAAAAGTCAAAAGTTACTATTCACTAAAAATTGTTTTCATCTTATTGAACCGCATTTTACATACCGATATCAAATATGTCTCTTGGATTTTTTAAATTTGACTCACAGAAGCAGTAAAATTGTGTTTTATGCAAATTTGTAAATGCTCCTAGAAGGTTGGTAAAAACGATAAAAAGTTCAATAATATATTATAAATATAATTATATTATAAAATGAATCAAATGAATTAAATTTAACATATATAGGTATTATATATCTATTTTTATTTAGAATTAATTTTTTAAAATTAAAAAATTATTTAAATAAAAAGTCGGTATTAAGTAATGACATAGTGTTTTTCACTATTTATAAAAAATTGAAAGTGTTCAGAAAAAAACAAAAAATTTACCT
Organism: Viscum album; assembly: GCA_963277665.1. Lineage (NCBI taxonomy): Eukaryota > Viridiplantae > Streptophyta > Magnoliopsida > Santalales > Viscaceae > Viscum > Viscum album. The sequence continues at coordinate 439,469,566 of OY728141.1, read as the reverse complement.
AATGATAATTTTGATATTACAAATTCAAAACTGAATTCAATTTTACCAAATTAAAAACATATAAGTTTTATTTATTAATTTAAAATTAATTCCCGTTGTTAAAACCAAAAAACAGGTTTATAAAAAACTAAACACTATAAAAATATTAACATGTGTTTATGTCAAATTTAAAGGTAAAATTACTTATAATGAACTAAATTGTATGAAATGATAAAAATATAATCAAATTATATTTCAAAATTACTGAAATGTGTAATTTAACACTATAATTTATATCGATAAAAATGCTGTTTATAATTAAAAATTAGTATTTTTCACTATTCATCAAAATATGAAGGTTGTTAGAAAAGTACCAAAAAATAATCCAAAGTAAGTTTTTTTGTCCTGATTCTAAATAATAATTTAATTTCACTAAATTTATTATATAATAGTGTCAAATTTTGGTTTTACAATGGTTCTCCATTAAAAGGCGGTAAAATTGATTTTTTTGGAATGTACTTCTTTTATTTGAAAAAATTAATTTTTTCTTTTATTATGTCTAAGAATCATATAACATGGATTATAAAATTTTATGGAGTATATAAAATTAAAAATTTAGTTAATACTATTCACAGCCACTTTTGAATGACAAGTTTGGTAACTTTTTGTGCATTCGAACTCAGTGTTGCATGTGGCGCAAGCGATTGAATTAAATTAATGAGATAATGTACTATGAAATCATCTGATGTTACAAATACCATGGCTATCGAAGGTCTTTATCAAAATATGATAAGATTATGTTAATTATGTTAATTAGGACATGGAATAAAATTTACCTTGATGATGTGTAACATAAAAGGAAATTATAATTCCTTTATGATATAATTAATGAAATTAAATAAATCTCTATATTGTTCATGGAGAATATTATATTTTTTTCTTACCAAGGATGATAGAATTTATTTATTTCATTAATTTTTAAGCCACTTGATCTAAAATTAAATAGACTAATGTATAAAACAAAATGATGAAAATGACATTCCAATCTAAATCATACATTTTATTTTTATTAAACAATAAATACTATATAGAAGTTATAAAAGATGAATTATAAATAATAAAAAATATTCCATAAGATAGTTCATGTTGATGTATATTGGATGATATACCTGATAGATGTATATCTAGAAACATACTACATAATTATAAATGATTACTATAGTAGGATATCTATTTGATGGTGATCATTTATAAATATGATTTTTTTTGTTTTAATAACATTATATTAGAGTCAAATAAAGAATAGACATGAAAAGTATATACTGAAATTTCAATCCAATATTGGTGCCGAGATACCTAATTGAATGTTATCATGTTTCACTGGTATGAACAATTAAATAGATATGGTTTGTTTTAATGTGAAAATGAATAATTAACATCATGGTTTGGAAAATTTATATTAAAAAGTAGATACAAAAGATGTTTTTGAAGGAACCAGTCATGATATCTATCTAAATTATAAATATGGTCTGTTTATGTTTGGGTGGATTAGAAATCCCATATGAGATATGGTACGAGAAGAAATAGACATTAAAATATTTTCTAATCATTTTAAGTGAAGGGTTTATTATGTAAAGGAATAAAATATGTCAGAATCATAAATATTAAAAAATGAAGGATTTTTTCTCAAGTATTTACTGAATATAATTCTTTATAAATGTTCACCAAAAGAAATATTTTTTTTATTCCCATTATGTCACAACTGTGTAAAATTAGAAAATAATTCAATGAAATATTGATTAAATTAGAAAATAAAATAGTTTTGAACTTATTATTTAATTGATAACATAATAAACACATGATTTATAAGAAATTATTGATGAATAGGATGAAAAATATTGTTCATATATATATGAATAGAGATAATATGTAGAGATTAAATTTAAGAATAAATCATTTTGAAACATAATAAAATTATAAAAATGTAGAGGATGAATACAATATAAACATATCATTATTATCTTAATAAGAGTCCAATAATATTCCTGATATAATCCATAATAAATGTTTGATTATTTATATGAATATATATCTTGGTTAGTATAAGAAAAATAAAATATGGGATATTTTTTTGGGATAAAATATAAAAGTTTCATTAGAAATAGATGGGTTTTCTAAAACTAATATAGTAAAAATGGATTAATAATTTCATAAAAATAATGTCATGCGCATGTGGAATACATCTAAAATAAGACATAGTTATTGAATAATGTTTTTCTCTTGTATAAGGTTTTTTAAATTATTTGGTCATTGAAGTCTATATTATTTAAAGGAATGTATAAGTATCCCAAATAGATAATAATTCATATTCTCCTAAATTAAAATCATTGAGAAGATGTTTATATTAAATATTTAGATTAATATATAATAAATGAATATTTTAAAAAAAAAATTAATTTAAAAATGTAATCTAGAGCCTAAATAAATCAAAAAGTACTTGTTATTATAGAATTTATCAATTTCTAAAAAAATACTGGATTAAAATAATGAGAAACTAATATTAATCTTTATGTAAATATGATTAACCAAATAATAATGGAGTTTATTTATGGGGATGAAATCATATTAAGTGGATTAAATTAATTTAAATTTTAGGTACTCAATAAATTAATGGTGAATTTTTTTTATATTGTAATTATTGGTGAATTAATATTTTTTCTTGGTTTACATGTTATATAAGAAAATCATGGAACATTCATATCAAAATAAAAATAAACAAAGGAATATTGAAATAAATTTTTCTGGATGAGATAAATGTAGTGAAAAATATATTAATACGTAGATGAAATTATTAATATAGGATTTAGAAAACATGGTTGAAATTATTGAGTATATTAAAATCATTATAGCCCTAGTTTAAATAAAAACAAAAAGGGAAAAAAATGTGTTTATTGTCTGTAAATATATAGTATGTGAAATAAATAAATAAGAAATCCATATTCTTGTTGTGAATATAAAATATTTATATATAATTGGAATCAAAACTATTAGTTAAATTTATATTTTGAAACAGTAGTTATAGTTTTTTTGATTGACATATAATTTTTGGGAATGTTTAATTGATTATTAGGATTCATCTATATGTGTCTCAATTTATCACAGTTACCACTATATTTCTTAATTGATAAAGAAAAAATGTTTCATTTCATTGTTCACTATAGTGTTCTAGTGAAGTTATACTACTCATTCTTGTGATGAATTCTTATGGATCATACAAAACCATTAAGACCATGGTATTGAGTCATGTTATCTTATTATGAATAAATTTAATAACTTGGGTCCTTGAAATATTATAAAAACCCACAAATCATTCGAGAATGAGAAATATTGAGATAATGTATCACATTATCAATGAGAATATAGATCAAGGTATTCTAATATTATAATATTTATAAATTAAAAAGACAATTTATAAACCTCACAAAAAAGGCACTTTCAAAAGTGAGTTTTGATATCAATAGATAATCTGTTATAGATCACCTAAATCCAATCACATTTATACTTGGAGAATTTATCCTTAATATAATAATGGGTTTCTTCTCCATTCATCATGTTTTTTTCAAATTGGAATTACATATCGAAACATATTTTCAATTCCATCATTTAATAAAAGGAATGTAATAGGTCATAGTCATCTCAACAAAAGGTTCATTATGAAACTAATTCCATAAAAAAAATATTTAATATGTTCTATATTGAAAGAGGGGGAGATATACTAAAGCATAAATTAAGGGACATGATCAATTACTTAGTGTATAATTAAATGTTTTTCTATCTAGGTGGGAACATTGTAAGCTATATAATATATTATAGAAGAAGGGATTTAGTAAAATAGTTCATTAAATACAAATTTCATGAAATTTTTATTTCCATTGATGATAATGAATCAACTGGGTTCGATTTATTGAATTTGAATCTATAGCATCACAGTTTTGGGTGCCACCTAGAGGTTCCCTATACCCGGTTGGTCACATGGCCTCAAGAAAATTTTCCCAAACTCTAGAGGTTACTGACTAGTAGTGAGGGCCTTAGGTGTGATAGTCGAGAAACTATGTCTCATTGGAAAAGTAACACAAAGAAACTAAACAGATAATAGTAGTTGAAGTAATAATAATAACATGAAATATTAAACATTATAATACTGTAAGTAGATAAACAACTAGAGCGCATATATAAATGATGAATGTCACATATGTCTATGAATGAATCCAAACAAGTTACATTGCTGGAATACATTAATAAACCAAATTACCAATGAAAACATGTAAATAACTCTAGTATCATCCCAAGCCTTGGCTTGGTCCCATGCTCTCTAGCTCCACAAGATTCAAGTACCTGAATTAGAAGGGCGCTTGAACACATCTATTCCAATAGAAATATAATCTTTATTGGCGCAAAAGCATGAACATATTGGGTGTGAGACTAATCCTAGTAGGAAACCACCCAAAGATATATGCCGAACTATAAGTGAATTTATATGGATGTGAATATAAAAATAAAGTAATAAACAAGTATGTTCTCAAAAGTAAATGATACTACATTTTCAACTACATTCATTTAAATTTAATAAATAAACAACAAAAGTTTTTTAAGAAACACTCTGGGAAGTTCTCATAGTTTTACCATTCTGTTTCATCTTATCAAATACTCTTTGAGGAATCACTCTCCATAAATTCTCCTTGTGGTCTCGTAAAGATAAACTATTGAAAATTTTGGGAACAACTAACCATCCAATTCTCCCTATAGCATTGCAACGTAAACCTACATACAATCTAAGGGAGAAATCACGCCCATCTCCCCTATGGTCTCGCAACATGATTATATAATAGTCACACTGGAGAAGCCCTCAACATCTATTCCCCCTATGGTCTAACTACACCAGGTTCCCAAAACCCTATATAAGTTAATCATACCCTAATGATATCCATGAGCGAATTTAAATCTCAATAAACTACATGGTTAATCAGATAGAATGCATATCACAAGAAAATAAGATAATATAACACCATCGTATCAATATTAGGCATAGAAAAAAAGAATCCAAACAAGAAGTTTTGAACCCAACAACCAAAACAATCAAGCATTGGTAAACACATCTATAGCATGGAAAATAATCCCTATTCAAAATCCAACATCCCTACTAAAAAAACAAATCATATTAGGTATTAACAGATTTAAATTCCAAAAAACAAACAATACCATGAACTAGGGTATTGGGAAATTTTTCATATCTAATTCAAAGAAAATCTACTGAATGGCACAAATCACCTACCTCAATGTTGTGCAATTGATATAGTGGAATATCATCTTTTGATTCTACCAAGTATGTAGTTTATCTATAAAAAAATATAAAAAGTTCCAACAAGGATATCTCAAGAAAGTGGAATAATTTGGATATGAGGATCTAGGAGAACTAAGAACTCACCTAGGCAATTCCAACACAATTGACGATGGTTGATTCAGAGCACAGATGGTGGTTCGGGGGCTTGGAGATGAATCATCACTCACGGTTGCTCCTAGAAGAGAAAAATATAAAAGAAGACGTTTATATCGATTAGACATGACCCCGGTCTGATATAACAAATAAAAAAAGTACATGACATGTTCTGCAATGATACATGACGTGTATATGCTTTTATGGGGCCCCACATTAGGTGGTCTCCATGTCACCCCACACGACCTTGTACTCAGCCGTTACATAACCAGTACACGGCTACCGGCGTCCACCTGTTACACGACATGTACTCCTAAGTACACGATGTGTACTCCATAAATTTCCAGAAACTCTTCTTTTCTGAAAAAAACCATAAAAAAGATTCATACTCGAAAATAAGATCTAAGATCTTGAAACTTCGCCCATTAAATAAATTCATCCCCAAAATTCCCTAACCAGGTGGAAAATTAGAATTCTCTAATTTCTCTGGCCACTGCGATCACATATCAGTATCCCTCTCCCAAAACTCTTCCTATACTCTCCCATGCTTCCATAGCACCCATACTTGGGGAATAGACTGGCCACAAAGAACTATTTCACTGCGATCAAAAATTCGGATATGATGCCCCTTGAATGATGAATCCACCTAAAACTCAACCTCATCAGGTTGAAAAACATGAGATAAGTCTGAGGAGTATTTCTAGAACGAATAAATGTGGAAGACGTTGTGAATATCCTAATACCTATGAGTTAACTATAGCCAGTAGGAAACTATCCTGATGCTCCTCAAAAACTCAAATGGCCAGACATATCTTAGTGAAAGATTACCCTGTCTCATAATTGTCCTCTATCCCAACCATGGTGTGACCCGTAGGAAAACTTAATCGCTAACATTGAACACCAGAGGTCATATTTGTCGATCAACATAAGGCATATTCTGTAACAATCCATAATGATAAAGGGTTAAATTACTAAATGATATGACTCATGTCAGCAAGGTGCACCTTCCTTTTTGGGAGCCTATCTGATTTGAACTCCACAGTTAAGCATGCTTGTCCAGGAGTAGTTATAAGGATGTGTGTCCTTCTAGAATGTTTCCCAGGGTGTGTGTGAGTGAGGAAAAAGCACACTAGAAAGGACATGTGTTGGCCTGTAGGGAAATTCATTAGTTATATGAAACGTTCAGTCATGTGGGTGGACCCTTGGGTGGGGACCACGTGTCTACGGGGAAACTAGTTGTACCTGGAGGGCCAGGACCATGACGACCAAGTTAAGTTGGGGAGTCTATGCTATCAGTGGGACCTAGTTGTCACATTTGGTATCAGAGGTGGTACTCAACCTTAAGTGCAGCGCATTTCCTGGGTTGAGATGTAGGGCCCACAAAGAGGATGTTGTGCACTAACGGGGGTGATTGTAACACTCCAAAATGATAAAGGGTTAAATTAATAAATAATATGACTTATTTCAACAAGGTGAACCTTCTTTTTTAGGATCCTATCTGATTAGAACTTCACTATTAAGTGTGCTTGTCCTCAGTAGTGATTAGGATGGGTGACCTTCTGGGAAGATTCCCAGGGTGTGTGTGAGTGAGGATAAAGCACACTAGAAATGAAACGTGTGGGACTATGGGGAAAATCATTAGTCAGATGATCTGTTCAGGAATGTTTGTGAGTGGAGTCAAAGCACACTAGAAAGGACATGTGTTGGCATGTGGGGACATTCATTAGTCAGATGACCTATTCAGGCTTGTGGGTAGACCCTTGGGTGGGGACCACGTTTCTACAGGGAAACTGGTGGTACTAGGAGGGAAAGGACCTGATGACAAGGTTAAGGTGGGGTGTCTGTGCTGTCACCTGGACCTGGTTTTCACATTTGGCATCAGAGGTGATACTCATCCTTAAGAGCAGCGCATTTCTTGGGTTCAGATGTAGGGCCCGCAACGAGGACGTTGTGCTCTAGGGGGGGGGTGATTGTAACACTCTAGAATGATAAATGGATAATTGACCAAATTATATGACTTATGTCAACAAGGTGAAACTTCTTTTTTCGGAGACTATCTGATTAAAAACTCCACAGTTATGCATACTTGTCCTGGAGTACTAATCATGATGGGTGACCTTCTGGAAATTTCATTAGGGTGTGTGTGAGTGAGGACAAAGAACACTAGAAAGGACATGTGATTGCCAGTGGGGGAAGTCATTAGTCAGATGACCCGTTAAGGCATGTGGGTGGACCCTTGGGTGGGGACCACGTGTTTTCTTGGTAACTGGAAGTACCTGGAAGGCTAGGACCCAATGACCTTGTTAATATGGGGTGTATGTGTTGTCATCGAGACATAGTTTTCACATTTGTTATCAGAGGTGGTACCCAGCCTTAAGTGAAACGCACTGCCTCAGTTGAGATGTAGGGCCCACAAAGATGACGTTATGGTCTAAGGGGGGGGGGGGGTGATTGTAACACTCTGGAAGGATAAAGGGTTAAATGAATAAATGATATTATTCATGTCAATAAGGCACAACTTCTATTTCTGGAGCCTATCTGATTAGAACTCCATAGTTAAGCGTGCTTGGGCTGGAGTAGTGATCAGGATGGTTGCCTTTCTGGAATGTTTCCCAGGGTGTGTGTGAGTGAGGACAAAGCCCACTGAGACCTAGTTGTGATGTTTGGTATCAGAGGTGGTACCCAGACTTCAGTGCAGCACACTGCCTGGGTTGAGATGTAGGGCCCACAACGAGGACATTGTGCTCTAGGGGGGGGGGGGTGATTGTAACACTCCGTAATGATAAAGGATTAAATGACAAAATGATATGAAATATGTCAACAAGGTTGACCTTCCTTTTTGGGAGCCTATTTGATCAGAACTCTACCGTTAAACATGCTTGGCCTGGAATAGTGATCAGGTTGGGTGACCTTCTGGGAAGTTTCCCTGGGTGTGTGTGGGTGAGGACAAAGCACACTAGAAAAGACATGTGTTGGATTGTGGGGATAGTCATTAGTTAGATGACTTGTTCAGGCATATGGGTACACCCTTGGGTGGGGACAACAAGTCTGCAGGGCAACTTTTGGTATCTGGAGGGCCAGGACCCGACGACCATGTTTAGGTGGGGTGTATATGCTGTCACCAAGACTTAGTTGTCACACTAAATGTAGTACCCCTGTGTTTTTTTATGTAACCCTTTGATGATGCTTTTCAGGGTTTTAATGTTAAGGATGATGAATAGGAGAGTCATGAGAACTTTGAATAAAGTTTTGAGGAAAATGGAAAGTGCCATGGACAACACATGGTTTGTCTAAACAGTGCGGAAAAATTGTGCGTAGTTGGTCTTGGAGTTAGTTTCCTACGCACGGGTGGGATACAAATTGTTTAATAGTGCAGCCAAACCGTGTGTGAAGGGTCAGTCGAGGCAGTTTCTAAAACATAATTAGTGCACGGTTTGACTAACCGTGCGGGAACACCATGAGGCCACTTAAATAAGAGCCTATAAAAGTGGATCTCACTCGTTTTGCCTCTAAGTTCCTCATTTAAGCTTTTAAGTGGCCATAACTTAGGACCTAGTTTTCACACTAAATTTAGTACCCCAGTTTTTGGTATGTACCCCTTTCATGATGTTTTTCTTGGTTTTAAAGTTATGGGTGATGAATGAGAGAGTCGGGAGAACATTGAATGATGTTTTGAGGCAAAGGGAAAGTGGCACGGACAACACACGGTTTGTCTAAACTGTGCGAAAAAACTATTGGTAGTTGGTCATGGAGGCAGTAGGTTCCGCACAGGTGGCGCCCGATTTGCCTAACTTTGTGGCCAAACCATGCGTGAAGGGTCTATTAGGATAGTGGCTAATGCACTTTTAGTGCACGGGTTGTTTAATTGTGTGAGAAAACTATGTGTCCACATAAATAGGATCCAATAAAAGTGGATATCACTCATTTTTTTCTCTAAGTTCCTCATTTAAGCTCCTAAGTTTCCATAACTCTGGATTTTCCTTCTCCTAAGGTCATAGAGGGTTCTCCCATCGTTCTGAAGGTAATCAAAAGGCTTCTCTTAGTGAATCAAAGCCGGATTCTTGAGGTATGCGATCGTTCTTCATCGTTCTTGATCAGTTTCTTAGATCTACATAGATCTAATTCTCCTCTTCTCTCATTTTCTTATATCTACACCTGTTATGGGTTTATCTACGTGTGTGGATGCCAAATATGATGATATTTGTTCTTGATATTTCTAAGAGAATAGAGCTAAGGCGGGTTTTTGGAGAATTGACCTGGGTTTCTTGAGAATTATTTGACCGTTGTGGTTTTCGTCAAAACCAATGAGGTAGACAGCTTCAATCTCAAATCCTCTTGTTAGAATTGATTGGGTTAGTTTCAAGTTGGTTTATTTGAATGGTTTTGATTTTTTAAAAGAATGGAATAAATATTCTTTAGTGATAATTTATGGATTATATGTAATGGGGAAATCTTGGTGAATTGTGGTGAAAAGTGATTTGGCTTCATAAATTTAAAATTATGATTTAAAATTATGATTGCTGAAACTGTAAATAGTTTGATGAAAAAAATGGGTTTTCAATAAAAAGGGTGTTTTATTGAAGTGGTTTTGAATTAAAATGGTTTGAGATTGAAATGACTTTGATGGATTGAGTTTTTAATAAAAACGGGGTTTTATTAAAATTGTTTGGAATTGAAATGCGTTTGATGGAAATGGTTTCCAATAATAAGGTGTTTTTATTGAAAGGGTGTTTTTCCATGACTGTTGGGAATAATGGGTGTGTGTTTAGGTTTCATGTTCGAGTATTGGTTGAAATTTGACCTTGTGTCTGGTGCCAAACGTTTAATGGCACAATGATAACTATATGTACGAGTCTTGGTGGAAATACGACCTTGTGCTCGGTTCCAAAGGTGTAATGGAACATGGGAAACAATTACCTTGTGGCGACTTGGATGATCAATGAGAGATCACTCATAAGTGTGGAACTATTATAACAAAGAATGCATGGTTGGTAGCATGGGTTGGGAAATGGTTGGGTATGTCAAAAAAGAATGTTTGTGAAATTGTTCTTAAGCTTGTTTCATTATTTTTCAGGAGAAATAACTTGCTGGAAAATTGGTTTCAATTGCTCCTGGAATGCCTTTGGTGATGAATGGTTTAGGAAACTTGTTTATAGTTAGTTATAAAAATGATTTTGAGAAAATGTTTTATATAAATGTTTTTATGTAAATGTTTCTTAATCTTTTATCTGAGTGTCATGAGTAGGGATGCCATTGGGGAAACATACTAAGTTTTATACTCACCCCTGCATTGGCACTTTGGTGCTTTTACAGATGTCATGTTCCGGGATACAAGAAAAGGTAAATCATTTTATTGTTAGTGGCTCGTGGCGATTCTTGGGAGATGCTTTGGAGCTTGGAGCTAATAGACCACAAAGTTGTGGTTTCTTTTTAGAGTCTTGAGTTCTTCATTCGCTGTGTACTTTGATTCTTGGTTTGGTCATCCTTTGTTGTGTACTTTGATTTATTTTTATATAAATGAAGTGTTTATTGGTCTTTCATTTATTCATGCATCATATAGTGAATGTTTTGTTATGGTTGATTTAAGGGTTTATTTCTTGAAGGGTAAATTGTCCCCCAGTGGTACTTGAAACCCTACGACATTTATTACAAGGCTTTGGAGCCTTGGGGATATTTCTTAAGGCTATGTATTAACTCATTGTACTCTCAAGACAATGATAATTGGCGGGTCATTAAAAATGGTATCAGCTTGTTCGGTCCCTACCTAACAAGTTGTCATTGATGTTCCTAGTCTTGGAGTTGAAATTCCTTCTTGTCTATTCATTGGGTCGAAATCTCAGACAGGAGTAGGATTTCCTGAACTTGAAATGTATTGCATAAAACGATGTAGGTAATCCATTTATGCTGAAATTCAAGTTACCAGGGTGTTAATTACATAAGTGTTTTGGATACACTTCTAGAATATTGAAAATATCATCATCATCGGTTTATCCAATGATATGAGCTTGGAATGAATTGTAGAGAAAAGGCTTCCCACTAAGATTACATATGTCATTATGATGAATCACTTATGATTTTCTACAATCTCTGAATGTTTGAAATGAAAAAATTCAGAAATTGTTTTAAGTGAATGATTTTCAAAACAGGATATTTGGTGTATTTTGAAAATGGTTTTATTTTCAAAATGTTTGTTGAAAGTTTTCAAAAATAATTGAACATGGAAAAATGTTGTTTTGGAATACAATTTTGTGGGAGTTGGTTTGATAAAATTTGGAATTCTAAGCCATCAGTTGCTAGAGAGTGCAATTGGTGGAGGATGTTGTTGGTTGATAAAATGGAACTCAATAGGTGTCGTTGAAACAAACTCGATGTAGCTGCGGAGAATGTTTTTTCACCAAAACCACATGTGAACCAAGAGTTGTTTTAGAGTATTGTCCATGATTTTCAGGATGTGAATATGGGGAACTGGTGGAATGAACCAAAGCATGTGGATAATACCATTCAGTTAATGAAGAATAATCCACCAAACTTTCAGGGTGACACTGGACTCGAGACTGTGGACGTGTGGCTATATATGATGAATCGTATCTTCTATTTCATCGGCAAGTGCATCGTTTAAAGAACGCATCTTCGAGTCAATACTAAGGCAGGATATTCGAATGAATATTGCGGCGTGCTGTATTACACATTATAAAAAGATGGTGAACAGAGAGACTGTTGCTGAACGTGATATCTCAGGATCGATAGGAGGAGGAATGATGATACCTACAAGAAATGTTGGGAACTCAACAGGTGGAAACAAGAGGAAAAGGGATACCTATTTCCACAGTACGAGTGAAAATCAGAACTAGTTGGTGGGATTAGTGAAACTTCCACCACGACCCTATAACCTAGAAGGTTGTTTCTAATGTGGTTCATATGACCTCAAAATGTGGGACTGTCTGGAACAACCTTTGGCATTTCACAATTACAAGAAAATAGGGCATCTACAACGCTATTATAGGAATCTTCTGAGGTCAGGTGCGTAGGACACTTCCCAGGTGTCGCAAGCATCAAATGCTTTGACTGGATGGGGACAGCAGAGTCAGTCTCATCAGCATAACAGAACTAGCCATGTTGATTCTCTAAATACCATGACTCCTCAATCAGGGTAATATAATCAAGGAAACATGGAGAACAATGCATCGATGAAGAAATTATATGGAGATGAGAAGATGATTATCGATGATCAGGCTGGACCATCTATAGTAAGAGGTACAATTATTTTGAATTCTACCTTTATGAAAGTGTTATTTGATACTGGTGCATCACATTCCTTCATTATTTCTCTTGTTGTTGTCTTTCTATGTTTAAAACTCGAAATGATTCCTTCTATTTTGAAACTGAATCTTATGGGTGAAAGAGAATGTCAAGACATTTTGTGTAGAGAATGTGCTATAACATTTGATGGAGCTGAGTTAAGATGGAACATCTTGATGTTATAAATGGATGTCTATGATGTAATCTTGGGTATGGATCAGTTGAAACTTTTTGAGGCTCACATCGACTGTTATAGGAGAATAGTTAGTTTCATGATCGAGGATGGAATCGACCATCTTTTTAGAGGAGAGATGATGGAAAAGAAAGGTGAAAAGAGAATGTAGGCCCAAATTGTGGGAATGATCTCTAACCAATTGGCAGCGTTGACTTTGGAATCAATGGAAGAGATTGTGGAAAATAGTTTTCTAACTGTTATGGATACATTCCTAGATATCCTTGCCAAGAACATCTCATTGGTTACCACCTCTATGGGAAGTGTAGTTTACGATTGATCATCTTTTCCAGAAGTATGTTTCCCTGGCCATTTCATTTCTGAGAAGGGAGTTTTTGTTGATCCTGAAAAGATAGAAGCTATTATCTCTTGGAAACCACTGAATAATGTATTCGAGATATGATGTTTTCTTTGTCTCTATGGTTACTACCGACACTTTGTGTGTGATTTCTTAGAACTAGCTTCACCAATTACAGCTCTGACAAATAAGAATGCTCCATTCCTATAGAAAGAAAAATGTCAGATGTCTTTCCAGGAACTAAAAGTCATGCTTACATCAGCACCAATCATTATTTTACCAGAAAATAGACAAAATGAGGTGTATTGTGATGCATTAGTATCAGTATTGGGTTGTGTTCTCATACAAATAGATCATGTTGTTTCTTATGGCTCAAGGCAGTTGAGGGTGCATGATAAGAATTACCCACCACATGATTTGGAGTTAGCTACAATCATCCATGCTTTGAAAACATGGAGATATTATCTCTTCGGTGAGAAATTTACCGTTCTTATAGATCAAAAAATCATGAAACACATTTTCTCATAGTGCGAATTGAATCTGAGGCAAAGTAGATGGATGGAGTATCTCCATATGTTTGAAATTAACTTGATGTACACACTAGGGAATGGAAATTCAGAGGCGGATGCAATGAGTAGGAAGTTATATGATCAGTTGCTGAAATAAGATTCAAATGAATGGAAATTGATGTTGGTCTTAGCCAACATGCATGTGGAATGTGAAGACCGAGGTGATGTTTCAGTTTTTATTTTAGCTACGCTTGCTCCAAATCTAGTAAAAATGATCAAAGGTGCACAAACATATAATGCAGAATTTTTGGTTGTATGTTCAAAACTAAATGTTTGGGAGACCATTGATGGATGGAAAATTAATGGTGGTTTAGTTTTGTGTTTCAGAGATCAGATGGTTGTAAATATGGTTTTTTAGGAAGAACTTCTTCTTTCTTACCACTATTCAAGATAGGCTGTAAAGCTAGGTACATAAAACATTTATAAGGGGTTGAAGGTGTAGTTTTGGTGGAGAGACATGAAAAGGAATGTGGACAAGTTCATCTTATGGTGCTTAACTTGTTAGCAGGTTAAAGAAGAGAATCAAAGACCAACTGGTATGTTACAATCTTTTTCCATCCCAGTATAGAATTGAGATCAGATAGCAATGGATTTTGTTACAGGTCTTCCAATAATAGTCCAGAAACATGATGCCATTTGGGTGATAGTGGATCATCTGACCATGTCGGCCCATTTCATACCTATTCGTGAAACCCATACGGTGGAAGATCTTTCAAAAATATATATCCAAGAAGTGGTAAAGAGTCATGGTGTACCAGTGTCTGTAGTATTAGATATATATCTGAGGTTTACATCTCATTTTTTGAAATCATTACTGTAATCCCTTGGAACTCAGTTGACTATGAGCATGACGTATCATCCCTAGATGGATGGGAAATCTGAACGGACAATAAAAACACTGGGAGACATGTTTCGGGCTTCTGTAATGGGTTTTGTTGGATCATGGGAGGATCATATACTCTTAGTGGAGTTCTCATACAATAACACCTATCAATCCTCAATAAACATGGCTCCATTTGATGCATTTTATGGGTGTCCCTGTCATTCTACACTATACTGGGTAGAAATGGGAAAAAATCAATAGTTAGGCCAATCCTTGTCAAGTAAACAACATATAAGATTCAGTTGATTAGAAAAAGGATGGAGACATCTCAGAGTTGTCAGAAATCTTATGCAGATCACCGTCAAAGGCCGTTTTCGTTCGTTGTGGGTGATCATGTCTTCTTGAGGATCTCCCCAAGGATTGGTCATCGTCTTTTCAGGAAGAATGTATAGTTATATCCTAGATACATTGGCCCATTTGAGAAACTGGAATGGGTTGGAGTGGTGGCATATCGGTTATCATTACCACCACGCTTTAGTTCAGTGCATAATGTGTTCCATGTATCTCAGTTGAAAAAGTATCAGCCTGATCAGAAACATGTGATCAGATGGGATCACATTGACCTAGAGCTAGATGCTTCATTGATACATATCCCGGTATGGATTTTGGATAGGCAAGAGAAATTATTGTGGGGAAAAAGAATCTGTTTAGTGTGGGTTTTATGGCCACATGGAGAGAGACATTAAATGTTGAAATGGGATAATGAATATACAATTAATGAATAACACATGTGAAATTTATATAATAATTTAATTAATGGTTAATTGATGTTTGATGACCAAATAATAATGGTATGAATATTCATCAAGCATTCACTCAATATATGAATCAACTAATATTGATAAAATCTTGATACATCATTTAAAATAATTAAAAAACCCTCATGGAGTTATGACTAATCAGCTGAAAAATCATACATGATGTATATACCCAAATATGAGTCAGAGGGGTTTCTTATAGAACATTCCCGTATCAAAAAAATAAGAGAAGAATTTAAACTAAAATAATTCGAATAAAGTTGAATTAAATAAATAATAATTTAAAAAATAGACTATTATTATTGGAGAACTCAATAAATTGAATCCGATGTCTAATGATCATGACTCTACTAACAAAGATATTAAATTAAAATTAAATTAAAATATGAAAAAATATATAAGATGTTTTAAATAATTTCTATTGTATAACAACAAATAAAAATGATGAAATGATACCTAAAAAATCAATTAATATCAATTATCAATCACCAACAATAGCAGAGATTGATAGTACACAAATTCAGGTTAAATCTATATGTGAATCTACATAAACATCAAAATACTTCTTATTAATAGTTCCAATATAATTTCAAAATAAATACATATACTGGGAAGAAAAAAGGACTTAAAAATATCCAATACAAATAGTGAAGAAAGGATAATTTATGAAAAATAGTCATCCTTGAAGAAAAATAAATATTATGGTAGATTTGGGAAGAAAGGAGAATAATCTGGAAATATATTTTCTTGAATCATATTTTTATTTAATAGAAGATTCATATTTAGTTGATATTATTGGTGTTTTGGTTTCACCATTCAAAAATCATACACTAGGTAAAAAAAATTCCATACCAAGAGAAAGGAATGAATTAAGTGGAAGTATATATAAATTAAAATATAATGTATATATAAGGATGATATTAGTGAAGGTAAAGTCTATCTATATTCATACCAAAAACAAGTTTAAACCCCTATATTTTGTTTATATGAGTTGTGACAGACCAAACTACTCCAATGAGAATTTTATGACTTATATCATTTTAATTTTATATAAAAAATAAATGGGAAAATAAGTCTAAAATAAAAATCATAAATAAATATAATTTATAGTGGAAGTGTCACTGATTATATAAAATAGTGGAAGTCCATGTATCATTAATTGTGGTTGTTCCTCAAACATGAACATATAAAAAAATATTTAAATACATGTATGATCATGAAGTAAGATTAGTAAAATTTGGAAATGATATCTTTCAAAAAATAAAATCTATTTGAATTGGTGAGATTGAGTAAAATGGTCACAAATAAAAAATGTATTATTTTTTGAAGGGATAAACCGAATTAAATTTGTGGTAGAATTTTTTTTAATGATCGAACATTATTCTTATTTAAAAAGTTTTCCTTAATTATCAAGAGCTTTGATGTTGGAAGATTCATCTAGAGAGGTGAACGAAACATTATGAAATTGTATCAAATTGGTGAACCATCCAATCTATTCTTTATTAGTTCCATAGATAAAAATGATTTATTGAATTAATGTATTCTAAATATTTGTTATAAAAAATGATAAATATTTCTATTCATGAACTCGGTGTGACTTTACAAATATGAAAATTGATATTGAGTGAGTTTATGACATATACCTTAATAGGATTATAGTTTAGGGGCTACAAAAGTTATTGTATGTTTAGTCAACTAGTTCATTGGATGTTATGTATTTAGATATGTGTATCCCCATGATAAAAAAATCAACTGAAGGACACATTTATTTTGTAACGTTCCTTAATTACTATACCCAAATGAAAAATTTTATCTTTATTAAGCACAATGAATCTCTTCATATGTTTAAAATTTTCAGTAGTCAAGTTGAGAATGAAATGGGTGATTCATTTAAGATGGTGTGGTCTGATAATGTAATGGAGTAACCTTAAAAAAATTATATATATCTATAACAGAATGCAATAATGAATCAATATAACACATTATACACTCAAAAAATGGATTTGTTGAATGAAAAAATTGTATTGTGGACATGGGAGAAATAAATATTTTTAAAAACAATATTTTATATTTATTCTGAATAAAATATGTGATCGGTATTTTTTATTTTTAAAATTATGGTTTTCATGTAAATGAGACAAAAAATACTCTATATGAGATATTATACCATGAAAATATAATTTTCAAATAGTTAATATTATTTTGAATCCATTCTAATATGAAGATAATGATAAAGAGATGAAGGATGGACCCTTGTATGATATATTTAAAAATCTATTGGATATATACACCGTATAAAACATTATGGAACAATAACATAGTGTTGAAATTTCAGTTTACTAAAAATAAATAAAAAACATATGATTTTTAACAATTATTTTGATTATACTGGAGGAAAAAACATGCAAATTATATAAAAATATGATATAAATCATATTGGGAATGGGTTGGTTTTATTTAATATTTAATCATATTTGAATAGGGAGAAATAACAATACCATCATTAGAGGAAAATGAATTTAATATTTTAGAAAAATGTTGATTTTTAAAATTAATTGGCCAAAAATATGCATCTATAAAAACCCAAAGAATGTTGTTGCTACCAAACCAAACTACAATTTTTTCTCATATGGATAAAAAATATTTTAAAAGCCACAATGAATTAAGAGTGGATGAATACAATTAATGAGAAACATGATCAAATATATAATTACTTTAGTTGAGAGATACTGTCAAGATTTGAAAATAATAATATAAATGGAACAATGTGGGTTTTGTTAAATAAATTGAATAAGAAATGTGAAGACCAAAGAATAATGATATTCTAGGATTCAAGGGCTACTCTCAAATATAAGGATTAAAAATTCAAGAAATATTTGATCAAATTTAAAAACATGAGACTATTTAGATGTTTTTGGTAGTTTCATCAAACAAACAATACTGGATTTTTGAAAAGGATGGGAAACCATTCATCCTAAATGGTGATATTGGGGAAGAGGTTTTCATTGAAAAAAAGATGTTTTTCTTCTTAATATTTATAGGATCATTGTATTCATTCATTACGTACAACTATAGGAATTGAAATGGTCCCTTGGAGACCTATATTCTACGATGGATGGATGCTTGAGATGAATGAATTTTTCAAAAGGAAAAGTATAATGTCATATCTATGTGAATAATAAAACTCTAAAGAAACTTTTTTTATAGTTTATGTAAATGAGATAATTTTATCCAATCAATAAAGGTAATATTTATGTATTTTTTTTTGGAGGACATAGAGAATCACATTTAGATTTCTTTTTTGGGAGATCTCTATTTTTTTATTTTAAATCATTTCTAGGTATAATAATTTTTTTATATCTGAAGAAGAATACTCTAGAGAATTTTTCTAGAGGTTTTGTAATTGATAACCGTATGTTTATTTCTACTTATCTTTATACTTGAATTTTCTTTACCTAATATAATTTTAGAACTAGTGTAAATAAAATTTATTACAAAAACTAATTGGCATCCTTATCCCCCAAATAAAATCTAGACCTAGCATTCTTTATTATATTATAAAGTGTGATAAATATCAATGTTTACCAAGGATTCTCACATATTGGATGCTATCATAATCTTGAGAAATAATAGGAATAAAAATTGTGATTCCCTTTTATAAAAATAAAATCAATAAATTATCTATATTGGATTCATAAATATTGACTGGGTTGAAGGGTGAATTGATAGGTATTCCACGACAGGTTTCACATTCCTCCTTGGGGTGAGTTTTTTCTCATGGTATTAAAAGAATAATTATTTGGTGGAATTGGGTAATAATAATTCTGAGTATATTTTAGGAACCCATATCTTCTTTTCTGGTATGTCTTTGCAAAAAATGGGAGTATTTGGAAATTTCAGGAGTACATGATGTGTACATATAAATATAGGCCTTGTAACCGATTGTTGTGGGAGACCATGTACTAGCCATCTAATGGCCGAGTATGTGGCCATGTGTGGTGACATAGAGACCACCAAAATTGGAATCCGGAAAAGGAAAGAACTCACTATGTACTTTCAAAGAACATGTCATTTACTTTCTTTTTTATTTAATTAAATGGACTGGGTCACGTCTTAAAGATAGAACACACTTCTTCTCAACCTATCTCATCTTGGAGCATTTGTATGACCTCAGATCTTCTCTGATCTCCCGAATCTCCATCCATTATCTGAATCTACTGTCATCGATTGCATTGGAATAACATCAGTGATTTCTCCCTTCTTCTTGAAATTCATCTCCTGATTTCTCTTCTTTCACGAGATATATTTGGGTGAATGTTTTTAGCATTTTTATAGTTTTATGGGGTTATAGGGTGATTCATGGTCTGAGATTCACATATATTGATATCAAGAGGCCGAGGTAGGTGGTTTGTGCCTTTCCATAGTCAGGCTTTTGAGTTATATGTGAAAAAGTTCCAAAACCTTTGTTCGTGGTATTGCATGTTTATGGTTTTAGCCCATCTATTTTCTAGATATTCCTTGTTAGCATGGATAGAGGTTATGTTTTAGTTAATTGGGTTAACTTTTTTATTCTATGGATGTTTTCCCATGTTTTTTTGAGCATTTAGTCTATCATTTCCTATTAGGAAGCTGCTTTGCTTTCCATGCGTAGTATTGTTAGGTTGGAGTAATTTTTATCTCACATACTATGATAAGCTATATACTATTTATCCATGTAGTTAATGAGGTTTACTTTGGCTACCATTATATATTTGTGCATTACTGACATACATAGGGCAGTGGGAACCAGGTGTAGTATATTATAAAGAGAATTGATGTTGAGGGATTCTACAGAGTGTCTATTTACTTTTACATTGCGAGAAAATATGGGGGATGGATGTAAGTGCTCCCTTAGTGAGTCTATATCTTTCTCAATACATTCCGTATGGGGAATTTTACGTTTAGTGCTTCCTTAGAGTGCCTATTAGTTACCAATACGAGACCACATGGGGAATTAATAATGAGTGATTCCTCAGAGAGTCTTTGCTAAAACTGAACTATTGGGGTTAGAATATGAGTAGTTCCTAGAGTGTTTCTTGTGTTTGTTTGGATGAACCAGAGGGTTTAGTCTATGAGTACTTCCAAAATTGATACCTGATTTTGAATAGTTTCTTACTTGTATATGATTGTAAATGAAATTGAATTGGAAGGCTTTTTATTATGTGTACATCCTTATATATGGCTTCATTTTGTTTATTTATTTCAGTATATATATTCACTTACTATTAGGCAGAATTCTTTGGGTGGTTTCCTACTGGGATTAGTCACATGCCTTGTTTTGGTCATGCTTTCGGGCCTAAAAATATTATATTACTACAGGTATTGATAAGGTCAAGCACCCTTCTACTTTAGGTACATGATTACTATGGAGCTGGGGTGCATGGGACCAAGCAGAGGCATGCGATGATGTAGAGCTATTTACTTTATTTTTCTTTTGTTCTAGGGTTTAGTACTGTATTCCAACATTTTGATTTGTTTGGATGCTTTCTTAGACATATGTATCATGCATCATTTTTATATGTGTGCTCTAGTTGTTATTTCTTTCGTTATTTACACATTTCATGTTTCATTGTTTCCATTATCACTATCTGTTTTTCTTCCGCTATGTTACTCTACCAATGATGGAATAATTTCCCCAATATCACACTCTAGGCCCTCACTACTAGTCAAAATCCTCGGGTATTTGGGGAAATTCACTTGAGGTAATGGGACCAATAGGGTATGGGGCACCTCTGGGTGGCTCCGGGAACTGGGAAGTTACAATGATGTATCAGAGTAAATCTTTTCTCCTTGACTTACTATTTGGAACCTATAGCCAGGAATAGGAAGTAATAAGTACATTGTAATAAGCTGTTCCCATGAGTAGCTATCCCCGTATATAGGGAAAATCCAATTTACCTCAGTTATTACAATTTTTCTGGTCTTGCAATTTTACTGTTGATTAGATTTCACCGTTTGGTTATTCACATGTTTTGTGCTATTAACATTGATAATATTGAGCTTCTATTTCTATTGAAACCCAACTAAATGTGGGTATTCGGTCTCCTGCATCATATATGAACTTGTTAGAAATCACAAGTTATGAATTTATGTCATTCCATTTAGGTTGAATTAGCGATTTCATGTTGTTTTGATAAATGTTGTGCTAGATACACATGAGGTTGTGGTAGATTCCTAGATATAATACCTTCATTTTTATAGGGCATTAAATTGTGCAAGGCTTCATTTGAATGAACCCCAATATTTTGTTCTGGAGATGTTATGGGACCTCATAGACCATAATTTCGTAGATCATTTTATTGATATTCATTGTGTATAACATGTATAAGATTCCAAGATTTTACTCATAGAAAATATGGGCCCTCACAGATCAGAATTGGCACTTTAATGTTCATTTTAGTGTTTTTCATGGTTCTGGAGTTTTTTCTAAGGCTTACTGTCCGAAAAAACCCATAATACATTCCATGTAATGATTAATATGCACTATGTGTCCTTATGTTCGAAAAGGTATTGTTTTTTATGAGTACAAGTCGTGTAATATATGTACATGTTGTGTAGTCTCTAACCATGTCACTGACTGTGTGGGAAGAGACACGGGGTTGGGAAATCTTTATGGGAACACGTCGTGTACCGGTTGTACACATCATGCGGTGGAGACCATGTGTCCACCCATGTGACTAACAACATAGATGTATAAAACATAAGTTATACACACCATGTCAAGATTGAACACACTATGTAGTGTTTCCCTTGTATCTGGCCATGTAACAAACAACATTGGGTGGTTAAATCCTTCAAGTTCACATCATGTCTATCTGAAACACGCTGTGTTGAGTGAACCATGTAACCAGTCATGTGACTGAGAACATGGGTCAGTGAAGTTCACCTAGTACATTCAGTGTCTCGCACTGACATGCCATCTAGCCTAGTTCTATTGAAACTATATGGATTAGCCATATATAATAACCTTGGAAGGGGAAGTGGATTCATGTATGTGTCATGTGTTCGGGAAACACGCCTTGTATATGGGGTGTCACACAACTTTGGTTGGCGGAATTACTTGCCCATGTGACGGTTTAAGGGAACAAGTCGTGTAGTTGTCATACATGATGTGTGTCCATGTTTTAAAAAACATGAATGCTTTATTTCTCATATTCCATTATTAAACATATATGTTTCAGTCACTATTAATCTTGATCTAAGGTGTGCGCTATACCTTGCAGAGTCATGCCTCTGATACATCCTCCAGTTGTACACCAGTTATAGGGTACTATTAAAAAACTACACATGGATGTTCAAGGATAACCAGGAGATCCTCTGGTAGTGCCAGTCTTGGAACTATCCTTCATACTAGACACAGGTTCTGATGCATAGTTCTGAGATGTATTTATGAGATTCATGTGGACTTTCTGTGGAGTACCACATTTTTTCCATTTTATGGCAGAGTTGACGTGAGTTTTCCAGGAGCAGCATCCTCCCACCTTCACAGGGGAATGAGGAACATAGGTTGTAGAGTCCTGGTTAGAATACATTCTCTCTATATTAGAGTATCTAGGGACTCCCCCAAATATGAGGGTGAAGCTCTCTAGGTATATGATATGGGACTCTGCCAAGAGATGGTGGGATGTGATCTCAAAGGCTAGATGATAGCTATTTATGGAATGGGATGAGTTCCACAATGCCTTCTATGACTACATATACCTGGAGATTTGAGGTCCAATAAATCCCGAGATTTCATGAGTCTAAAGCAGGGTGCTATATCAGTCATGAAGTATTCATCTTGCATCATTGGGCTGCAACATTTCACGCCTATTCCAGGAGGTGATGAGTTATCGTTGGAAAATAAGTTTGAGGATGGTCTGAGCCATGACATCTAATCTCAAGTGAACATATTCAAGAAGACATCCATCACATCTATAGTCAACCAGGTTATAATCACAGAGCACAATCTAAGGGATTCTAGATTGGTCAGCGAGGGCAGTTCGACATCTGGAGTTGGTATCCAACCTACAGATAGCTGGAAGCACCACATGGATTCTATGTGAGGGGATCTGAGGTGGCGAGACACTTCTTTTGTTAACCAGGTCGTGTGCTACCAGTGTAGGAAGAGTGGGTATACGAGGACACATTTCCTAGGAGACCATGTGGAGTGCCGATATTTTGGAAATATGGGGATCCATTAGTGTCACTATCAGTTTTATTCAGTGGAAGCTGGTGACAACAGTTCTTCTATGACTCTTCATTCAGGAGAACCACCACCAGTATCTCACATGTCTAGGAACTGGAGTTCTTCCGACCATTCAGGCTGAGGTGGAGGCTGTGATCATGGTATCCATTCACCAGGCTTTCTGTGACAATAGGTTGGATCATCTCAAGGTGGTCAGGCAGGGTCATAGGGCCACGATATAGGTTACACATTTGCAGTGGAGTAAACCCACCAATAGTAGAATCCCGGACCCTCTACAGTTTGAGGTATGATTCTTGTTGCCTCAGTTTTAGATTCCTCTCTTTTCATTATAGGGTATTCACATAGATTTATATTTGTTGTATTTGTGGAGATCCTTGGGCTCTGTATCATTTCTTATGTTGATATCTTGACATTAGACATTTCATTGGGGATAGGAATGACTAGTGTACGTTGGTGTAAGGAGTTACCTCTTGAGGTTGGTGGGTGACACATCTTATGGGACCTCTATCTCTTAGAGATGATAACATATAATTCCATTCTTAGAATGTAATAGTTAGTTCCCTTCTATGAAATTGTCGATTTCTATCTTCATATGTTGAGATTCACATCACTTGGGGCATATTGTTTCTTCAAAAGGGTGAGTGGGATGTCCAAGAGAGTAGAGCCAGACCCTATCATCATGGGTTGGGAGGAATTACATTCTAGATTACTAGTCTATATCTTGATTAAAAGGGGACTTTATAGATGGTCCTTCCTCCAAAGGTGGATCGTTTCAGTTATGTATTTCTATAATACTTTTCATGTTTGCCTCTAGATCAAGAGGTGTAATTCTCTCTTGAGCTTGTGATTGTTGCGGCACTGGTGTCCTGTCATCCTTATAGGATGGCGACACCAGTGTTACAGGAGCTAAAGAAGTAGTTAGAGGAGTTGTAGGGAAAGGTCTTCATCTAACCCAGTACTTCTACTTGGGGTTCACCTATCCGTTTTGTGAAGAAGGATAATGGCACCCTCTGACTTTGGGTGGATTATTAGAAGTTGAACTAGTTGATGGTCATGAACCGATATCCCTTTCCAACGATTGATGATCTTTTTGATCAACATTGAATACCCCAGGTGTTCTCGAAGATTGAATTGAGGCCCGATTACCATCATTTGTGTATTAGACCATCATCTGTACCTCTAATAGACTTTCGAAGCATGTATTGTCTATACGATTATGTTTTTATTCCATTTGGCCTCACAAATGTGCATGTAGTTTTCATGGAATTGATGAACCAAGTGTTCCATAAATACTTGGAATCTTTCATGGTGGTCATCATGGATGATATCTTGGTGTACTCTCATAGTCGACACGACCACTCCACACATCCCTAAATAATTATGATTAAACTGAGAGGGCATCAGTTATACGCTATGCTCTCAAAATTATACTTTTGGATGGACCAAATGCACTTCCTGGGTCATGTTATCTCAAAGTCTGAAGTATCAGTAGACCCAGAGAATGTGAGAGTAGTAGTTTCCTTGTAGTAGCTGAAAAATGTCTTTGAGGTGCAGTGTTTTCTAGGGTGGCTAGATACTACAAACACTTCATACAGAACATTTCATGGTTGGAGTGACACTGACGGGCCTAACTAAGAAGGGTGAAATGTACTTGTGGTTAGACACTTTTGATTCATCCAATCAGGATCTAAAACATAGGTTTACTTCAGCACCGATATTATTATTTCCAGAGCCTACAAAGATCTATACAGTTTACTATGATGCTTCAGATATCAAGCTAGGTTCAGACCTTATGTATGGAGAAGGTGTCGTTGCATATGAGTCTCAGTTGTTGAAACCACACGAGTGGAATTACCCGACACACGATCTTGAGTTGGTTACAGTTTTTCATGATTTACGATGTTGGAGGCGTTATCTTCTAGGAGAGAATTTTGTGGTTTTTGCTAACCACAAAATTCTCAAGTATATCTTCACTCAGTGAAATCTGAATCTGAGACTGTGAAAGAGGGTTTTTATTAACTTCAGTACATTTACTTAGATCTTTAATACATGCCTAGGAAAGGAAAAACTATGGCTGATTTGTTGAGTAGGAGGACTCAGATACAGGAAATTCAGGAGTCCAGTAGTAAGTTGCAGCTTATCACCTGGTTCTCTGAGATGCATTTAGAGATGCATGACCAATAGGTTCATACATTCCATTATTTTATATTTGTTACCTCAACTCAACATGATTGGGAGAGAAGAAGGTAGTTATCAGATCTCGAAGGCCTAGTCCTACGAGAGAGTATGTTAGGAGAAGACCCTATTCCTCGATGGACCGCAGGAAAGGATGAGATCCCGAATTTTCATGGGAATTTATGGGTGTCAACAGACATACGTGAGGAGATAATGTTGGACTTTCATTCCTCAGTTTGGACAGTTCATCCTGGTGTTACCAAAATGTAACACGATCTACACCATCAGTATTGGTGTCTAGGTGTGAAGAGAGATGTTGCTGGTTTCGTTATGAGGTGTTCCACCTATCAACATGTGATGTTGGAGGATCAGTAACCAGAAGGGATTCTATAGTAGTTACCCTTTCCCAAGAGGAAGTGTAATATTGTTGTGATGGTCTTCATGACAGGTTTACCGCAGTCTCCTTGAGGGAATGATGTAGTTTGTGTATTCATTGATAGACTCACGATGGTTTCTCATGTCTTTGTGATCATGGAGACCACCAATGTTGATGAGATGGAAAGGTTGTACATCTGATATATTGTAAATTTACTTGGAGTTACGCACACCATTGATTCCAACAGGGACACCTGTTTTACTTTTCCGGTCTCACGGGACTTCAGAGGGCTTTTGGTACAAAGGTACTTCTGAGCACAAATATTTTTCCTCAGACAGATGGCCAGTATGAGCATACGATTCAGGTAATCCGTGAAGAATGCATCCCGGATTTTGGATATTTTTGGTAGAATCACATACCTTTTGTGGAGTTAGCCTACAATAATATTTTTCAAGAAACTCGTATAATGGATCCTTTTGAAGACTTTTATAGTAGGCCATCCCGAGCACCCTTGGGCTGGCTAGGGGTAGAAGATGCAGCTATGATGGGTCCTCGTCTTGTCCAGGAGACCACATAAGAGATAGAGTTGATTTAGAAGAGGATTGATACAACACAGTCACAATAGAAGTATTATTCTGATCAATGGAGACAGCCTTTGGAGTTCGAGGTCAGAGATCAGATTTTCTACGTGTCACACTATGGTTGGGACACAGGAAGATTAAGAGATAGGTTATGCATTCTATGATGTATTTCAAACCATTTGAGGTGTTGTAGACTGTTTGGCTTGTTGCCTATTGATTGCAGTTACCTCAGAGGTACCAGGATATACATGATGTCTTCAATGTTTCCCAGCTTCGATCTTACTTCTAAGTCTCATCTCTTGTTTTCAACCTGAGGACGTTGATTAATAGGTTAGTGCATCTTTTGAGGAGAATCCACTCCTAATTGTTGACTGAAGATCAAATGATCTTCATGGATGGTATGTTCCTCCAGTTTGAGTTCTATGGAAGCACATGTGAGTACAATGCGAGACTTGTTAGAGGGTGTCTGGTGTTTGATCGTAGTGGCTTGAGCTATTGAAAGTTTCTTCCTCTACGCCACCTTTCTAGGGAAATTTTAGGATGAAATTCTATATTGGGTGATGTTTTTAGGAACACAGATATTCTTTTCATGTATGTACTTCTTTTCTAGTTGTCTTTGATAAAAAGGGGAGTTTTGGAAATTTAAGGAGTGCACACCATTTAGTTATAAATATACACTGTGTACTCGATTTCTATAGGTGACTGTGAACTAACTGTGTAATGGCTGAGTACATGGACATGTTTAGTGACCTGGAGACCACATAAAGAGGTGGCCAGAAAAGGCATGTACACACCTTTCAATTTTATAGAACATGATGTGTACTTTAATTTTATTTTATTAAACATACTAGGGTCACATCTGATAGACATAAGGCTCTTCTTCTCAACATATCTCATCCAGGAGAATCTATACGGTTGGGATCTTCTATGATCACACAACGATCCATTTGTTCTATGAATCTTCGTAGGCTGATTGAGTTGGAATTGCATTAGTGAGTTCTCCCTTCTTCTCTAACATTGTCTCCTGATTTCTCATTTTTCACATGTTATCGTTGGTTCATCTTTTTTTGTATATCTACATAATTATAGGGTTATTCAAGTCATGATATTCACATATATTGATCTCATTATGCCGAGGTAGGTGGTTTGTATCGTTTTAAAGTTAATTTTTTATTTATATGTGAAAAAGTGACCAATACCCTCGTTCGTGGTATTGCGTGTTTATGGATTTTTCCCATATATTTTCCTACAATGCATTGTTTGTATGGATAGAGGTTAACTGTTTGTGAATAGGGTTAAATTTTATATGATATGGATGTTTGTACCCTATTTTCATGTTTTGACCATTTGGTATAGCTTTTCCAGTTAGGATACTTCTTTTCTTTCCATCCCTATTATTGTTAGTATGGAGTAATTGTTATCTTACATGCTATTATATGGTGTATATTGTTTAGAAATGTAGTTCTTTAGTTTTACATGGGATTCCAATATATCGTTGTTCATGATTGACTTACATAGGGCTGTGAGAACCTGGTGTAACAGACCATAGAGAGAATTGACGTTGAGGGATTTTCCAAAGTGTCTATTTACTTTTACATTGTGAGACAATAGTTGGGGTGGACATAAGTTATCACTCATAGTGTCTATAGTTTCCCTGATACGGGCCACAATGGGAATTAGATGTTGAGTGCTTCCTCAGAGTGCCTATTTGTTTCCAATATGAGATCACATGGGGAATTTATTGTGAGTCCTTCCTCAGGGAGTCTTTACTAAAGCTGAACAAGAGGGGTTAGACTATGAGTACATCCCAGAGGGTTTCATTTGTTAGTTTGGTTGAATCAGATGGGTCCGGCTTTGAGTACTTCATAAAGGGTTACCTTCTTTTGATTAGCTTCTCACATGATATAAGAAAATGATTGATATTGAATTTTTAGGATTATTAATAAGTGTACTTCCGTGTTTACTGCTTAATTTTTTTATTGCCTTCCATATATATTCAATGACTGTTTGGCATAGATTATTGGGTTTTTTCCTATTTGTATTAGTCTCACACACTATTTGGGTCATGATTTTGGGTTCGAACTAATTATATTACTTCAGGTATAGATAAGGGAAAGCACCCTTGTACTTCATGTACATGATTGGTGTGGAGCTGGGGAGAATGGTACCAAGCTGAGGCTTGCGATGTTGTAAAGATGTTTACTAGATTTTTCTTTTGTATATGGGTTTAGTACTATATTGTAGCATTGAGATTTATTTGGATATATTCCTAGACATATGTATCATGAGTCATATATATATCTGTGCTGCAGTTCTTTATTAGTTTTATTGTATGTTTATTACATGTTTCACTACATCCGTTATTACTATATATTTTACTTCCACAGTGTTACACTGCCAATGAAAGAATTGTTTCCTCACTATCAATCCCATGGCCCTCACTGCTAGTTGGCAGCCTCTGGCATTCGGGGAAATGCGTTTGTGGCCATGTTACCAATCAGGTACAGGGAACCTCTTGGCGGCTCTCGAAACCAGAAAATTAAACATATATAATCCCCATATTCTTTATATCAAATGATATTAATATAGGAACAGAAATATGAAATATAATTATATATGAAAAGCCACTATGACTTTATAGTGACAAAAAAAGTGTTTTATATATTTCCAGGAATCCAGTTCAACACTCTAAATCTATTTACATTGTTCTTTGGAATCATTTAATCAAATATAATGATGAATAATGTGAATTAAAATATTATTTTTGAGATAATTCATATAGAAAATAATAATTATTTATATTGTGAAGACATAGTTGGAAGAATTTTGACATAATACTTTTTCTATGAAGGTTGAAATTCTCAAAAAGATTAGGATTGTTCACTAATTTTTTTATTTGAATCTATGGATGATATTCAACTGGTTATAATTTTTAAAATGGGTAATGGATGTGAGATATGGATATCTATATTGAGGAGGAGTTCTTTTATGTCACTTTCAAACAATTGATGTCGATGAGGTATAAAATTATATTAAAACCCGACCTTATATTGTAGTGTGGTGAAAGAATATTCCTATGTTATGATGGATGTGATTTTATTATTATTAAAATATTTTTTGAGTTTGGAAATATATCATTATTTATTTTGAATAGTTTAATGATGCTTTCAAAAAATAAAAAAGGATGATATTTAAGTGTCCTATGAGTTGATGTTGGTTTTCAATTTTTTCCAATATTGTTTCGGAATCATTAGAGGCGATTGATGTGGTGATTAGATATATGATTAATATTTTTTAATATTTTTTATATGAAATATGATTAATTGAATATGTTATTTAAGAGTTTGATTTGTTTTTGAATTCATGTGTTGGAATTTGAATATTTAGCAATATAATGTATCTTAGAGTACTTTTAGAAGATATTATGATCATCAAACAAGAAATTTAGTGAACTTGGTAATTAAATTGGTCATTGAATAAGAGTATTGAGTCACACTTATGATATTTATGCCAGTTATAAGAAATTTGGAAATGTAGAAGTATTATCCTCTACATAAGTGAAGTTTTTCGTGAGGGTGATTTATTTGATGTATGAAATTCTGGATTGACACCCATTATAATATTATGTTCTATGTAAATTATATGTGAAACATATCGAAGAATTATTTATACATATAATATTTTTTCCACATAATTTATTTCTGATAGATATTTTCGTTTGTAAAAATTTATGTTATCTGAATCAGAACATTATGGGGAATAAATAAAATGGAATGCATGATATGTTTATTCAAGATAAAAAATTTTAAAAAGTTATTTAAGAAACAAGAAGAAGATATGATCCCCAAATCAAAAATATCGATGCTTTCATCTAATAAAAATGAATGAGGTACGTCTCAATGATGATGATATTTTACATATTCTATTCCATATATTAACAAAGATATATCTATGGGATGATGATTTATATAGATTCCATTTCAAAAATCATTGGAAAATATTTTAGTGATTAATGATTATTTTTTATCAAATGAAATGTATTTTAGATATGAGTTTATATAATATTATTTTTCAAAAAAGTGTTGTTTCGTTGTTGTGTTGTTGAATAAAGAGAATTGAAAAGTGATGTCAATTTCTATTTTTAATGTAATAATTGATTTTATCTTTGATCGTGTGTTTTGTGACATTTGAATAGAGTTTTTAGTGAATATTAAGTATAAATGGGTTTATTGATATCATAATATAGAGATAATCTCTAATTTTTTTTCATAATGATATATATAATATTGAGTTTTTTATGTAGTATATTGATAATAAATACTTTGATTCGTGAGAAAAAACATGTTTCATAATTTTTCATTTGGGTATGTTTTTTTATTAGAGGAATTTAATTATATTAAACTAATAAATTTTATAGTATTGGAGGAAAAAAAATATTGTATGTGAAGGAATAATAAAATATCTATATTGGTGAATAAAATTATAGACATGATACTACATTTAAGGATAATACGATGATAAGAATATAGAGGCTATAATTGAGGTTGATATCATCTAATTATCTTTTTTTTTTTATCGTGTTCACATTTCGGAGTTTGATAAGAGAATCTCAGCCGACCAACAAAGAGTTCTATGAGCAAGGAGTTGAGTAATCCAAACTCTTCAGAGTCTAGTAAACATGCCATTATTAAAAATAACATTCTTTAGAAAAATATTGTAAATTCACCAAAAACTAAATATAATTTGATTATTCCATAATGGAATTATATTTCATAAAATTGAGATTTCAAATATTACAAATTTTTCTAAAAGGGTCATATAATACAATGATATGTAATTTCTTAAAAAATCAATTTTCCTTATTATGAAGGATTACATTTATAATTATCTCCATTTATTAATTATTATATTCTTTATATTTAATTATTTTAATTTCTAGAAATATACTTTTTAATTAATTATTCTTTCAATTATGTGGAATTTTGCTTTTATATATGTAATCATGAAAACAGCTTTAGTGCAATGAACTATATACCGTATGATTACAATGCTATTTAAATGAACTTTTTTTCTTTTAAAAACTACTTTATCAATATTTTTTACTTATTTAAGATAATAATTGAATATATATAAGAGTAATTAAATATTAAAAATAATAAATAAATATTTAATAATTCCATTTCATTATAAAATATTTTACATAATTGTTAATGTTTTTTGAAAAATAATATATATAAATATATGTAGAATATGATAATACCATAATTGAAATAAAAAATATTATGTAAAAAATCATGATAAATTATTAGTTTATTATATAAATGATACATATAATTTCATCATATGTATCACATATAATGTTTTATGATATTACATTGATTAGTTTATATTTTTCTGAACATGAAAATATGTATCATACTTTGTTAACAATTGTATAATAATGAATAAATTACCAATAAAATGAATCATATAGTTAATGTATTTATAAAACTATATATATTAAAATAATTGTAAATAGAGTGGAAGATATATTACAAAACTACATTAATATATATAATTCACTTACAATTGAATTTATAATTTGATAAAAAGCATGAAAATGAAATAACGTAGGGGATATGAATGACTATAAATATATTTTTCAATATTTTTAAAAGCAAATAAACTCAATTATAAATAAAATTTATCATTTCAGAAAAAATATTTTCATAGGAAATTGGGTATCTTATAACATTGTTGTAGAGATATATTTTGGATTTTAATGAATTTATGTAACAACCCCAACCCCAGTAGACCAAAGTTTGTTCTTATATTATTATATTAAAATAAAACAGAAGCAATCACATTCCAAAGGACAGAATATATTAATAGTTTTTATGAACAAGATATATATATTTATTATTGTAATTTTACATTGGAAATAAAATAAGAAGGCATAATTAGATATATCATTTTGCATCATTTAATTAATTTTATGATTCCTTCTTCATTTCCTAGGGAAAAGAAACAAAATAAAGGATGATATGAAAATATTGGTAAGGGTTACATAAAATGGAATCAATCAAATTAATTAAGGAATAATCAATAATGATTTATAAATAATCGAAAAAACATTCCACTTAATGAACAGATTATGCATCAAATGCCTCTATGGACAAAATCAATGAAAATATCACATTGATAATATTAAATAAATTCTCATCATATGATGTTATTGATATTGGGATTCATGGTATTATACATCATGATATCCATACTATCATGAACTTACGATAAGATAGTTTAATCTATGGGTATGTATACAAAAAAACCATTTAATGTCAGCTTACTGATTTTTCTCATCAGACCTGTTGATGTATCAAAGATATATATAATTCAAGTACCCACCCACACTTCCAATGCATTCCACATTTATATAATGATAAATTTAATTCATGATAATTATTTCTTATCAATAAAAATATTTATAGAGTATAGAATATAAAATATCAATATTTTTTCTTTCAATTAAATACATTTCAATGTGATACACCATATTATAAATTGTATATAGATATGGAAATAATAAAATCGATGATAAGGGGAAAGAGGATACTTAAGTAAAATAATTTTTTTAATGATCATGAGAAAATTAATGTTTCAAGAGAAATATAATAACAGAATAATTAATTTTAGATAAAGATGAACTTCAATTCATCAGAAATAAAAGTTTTGAAATAAATTCATGTTATTCGGAGAATAAAATAAAATAAACGAGACAAATTTCTCAAATTATATTTAGTGACTTATAAATATAATATAATAATCAAAAAATAGTATAATATTTATATAAGTGGGTAGTTCTATAAATGTTGTATGGGCTAAAAACAATCATTTAGAATTTTTGAAAAAAAGTTGAAAATTAAATCATTTATGAAATAAATTTGAAAAATTACTTTTATAAAACATATAAAGGTAATTGTTAGATAAAATATAATTCATGATTCATTAAATTAAATTAAAATTACTTTTTAAAGTAATTTTGAAAAATATAGACAGTGATAGAAAATATACGTGATCAAGAAGAGAAATAAGACCATCTTTTCTTTCAAACATTCTTATTGAAATGGTAACTTTAATTTAGAAATTAATCATAATTAATGAATACATATTAATGAAAAATAACTAAAATGATAAATATACAAATGACATACAAATAAATATGTTCATATTACACAATATGCATCGATAAAGTAAAAATTGAGAGTAAATCCCTTACACTAGATTAGACTCATCACATTCATAATTTACATTCCTAAATAAATAACTTACATTAATTATTTAATATATGAAGAAATTTATTCATTTTTATTATTATTTTTATTTTATATATTATGTTGTTATATTTATTTAATTAATCAATTAAGTTCACATCAAATGTTTTGGCGATGTTTAGTTCATATATCCGAAATGGAAATGGTAGTTTGAGTTTGGTAAAAGATTCCATTATTCCATCATCTATATAATAATAATAATTAAAAAAAATTAATATTTACACATGAATTATAATTTTTAAATCAATAAATAATATTGGTTATTAAAATAAACTGTGTTATAAGCATAGAGATAGAATGTCGTAAGTACACATGTGCAATGTTTTATATTTCTCAATGATTTGATGAAAATAATGTATAAATAATTTTATCATAATAGGCTGATAAATATATCTAAAATGTAATCTTATTTATTCAGTTAATTTTTTATAATAAATCCATGTTATGAAGTTGTGAAAAATGAATGTCATTGATTTATAGATGTTGTATTCCACACATATACATGATAAGCATTATATTTTTTTTCAATTATTAGAAAAGTAAGAAATATATGATATGTTTCTTTTAAATAGTTTTAAATATTTAATTAATATAATATATATTCACTAAATACATAACTATAATAATCCATTAGTGTAAGTGATGGAAATTCATTTACATAGTTTGGTTAAGAGGTAATCCTCCGCACACATGGACGATGGGTTCATTTACCATTTGATGGAATATGAGATGTATGTTGGTACTATTATTTTAATAATAAAATCTCATTATATATTATATAAAAATGTTATTATATTTTCATGGTTTAATAATATCTTAATGAGGTGGATGAAGAAATAAAACAAAAAAAGAACACGATTAAGAATGATACCTCTTATTTATGGAACCTCTTTAGGATTATACATAAAGACATCCAAGATTGGATTTATGATTAAAAAGGGGCCTATAGGATATGTCATGTGATGTATGAATGGTATTTGGGTATGTATTTTCTGAATAAAATGTATTTCTATGTGATATGGAAATAAGGGAGGAGGTGACCTTTTATAAGATAGGGGAGAGATACATTTTGAATTTTTAAAGTTATAAATTAATATAAAATAAAATTCAAGCTAAAATCTATTAAAAATGATATTATATTTTTTAATCTTTGTGTATGGATAAAAATAATATCACCAAATAAAAGATTTTACATTTGTTGGTATTTTTTACTGTAATCTCTATGTTTTAACCCCCATCAACCCTTTTGACTTTTATCACATTATTAATGTTTTCATCCATTTAAGGAAAAATAATGTATCATTAAAATGAAAAATGACCCAAAAATGGGGCATGGGTGATGTGTTTATTCATATACCATTATTTTGTACAAATATAATATTTTAATAAATTTTATATCATTCATTAAAAAAATTATTATAAAATATTTTTAGTGTCATTTTCAAGAGTAGTCATTTAATTTTACATTAAACATTTAAAAATAAAAATAAAATAGAAATATAGTATTCTAAAACACCCTAAATGTTCATAAAAATCTATGAAATTAATGACACATATTAATTATTTAAAATAATAATAGTATTAGTTTTTTTAATGTCATTTATTTTTTTATTTAACTAATTAAATAAATACAATGTGGTAATTTTTCAATAATTTATGTTAATTATTTCATAATCAAAACTAATAAATCAAATAAGATAATAATTTATTAAATTAATAATTATAACTAAATATAATTTGTATTTATCATTGTCATAATATTTCATATATATCTTAATATGAAAAGTGATATTTTTATCTTTATCTATGACATAATTAATATAAAGGTAAAAATAATATCAACATGGAAGAAATATACTATCATTGATTCATAAATGTCTATAGAAAAAATATATTTCTATAATGAAATTAAGGCATGTTTTATTTGGTTTTGTAATGCCGTATCACATTATTTTTTACATTAATCTCACATTTCACCTTTACAAAAGAGACAATAATTTACTAAGTTTACTATTATAATGATCATAAAAAATGGGCCTATTAACCAAATTTTCATTGCAAAATTATAAATATGGAATACCTTTATCAAGACAGAATTTCTATATTTCTAATAAATTAATTCAACATTAAAATGAAAAATGTAACAAGATTTTCTTTCCAAAATGACTTTTTAAGTATAAACATGTTTTTAAAATAAATTAAATCAATAAATTAGTTCTAATGATGTTAATTAGATTAATAAAAATACAAATGAAACTATTTTTTTACTTTATAACCATTTTTAATTAAAAAAATTATAATTAATTATGGAAACAAGAATATAGTTTTCAATAAAAAAAATATTTTTAACTATTAATTGGAAATTAAATCATTCTAAATAAATTTCGAAAAATCTAAAATAAAGTAATTTTGGATTATATTATTTTAAAAATAAATTTAATTTTATCCAAAAATGTGATAAATGATTAAAAAATTATTATATATTTTCTAAAATAAATAAATAGTAATAATTTTAATAAAAATATATTTTAATGAATAAAATGTATTTATTAAAATCACATAATTTTTTTAATTTTTTATAATTAATAAATAAATATTTATTTACTATTGAATTATTAAATATTTCATAATGTGATTATTAAGATTCATTTCCACTAATTGAATGGGTTGTCTATAATATTCTTATTAATACAATAATATTTCTTTGTTCGTTTAGGCTTAGTGTTGTGTGTTTTATACTCTATCAAAAATAGTGTTATTTTAAAATATCTGGGTGTTATATTTTCACACTATAATAAATTAAATTATTAAAATTAAAACTTATGATTAGAATTCAAAGGTCAGACACTGGAAAATTAATTTGTTGGAAACACACATTGAAAAATGGTTAATTAAACATTCTCTTAAAAAGTGGGAATGGAAAATATGAAGGTATTAAAAAATAACCAAATAAAAGGCTTCCAAATTTTAGAACATTATTGGGATGGTAAAATGTAGAAATTGGTGTAAAAATTATATCTAAAGTACAAATATTGAGTGATAGATAAATTTGTTAAGTTAAAGTTAATGGAAAACTGTCTATAAATCTGTGATGGGTAAATATAGAATTAATTTATAAGAAATATTCCTAATAGGATAGAACATTGTTTGATGATAATTTTCCTATATTTGAGGAAATAAATTACCATCTAGAGTAAGAACATTAGGCAGTATACATTATTAAATAGTATATTTCAATCCTGTAATAAATTTCTACCAAAATATCACCCTTTATCTGTATAATGAGTATTCAAAATGATTTTTTATACTTAAACGAATAAATAAACAAATAATAGATCAAATTATACAGAAAAGAATAATAAAAAATTCCACCAATGTATAAATTTTTACAAAAATTGAAATTGTTACCACAATGTAAGATAATTTCTCAATTTTAAAATTCATTATATGAAGAAATACAAAATTTATCCATATATATTCCATAAAAAACATAGAATGTTAAAGATATATTTGTAAAAAAAATTAATAACCCTACATCCCAATTGACATTAGTAATATAAATATCAAAGATTTGTTAACCACAATATATATCTCATAGATTTTAAATTATATTCCAAAAATTCAATTACATTATTCCCATATAATCATTCATGATAGACCGTTCGTTATAACTAGAGGTTACTTATACATAAACCCAATTAATCAACAAAACAATATCATTAATCACCATGAGAAATAAATTTATAATCTTATAGTGATGGGAATCTCACCTAAATATCCTAAATTAAATTTAGACACTAATTATGAAAGGTAATAATTATATTGGTGATAAATTTATCCAATAATATCACATAGTAAATAAATCGCTTTTTAACCATCATGACTATCCATATCTAACTATTCAATAGACCATAATCAACATAACATAAAATCATATACAGACATAAAGCAATATTCAATCCTTAAAATAGAAGTCTCAACAAAACCTAGTAAAAGATTCAACTCATCTAAATATCGCATCAAATAAAACCTCAAAAAGTGTATCTAATACATTGAACATAAGGAATCCTTAAACATATATTCTTTTTATGAGATCCATAAATGATAATTTATCATTATTTGATAAAAATATTCTTCTAAAGAATAATAAAATCTGTAATGACTATATCTATATATATAAAAACCATCATCAAGGATGACATAAAATAAATTATTTTAAATAAGTAAATATTATAAAGAATAAAATAATATCCCACTACTTATTCAATTAAAATCATAGAATTATCACTAAATCAAATTTCTTGGTTTTCATAATTATTAAAAATTTGTTTTTAAATAAATTATAAAGATCTAATCTGAAATAATCCATAGATGTTTCAAGATTATTATATCCCAAATAACATTTATATACAACTCCAAGAACATATTTATCATACCCAATATATAAACATTTAAATCCTTGTAATATAATTATTTTCATTGAATAATATCATCTCT
Organism: Viscum album; assembly: GCA_963277665.1. Lineage (NCBI taxonomy): Eukaryota > Viridiplantae > Streptophyta > Magnoliopsida > Santalales > Viscaceae > Viscum > Viscum album. The sequence goes on along the minus strand of OY728141.1, from coordinate 439,430,885 downwards.
GGTCTAGGAGTTTACTTTTCTAGGCCACTTGCCCAGATAATTCCCACATTACCTACACATAATATATTGAACATTAAGTGGTATCATTGGATGTTCCTCATAAACCTCCCAAAAACTATTCAATTTTCGTTAATGATTCATTTATATGTGCCCTTACATTCTACACAAAAATATTTTCATGTTGATTTGAGAAATTTTATGGGCTGTCTCATTCCTCAAAATGCAAAATAATAGAAATTGACATTTCATTCTACCATGGTCTCTACCACCCCTGCTCTTGGTGAAATCTACACTTATTTTACTCATTGATTCGAACAGTTGTTCAAGGTGGATGTTATTAATAAAATTTAATGATAATAGATTAGGTATTATTATAATATCATTGACTGCAATCATCATCGAATTTGATTTCTAATAATTTCTTCTTTGTCCATCACATCCAATGCAGATGTGATTCTTATAAGTTCCACACATTAACTAAAACCAAAATTAATATAATGAAAAATAATAATCATCGTGTTAATAGAAAAATCCAAACAAATAAAAACATTACAATGTTATATAAATCATATTCTTAACCACAAATTCATTATTAGGTTAATTCAACATAATATATATTTTCTTAAATCTAGTTCTGAAGGATTGTACAAGACATACTTTAAAACCAACAATAACTACCCCATCAACCCATATTTTATGGTTTCTTTACTAAATATCCATAAGATACAAATTGTTACCTACAAATTGACTTAATATGTTAATAGTATTTAAGTACATGATAAATTAATTCTTTTCAATTTAAAGTATGAATAAAACCATAAAACATAATTATATAAATATTTCAATATGATTAATCTAATTAAAATATTCCATCTTCAAAATAAGGGAATGGAAAATAGATAAATGGGGTGATCAAATTTTTAATAATGGTAACATATAATGTAACTATCATGAGTAAATAATTCATAATGGACATTTTAAGGAGAATAATTGAAATCTCATGCCACATAATTAGTAACTTTATCACAGAATTCAACTATTGATAATATGAATGTAAAGATAATATGTATTCTTTTAAATAAATCATCATGTATGTAATTAACTTATATATAATGTCATGATTTCATAAATATTGATATTTAAACCCTCATGGCCTTGTGCAAAGACAATTTAATAGATGGGTATGTATACACTAGATGCCCATTTACTGATAGCTTACAGATTGGTTTAATGAGACCAATTATTAGTTGAAGGGGGTATATAATTATGGGCTCCAACCATTAATGCATATCAAATTGAATACTTAAATACTTAATTATTTATTTATTTTATTAACAATAAACCTTATCAATATATAACCATTTCGAGGAATGATTACGAAATGAAAAAATTTCCCCAATCAAGGAAATACATTTCAATATAAAAAACCATATATAGAAAAAGTTTAATATTTTCGATATATGTATTTATTTTGGTACCAAGAATATGAATATTTATGGTAAATTTAAGGATTAATGATAATGAGAAGGTAAAATAAGAAAGGGAATATTGATAACAAAAAAATTAATAAGAGAAAAACGCGAACATAGATTCCACTAAAATATAAATTTAAAAATTAATTTAATTTTGTGAATAAAATAAAATGGATGATTAAATAATACTCAAAATATTCTTCTTTGTAATTATTTTGAAATATTATAAAATAATATAAATTTTATAAATATTTATGTTAGCTAGAATGTTTGTAAAAACAATATATGTCAAAAATAAATTCCTTTTGACCTTTTTTTGGAATTTTATAAAATGAGTTCTTTTAGGAAGAAATTTAGAAGTAATTCATTAAAAAAATATAAAAATTTATGTCTAAAATAAAATACCCTTTATAAATAATTTGAGTAAATAAAAAATACTATAATAATAAATTTTAAATAATATTAATTTGAAAGGAAAATATACCCAATCAAAATGATAAATGAAATTGAATTTTATTTTAATCAATATTTTTGAAACAATAAATTGAATTGAATCATTAATCATCTGGAATAAATAGATATTCATGTTCAATAAATCAAATTGGAAATATATTCACCACTAAAAATTAAATGGGTGAATATTAAAAAATATTTCTTAATGGAGTTGAAAAATAGATAAAATACATTACTTCAGGTTGGAATCTCCACATATGTTTTTAATTTACATAATAATGAAATATTTTTAACTAATAACTAACTTTTGAAACTATTAAAAGTTCATTATTTATTTTATTTCCATTATAACATTGTGATGTTTTTTCTTATTTAAATAAGTTCACATTGATGTTTTGATGATATTCGGTTCATACATCCAGAAATGGATTCAAGAGGTTGTCTATGGTAAATGAATACATCTTTCCATAATTACATTAATTATTATAGTGAAGTAATATTAAATTTTAAAAATAAAAAATACTTTTAAATGAGATAAATAATGAAGGTTATGATAAATTAACTATGTTACAATCATGGATACAATAGGTTGTACACATGCTTGGATAACATTTTCAAATTTTCAATGATTCTGATGGAAGGAAGAGAACAGTTATTTTATATTTACAAGATTATAATTATATCATAAATACCATAATAATTATTTAAGTATACATATATATAATATCTATGCAATTCAGTGGTGAAAAATAAATCACATCAGTTCATGGATGTGATAGTCTAGACATACGTACAATTGATGTTATCATATTTTAATGAACAGAAAGAGAAGAAAATTTATGATATATTATGTTTATAAAATGTTAAATATTTTACGAATATCATTTATATTTATTAAATACATCATCATAACAAGCTGTGAGGGACAATAATGGGAATAAAATTACATCAATTTGCGGGGCAGTGGTCGTTCGTACAAATAAATGATGGTTTCATTTCTCATTTGATGGAAGATGAGATGTATGTAAAATAGAAAATTATAGTATTTATACATAATTATATTTGAAATAATAATGATTTCATACAAGTTTGTTAGAAAAATATTTGATGGATTTGTAATTACAAATAAAACTAAAAATAATCGGTTAGGAATTATACGTCTTTATTAAGTAACCCATTTATGTTGATACCTAAAGCCTTCCTAGATTAGAATTATGATATAAAAGGCATATAATATTTGTGATGGGAATCAAGGACAAAATTTGTTCTCTGAATTAATGGACCAAATTGTTTTGGTTGTTTGAATAAAAGAGGATATGATCTGGCCTTTTATAAGGGGAGGGTCTCGATTTTAATTTCTTAAGGTATGCAATTAATATAAAATAATTTTCATATAAAATGAATCAAAAATGAAATAACTAGAATATAGGATGCTTTTTTATCCAGATACCATAATTAAATAAAATTTTGACTTGTTTTGGTTATTCTTTTACCCATATATTTTAGTTTTATCCCCTATTATCCCTTTTGAAACATACCACAGTATTAATGTCCTCTTAAAATTAAGGGTTAATAATGATACTATAAAATGAAAAAATACCCATACATTGAATATATAAGATTTTTAGACCATTTAAAATTCATTTGAATAAATACAATTATTTTATGAATTTTTAACAATTTATTAAAATATTATTTATTATAACATACTATTGATGTCATTTTTGATGCCATTCAATTAATTTGACATTAAATATATTGAAAAAATAGGTAATTTTAATGTAATTGCCTAAAAAATTCTTATCATGTCATTTAGATCTATAATATTCATGGTATAAAATAATTATTTATAATTATATTGGTTTAACTCTTTCTAATATCATTTATTTTATTTATCTACTCACAATATTATATTTTTTTGGTGTTGCTCAATAATTTAATGTAATTAATTAATAATTAAAAATTATAAAAAAATTCCATGATAAAATATAGTTTTTATGTGGAAAATGGTTTCATTATTATCAAATATTAAGATAACACATAATAGAAATGTTATAAGTTTGATTGAAAATATATTATATTAATTGATTTAAAATCATTCATCTAGGGATAGTTTTTTTTATATATTGAAACTGAAGACCTTCGTTTGAAAAAAAAATATTTTTAGAAGGATATTAATATTTCTTTCAAATTGTTTTTATTTTAATTTCGAAACAATTATTCACCATAGAATTAATTATTTGTACATGTGTAAACCATATGTTAACATAATTTAGTTAATCAAATTCATACTTGTGATTCCAATGGCTAGGTGATGACTATCACTAGGCCTCATAAGATTGAATAGAAAGGACTATAAATAAGGGGGTAATCAATGTAAATAATATTTTTTACATTCTCTAATGCATGCACACGAATCTTGTATGGGAGGTCCTTATTGAATAGATAGTCTTGCAATGGTTCATGGGAATGAAATAAAGTGGTGAAATGGTCATGGAAAGAGGTCGTCCTTATTACCTATGGTCTATCATTCAACCTCATATATAAACTCTCTAAATCCATACCCTATGGGTCATGGTAAGGGGTGATATTTTGTATTGGATTCATAACTGGTCTGGGTCTATGCTCGGGTTCCCCAACTTCATAGTTTCAGATATAACTTTCAAGGGTTCATCCATGCATTAAAATTTCATCAACGCTACTCGAGAAATGCTACATTAAGAAATTTTATACCTCATTTAGATTAAAAATAATAAATTTGTGTTTTTATTGGATCCTCATTAGGTGGATTCTTAAAAATGGATTTTAGAATGGTGTTAAAGGTACTTAATCACAAGAATAGGTGGGGAGATGTAATGTGGTGTACAGAGACTACTGTGAACTAATGTTTTATTTTATGGTGAATCAAGAACTAGGATCCACCTACTGATGATAATATTAAATATATAGAAATTAATATAGTTTTTATGTTCTCATTTTGTAGGGAGCGAATGGTGGAGAGACCAGAACATCAATTCTTCGAAGGAGACTCATCTCAAATTGTGTGGATTGTGTTGATGATATCATGGGAATTTAATCCCAACATGTATATAGATCGAAAATTCTGGCATACTAGTTCCAAGGAGGTAGAATAGAGTGGGTGTAGAGGAATGATAAGGAAGTGGTCCTCTTCATTGGTTGTGAGAGCTTCTGGTTAGTGCGAGACATTTCTTATTTTGACTATAAATCCTGAATGGGAAGATCCATTTCTATTAAAAAAAGAATTATCCTTTTCAATATGACTCACCTTACTAAAAACTGGGTAGAATATCCCCTTCTTTGATAGATCTTTTCTGGTAGGACCTCCATTAATACTTTCTTGTATGAAATTCATGGATGTTGGGTTCATTTTCAACCTTCTATCTCTAATTTTGAACTCCAAATAGATGGATACTTTGGAATTGTAATTATTATGGGATGAGATATTGTAAAAGGTCAGTGGGGGTATATCCTTCTCATGTTCATAGAATATGCTGTAATGGAGTATTCCATCCATTTGGGGGAAATTATGGTGATCACGTGACTCATTTTTTAGACATAAACATATCGGTTTTGAGAAGGCTAAAAAATATAGAATTACACTCTATAACTCAAAATATTGTTCATGTAAAATTCCTTGGTCGATTTCATACATTATTAGAAGGTGAAGGATACTTATTAACAATCATATGAGTGCCCGCCACACATGTTGAGAGGGAAGTAAATTAGATATCACCAAAGGTTTGGAAATGTGTAAGTACATACTACTTCCCATGAATTATCTATCTAAATATGTGGAATGAGAGTCATGTAAAAGAAGAATCCATTAGGATTCATTATTTTAGTCCTCCCTAAAACATGGATGTCTTCTCTATATGTTATTATTTTTTACAAAGTTTCTGTATGGACCATCATTTTTTTTGAAAATAAAGATAAGATTTTATTTGAAATAGAATGTTAAGTTTTATTTAAAGTCTGTCTAACATAAAATACAAGTCCAATTCAGTTATTTGATTTATTCTAGATAAGCTCAATGTTGTGTGTAAATGAACATAATGTTATTGTAGAATGTAATGTTAAATATAAAGAAATTTAAATTTACTCAAAATTATTATTTCAAAAATTCATAGGGTGTGACAAGTATGGGTTGTTCTAATTATGATATCATGTTGAACTAACACCCCTTGTAACGACCTTTATTTTCAAGGGTTGTAATTTAATTTTTAAAATCCTTCAAATAGATTTAAATATATTTAATGCCTTGTATTAATTGGGGGAGGGGTATTCATATTGAGCTAGTATTAGGGAAGGTTTCCTTCCTTGTGGTATGATTATTATTACCTAAAATGGACCCACAGTAGTGTATTCTATTCTATGACTAATAGATATCTTCATTTTTATAGTACATCCCACCAGGGGTTTACACTTGGATATGATAAGTCCATTACTAGTGGATGTTTTTTCTTCATCTCATTATATACATATGGTGCCTATAAATTCTTATATTGTGGTTCTCTAGCGATTTACCCAATGAAATGGTTATGATTCTAAAAAATAACCAGTATGAGTTAATAATTTATTTTCATTAATCAATTATAATTATTTTCATAAATATATAATTGTTCATTTTTTATTTAAAATGTAATATTAATTTCACATGTTTTAGTTCAACATTGTTTTATGTTTTTAATCATTATTTTTTACATGTGGGGTATATTTAGGGATAATTCATGGATTGTTAATCTAATAAATGAAATATATCCATTAGATGTCAATATTCCTTATTTTGATTTAATTAGTTATAGGAAATCATTATCTAATAGACGTTTATTACTCTTGTCAACAAGGCATGTGTTATATATGAGCTGAAATAATGGGAGTTGAAATTTGTGTCACATAACTAAAAGTAGATGTTTATTTAAGTAAATAAATCATTTTGTTTTCTATTTTAGTATGAATCGTATAATCATTATTCTCAGCTTCATATATTTTATATATTTACATTTCAATTTGGGTCTCTTGAATATATATATGACCACTCCCAAGTCATTGTATTATTGTTTTGACCATTTTTGGTCTTATTTTCTTGTTATGGCTTAAAAGGAGAACTATTATATGTAACGATTTTTTGAATGTTATTATTGCCTTATATCAATAATGTTTACATGTATAAAAAATAATTTCATTATGACAATGTTGTGAATTCGAGTGATAAATCCCTTCATTTCTAGAAACTCTTTAATGTGAGAAACCATTCCTAATGTAATGTTTGTTATTCCTAGGGACTAGATGGTTTCCTATGGGGAAAAAATAACCTTTGAGCCATATAATGTATTAAATTTGAAACTGAGTTAGGTTATCCTGAGTTTTTCAAGAAAGAGACACTAGTTTTTCATTATATCCAAATTGTTCAGATATTAGATATGAAGATAGAACAGATAGAGAGTGAAAATTGAAAGAATAATTATACAATGAGGTATTGGAAATAAAAATATTGGAGAATTTACCCTCATTAATCATATTTATTAATGGAAAAGAGTAAAAAGTTTGGGATCATAAATATGATTAAGAAAATCATAATTCTATACCAATAGAATTAGAATATTTGGAAATCTGATCATTTAGAATAAATAGTGTTCACATGATGAGAATTTATCATTGTGAGTGTTCATAATCCATGGGGGATAGTGAAACAACTATGAACCATGTAAAACTAGTTTACATAATTAATTTACTGTATTAAAACATAATTATTATATGATCATTATACAAACATTAGTGAGCGTTATCCAAGTAAAATTTATTATATGTAGTTATTTTGTAATTTTTAGATTCAGTAAAAAATTATGGTATGTTCATAAAAATATTAAATTAATATCATGAAAGAGAATAATTCGAAATTAAAATTTTCTAACTTGACCCCCTCTCATCGTATTTTTTTAAATGTAAGACTAATTTCTTTATAAGTATATTCTTATGAAATAGAGGTCTGTGGTCAATTTTTATTATTAATGCATGACTTAAAAAAATTTATATCTATTTCATATTGATATGGACAATATAAATATATTGATCAGCATAAAATTATTTCATTTACTAAATATCGTAAACCCTTGATTCACCCTCTGGAATCTGGTATTGAAAACCCATATAGTACATACTGGAATTGATAATATGAATAGATTTAAAGACATAGCTATCCCCAAATTAAATAACATAAACCAAATATTTCAATACATATATTCCCTGAATGGTTTAGGTTTATATTTTCAATGAATTAGTAATGATCCTAAAATAATAAATCCCATGTATTTATCAACTAATGTATATATTTTATCCACTATATATGAAACTAATTAATCTATAAAAAGTGTTCAATATCTCTCAAAAATTTATTACTTAATAATTGATGTTATATATATCATGTGTAATTTTTTCATCATTACATTGGAAAATGGAAACATAATATGGGTTGTGTTAAAATTATAAATAAGTGTGAATATAAGATAAAACATTCTAAAATCATTAGTGAGCATAAGATAAGAAAACATAATATAAAAAAATAGATACCTAAAAATAATTTTATTATAGAATAATTATGAAATCATAATTTAAAGTCCCAAAAACTAGTATCCCATAGTCGGTAGTTAATTTATTAAATTGGAATTAGATATATAGAATCACATCTTAATGGGAAAATGAGTTTATTATTATTGAAAAAACAAATTCATATTTATAACCCAAAATTTCATTTGTGACCATAAAATAGAATATATATTTTTGTTGGGATCATATTTATTCCCTCTAACATTGCTAGAAATTTTAATCTTAAAAAATTTCCATGAATCCTAATAAAAGGGAACGTAGAAAATTGAAGAGCATAGATTATTGGTAATGGAACTGATATTGTTTATTCTAAATTATTGTTGAACAATATGTACGGAATATATGATCCTCATATAATGGTACATAAATAATCCCATAGTAATGAAACATCTCCAAAGATATGAAAAATATTCAAATAAACTAACGAGAATTAATAAAAAATTTCATAAATATGTAATACATGATTTTGAACATTAGAACATACCTTCAAGGCCTTGTGACATGGAATATAAAGAATACCATCAATTCATTATTCCCAAACATCCTACATATATTGGTAAAGCCTCACCCAAATACACACCCACATTTTACTCATGAGACCTACCTATGAATCAATGAACAGTGTAGTTTTGGTTCACACTGATCACTTCATAAGTTCAAATATATTCATCATATTAATAAACAACATAACTTAATCAACATTCCATAAAATCAATAAATTTTTCAATGAAATAATATTCATACAAAATATCAATACTTTTCTGAAAAATTATAATCATAAACTAATAATAGAAATATGGATCATGGTTTATATTATTTGAACCTATATATATCATTTTATTTGACCAAGTATTTTGATATAGATTAAAATACTTTCAAAAGACCGTTGGGAAAAATTTTGTGGAAAATTCCAATGTTCACTTTGAAAAATATTTTTTAAAATTTAAAAATATTCTAAATATAGTGTAAAATTTTTTATTGTTAAAATGACTTAAAATAATTTCATGAAATATTCAATTTAGTTATGATTAATTGTTATGATAAGTAATTTTCATGAAATATAGGTTAAAACAACATTCCTTTCACACTTTTTTAAACAGGTCAAAAATATCTCATTCAGAAAATGATGAGGATATTTATTTTAATGTTTTTTTAAAAATTTAAACAAGTTAGGAAAATTGTTTAATTAGTAATTGGATAATATTTAAAACATAAAATCAGAAATTATTTTGAAAATCTAGACATGGAAGAAATATATTCACAACCGTGTAGGAAAACAAGGTTAGTCTTCCTTAAATAAATTATTTTTGTATCTTGAGTATTTATATAGAGGAAATTGAAATAAAAATGTGTATTATAAATAAATAACTAGAAGAATAGAAATTATGTTGTATTTAAGATATAAAGATGATATAATTCTCATAGTGGAGACTTATACAAAAACAATCCCAAATAACGTTGAAATTATAAAATATCCACTTACCACATGTTTGACTACTTTAGAATATGTCTTAATGTTTGGTATAATATATATTGATTTATTATTAATCTATTACAGAATAATAATCATATATATCAAACCGTATGTTTTTTACTAGAAATATTTTATCACCCATCTATTAATAATTCTTTGTTAAAATCATTATTCTAGGTTATAACTTCTTCATATTTCAGGTATGTTTTTGTTTGGTATTTTATATATTTTTACTTTTATCATAATTGAATCATATTTTTTTTAATCATCATATTAATATATTATATATTATTTATATAGGTATTTAGTTTAATCCATTAAAGATAGAGTTATTAAAATGAATTATACTGTTCATGGAGACGGTCGGCCATACATACGCATAAACATTGTTTTCACTATTAGAAAGCTAGAAAGAATGAAAAGTAAATATTAATTCACCACATACAGATAATTATTATATCAAATATATCACATATACTCATTAAATTTATTTTTATTAAAATCCATCTAATGATGAAATGAAAATCCAATCACATCGCATTGTGGAGGTGGTAGTCTATATGTACACACAAGCGATGTTATCCATTTCCTACAGATTGGATTGAATGAAGCTAGTTATGATATTTTTATTCAATAACCAAAATTCTGTAACAAATATAATATATTAAATTATATCACCATTATAACAATTCATTATATATGCTGGAGAAAAATTAATTATATCACTAGACGGAGAGAGTAAATCATATATACGAATGAGTGATACATCCATTTATCAATGGTAAGAAAATGTAATGGATTATTGTGGTTATATAATAAGAATAAAAATTTCATATTTTTTTATTCTTGTGTTATTAATTTATGATATATTTATATTATTTATAAGATAGAATTAATTGAATGTGGTTTGGAAAGACAATTACTTCTTCTTCAGGATACCTCCTTCATATGCTATAATAAACAACAAAGAGTTGGGTTTTTGGGGGGAATAAATGATCCAAAACCTGAATGATGAGTCTTAAAAGATAAATAGTCAGGGATATGTAGTTATATAATTCTAATTTTGGTATACAAAGTTGATGAAAGGGGTGTCCTTTTATAAGGGAGCGAAATGACACACTTGGAATTATTAAAAATTAAAAAAACTCAATCTCAATCCAAATGAATCAAAATGATTATAGACTCTAAAATAATGTTTTATTGGTTTTAATGTACATAAAAATATATTGATAGGATTAAGTGGTATTTTAAACATTATCATCTATTTTAACCACTTAATTAACCTATTTTAAACATTTCCACGATATCATCGTTTTTAATCATAAGTGATTTCAATATTACATTAAAGGTGAAAATAGGATTATAAATGTAAAATGAGTGAAATAATTGGATATATATTATTAATATTGTCCCCTTTAATTATTTTATTCATTTCTAAATAATTTTAAAAAATATATTTATTTTCATTTTGGACACTGCTCTTTCAATTTGAATTCAAATAAATAATTAAAATGATGTCATTTCAATATAATCCTATCAAATATCCAACATATTTTTTATTTATCTACAACATTCATTGATCATAATAAGTAACCAATATTTTTTCCATTTATATTTTTAAAATCATTTAATTTATTTTTATATCAACTAAAAAAATATTATGTCAGCATCTTGAAATCCTTTAAGGTAAATATATAATACCTATAAATTAAAAATAAATCATCCCCATAAAAATATTTTTATTATTATAATAATTAAAATATATATTCATTTCCACATTATTTGTTCCATATATAAACATATAAGAGACATCTAAATGTAATAGAATGAAATCTTTTATTTTTCATTTTATTAAATGTTATAGAGTTCATTTCCAGGGAAAAAGTGTTCATAAATCAATTAAAATTGAAAAATAATGTGATAAGGGTTGATTAATAGTCCCTGAATTATAATTTGAATGCTAAATTGCGACTTTGATAAGTATTTTTAACCTAGATTGACCTAATTTACCCACTATTGAGGTGATACATTTTACCACAGTTACTATTAACGATGCCTAAAAAATAAAATGGACATATTTTGAAAAATATAATCCTTGTGATTATAAATATTTAATCTATTATTTCAAATTAAAAAATTATTAGTGGAATAATTTAATTTTAAAATATGTTCACATTACATTATTAAAATATTATTTAGGAAAATACCTTTTTCCTGGAAAAAATATATGTTTTATCTTATGTACATTGTTAAAATATTATATTAATTTTAAATTATTTTATTGAATATATAATATATTGAATAAATTAAAATATTTCATGAATACTTATTAATATAATTTTTTAATATAAATTCATATTTCATGATTATAAAGAATTTTTAAAAAAAACTCTTTTATTTCAAATGATTTTAATTTCAATTTCAAATAAATTTATAATTAGTGAATTAATTTTTTAAATATATTTTAAAATATATTTTATTATTAATATTTATACCCGTTTATTTAATGGGAGGTTTATACTGATATACTATATTATGGTTCATTTAGGCTTTAGGTTGCATGTAATTATAGTTGTCAATGAAATAAAATTTATTTATAGATAGATGTATCATAAAATATAGAGGTGTTATATTCTATTACCCTAAAAATAATTTATCTCTCAAAATTATATCAATAAGATATAAAAAATGGGGATATATCTATTTTATTACATAACTGGGTTCCGTTGAAGATTCATGGAATTTATGATTTCTCTAGAGAACATTATTTATGAGTGTAATATTGTTACGCAGAACATAATCTATATGTTTTGAGATTTATAAAAACTATTCCTAATTGTAAATATCATGCTCTAATAGTATTAAATCTTATTTCAATTCATGTGATAGATCAGGTATGTACTTCCTTAAGTGAGATAGATGGAACAAATTGTGAACATAGGAGATGTTTACATTATGTTCCATGAACTAAGCTACCATTTCCACTCAGTTAATAATATCGAAATTTCTTATATACATAAGTATCATATTTTATTTATTTTGGATTCACGTAACATTTTTATATGATAAAATTCCAAGAAAAACCATCACATTAACTAAAAATTCTTGATCATCTAGGAAACCATATTCATAGCTTTTCTATAAATGTAAAGATGCCTTGATGTACTTTTGAATGGATCAAACATTCTCCTCCATTTCCCTGCCGAGATCATTTCCCAAAATTAATATTTATCTAACTTCATATGAGAAGTTTGGATATCTAAACATATTTCCATATATTGTTTCATAAGTATCCATATGATTGATCATGTGAATGTTATTGTTGTTAGAAAACTCATGAAGATGATGGGGTTGATACCAACCATATTTAAAATCCATAGATCTAGATATAAACATTTATACTAGGGTTTTTATGGATCTATTAGATTGATCATCTATTTGAGGATAATATATTGTACAGAAACTCAACCCCATATCCAAATCTCGTTGAAGACTTTTCTAGAACTTCAATGCAAGCCACAGACCTCGGTCAGGTTTAATAGATAGTGTTATTAAATTCTATCTTACCACATATATAATGTTTATTCTATAAATTTGATCAAGATATATAAATCTTCAAATTGAAATGAAGTGTGATGACATTTTATGGTGACAAACTATAACCCAAGTTTCATTAACTCCATTTGATGTTTTTGGGATCCAAAATACTAAATCCATAGTTTTGTTTCTTCATTTGAATTTTATTATTTGAAATGGTGGTGTTATCCCTTTTGATCTTAGTTTCCCATCCTTATTAAGATGACCTACCAATCATGAAGATATATACTCTAAAATATAACTATTTATGACGTTTCACTAGAAATACACATTTAGATCTCTACACATCTTCACTGAGGATAAATAAAGAATTTTGAACACTAAGACTCATCCCATAGCCCCATATTTATATTTGTTATGGAATAAGCATTAATAAATATAGTGGACCATATCATTCCATCATAATCAGTTATGAACTCAACAAAATTTAATGCCTCCTTCTCTAGTTCCACATATTCTTTCTCTTCCTCTTTAGTCCTCATAGTATAGATGGTTTAGCACTCATTTTTTAATTTCATTAATATTTGATGATCCTTCATCTAAAAATATATAAATAATGGAAATTTTCTAATACACATCATTGATAATATGGCATGATCCTTCTGCCATTTCGTATCAACCGGCATGTTCTCTTTCTTAGGGAGGTGATGTGTTTAGCTGTCATAATCCTTAATCACCTATAATCATCATCCCTCATGAATTTTAAAATATTTCAATGTTAATATAGAAATCAATAATTTATTATCAGTATATATGTCACACCATTCTATATAAATATATTTCCTCTATATTTTTAATGCACATAATAACATAGAAATCTCCATATCACGATTTGGGTAATTTTTCCAATGATCCGTCTATTTGTGTGAGGCATAAGTTATCAACATATCATTATACAAGATGATTCTTCACAAACTCTTATTTGATTCATCACTACAGATGAATAAGACATATCTTCTATAGAATAGTATAATTACATGATCCAAACCAAAATTATCTTCCATTATTTGAATATACATTCACATTAATATAAAAAAATAACATAACCAAAATCTGAGTCAGATTTGTTTGTGGATTAGATATTCATGATATATCACTCATAATGAATCAATTGTATCAAAAAAACCTTAGAAAAATATATATTTCTGTTACTGTATATGGTCTAGAATATTTCTCAATAACTTATTTCTTTGAGTTATCCATTGATATACTTTTAATTGATATTTCATGACGCATGAATTAATCTTTCTGAATCCAAAATTCACAGTCGATAAATTTAGAATGAAAATTTTCCAGCCTCAGGGTCTTTATTACAATTATCAAATCATATTCATTTTCATAATTACCCTTTTCATATATAATAATATCATCTATGAAGAATACCAAAAAGTTATAAGGGTAATCTATAAAAACTATATTCATTACATACATGATAATTACTGGAGCATTGGTAAGTCCAAATGGGATTAATATGAATTGATAATGACCATACCTTATATAGAAAGACCAAATGAGTATATCTTGATCCATAGTTGATGATATTCTGATCAAAGAAGAATATTGGAAACATATTGAACTCTTCATAATTGATCTAATATATCATATATATAATCTAGAGGATAATAATCTATAATATAAATTATTCAATGTTCTTGATAAACAATACAAAGGCGCACTGACCCCTCATTCTTATTTAGATGAAGAAAAGCTTCAACCCATGGAAAATCAAATGCTCAATTGAGTAGATTCATTAGATTTTCTTGGAGTATCTTATTTCATTCTTGTAACTCGATTAGGGTCATTCTAAATAGATTCCTTGAAATTGGCATCACAGTAAGTATGAGTTCTATTGAAAAATAAATTTCAATTTTCAAGGGAGGACTAGTAATGTCCTTATAAAACAAATTACAATATTCCTAAAAAATAGTAAAATGTTAAATGTTGAAATTCTCCCAAAACATTAGAGATAAATATTTCTCATAAATAGGTAGGAGTACCCATATAATAGATGTAATTTCCATTTTTTGTTCGGGTTCATCCTCACACTGATATACAATTGATGGTTGATTTAAAGTATTAAATGAAACTTCATTTCCAAAAAAATTTATATGGTCTTTATACTTATAGAGGCAATAAATACCTCAAATTACATAAAATTCATTTAATGTTAGAAATAAAAGTTTCACATAAGGAAACGTCCACAATATTTTACTATAGAGCCATTATTAAATTGAGATGTAGTTATACAACCATTTTTATTTTCCACATAAAAATCAACAATTAATCATTGGGGTGGTGATATAATACAATTAGAAATTCTTCAGATATTAATGATTTTATTGAACCATAATCCAACTCACCATTTGATATTATAGAGTTCAGGATATGTTTACCTTTTAACACATTTTCAATGAACTACCATGTCCAATTTAGTTAATGCAAAATCTGGGCCTTCTCCCCTTGGGATATTTTATAGTATGTTCCCTCGATATTTGGGGAATTAGTTGGAATAGATATCCTTATATTTATAGTTAATGGTATTTATTTGATAGTTTCACCCATAAACATGTTTTTATGTGCCTAATGGTATTTATCTCAACACATGATGTGATGTTTTTCATTTTAGTAATGTATCATGGTGTTTCCTTCCATAAGTATCACATATTAGGAAATTCATAATTCTATTATTTACTTTAACATTTTTTCATTAGTTTCCACTTATTCTCTTACAATTAAAAAAAAGATATAAGACTTGGATAAATATTTCTCTTTACCAACAGAACATTATAGTGTATCCATATATTATGATAATTTCTGTGAGATAAGTATTGGTTTTATCCAACCAATGAAATGGTTATGAAAACATATTAGATTATCTACATAGTCTGTAACATTCCATTCCTATCTTTTTAGGTTGGCTTCATACTTAGTAACCCTTTTCTGTTCCATTTGTCTTAAATAGAGAAATTTCCATTCCATATCTTATCATTTTATATGAGGAGAATATTTTTATATGAAAATTTACATAAAATAATTCCATTCCTTTAGAATTATTTCATTTTAAACATTAGGGTATTTAATTAATGACCTATATTGATATGCATCCCCTGAGTTGTGACAATATACAATAAAAATATTTCCCCTTTCATTATATCAAAAATTTATAAATATATTATAAAAAGAGGATATCCATTTATCCTAACAAAATTTATCTTGTAATACAATTTAATAATAGATGTTGATAATTAATGAATAATATTAATAATGATATACTTTATTTTGGGTCAATTTAATAATCTATAATTTCAATATTGTCATTGATAACTAGAGTAAACCTCCCCAATATAGTTAAATTTTTTCAATATCCATCTACAAATCCATATACATTATTAATATATTATTTATTAGTTAAATCCAAATAAATATTCTCTGAATTTGAATTGTTTCTATTCCTTGCACTAACTCAATTTATATATAATGGAACCCACTAGATTGGAAAATTCAAATATGAATCATAATGAATAATTTCAAAACAAGTGAAAATATTAATAAAAATTGAAAATTTATGTGTATCTAATATCCAAATCATAAGATTGGTTACTTCGTTATTATTATAAAGGTTCTTCATAAGGATATTTTCACTAATTTATTTTTTCCTAAGTCTAGTTCACTAGGATGTTAATAAACATTCAGGGCTATAAAATATAAATACCCATCCCCAGTATCCCAAAGATGGTGGTCAAACTAGAAAATTTAAAATATATAAAAAGAATGACAACCCATATAAGGAATTATTTTAGTATAGTAGAAATAAAAATACTCATTTGAATAAAAAAAATAATTTGTTAGAATAAAAAAGAATATAGTATTTTCTTGGGATCATATTTAATCCCTATATATTATCCATGAATTGTATTTTTAAAAAATTTCATGGAATTGTTGGGAAAAGAAAAATAAAAAGGGGTGATAATATATGGTCATTAAGTGAATTCATACAACAAAAACTAAATAAGGCATCAAAAAGGAACATGATTAAACGATGATCAAATAATGATACATAAATAAGAGAATGTTATTTAAAATTTTCCATGGATATAAAAAATAATCAAATAAAATCTTAGGAATAAATAAATTTTTTATATTCATGGAATTTATAATGTCTGACATATGAAATATCTTTAATGTCCTTTTGTGATGACATATAATAAATATTTTCAAGGCCTCATAACAAGACATCTTACATATATGGGTAAGGCTTCAATGAATACCCAATCCAGTTTTTCTCAAGAAAACAACTAATTCATTGAGTGTATATGTAATTTTGGGATCCAACAATTAATTTATATGCCAAAATTAATTAATTATACTAACATTGAAAATAACACAAACAACCAACATTAATAAAAATAATTGTCAGTATAGAAAGAAGTGACATGAAAAATATCATTAATTTCCACAATAGAGAATATGATAAACCATATAAGAAAATATGGTGGATGATATCATAATATGATATCTATGGTGAAGGATAAATATTTAATAAGGACTTAGACATAAATGAATATACTATAAAAATCTCACTGGAAACATTCATGAGGAAAAACGCATTTTAAATTTGGAAAAAGGTATATAAAATTTAATAATTTATCAAATATTATGGATAGTTTTTTTTTAAAAACAACCATATAAACATAAAAAATAATATTCAAATCAATGAGAACACAGAATGATTATAAATTCCATTGATTTATAATAATTTAAAGATATTGTTTTTTCACACTTTTGGAAAAATATCAAAACGTACCTCATTCAGTAAATAATATTAAGAATCATTTTACAGAATTAAAAAATTAAACAAAAAATTATTTAATAAATCATTTATAATATTTAAAACTTTATTTTAGATAAATTATGTTTTATATTGATATGAAAGAAAATTATTCTTAACATAGAAGATAAAAGTTAGTTTTCTGTAAAAACATTATTTTAGTCTCTTGAGTATATAAAGAGAGGAAATTGAAAGGTAAAAATATTATATAAAGAATTATAAATTGGGTAAAATAATAATAATTTTTTAAATATATAATTATAACATAATTCTTCCAGTAGTGACTTAAATGTAAACAATCATGATTAATGATGAGAGTGTTAAATAAATATTTACCTTTAGTTTGACTTCCATCATATGTGTATAAATGTCCTTTATAATAAATATATATTTATTATACACATATTAAATAAATAAAATAAAATATATCATACCATATATTATATGTTTATAATATTTTATCATATTCTTATTAATAATTTTGTGTTAAAGTTATTGTTCTAGCTAATAATGGTTTCATTTTCATATATTTTTTCTTCTGGTAGTTTCAGTCCTTCTAAATATATCATGTTTAAATTATCTAAGAAATTTTACACCTAATATAAATATAATATATATTAATTATCAGTTTATTTATATTCATACATTAATTATAGAGATAGAAAAATGAAGTACACTGTTAATGGGGTTGACATGTTGTACGTACGGATGAACATTATTTTAAAATTTTCACAGATTTTTCAAAATAAAAATAAATTAGAATTCATATTATAAAGATCATTTTCACATAATATATATCATATTTATTCATCAATTTCGGCCTTATTATCATCCACCAATTGTGTAATCCAAAAAAAATCACTTCGCTTTGTGGAGGTAGTAGTCCACTTATACACCAGAGCGACGTTATTGTGTTACAACAGATTAGATGGTAAGAATATAAATATGATATTATTATTTTATAATAATTATTATGACATAAATATAATATATAAACTTAAAAGTCATCATAATAATCATTTCAAAATAGTAGTTATGAAAAAGTAATTTTTATACTATGTGGAGATGGTAATCCCTACAAACACAAGAGTGATTCTTTAGCTTCTTATTTGATGGAAATTATGGTGGATAATTGTTGTTTCAAAATTGAAATAATATTTATGTATTTTTTGGACACTAAATTTATTATTTTATTAATAATACAATAGATATATCACAGGTAAAAAAAAAATAAATTGAAAGAGAACAAGAAAGAAAATTATGACTTCTTTGAGGTACCTAATTTAAATCCTTTCATATGAGACCTAGGTTATGTGTTTTTGGGATATCATATCCTTCTGAAAAAAGATAATGTTATTTAAAATTTATATTATTAGGTATTTAATATATTGGTTTCTCAATGTGGTGTAAATAAGTGATTAAAAGGAAAATGACATAGTTGGAATGATAAATAATGTTTAAATATAAAGGTTTAATTTTCACAGTTTTTTTTAAAGTTGTAATATCATATAATATAATGTTTTATTTTTTTAAAATAGTATCAACCATATTTTTTTTATAGGTTTAATGGGTATTATACATATTATCTTTGGGTTTAAGCCCATAATAATCTTATTTTACCCCCAACTATTGTAATGTATTTATCACACTTAAGTGTTTATAATTTTACTTATAAAATGAAAATTAGCTCATAAATGGAAAATGGATGACATTTCAGACCATATATTATTACTCTTAGCCTATTTAAACATTTTATGTATTTTTCAATAATTTATTAAAATATCATTATTATCATTTTTGATACTTCCAGTTTAATTTCATTTATATTAAATTAAAAAAATGTTGTAATGAAAATATAAAAATATAAAAATATTTTATATTTTATATTTATCTAAAAATTTATTTATCTCAATTACTCAAAAAATATTTATTAATTTTTTATATTTTCTAATATCATTTAATTTATTTTTCATTTAATTCAATGAATATCATGTCATCGTTATGTAAGAATTTAATGGAAATAAGTAATACGTAAAAATCCAAAACAAATTTCCATTATGAAAATAATTTTATTATTATAAAACTAAAAATCTATAAAAATTAACACTTGATTTTCTGTTTGTGAGCACATAGTATATATTAATAATTAAGAGAGTGATATTTCTTATTTCTCTTTTAATTAAATATTATATGGGTACCCTTTAAGGAATAATTTCCCATAAACAATTAAAATAAGATAAAATGAAAATATGTTTTCAAATAACTTTGTGAAATAATTATTTTGATAAAATATGATGAAAAAACAGTTAGTTTTAGCATATATTTAATGAAATTTTCCATTACCGATATGATAATTTTTATTGTGGTTTCTATTCTTAATTCCTAAAAATAATAAGGAACTATTAACCTAATTTTATCCTCCTGATTCAAAAAATGGAATACATTTTTTCAAATATGAAACCTATAAGCTGAATAAAATAATTTTAAAATAACTACATAATATGCGATTAAACAAACTTTTAGATAAATATAGTTTTTAATAATAGAGTTGGATTTATTCTTATCCTAGTCATAGTAAAAATATTATATGAATTTTAAAGAATATTATTCCCTAAATAATGTAAACATATAATTAAATTATATATAAATAGTGTTTAATTGATTATTTATGATATTGAAACGATCCCCATAGAATAATAATTTTCCCAAAAACCTTTATTTTTCATTAAAATGATTTTTATTTTCATTTATAATAAATTTATAATCATTGAATTAATTTAGAAATCTTTTTTTTTAAATTTTGTAATTTCTACTTATACCCACTAATTTAATTTCTAAGTTATAATGGAATTATCTATTATGATTCATTTAGACATGGGGGTTATTATAAGCCTTGACTTCAATGTCCTCAATTTTATTTATAGGGAACAATTTCAAGAAATCTACGGGTGTTACGCCTAATATATCAATGTACAACAATTGATAAAAGGAATAATGTTTAAAAAGAACAAGATCCTTATGAATGAAATATAAAATCATGGGAAAATAATTCCATTACCAACACCAGAAAATTATGATCTTAGATATCATGATCTTATCATCATAACACCCACACTGGGAATTAATTTATTCTAGAAGGGTATAAATCAAAATACTCAAGGTATTTTGTATCATGAGAACTTTTAATTATTCAAGTGGCTATTTCCAACCCTGCCAATTACTAACAATGTTTAATTCATTTTTCATACGAATGAATGAATAAATTATACGATACATAATAACCATCCCATACTAATCAATAAAAATCCATGTCGAAATAAAAAACATATATATTTTCTACGTTTCCCAAATAAATAAATTGAATAGACAGATATATATTCATACCTTAAGATAACACCATATAGAGTAATGATATATCAATATTTAGATTATTTTCCAAATAAATATTTGTAATAATGTGGTTTTCTTGGAGAATAACCTTTTATCAATGTAGAAAATAGTGGGGATTTTCGATATAATAGTATGTATACAAAAAAATAAATATAGAAAAAGTATTAGTGGAGAGTACTTTTGAAATTCATGGTTATCAATAAAATATATAAAATAAGATTAGTTGTTTTCAATGGTACTGGGTGGTATTTTATTAATCCTTCAATATGGTTTATGAATAGATTGTGAATTCGAAAAAATGTATATATTGAGAGTGCCTCTCATGGTGTGTAGTCATAAGCCCACTCATAATGCACCATTTATAATATTTAGAATAAACTCAATAACCATTTTTTGGTAACTATATCTTGGTGAATCTGTTAGGTAACCACATAAAATTTTCCATATTCAGTCCAGAATGTGATTGTTAGGAAAATGCTATAATCATTACTTTTACAAACATTAGATTTTTGGGTACTATGAGGGCTTAGAAAATGGTTCAAATGACGTGATATCTCATTGAAAATATATCAAATGTGTGATAACTACTTAGAATTTCAAGAATAATGTAATTGAAATTCGTTTTTTTGATTGAAAATGGAAGGGTGTAATGAGAACCCTTATGATTATATATGATATCACATGTAAGAAGCTATAATGATATGCGATAAATTGTCTGCCCTTAACAAAATATCAATTTAGTGGCAATAACATGAAATTAAAATCTTTGGAGTATGTAAAAAGGTATTATAAAACAAATATCAGTAAAAATGAAATGATATGGATTCAAAATCCTTAAATGATGAATAATATTATTCTCATTGAGGATTTGCAGCAACATGAGATTTCACTAGGTATTATCTATAAACTAAGTACTATATTAATACCTTATTTTAAATGAAAAACCGAACAAAAAAACCACATATCGAAATATAGCCATTTAATTTTTAGGTAAATATATTGGTAACTAAATTATGAAATATATGTTTTAATTATAATAATTTTATTTTGTAATACTAATGCATTGGTGAAATTGAATTATCATTTCTAAAAAACAAATAAAACCATGCTATACTTAAAATAAATTTTCCTAAATATTTTTCATTTTATTGACTATGTTTTTTGTTATATTATGGTGAATTAATAGTTAAAATGAAATTATTTTTAATATATAAAACAAAATGTGTTAACATTCATCAAATAGTTAGTAGGAATGTAATAGACTTATTTTATTCATAGGAGATAGGTGTTTCTTAATTTTTTTATGCTTAGATTAAAATTTATTTTTATGAATTTTAAAAATTTAATCATATAAAATCATTTGAATATTGTTAAAAATAATTTTAAAATTAGTTAATGGGATCAATGTTTTTAAGTATAAAATCGTATTCCCATGATAAATATCAAAATTCTATGGTAAATTAGTTTTTTTTCAGGGAATAATACATTTTACATTATTTTATATATAAATTAAAATGTCGTATATTAAAATAATTACTATAATATTATTTTAAAACATATATATAATAAATTGTGACTTATTTAATTTTTAATTTATATTTAATAACATTACAAACACATAAGGATTAAAATAAACTATTTATACAATACAATATTTCTAAACATTAAATGTTTTATTTGGAATGTTATTTTTCTTTCATGAATGAATTTAATTATATTCAGTGCTTTCAAATAGAATATCAAGAATAAATTTATTTTTAAGAAGATCCTTCATAAATTTCTGGTGGAAAAATTATGACCATGATTAATATTCAATCATGATTAATTGGTTTTAATATGTATAATCTAATTTGGATTTGTTTATAAAAAATCAATTAGTCAATAATACCATATAGAATTCCCTATTTATGTTTGAATGTTTTACCTACATGAATCATCAGCATTTAATAACCTAAATCTCCTAAAAATAATGAAATCACATTCTTACTACTTTCATAAAATTATTTTCTAATATTTTATCCCACGATTTCAACAATAAAAAGAGATCACATCCACCTACTTCCAACCACACCATAAGTTCAAAATTACAATGAAACTCTACAAATTTAACTTCTTATATATCCGATTTATAAATTTGGATGCCTATACCCTCAAAAAAGTTCTCCAAGACCTTCATTTTTTAAATTGATGCTTCAAGAGAAAAACCATGTTATCAATATATGTATTACTTAACCATTTACACCCATTCAATAGACATATAATCCACTCTCCTATTATCCATTATATATATTTACATAATTACATTAACAGACATAATATAATAAAATTTTATTCTATTAATGGTATATCTATTATAATTTACTCTCTAATTAAATTGAAAAATTTAAAAACATTTATCTTGTGTGTTTGCTGACTACAAACTCCATGAACAACAACTTCCATGTTTCAACACCACCTCCCATGGATGGATTAACAAATGTGTTTAGTGAATATTTATTTCATTAATTCATTCCCTATGTTATATAAATATAAATAATTCACTATATTAGTAAAATAGGTTATAAAAAGTCATTTCAAAAAATAACCACTTATAATAAACATATGGATAGGAGACATGATTTAATTTCAAATGACTATAACACAATACAATTATAAATGGAAAGAATAAAATATTTTACTTCCCATATCAAAATGATTAACCTTTATTTTTAGGTTCCTACCTAGTAAAAAAACCATAGTTAAGCATGCAAGGACTAATGTAGTGATAAGGATCAGTGAACACATTTGTAGGTTTATAGGGTGTGTATGAATGAGGTAAAAACACACCAAAAGAACACATGGCGGCCCATTGGGATAATAATTAGTATGATGGACAATTCATGAATGTGGGTGGGACCTATGAAGTTGAAAAGATGTGTATGTTGGGAAACTAGGGTTCTTGAAGTGCCCATTTGTAACCTTGTTATCAAAGGGATGCACGTGCTCTAGAGTCTTTATTTGTGATTTCTATTAGACTAGAGATGGGATTTTTGGATCATGAGAGGTAGGTAACAATACAATCCTAGATATCTCTTACCTTTAGGAGCCTAATATTAAAATTGGATGTTGGTTTGTGTGTTTCTTATGTTTTATTTTGTGATATTGATCCATGTTTTTCAACTAGATTGGATTAAGATTTTATAGTTTTCTAATCATTTTATTCTGTTTATGGTATTTAGAAATATGCCTCTATGATGAAATCCTTGGGTTCCACAAGAGGATACAAGAAAAACATACTCATAAAGGGATACATAATTAATATCAGAACCATAAAACGAGACAATTCAGGTCATTTATTGTGTGGAATAGATTTTAACACCAGTGTAAATCCTAGTTATTGAAGAATAAATAGGATCTAGAGGAATCAAAGACTGATCATGATAGTTCCAACTTGATAATACACCATCCATTAGGTGTATGAATTAACCATAATATTTATAGGACTATATGGAAATGATTTATGAGGATATAAACTCTTGGTCTACACCTAAGGAAATCAATGTAAAGTGAATGACATTCAGAGATGAGGGTTCCAATAAGTGGTGGTGGGATTATTCGGTGTAGGAAAATCGGTTTGTTTTCTTAGACCATAAGGGTATCAAGGACCATTTTCATTTTATGTTCTTCTAAGAGTCTCGGATGATAAAAACGACTCTATAGTTCCAACTTTTTCATGAAGGAGTGTGGTCAATTTCAATGTACAAAAATCACATTGTGGAGGTAGTTTGTTTATCTTTAGATGTAGTATTGAATGATCAACTGAGAGATATGAAATACCTAAAGGGTTTTTTACTAGATATATTATCATTGGTATATATGATGGATATTATACCTTAAAATAACATGTTGGAAAAGGTAATAATGGAAGAGATGGATATGATAAGAATTATTGTATTTAATACCTCTTTCCTTCCAACAAGTAGTAGATTTTGTGGAATATAGGGTGATAAGAAGTTGTAAGACAATCACAAGAGTAGTGAAGGTTGTTATAATAATATAAATCCCTCTACACCATCATAAATAGATAGTATCATTTCACTAATTTACTATCAATGTGGAAAGGATAGGAATAATAGACATGCTCTTTACATGACCATGAAGATATACAATGTGGGTGGATGATGATGCCACATACATTGGTTTTTTCAACCTATGATTAATCAATTTAATTTTTAAATACCTTAAGATCCAAATCCCACTATGGGAAATCAGATTCTTCAATGTCTATATATCTCCAACCATTGGCTAGAGGTGAGAATCATATTTAGGAAGTTTTTGGGTTTCTATTTGAGGTTCACATGGAAAATTTTATAGTGAGAGGTACCATTTTTTGAATATTATATAAAAACTACTTTATTTTATACTAGTTCCTAAAAACCATTTATATCTTAAATTTTCATTTATGTAATAAAATATCCAATGGAGATCATGTTAATTTTAATGGATATATCTACACCTCATGAAAAGAGGAACGTGTTTTTGTTTTAGTTTTTGTCGTGTTCTATTTTTATAACTCATGTAGAGAATGTATATGATTTATTGGTATTGAATATAGACATGTAAAATTCAATCATCATGACCGATTTTCTTGTTTTTCATCATGAAAATATTGACTACTATAATTGACATATTTCTTTCTCTACAACCTATGGTATCCTTAATTCAATTTTTGAGAGAGTGATGTCCAAGTTTTGGTCATGTAGTACCTTCCCTGATAGAGATCAGGAGTTTGGTATTTGCTGTTGTAGTTGAGCTCAATAAAAGTTTATATTTGGTTGATCATACCATGATTATGTGGGGCTTTCCTGATGTTTCCCTAGTATAAATTTTAGGTGTTCTTCTATAGATGGATGTAGATTCTATGATTAATTTTGTTTGGGGTACACAACCTATCACCACATTCTCCAATCATATAGAATATTCCATGATATTAGATATCAAGATCTTGTTGTGTTTTCTAATAGGGAAATGTCTTGTTCACTATACTATTTCACTAATGGTTGTATCTATTCTATTTTTCCAGAAGATGAATGGGTGACTTTATTTTTGTGTGGATTATTGAGTACTAAACCAGGTGACAGTTAAGATAATGTCCACATTTCCCCATGACGATGGATTTTTTAGTGTGTTAAAGGTGGAGATGTTGTTTTTAATAATTAGTCCTCATATAGGTTATTATAAACTCCTTGTTTGGGAGTTTGATATTGCAAAAACATTTTCTAGGAGTAGGTATGACCATTATAAATTTTTTCTAATATTTTTGTGTGACTAATGCTTTGGTAGATTGTATGGATTTAAAGAACTATATGCTTCACCAGTCCTTTGGTGTACATTAGAATAGCTATGGATTATATCATTTGTTATTTGAAATATGAGAGTGAGAATGTGCACTATTATTATTTTGGTTTTGAGATCCTAAAGAGTCATTTTTATTTCCCTATTAGTGATTCTATAAGGATTGTTAAAATTTGGAGTCACCCATGAAAACTTTTACTATGAAAATCAAGATGTTTATATGGGATGTAGATTATCAAAAAAACATTGATGAGGGGAACCGACATCAAACTTTATCTTTTATTTTGATCTTACCTGAGCATAATATGTGCCATATGGTATGCTGGGATTATTTAGGTGTAGGTTTGTGTTTTTCTACTTATATATTATGATCATATTGTGTTCTATGAATTTTATTATCATTTGTTTCTTGTTAATTTTTTTACAATCCTATTTTTGATCATTATATTATTATTTATGTGCTTAATTTTTTATGACACTATTATTTTGAGAGGGGTTTAATATATTTTCTGATCACATGAGTTTAACATGAATGATTTCAATTAATAAAATGAATATAGGATAAATATAGTAAGTGTAATACCTTTATAGGTTTCACTACAATATATATTATACCATAGGGAAGTGGGCTTCAATCACAGATGCTCATAATTGGAATGTCCCATGATAGGTAATTTTGGAATTTAAGGACGAGTGAATCCTGATGGTGTGATTCTATATGTTTTATCTAGTATCTAAAGGGGACAATTTAGGCATGCTTTTGACTAGTGTTTAGTTATCATTACCTCTTATTGAGTTTACCCTATTGGGAAAGTTTCTAGATGATTAATTTAGAGGAATCAAGAATCCTTCTATAGTGGGGAGAGAATTTCCTACGAGTATCTCTCTTATGATGGTATTATCCACTTCATGGATTAATGTTTTTTCTCATCATCTATGGGGATTTTAGTTTTTCATAATTTTAATAGTTTAATATGGTCTTCTCACTATATAACTATGATGATTTTTATGACAATATATGATATTTTGGCTGGACGGGTATGAAGTGTGAGAATGAGGAACTTAAGACACACTATTACACCTTCCAACTGATGAAATAATAGAACAATAATTCTTCTCTCCGACTCCATCTTCTTTTAGTGATGATCTAGAAGGTTGATGGATGTTTTCATGGAAATCATTTTTGGATTAACATTGACTCCTCGAGGAAAAAATTCTATCTAAATGATGTCCGATCAAGTAAAGAAATCACAACATTTTATAACTATCAGGGTCTCCCCAATGCCTAAAGATCTAGGTAAGATATACATGCATGATATTCTGAGGTTTTATTGGTTCCCCACAAACATTATATCATACATGGATTCTTGGTTAACTTTATTATTTTAGAAGAGCCTTTTAGTAGTAATGGGGAATGATGTGAGGTTGAGTACATAATACCATCCTACGAAAAATATCAAGACAATGATATAAAATTATGTTATATAAGATATTCTCCATTTCAAAAATTTATTTTTTTGTGGATCATGGGATAAGAATTTGGGATAGGGGAATTTTTCCTAAAATAAATGTTACCAATTTACAATTAGAATGGAACCCTATTATTATTTGTAAATTCACCAATGTAGAATGCCTATTTTTTGTAGAGATGAAAAAATACATTATTTTGGAATAGATTCATTTTTAGTATAAATAAGCTATTATTCAAGATATATGTCAATGATTTTTTATATCATATATTCCCCAGAAATATTATGTGGATTGTCAATGTCATCCATTGTAGATTTCCTTTAGTGATTGGTTTTTTTTTGAAAGTATCTTATTTGTTGGTTGTATATTAACATGGAAAATAGGGAAAGAAATCTCCATGGTATGTTAGACCATTTGATGTCTGTTAGTTTCTAGAAAATGTTTATTTTCTTTTGGACTTTCAAGATCAGTTGATAGATATACATATTCAGTTCCAAATATCTTATTTCAAGAAGTACCATCATGATCTCTACGATGTTCTATGTTGGTATGGGATTTATTTGGAACCATATTCTTCTATTACAGATAAAATAATGGAGATCATTGATTAACAGATAAAATTCACACATGATAAGACAATTTTATTGGTCAATGTTTAGTTGAAACATAGATTTTATTCTTATAGGACCTGGGATTTGAAATCATTAGTGTGGGAGTAGTGGATTCCCCTTTACAACTAGAATTATTCTTTTACATGAATTGTTTTGGGAGGGAATTCACAAGATAGGAAGATTGAAAGATTCTAGAAAAAATTTAAATTTATTATTGTTTTTAGGATGATTTGTTTTCCAAATATAAATTGAATTTGATGTTTTCCTGGAAATGAAATATAACCTAGGTGGGGACTACATGACATAGACATTCATGGAATGAATTTCATTCATAATGTAAATATGTAACTTGGAAGATTCCATGAGTTTGGGTCATATTTTAAAAATAGTTCATGGAATGAAATGAATTCACGTTTTTAATTCATCATTCATGATTCTTAAAAACAGTTGAGGTATTTTTTCAAATAAATACAAATCATGGAATTTTCCTTATGAATATGTGACTCTAAACAAGAATTGTTATAGAACAAAAGTTTTAATCATGAAAAAATATTTTCTCTGTCTTTATTTGTCATTAAATCTTCTCCCTCAAACCCTAGGCTTTATACAAGTACATTTAAATTCTTTATTACCTTTGAATCAAATCATTTGGAACATTTGATCTTTAGTGTGGTTGGTTTCCTACCTTTTGGTATGTGAGATCCTTCTCCTTCCACTTTCTTCATTTTTCATGGTTTGGCCAAAGTGGGTTTAATATTTTTTTAATATGATAACTGATATGTGATCTCGATAATCCCTTTATATTTTTTCTTCATGACCTATCATCAGGATGTTAACCCTCGTGTTGGTTATGTTGAATCATGTAGTTTCTAAAGTTATGGGTATCTTAAATCACTTATTGGACATATTATTATGTGATATGATTATAAAAAGTTAAATTTGTGGTTAGGATCATTATTTTTTGTTATGTGTTACTTATTGTTTGTGTGGATCCCAATTCTAACTATGTGAGGACAGATTTTGAGGTATGAGGTTCTATATTTAGCGTATGATGGAAGAAACATAATTTATCATGGGTTTATAATTTCTTAATAAAGGATTTTTCATGATTTAGTGTTTCTAAATTTGTGTGTTTAAATTCTTTTCCAGAAATTAATGGTTTCCCCTTATTCTGAAAAAATAATTTCTATTTTCAAATAATTTTGAAATTGATTTAAAAATGGGGTTTCAATATTGTTTTTAATGAAAATAACTGATAAAATTTTGTTGAGATTTATGAAATCCCCTTGAAATTATTTGATAAAATTTTGCACAAGGAAGACTTGGGTACTTAGGTAAAAGCTGTAGTTTTAAGACTCGTATTATGATACAATAATGTTGGTTTACTTTTGCGTTTTCCTTATATTAATATATAAATATAAAATTCTCTATATGAGCTGATAGAAATTTTTGTGGGGTTAAAATGTGTGGTGTTCCTATGTTCCCTAGACCTTGATTCATTGATTCTATAGACATAGAGTGTTGAATAGTCATATTTATTATAGGTGTGACCAAACTAGGAAGTAAATTATCCTTTGAAAATTTTAATGAATATTAGATTTTTACTACTTCGGCCCTGATATAAATATTTTTGAAAATGTTATTATTATATAGAAATTAGGATTTGAGTTATTTGTTACCTCATTTATTTTGAGATTATGGATCTATGTAAACTATTTACTATAATTATTATATTAAAATATTCAACATCATAAGACTCATTATTTTTATTAAAATGGAATATATTGGAATTATTTTATAGAGACTTGATATGTAACACCTTAGTGGGATCTTACAGATCCTATTCATATCACATAGATTACATGCCTTCAATGGTGTATAGGCCTTGTATTTTATATTAATATATGATACAAAAAAGAACTAAAATGTGGTGAGGAGGTTTCATCATCATGGTAGAAGTTATTGGTAGAGATAGTAGGGAAATTTATAACATATCACATTGATTTATACCTTTCCTATTTTGAATGTTTCTTAGGATTGTTACTGTTATTCAATGACGTTTATTCGTGTTATTTTAAGGTTTTGTTGCCACACATTGTACCGTATTCTGTTAAGGAATATATATATATTAGTATACTTATAATTCTTATATTAGGTTATTGTATATATATATATACAAATTCACTATTATTTTAGGGTGGGTGGAATCGTTCCCTATAAGTACGATTCTCGGGTGCTTCCACAAGCCCATGTTGATCGGGAACACTATTAGAGTGTTTTGTAGATCAATTTGGATGCTTGATTTGGATTTTATCATAGGTTGGTTCATTAAAAATTGATATTATTGTAGGAATATATCATAAATCATTATTGAACTACCTGAGTTATAATGTAGGGTCCATAATGATGATGTTGTTCTCTATAGGGGTGAATATAAAACCATAGAAATATAAAGGGATAATAGAATAAATTTTATTACCTATGATAATAAGATACACCAATCCTTCTAAAATAATACCTTATTATTGCTCCAAAATTAATCATTATTCACATTGATATTTGACAATGATGGGTAACCTTATATGAGGTTTCCCAATGTGATTGTGAGTGGGGTTAATGCTCACAAAAATAACACGTGTTCACCTGTGTAGATAGTAATTAGTCAGATAAACTGTTCACGAATGTAAATGGGCCCCAAGAAGGGTAAAAACGTTCCTATAGGGCCCAATTGTTACCTTTTTTTAATAAGGTGACCTAGGATTTCCTCCAAAAATGGAACTTACTAAGTCCACTATATACGTGAGGGGCATTTCTAATTCCCACAGGCGGGTGACTATCACTTTTCCATAAAACAGAAATAGAGGGAATCATTTCATCCATCATGAATGAATAATCTTAGAATATATATATATATATATATATATATATATAAACCCCAAAACAGTTATTAAAATGAATAAATGAAAAATATCCCAGAACCACATTAGTGAAAATGTGTAGAAAAACAACACCAAAACAAAAGAATGAAAATATATTGTACAATTAAATGAACCCAAAGGGAAAAATAATATATGAAAAAACAATACATGTGTTATGTGGGAAATATCCCCCCATATCACCACCAACTACCCGTACCCAACTAATAGAACCTCACCGCATCATTTCAGTTCCTTTTCTTTTCTACATCAAAATATTATACATGGTCTACAAACTAAAGAAGGGGTGTACTCAATGTGAGATAAATATGCTTATTTGGATTCCATTATGGTCTTTCATATAATGAATCTATATAAAAAAATACAATATGAAACATTTACTGAAAAATGAATGATAATAAATTAAATAGTATTATTTCATAAACATGGTAAAAATTTCCCCTTCTTCCGTAGTTACAAAACAAACCATGTAAAATAATTTCGAAAAAAATTACATAAATAATATACATTTATAAAAAACATTTAAATCAAATCCAAATAATTACAATGTAAAAAATAAGTAAAACAATACAAGGATAACTCACTAACATCCTATCTAGATCACTCGTACATAAAATATGACTAGTACAAACTATATGTCCCTTGAAATCATGCATCATTGTTTGAGAAATATAGGAACACATGAATATTTAATGCATTTTACCTTTTCATTCAATATATATATGAAAATTCCAATTGATCTAGGAAAAAAAGAACACCCTATAATTTGATCTCCCATACAATATCAAAAGACAAGCCCTACTACTAAACCTTCCAACACTGTACTCAAGGATACCAGGTGATGTATTTTATCAAATAATTTTAATGGGAATAAAAAGATAAAAATTAATTTTCAAACACCCTTTATGTATTTTAATATTTTTTGAAAACAAATTCCTCAAACTATTTAATAGTGCCTTGAAGATCACAATTCTTTTCCAAGAAGATGGAGAAATAATTATTTTATGAAAATACCATTTACACAGACAACTAAACTGAAACTAGATCATTAAAAAAATTTATAAAAATATTATAAATAAAATTAAAATTTATTGTTAATCTATCATAGGCTATAGAATAAACCCCCTACATCAACCTTGGGTCTCACACCACCCACAACATGATCTACCCAAATCAGAAAGAAAAATAAAAAACATATTATGACCACAACATCAATTATCAATTATATTAATTGACTCACCTAAAAAAATTTATAAGAGAGTTTAGATCAACATTTTTATAGAATTTCACATATCTCACTATAACCAACTTGACTTTTGACCTATATAAGAGTGTTGCGGATAGAAGAATGTGAAAGATCACTCCATATTTCATACATCCTATCATATTTATATAATAGAGCATAATACATATAAAAAATATGTAAATCAAAGTAATAATGTTATAAGGATATCATATACTAAATGGTAGACAAAAGATATGCTATAGATCAACTATTCCAAATAGAGTGATATGGAGGTACAGAAACACTGAATCATACCTAGGTGAAGCCTAAGGTTTTACATAGATACATATAGAATAAATTGAAAGGGAGATAGGAATAAATCATTATAAAAAATTACTGTTAGGAAAAATTCATATCATGAGTCATATATTCATGGAATAAATTCGATGCGTTTCATGTATTCTAAACACAACTTCACATTAGGTTAAAAATCACAGTCAACGAAATAATGTCCTAAATATATTTCATGTAAGAAATTTTTTTACACTCTGAAATAAAGTCATAGAATCATCCATGTTATATATTCATATTGAAAATTCTATTCATAGTGTGAATTCGTTCTATAGGTAGCTCCCAATCTATGTTCAATAGAAAATTCAAAGAGCTCCCTGAATTCACTTTAAACATGAAAATTTCATCTTAAGTATTAATAGAGATGTACCTTTTTTAAAATGTTAAAATGATAATTTATTTTTCTACTAAATTAATCTTATAAATCATTAAAATTATAATTCACAACAGCAATTACATATAAATATTTTTGATCCAGTATTTTCTAATTATATTATTTCAAAATAATCACTTCTATTGGTATAATCACACAATGATTATAACATTTTCTTATTTGGTAGGTTCAACCAGATACATGAGTAATGTTATAAATTTCTATCATGGATTGATTTTGAAACAAAATTTTAGATATTAGTTTGTATATAATTAATTATTTTTTCGTTTTTATTCATAATATAAACCTTTAACACATTAATTAAGAAAACACCATCTAATCAATTAAAAATACAGAAACAAGAATCTCAGCAAATATTTTATCACAAATCATAAAAAATATAATTATAAAATTAAATAATAACATTATAAATAATTTAAATTAATCAATTAATATTTTTTTGTAATCTAGGAATAAATTATTTTGGGAGAATAATGAAGAATCACACAATTATTATTAAACTAGTTCAAAATTATCACGATTAATAAAATGTGATATTAAAAATAAAAAATAAAAAATAAAAAACTAATATAAATTTTGTAAATAATTATAATGAATATTATAAGAGTATATATATATAGAATAATTTTTTTGAAATATGTGAATAATATTTTTTAAGGATATTTAAATGCATTTGAATATGTGACGAAACATGATAAGAGTTTCTTGTCTCAAAATATCATGCCATGATGAATATTTCTAATTATACACCATTCATTATTTGGAATGTTTTTTATTCATACACATTAATGTTATTTCAAGTTTATATTGACATTGATAATTTAAAATAATTTTTTTATTATATCATTCAAGTGGTTTTCAATCAAATGTTATTGTGGTTGTAATCTATTTATAGTCTAAAATTTATTTCAATAGATATTTTTATTAATATACACCATGCAATCATTAATTTTTATTTATTAATTTTTTTTAATATTAACCACTTAAAATCTTGTGTTTGAATAATCTTATCATGTTTTTCTATTATTTACCTTGGATTCTAAATATTCAAATGTTCTAAGAGATTTTTTTAACTCTACTCCCTTTATTTATTTACAAGGGATTTTTGAATTTATTCCTTCCAATATTTATTTCTTTCATAATATAGTTTTATATAATTATATATTATCATATTCTCTAGGGGGAAACAAAAATTATTAATCAAATCCTCATCCTTGATGAATTTCATTAAAATCATATCATTATCGAGAAAAAGTATCATTCTCATTAACAATGTATTACGATCCTTATCTATATATACATTTCAAAAATTCATTCTCCATTACGTTTAAAAAAATAAATACATGTTATCACATATTAACCACATATTTCCAATCACATATTTTAAAATGTTGGTTAATTTAGTATTTCTATAATTTGGGGTTTGAGTAAAGTTATTTGAGAACATTAAAAAAAAATCCATCCAATCGAAATCTAATGTTTCATCTCCCACTATAAAACTTATTTAAATAAACATTAAATCTTTTTTAGTGTATATTATAGAATATTATTTTCAAAATTATATATTCTCAAAAAAATAAGATCTGATTTTAGAATACATAATGTCCTTCTTAATATATATTTTTAATATTAATTTTAAAAGTAAAATTGATCCAAAACAAATGACTTATAATATATAAAACATTAATATCTCTTCATAGTCCGGATTATTTCAATTTATTACAAAATAAAAAAATTGAAAATTAATTATTTTAAATTTCTCAAAAAGTGACCTCTCTAAAAACTACTTCTCAAAATTTACCCTAACTTCTCATATAATGAGAATGTAGAAAACGTTTTCTATGTACTCATATACAATTTTTCATAAATTTTTCCCATTACCTATAAAGGCCTTGTTTAACGTGAGGTTATTTTTCATAAACCACACTAATAATTTTTTAATGAAATACTCTTTTAGGGTTACTAAATTTTTGGGTATCAATTATGTAAATTCACGAGTTCAATTTTTGTGAAACAATTTTTAAATTTTGAGAAACCCATTTTTATTTCAGTTGGTTATTTATGATACAATTAATGATATTTTGTAGGTGTTACAAATATGTATGGTTTATTGATAGGTGGGGTAATATATCACCATTAAATTCATTTTTAAATATTTTATATCCCATGACATGAGTGTTTTGTACATGGGTATAATTTTTTTAAAGAAATGATCATATGTTTGTGTGTGGGTATAACTACATTTTAGTTATGCCCAGAAGGTTTCTAATGGATATAAGTACTGTTATGTTATGATCACAAAATTTTGAACTGGTATAATTAAGGTTATGATATGATCACATGGTTAAGTGTGGGTATAATTGTTGTTATGATTGATCACCTTATTAGGTGTGGGTATAATTGTAGTTAATAATTTCTCATAAGGTTGTGAGTGAGTACAATTATGGATAATATATCATGAAAAGGTTATGCATGGTCATAAATTTTGATAATACATGGTTATGAAGTTATATTTTATTATTAATATTTTTATGCCACATTCATATTCATATTAATTTTCCATTGTTATTTTCTATTGTGACATTTTTATTGACTGAAATTACTTAAATATCTTCATTAATGTCTTATTTAATGATAATTTTTATTATATAACCCACAATTTATGATCAATTCTATAGTGGGTATTATTTTCTTATGTATTTTAATAAAAAAATATTTTCAACTAATTCACCCAAATGATCCCCGATTGTTATCACATTAGTTTACAATTAAAATGAATCATATTTCATACATTTTTTATTCTTTCACCCCCTATGTAATAAAGATTATAGTAACTTATGAGAAGTCCATAAGGGATCCAATGGTGTTTAATTATGGGGAAATGTTCACAGGTTTTGTAAAATAGTATTTCCATTTAAATATATATGTAAAATAAAGCTACTTCTTCCTCAGGTTTTGATATTTGATATGAATGTAGTGTTTAGATATTTTTTTATGATTGGTTAATTTATTTATGGAATTATGTTGAGTAGAATTTAGTGAAAATATCATGTATACTTCTAATGGATAAATCTATGTGTATTCTATTTATAAAAATATTACGTAATGTAGTGATTATGTAATTATACTAGTAATTATATCCCTTTATGGATAATATAATGTTGATGATTTAGTGAAATATATGGACCTAGTGGTAATCACCCTGAAGAATGTTCTTCGAGAAATGACTTGATATTCACATTGGTGTATGATGAGTGTGCCTAGGACTATTCAAATCATTTGAAACTATCTGAGTATATTAAATAGTTAACAATATCATATTTTTAAACCATAATGACATGTTCATTATGTAATTGAATTAGGTTATAAAATATGATGTAACCCAAAAAAATGAAACTATATTAAACTATAAGTGATTCATGATGAACTAAATGTTAATGGGAATTATTTAAAAGTTAAGTCATTTAGAGGGTGAATTTTTCAAATAATTATATAATAATTATTCTCTTATGGTTTAAACCAATCCTGTTAAAACCATTTTGTTTTATTAATGGATAAAACTCAAAGGAAACTAATTAATAATGGATTCCATGGATAATATGTACATTGTACCAATGAAAAACTAACTGGATGAGAGTTGGAATGAATAATATTATAATTATACAAAACTAGATATCAATAGTCATGATTAGCAACACGTTCTTGTTGAAAATAAAATTATAACCAATAAGATAGGAATCAAGATTCATTTTTTTCATGATGATGATGTTGATTAAGATAAAAATATTTAATTTTGGTATTGTATGAGATGTTGTATGAATCACCAAGTAGAATAATATATAAGAACATGGAGAAGTTTTATGTAAGGAAATTGAGGTCATAAAGTAAATAATGTTCCTCGAAAACATAATTTATAGTTGGATTATTTGATATGAAATATCTTTTTCTAGAGGCACCATAAATGGGTTATTATATTAAATATGGGAACCATTTTAATTACGTAAATAACTTCCTTAATCCAAGGGATTACATGTATGATAGGCATCAGAAATGACTAATACCAAGGAAAAACATGAATCCTATGAAACCCCAACTACTGAAGTTTGTTCAAAGAAAAATGATACGTGTTGAATACAAACCAACCACACAAAAAACTATGAGTGTTGTATGTACTGACCCTAGCTTACAGTATGTATTTTCATCAAATAAATTTATTGTTAATTGATTATTTTACTTGAAAAACCATAACAAAAAAAACACATAACCTCATATCTCCATTAAATTGGTGAGTAAATATAGAGGTATCAAATAATTTAAAAATATATATAAATAATAATAAATTTCATTTCTTAATACTAATGCATTGATAAAATTCTACAAGTAAAATTGAATAACTAATAAAATTATGTTATGGGTAAAATTTAGTTTATTAAATATCTTATTTTTTCATGTGATATTTATAAAATATAATTATGTAAAAATAAGTCATTGAATATAAATTATTTATGATATATATAATAAAATAATTTATCATTCATACAATAGTTATTACTTGGGAACTAATAAATTTATTTTATTCATAGAAGTTAAATGTTTCTTATATTTTTTTACACATATAATAAAATTTATTTCTACCACTTACAAAAAATTATTAATATACAATTATTTGAATCTTTATAATTATCATTTTTAAATCAGGTAATGTGACCAATTTCATTTTTTGGAATAAATATTAATTAGAAAGATAAATATTACATACCATGACAAAAACTAATTTTTTCAAGGAATAATAATATTATTAATATCTTGATTTTTAATTAAGTTGATCTATTTGAAAATAAATAATCTATTTTATTATATATTTATATTAAAATAAATTATCATGCTATTAATTTTTATTAAATGTTAAATAACATTAAAAAACATAATGGTTAAAATGACCAATTTATTCAAAACACATTCTTCAAAATAGACCAATTTATAATTTAAAAGTCAATTTACATATATTAAGAAATTTAAATAGACTAAATGGAGAGAAAATTAATATTCAACATCTTGGAATTTTTTATGATGGTTTATCATATATTTGTAATGTTAAAATAACTATAATTATTTATAATTAATCAAGTTTAATAAGTGTTAAAATATTTAATATAATTTTGATTGAATTTAATAAATAAATTATATAAGTAAACATTATTGAAGATGTTATTGATGATATAAATTCATACCTAAATTTCCCATATAAAATTTCCCAACTAAATCACATAACAAGAATGAAATTCTATTTGTACCCTTACGATCAAATTCTTTTCTAAAAACTTATTCTCCATTTTCATTAATAAATGGAGTCCACTTCCAATAATTTTATGACACACACCAAGTTTAAAATTTTCTAGAAAATCTCCCCAATATAATTCATATATACCCCATAAACATGTTTTTTCATCATCTAGCCTAAAAAAGTTCTTCAATTCCTTTAGATTCAAAGCACACTTCAAGAGAATATCCCGGTTTTTTATATAATTATAACATACCCTTTAATTTTTTTTATCCTTATCATCCAAACTGCTCATAACCATTATAACCATATGAATATAAAAAATTAAATATAA
This sequence comes from Viscum album, assembly GCA_963277665.1. Lineage (NCBI taxonomy): Eukaryota > Viridiplantae > Streptophyta > Magnoliopsida > Santalales > Viscaceae > Viscum > Viscum album. The sequence continues at coordinate 439,391,111 of OY728141.1, read as the reverse complement.
ATAATATACTATAAATTTATTATATTGATTTTATATCTATTACCTATTCCCCTACTATTATTCTGAAAAATAAAAACGTTACACATACATGAGTGAAGATTATCACCACCATGAGTAAATGATTTTATTTTTCATCACCACCATTCAAATATTGTTTAATAAATGTTTTCATTGAATATGTATGTTATTTATATAATTTTTTATGTTATAAAATAAAAAATTAATCATTGTATTTCTAACATTAGTTATAAGCGATGATTATAAAAGTAAACACCTTAAATGACCATTCTATGAGGAAAAGATATTTTTTTATTTTTGAAATTTTATATTTCATTTACATTATTATTATATATAATACCAATTATGATTGATCCCCATAATAAAATCTAAATAAATTCATAATAAATTCTTCATAATGATATTATAACAAAATAATCTCAACCATAACCTTATAAAAATATGGATTATACCATATTCTAATTATATCGGTTTTAACACATACATGGAAAATGATATAAATTTATAATAGGGGTTGGTTAGGAAAATTAATATTTTCATATTTAAAAGTAAAATTTTAATTTAGGTTCAATAATGATAATAAAAACGATTTTTTTATTAATTAATACACAAAAAGTTCTTCATTATTAATTAAAAAACATGATTTTCCATGGATTTATAGTTACGAATAATAACTAAAATTTTTATGAAATAATTTTTTTAAAAAAAAATTATATATCAATTAAATTTCATTTCTTGATCTGATTGTGTTGTAATTTTCAATAATAATTAATAACAACTCTGTGATTATGAAACTAGTTCAAAATAGTAAATATTAAACACAACCAATATTGGAAGAAGATAAAATCTAACATCTATAAATATAGAGAATAATTATAAATAATTTTTATAAAAATATATATATATGAAAATGGTTCCTAAATTGATGATTGGGATATTTAGTTTTTATGCTTTATGGTAGAGTTCATTTTATCGAGTGGGAAAACATGGAAAGAGTTTCTCATATAATATTTTTATGCCTTGAGAAATAAATTATATTACACACAATGTTTTATTTATAATGATGTATGTACTTAACCGTTAATATTTTTTTCATCATACTATCATTAATCAAGGTGGTTTATTTTTTATTTGAAATTACATCCATCATGTTATATTAAATAAAATTTTGGAAATTTATAAGGGGTAATCTATCTCAAATTTAATCTCATGAGAGATGTTTTTTATTGAGAAACATGATATCTTTGGTATAGTTTAATTATAGAATAATTAAATCCTTTTAATAAATTATTTTAATTCTTGGAAATTGTGGATCGATATCACATTCATCATTTAAATTCATTATGATTCAAATGTTACTATGTTTTAATTTTTTTTATTAACTCAAATAGATTTTTTGAGTTTTAATTATTCTTCATAAACTTCTTCCATCCATTATTGGATCTTTTAAGCTACTGATTTTTATTCATGGTACCATATTTTTCACTATAGGGGAAAATTACACTTTTTACTCAAATCATACACCATATTTAATTTCACCAAATGTATAAAATTAATTAGAATAATTATCATTCTATTTAATGATTCTATCCCCCTTTTTCAATATTTCATATTATAACCAATGTTATCATTTATATTTGAAATAATAGTTTTGTGTTTTTTATTAGGACTTCCATATTTTCCTACTCCATTTTTTAAACATAGTTTATGTTATACTTCTAACAATGAGTTTATTTATGATATGGATATTTTAAAATATTTTAACATATTTGCCATCCTTTAAAAATAATATTTTGTATCTTCCTCTCCAAAATTATATTTGATACAATTTATGTAATTTATAAGGCTCCATTATTGGTTTTTTTTATTATTAAATTATTTAAAAATCTTTCACATCATGTTTTTGAAAACATTATAACATTTAATTGATAAATTATTAAATATTCTCTATAGAAATAAGTGTTTTAAATGGTTTTCAATTCCCTTTTCTGAATCCTTTATCCAATTTTCAATGAATTATTATTTAGATATAATTCAAAATAATGAATTATAATATCAATCCATTCCAATTTTTAAATGTTTCCTTTTTGGAAAATGTATTTTCAATATTAATTGAAATAAACTATATTTTTGAAATAGAAAAAAAAATTCTAAAAAACAACCATAGTTTCAATTCCATTTTCATATTTCTCTATAAATTCCTCATTTCCATGAATTTTATTTACCTGGTTCAATATTCATTATAATGAAATATTTTTGGGAGATTGAATTTTTGGGTAACAATCCATTATATATTTTTAGGCAAAATTTCTTGATAAATTTATGAAATGTTTTGATACCCATTCTTATTGACATTTATGATTATAAAATTATTAATGAATAATTTTATTTTGAAACATATATTTATTGAAGACTCAAGGGCAGGGTCAAATATATATCACTATTTAATTGGTTGAGGTTTTATATCTCATGAAATATTATTTTTTGCATCGTTATAATTGTGGTTAAGTTATGATCACATTACTCTGTGTGGGTATAATTGTGGTTTATCTATACTCACAAGGTTACGGGCGGGTATAATAATAGTTAATCTATTTACAGAACATTAGTCATGAGTATAAATGTGGTTATCCTATTCTTAAAATGGTATGTGTATGTATAATTTCAGTTAATATTTTACAATGTGGTCGTTTGTGAGTATAATATAGTCAGGTAATTCCCACAAGTTTGTACATGAGTATAATTAAAGTTAATATATGCTCACAAGGTTGTGTTTGGAAATAATCTAGGTCAAGCTATGTTGACATTGATTTATTTTTTATGAGTATAGTAATTCAAAAATTGTAATGTCTCAGATTTTTACATTTGTTTTTTTAAAATATTATATAGAATTATTTCGAGACCAGGCATGAAGACGGAACATCATTCTGAGGGTCAGTGAGCCGAGAATGGTGGTTTGAAATTTTTATGTTAAGTGAGTCGGCACTTGCGTGCGGTTGTGGTAGTTCCCAAATGGGTGCCCAGATTACAAATCTGAGGGAACTGTTGCATACGAGATGATAACATTACCAAATAATGGTTCTATCCTCGACCGGGGAAGGTCGGTTGTAAAGTTTAATTTTGGTCGTTTTAAAAATGGAAACACATTATAAGGAATAAAATAAATTAAAGATTTATTTTATAAAAATATTTCATTTTTTTGAGCGGCGACCTAATCCTCCCCAATAAATTTATGCTTATGGAAAATTCTTATGGTTAGCCTCATAACCCTGCAAGTTGAGAGAAATAGAGAGATTTCTCTTGGATATTGGGTGGAGGAGGACGCGTTGGCAGACGACGACGTGAGCAGTCCACGCCCCTCAGATTTTTAGTAACCCCTTCGACAGACGCATTGCGACGATCACTCTTCAACCCATTGGAGGTAGGGGTTGTTATTTAAGTTTTCTCTTTCCCTATTCTTGATCTAAAATGACGAACACGGATCAACCATGAACTAGTTGATCCGCGGGTTCGTACATTCTTGCGGGATGGTTTTCTTTGGGATGATTTTTGGGAATTAATCCAGGCATTTTATTTCTGTTAATCTCTACTTTGTTTAAGCCTATTAACGGGAGCGGATCAACTCCGTGATGAACAATGATGGAGGTTCGTTCCTCAATTAATTTATTGGATTTCCTCCCTCATTCTTTTCTCGCGCGTTCTTTGTGTTTCTCACGAGGTGAAGAACAACGGATCATTTCAAATCCGTTCCGAGACGCAACGATCCCTAATCGAAGGTTCGGCACCAAAAAGTCCTTCTAGAGGTGCAACGATGATGGCGGATGACGAATCGGACTGGATCGAGAAAGGGTGTTCTTCGAGCATTATTTGTGCAGGAAGATCAAATCATGTTTTAGGAGCCCATAAGATGCCCAAAAATGACGGAAGCGGCTTCGTGGAGTTGGGGCGACCAAAACATGGAAATTTTGTGGCGATCGGATGGTCGGATCAATGATCGGAGCCCCACGGGAGGCACGCCGACAAAGGGCGTTGTTTCTGGAAATTTCCAGAATACACGACATCTATTTCTGAAGAACATGTCGTGTAGTGCTGGCGGTGGCGGCTAGGGTTTTGGGGTTAGAGAGGAATTACACGGGGTGTGACTCTAGTCACACTGCGTGTTAGACATTCCCCGAGGCTCGGCATGTACTTTGGGTAGTACACGGACACGGGGTGATCTACATGGATTCAGGTGACATGGCTTGTATAGATTGGAAGAGGCAGCAACGTGAAGGTCAGCGTGTATCTAGGGTATACACAGACATAGGATAAAGTACACGGGTTGACAGCCGTGTACAGCCACACGGCCAGTGACATGGGGCCAACCCCAGTCACTCGAACAAGGCGTGCATATTTTCTACACGTCATGTACTATGTTTTCCTACATGACCAGCCTAAGACATAAGCCGTTGTACACAGGCAGTACCCGGGGTTAGACAACATGGAATGCATATTTTCTACACGCCATGTACCTTTTGGAAAACAACATGGTCCTCTTGTTCACCGTATCCTGGACATTTTTTGTTTGTGTTAGTGCCCCTTCTTCTCGTTCCCCTGAAGGTTAGGCCTCATTTCCTTCTACAAGATTATGGTCCTTTTATCCAGACATTCTATGATAGAGTCGACATCCCTCTTAGTGGCCCAGAGTGAGATCCTATATCCATTCCTGACCTTAGGAAGAGTCAGGCATCGACGTGACCAACTCTACCAGGCGTTGATCCTCTACCTAGCTGGTGTATCACCAAACTGGTGAATCTGGATGAGTTGTGGTAACTTCCATGGCCCTGGCAGTGATCCTCCTCTGTGTATCATGATCTTTTCCACTCATGAGTGTGTCTCCCGTAATGAGTTCTTCTCTGTGTATCGTGATCTTTTCCACTCAAGAGTGTGTCTGCCGTAATGAGTGCAACTACCTCTCGTGGTGGTTCCCGATGAACAACACTTCTCGTACGGACATCATCAGAGCTATAAGACTCATGGAGTGTGTTCCCTCGGAACCAGTGCATCAAGGAATATTCGAACAAAATCCCTAACAGGGGTATGTGGTTGTGTGACAGGTCTCTAGACCACGTGTCTGGGTTTTGAGTATATCTGGTTTGTTCTATATGTTCTGTAGACATATACTGTGCATAGTTAACTGTACCTTTACCTTGTTTATTACTTTGTGGTTTTCGGGGTCCTCTAATGAGTATTTTTATACTCATTACTACACAGGCTGTGCTTTCATGTCTAGTGTCTTGTACAGACGAGCTGCCTTTTGACAGAGTCCAGGGCAGACCAGGACAGGACTGAGATTTCTGAGTTCCCTATAGGCCTAGGTGTTCCTAAAGCTACGAGCAGTAGTCCCAGTACCTTTTGTATTTACAGGTTTTACTTTGCAGTTTTCAGACTCTTGCTTGTTTCTTTTTGGTGGGCTTGTATTCTGGCCCAGTTTACTTTTTAGTACTCTACCTTTCTTTGTACTCTGTTGGTTGGGGTTTACTTGTATGCATTCATTTTTGTTCCCTAGTATTTTACATTTCAGAATTTGTGGGCTTTAAGATGTGTGCATGTGTACAGGTACATAGAAAATGCCTCCCATGTTAGTGATATACCTACTCGGTGCTAGTCGCCAACCCCTGGCCTATTGAAGTTGGGCTTGGGGAGTCACGGCGTGGGCCCCACTGGGAAGGGTTATGACAGAGTGGTATCAGAGCTGGTCGGTTCTACCTTAGGACCAAGAGTCTGTGAGTTTGGTTTGGGGAAATAGTGTTGAGTGTTTCGGGTTCGGCTTTCAGTCTAGAGATCCCAGTGTTGGTGCGGCGGCTGACATATCCATACATCAGTACTCTGATAACCTACAGTACCGACTAGCGAGGAGCGCAGGCTTAGCGCGCTCCATGATTTCTAGAGACAGAGACCCATCAGGTTCCGAGGCGAGCCCTACCCTTAGGCAGATGAGGACTGGATTGAGGCAGTGACCAGAGTTTTCCTTCTAGTGAGGACACTAGCAGACCAGATAGTGATCCTTGGAGCAAGCCGTCTTCAGGGTTCGGCAGGGATATGGTGAAGTTTGAAGAGACAAAATCACGACGAGGAGACCCTTTTGTGGATATAGTTTGGGAGACTCTTCAGGGAGGAGTTATCTCCGGTTACGCTAAGAGATGTACGCATCTAGGAGCTTATTAAGCTCCAACAGGGCAGTATGATTGTGGCTGACAATTCGTCGAGGTTTACTAACGTTTCCAGGTACTCGATGGATATGGTCGGGGATCAGCACTTCAGATCTCGGACCTTTGAGCTGGGTTTACAATGAGACATCTGAGCTAGTGTCGTTCCTCTATTCATATCGACATATGCTGGGGTGATCGAGCGAGCTTTGGTGGTCGAGAGATTCTTGGCGGAGCAAAGACAGCTGCCGGCAGTTAGCAGCAGGCAGATAGGTACTGAGACATCAGCAGCAGGGAGCCGACGTCAAACATAGAGATTAGGATGTGAGAGTCATCGGAGGAGAACCCAGGATAGGGGATTGATAGTCCAGGGATCTCAGGCTAGATCCAGTCAGCCTAAGGAGAAGCGATGCTACGCATGCGATGGTAGGGGACATCTCGCTACAGATTGCCCGACCCATCAAGCTGCTGATAGGGAAGCGGTGGATGGACTACTGAGGCAGAGGCAGAGAATAGAACAGGTAGACCCGCCAGGCGGAGGATGTGAAAGGGGAGCATGGAGAGCTGTATGTGGTGGTAGACGCTTCGACTTACTTCCACCACCACCCTGAGGAGGTCCACACCAGGCTCAGGGAGCTGGGGGAAAGGGATGGGGAAAACTGCATGTGGTTGAGGCATACGACCCAGGGACTCCAGGGATGATTCAAGGTATGATCTGTGTCTTTTCTACCTTAGCTTCCATACTCATAGACACAGGTGCCAGTCATTCCCTTATAGCCACATGTTTGGTACAAAACCTCTAGATTCCTGTAGAACCGTTGACTCGATCCTTACGCTTGGAGACACCTACGGGAGGAGACTCAACAATAACACACCTTTGCAGACAGTGTGGTCTTACCCTTGGAGGTGAGAGTTTTGGTTTGAAAATTTTTTGGTAGCGTCGAGGCCTCACGACGTCATTCTAGGTATGGATTGGTTATCTTCAATCCATGACTAGATTGACTGTTTTAGGCGAAGTGTGCGGTGTGTCCGCCGTGATGGAACGAGGTTTTCTATTGTTCGAAAAAAAGGAAACCCAGGCAGAAAAAATGGGCTCAAGAATAGAAGGGTACAGCCAATCACTCATGAGTTGGCTAGCCTTACCCTCGGAGCAGTAGATGTTGTGAGCTCTCAGTTCCCAGTAGTGCTGGTTGAGTATGAGGACGTCATTCCTGAAGATGTTCCTGGATTACCTCCCCACCGGGAAATTGACGTCTGCATCGACTTACACCCCGAGACGACACTGATTTCTTCATCAGCATATCAGATGACTCCCACAGAGCTTCGCGAGCTGAGGGTGCAGTTGAATGATTTGCAGAGCAAGGGTTTTGTAAGACCCATCATTTCACCCTGGGCTGCCCCAGTCTTGTTTATCAAGAAGGCATACGGAAGTCTGATGTTGTCTGTGGATTACCGGCACCTGAACCAGGTGACGGTGAAGAAAAAGTATCCACTTACAAGGATCGATGACCTCTTCGATCAACCAAGAGGGGAATAGTGGTTCTCTAAGGTTGACCGTCGATTAGGCTATCACCACTTATGAGTACGGGATGAGGATATACCGAAGACAGCTATCAGATGCCACTAAGGTCACTCTGAATACATGGTAACACATTTCGATGTGACGAACACCCCTGCTGTGTTCATGGGACTAATGAACCAGATCTTCCAGCCATACTTGGACCGGTTCATAGTGGTCTTCATTGATGAAATCCTTGTGTACTCGGTGTTAGAGGAGGAGCACGCGAGACACCTGCGGATGGTTCTAGACATGCTTCGGGAGCACCAGCTTTATGGGAAGCTCTCGAAGTGCCAGTTCCAGATTCAAGAGGTCCACTTTCTGGGACATGTCATCTCAGCAGGTGGAGTAGCTGTAGATCCAGCCAATGTGGAGGATTTGTTAAAATGGGAGCCACCTCGGATCATTATGGAGGTGCAGAGATTCCATGGGTGGGAAGGATATTACCAGAGATTCATTCCTAATTTCTCTTGGATATCACACCGATGATAGACTTGACTAGGAAGGGGAAAACCTTCGTGTGTACGGAGAAGTACCAGCAGGCTTTGGAGTAGTTGGGGCGGAGTTTGAAGAGCGCCCCAGTCTTGAGATTGCCAGAGGAGGGTGTCAAGTACATTGTTTTCTGTGATGCATCAGGGACCAGGCTCGGGTGTGTCCGGATGCAGCGGCATGTAGTGATTTCTTATGGTTTGCGCCAGCTTAGGCCACATGAGAAGAACTATGCGAACCATGATCTAGAGTTGGAAGTGGTAGTATTAGCATTGATGATGTGGAGACACTACCTTAAGGGAGAGCGATTTGTTGTCTACTCTAACCACAAGAGCCTCAAGTACATCTTCTCACATCAGGATCTGAATCGGAGGCAGAGGCGTTGGCTAGAGTTCCTCCAGGACTATGATTTTGAGATCATCAATACTCCTGGAAAAGGGAACAAGGTGGAAAATGCCCTTAGCCGGAGTTCTAGCTCACAACTGTTGAGTGAGGTGACATAGCAGTTAGTCGTGTTACAGTTATGCTTCGTGGATGGAGAGGATACAGCTTACCTATAGTCGATGGTTGTCACCCCTCCACTCTTACAGTGAGTTAGGGAGGCACAACTTGGATATGTCTACTTTGTGGCTTTACATGCTCAGTTATCCACAGGACACGCTCCTGGTGGATATTCACAAGGTTGGGAGCACATACATTTTTTCAGGGGACGCGCTGTTGTACCAGTTGCATTCTAGGAGGAGGTCCTGAGGGAGTGGCATATGTCTCCTTTAGTAGTACATCTCAGAGTGGGAAAAATGTACTAGGATCTCCGACGACAGTTCTGGTGGTCAGGCATGAAGAAGGCAGTAGCAGAGTTCGTTTCTCGATACCTCACATGCCTGCAGGTGAAGGTTGATCACCAGGTTCCAGTGGGATTTTCCCACCCCTGGAAGTTCCTAAGTGGAAGTGGGATATAATATCGATGCACTTCGTGATAGGCTTACCACAGACGTCCAAGGGGCATGATTCCATCTGGGTGATCGTTGAACAACTCACCAAGTCGACCCACTTCCTAGCTGTTAGGGAGCAGAGTTCGGTAGAGAGCTTGGGACTCCTCTACGTGCAAAATATTGTTTAGCTTCATGGTGTCCCATCGACTATAGTCTCGGATCAAGATTTCCACTTCACATCCCGGTTGTGGAAGGGATTGCAGGAGGCTTTTGGGGCTCAACTATACATGAGCACAACATTTCATCCCCAGAAGGATGGTCAGACGGAGAGGACCATTACGGTTTTAGAGTTATGAGCCTACGTCTTGGACTTTGGTCACAGTTTGGAGGACCACCTACCACTGGTGGTGCTTTCATACAACAATAGCTACCACTCCACCATTAGTATGAAACTGTTTTGAGGCCTTGTACAGGAGACCCTACCAGTCACCGCTTTGCTGGACCGACCCCGGAGAGTCAGCACTCATGGGTCCAGAGTTAGTGTGAGCCTCCACCGAGAAGATGCAGATCATCCGGGAGTGGATGAAGACTGCACAGATCCAGAAGAAGTTTTATTCAGACAGACGATGGAGACCCTTGGAGTTCGAATAGAGAGACCATGTCTTTCTTGGGGTCTCACCTCGATGAGGGTTGTTGAGATTTGGCCGAGGTGGCAAGCTATCTCAGAGGATCATCGGACCTTTCCATATTCTGTGCAGATTTGGAGAGGTGGCATACCGCCTAGCTCTACCGCCACAGTTGCGGGTACATGATGTCGTCCACGTGTCACAGTTGAGGAGCTACGTGCACGATCCGTCGCACGTCATCGAATTGGGCGAGCTGGACATTGAGGAAGGAGTGACCTTCACTGAGTACCCAGTGGAGATCGAGGATCACCAAGAAAGGATCCTTCTTGGGCGATTTATTCCCTGGGTTAGCGTTCGGTGGTAGCATGAGAATCTTCAGGAGAGCACGTGGGAGCGGGAGGCCCAGATCCGTGCCTAGTAACCTCATCTTCTTGAGTAGCCTTTGTTTTGGATTTTCGGGGACGTAAATCCCCAAAGTAGGGAGAATGTGATGTCCTGAATTTTTCGGTTTATTATTTTTTAAATATTATATCGAATTATTTTGAGACCGGGTGGGAAGACGACCCATCATTCTGAGGGTCAGTGAGCCCGGAACGGTGGTTTGAACTTTTTATGTTATGTGAGTCGGAACTCGCGCACGGTTGTTGCAGTTCCCAACGAGTGCCCAAATTAAAAATCGGAGTGCACCATTTCATACGGGATGATGACTTTACCAAAGAAAAATTCTAACCTCGACCGGCGCAGGTCGGTTGTGAAGTTTTATTTTGGGATTTTTAAAAAGGGACGCACTTTAGAAGGAAAAAAAAAATAAATTAATGATTTAATTTATTAAAACGTATCCTTTTTTTGAGTGGCAACCTAATCCACCCTTATAAATTCATGATTATGGAAAATTTGTAGGGTTAGCCACATAACCCTACGAGTTGAGAGAAAGAGAGAGATTTATCTTGGAGATTGGGCGGAGGAGGAGGCATTTGCGGATAACGACGTAAGAAATCGACGCCCCTCTGATTTTGAAAAATCCCTTCGACGGACACTTCACGACGATCGTTCTTCAACACATTTGAGGTAGGGGTTATTATTTATTTTTACTCTTTCCCCATTATTGATCTAAAACGATGAACGTGGATCAACCACGAACAAGTTGATCCGCGGGTTTGTATGTTCTTGTGGGAGGGTTTTCTTTTGGTTGATTTTGGGGAATTAATCCATGTTTTTTATTTATGTTGATCTATGATCCATTTAAGCCTATTAATGTTAGTAGATCAACACTGTGGTGAATGACCATAGAGGAACATTCCTCAATTTGTTTATTGGATTTTAGCCCCCATTCTTTTCTTGCGCGTTCTTCGTGTTCTTTGCAAGGCGACAAACAATCGATCGTTGTACATACGTTCCACGACGGAAGATCAAATCGGATGAATCAGACCACATGATGGCGGATGACAATGAACGTTCGGCACCACAATGACCTTGTGGAGGTGCGGCGATGATGGTGGATGACGAATCAGACCGGATCTGTAATGGGTGTTCTTTGAGCGTTCTTCGTGCGAGAAGATCAAATCTTGTTTTTAGAGCCGATTGGAGGCCCAAAAATGACGGAAGCAGCTTCGTGGTGTCGGGGCGACCAAAACATGGATGTTTTGCAGCGATCAGACGACCAGATCGATGATCATAGCACCATAGGAGGCACGCTGATGAAGGGAGTCATTTCATGAAACTTACGGAATACACGGTGTGTTTTTCCGAAGAACATGTCATGTAGTGCTGGCGGCGGCGGCTAGGGTTTCGGAGTCAGAGAGAAATAACACGGCATGTGACCCCGGTCATATGGCATGTTGGAATTTCCCCGAGGCTCGGCATGTACATTGGGTAGTACATGGACACAGGGCGATCTACACGGCTTCAGGTGACATGGCATGTACAGCTTGGCGGAGGCGGCAACGTGAAGCTCAGCGTGTATTCAGGGGATACACAGACATGAGATAATGTACATGGATTAATAGCCATGTACGGCCACATGAACTGTGACATGGGGCCAACCCCAGTCACTCGGACACGATGTGTATATTTTCTACATGCCGTGTACTAAGTTTTCTTACATGACCAGTCTAAGACATGGGCCGTTGTACTCGGGCAGTACCCAGGGTCAGACAACACGGCATGTATATTTTCAACATGTCGTGTACTTTTTTTAAACAGCATGGTCCTCTTGTTCACCATATCCTGGACATCTTTCGTTTGGGTTAGGGCCCCTTCTTCTCATTCCCCTGAAGGTTAGGCATTGTTTCCTTCCATAGGAGTATGGTCCCTTTAGCCATACTTTCTGTGATAGGGTCGACATCCCTCCGAGAGGCCTAGAGCAAGATCCTCTATCCATTCCTGACCCTAGGAAGAGTCAGGCATCGACGTGACCAACTCTATCAGGCGTTGATCCTCTACCTAGCGGGTTTATCATCTAACTGGTGAATTTGGATGAGTCACGGTATCCGCCATGGCCCTGGAAGTGATCCTCATCTGTGTATCGGGATCTTTTCCACTCAAGAATGTGTCTCCCAAAATTATTGCTTCTCTGTGTATCGTGATCTTTTCCACTCAAGAGTTTGTCTCCTGTAATGAGTGTAGCTACCTCTCTTGGCGGTTCCCAATGAACAACACTTATCGGAAGGATTTCATCAGAGCTATGAGACTCGTGGATTATGTTCTCCCAGAACAGGTGCATTATGGAATAATCCAACAAAATCCCTAACAGGGGTATTCGGTTGTGTGACTGGTCTCTAGACCACAGGTATGGGTTTTGAGTATATATGGTTTGTTCTGTATGTTCTGTATACATATACTGTGCATATATGATTGTACCATTACCTTGTTTATTGATTTGTGGTTTTCGGGGACCTCTACTAAGTATTGTTATACTAACCACTGCAGGGGCTTTGCCCGCAGGTCCGGTGTCTAGTGTAGATGACCTGCCTTTTGACAGAGTCCTGGGCGGACCAGGACAAGACCAAGCTTTCTGAGTTCCCTACAGGCCGAGGTTTTCTTACGACTACAAGCCGCAGTCCCAGTACCTTTTGTGTTTACAGGTTGGACTTTGCAGTTTTTAGACTCTTGCTTTTTTCGTTTTGGTGGGCTTGTATTCTGGCCCAGTTTACTTTGTAGTACTCTACCTTTCGTCGTACTCTGTTGGTGGGGGTTTAGTTGTATGGATGCATTTTTGTTCCATAGTATTTTACATTTCATCATTTGTAGGCTTTGAGATGTGTGAGTGTGTACAGGTACTTAGGAAATGCCTCACATGTTAGTGATATGCCTACTCGGGGCTAGTCACCAGCCTCTGGCCTATTGGAGGCGGGCTTGGGGAGTCACGGCATGAGCCCTAATGGGACGGGTCGTGGCAAAAATACTACTCATAATTTTAATCCAATGATATACTATAACTGATTATGGTTATTTTTTAATGTTTCCAAATTTTTTTGACTCACGTCTTATTTTATGACAAGTCTTATCCTTTGATCCATGATTTGTGATATGTGATTTATTTGGATGGATGTTCATATATAAAAATATTAATTTTACCCATATTATAATCTAATAATCAATCATTTTCTTTTATTGTTATCAATTTTTTTTATTATTACTAATCATATAAGCACACCCATTTCTTATGTTTTAATCCCCCTGGTTATGAACATGACTATCTCTTTTGTGATGTCAATAACTGAATCTAGCGTTATTTGATAATGAATTTTTTTTCCAAGATGTGTAAAAGACTATTCCTATATATTTGTTCCTTAAATAAATCAAACCATATATTATTTTTTGTGATTATTTATTAGATTTAATGTTTATATTATGGATATTTTTCCAAACAGTGACATTTTAGCTTTGTTCTTTACACAGTTCCTTTGAAATATATGATTTGGTCTTCCTTCTTGGAGTTGGGAGTTTCCAAACATATTGGTAGGATTTGGGATAGGAAAATTATAGATGTATCAAGAAGATATTAAAAATGGTTTAATCATTTTTGAGTGATGATGGGCATATCCTTTTGTAGTTGAATATATGATGTGTATCTATAGAAACAACAGTTATGTGATTGGTAATGGTGGAATCACATCGAAGATAGGTCATATGGTTATGGTATGGTCAGTGAGACATGTGAGATTGAATTTCATAACAAATATAGTATTTATAGAAGTTTTATGTTGACATTAAGTCATTATAAATTTTTAATAATTATTTTACCCATTGTGAACACTACTAATATTGATGAAAAAGTAACAACATTATTTATTTTATCAATTGAATATATAGTGAGAACCAATACAAAACATACCTTATGAATAAAAATGTAGAATCTATTTAATATAATTCAATTTATAAATTTGATATAATTCACTTTTAAATTTATGCATAAGATAATGGTAATACTATTTTTATAAAAAAATTATTTTATATATTGATGTTTTTTATTCATACAACATATTATATTTTAATTGAATAAGTGTTATATTATTCTATATATTCAAAAATAATAAATGTGAGATAATTTTAAATATTTTTACCTAATTTATTTATAAGAAATGAATATGTATAATATAAAATTATTAATTTTGAAACCCATTTAACTTTTATTGATGTAATTAATCATTAAAAAATTTATCTTATTTAAAATTTTTAAAAATAAAATTCTACATGTTAAATAATTATTTATAATGATTACAAATATTAAATATGTTTCATGAGATAAAATTTACAGATTCAAGAAAGTATAATTGTCAGATCAATACAGTGAATATTAGAACATTCAATCCACATTATCATTTTCATGATCCAGTTTCCAACGTAATATTAAAAAACAAATGATTAAGATTAATTCCTATAGAATGATCTTAAATGATCAAATTAATTTAAAATATCAATCCATTGATATATTCTCTAATGAAAAATTTCATATAAACCTATGTCATTTTAATTTAAATCAAGCCACACCTAGTTCATCCAAAAAATCTCTTGGTTCAATCTATGTTACATTAATATATAAGTCATTATAATATTTAAACTAAGACATTAATGTCATTAATAAATATATCATTCGTAATGGTTCATAAAGAGAATACAACCAGCCTTTACATTTCAAACCATAATGAAATTTACATCCTCAACCAATAAAATCATAATATTTAACCATATATAAACATCTATTTGATAATAAAAATGATTGTCCTAACAAGAAATCCTATATCTAGTAGAAAACACATATACATTACGAACTATATTTGATGCCAAAAAGTTTTTTATGAGACATAATTATCCCAAAAATAATTGGATTAGATAAAATATTTAATTACATACCTTTCCATAAAATTTTACGTTTAGTACTTTAGTGAATTTAAAAAAATTAGAACCTAATAAATCCCCATCCTTTCATAACCAATTGAATTATACATTCTTCTATATTAGAAAAATCATTATCTATATTATGTCCTAAAAATATCAAAAAATTTATATTAACAATATATTCTATTAGACATATCACGTGTAATATTTTTCTTTATAATCTGGTGAAGTAGAAAAATAATAGTGGGTTAGATCAAATGACTGGTGTCATTAAAAATAATAGATACTAATAAAATCACAAAAGTTAGTATAAGATGAGTGTAAATAATATTCAATAAATAGATAACCAAAAGAAATTACATAATTGAATGAAACTAAAAGAATAATATAACAATGGGTAGCAACGAAATTGATATGGTCACAAAGATAAAAATAATTTGTTCAATTTTGATGAAATGTATAATGCATGATATATAATTAATTTCCCTAATACTAGAAATCATGACCATAGGAATCATGATCTTTCTATCAAATCCTTGTTTCAAGGAAATATTTTTTCTTGGAAAGGTATACACAAAAATAAACAAGCTAGTTTTTATCATGTGTCATATCAACGAATTGAGGGTATATTAAAGAACAAACTCATAACTAATTTTCTATAATTAATTTATCATATTAATCAATGAATATACTATATAATAGATTACCAAAATCTCTTAGAAATAAATAAAAATATGTATTTCAATAACAAGTTTATAGATTCTCAATATTTCAGAATCATGAAATTGAATATCATTTTATGAAATTATCTCTCAAGAAAACACTCTATAGATTAATTGAATATGGTTAATTTTATATGGTAATTAACTAATAATTGGAGTAATGTGTAAATCTATGATAATATATCATAATCAACCAAGAAACTATGGGGTATACATAATGTAATATGATGTATAATTGCCAAGGTAATATAGATAAGGTTGTGGTGGAGGTACTTTTAAATTTATAGGTTACTAATATAATGGTAGGATAGGGTAAAAATATTTTTAATTATATAATGAAATCGTAGGCAAAACCTTTATTTTGGTTTATAATAATTGCTTTAATTATCTAATGAAATATCATCTTGGAGTTTCTATCCTAGTGTAATTTCTTAGGAAAACACGTCAAGAACTAATGTAAATAATTAGTTAAAACTCAACCATAATTTTTCAATGTTATTATACAAATGAAAATATGTTCCATAGCCTCATCAAATTATTAGTAACAATGGATGAATCTTATTTCTAAGAAAAGAAAACAATCATTAATTTTCCAAATTTATGAATTTTTATCATTATGGTAGATAGTAAAGGGATTTAATGAGAGGTAATGTTATGTAAAGTATTTAAAATGGATGATAATTCATTATAATTACAATCATGATGTCATTTTAATGAAGGATTTTAACTGAAAATAGAGGTTCAAAATGAGAACCCTTATATCATCATAATGACATCATTATTAAATGTTTATAAATATATGGGTTAAGAATCTTGTCATTAATAAAATATATAATTGGGGAATATATGAAAAAAATAATATAAATGAAATATTAAAATATGATTTAAAAATATTCAGTTAAAACATATAGAGTGTTATTATTAACCCATACTTGATAAATTCTCTACTTTTGGACATGGGTTCATTTGGATTGAAGGATTAAAATAAAATTCATTAAACTCAATGTTTCCAACTTTTTTGGGAGTATTTGGCAGTGTGAAAATTATGAGGAATCAAGATTATAATTGAATTATTTTAGTGGTTTTTGATGGGTGGTGGAGAACTCATTTTATAGATTAATGTGTAGAAAATTTCATAAGATACATGAGTTAGGTGAGGGGTAATGGTGGAATCAAATACGACTTTGGTGAGATAGGTAAGAAATGATTGGAGATACATGTATGTATTACATTAAAACATAAAAATGGATTCCTATAATGACTATCTGGACCTTTAATTATAAAAACAAAGAGATACAACATTTATCCACTTTTACCATTGTTAATCTTGATTTCAAATTTAACATTGATGTTATTTTTTTAATAATAATAAAATATAACCCTTGTACAAAATTTTTACATAATTAATATATATTTTTAAACCATTTATCAAAATCTACTTCATTATTTGAGAGAATTATCTTTTAAATTATAATATAAGATATATGGAAAACTTTTCGTAAAGAACAATATCATTTTATACATTCGTGTTTCTATTTTTATTTCCCATTAATTATTAATAGAATTATTGTTTGGTATTTTTTTATAATTTTATATTTCATATTAATTTACAGTTAATTATATTTTATTCAATTAAATTGAGAAAATGTTTATAGAAAATTTATAAAATTAATTCTTCAAAGATAACCAATTTACATTTACAATAGAAATTATTATTTAACCTCAGGAGTTTAACATCAATCACCGAACAATAAAATTTTAATAATAATATATTTTATAGATTATGATTCTAAATATATATTCCATTATATAAGAAAAATTAATTTTTTAATAAAAATTATTTTTTTTACATTAGCTCTTTTGACCCATCGATATCAGTTATTATAATAATTGTATTTTTACACAGAAAAAGAATTAGTAGGTTAAAATTATCTATTTTTAATTTTTCAAAATATGAATTAGTTTACTATATAACAAATAAAATGTTTTTTTATATGAAATAAATCTAAAAAATAATTAAATGAAAATAATATTTATTTTAAAAACTTCAAAAATAATTTCTTTTATTGGAAAATGTATCTTTTATAAAATGTCAACCATAGGGTATCAAAAACTAGAAAATTATTAAATAACACATATTTTTAATACTTGATAAAAAATTTTATAAAATAATTTTTTTATAATCAATAGGTCTTTATTACAAATTGATAAATTCAAAAATTGATAATTTTAGGAAAACTATATCATTTACTATTGACATAACAAAAAAGTTTCATAAAAATAAGAAAAACTAATATATAAACAATATTGTCATTATAAAAAAATTAATTCAATTTTGAAAATTTGAAAATGTAAAACTTATGAATTTATTTTCTAAATAAAAAAACATAAATTTTTAATGAAAACCATTTTCATCAGAAAATAACTTTATAGCACATCAATAATTCATATTATTATATCTGGTAAATTACTAGTAATATTTAGTGACAATATATAATTTATATAAAGAATATATATTATCACTAATAAATTTATTATCTTTAAATAATGTGCATTAAAAAATTTAGACGACATACATTTTAAAGAAAAAATCCACCTTATTTGATTCATAGCTATACTAATTGAATTTTACCATTACAGTAATATTAATAATTACCATTATTTTTATTTAAATTAATATTACATAATTATGTTACGTTTATTTTTCTAAAACAATTCTATGTCTATATTTTGATGGTTACATATTTTTTCACTGTTTTTTGTGGTTCAATGCTTAACATATCAGACACTATTGAAAATATTTTATCTTAAATGAAAATAAAATTTAAAAACATCGGGTCTTAAAAAAATGTTATTATTTAACTATAATTCAAGACATTATAATTGATAACTATCCTCATTTTGAAAAAATATAATGGGTATTTTATTATATATCATATCTATTGAATTTGGATCAATAAACTTTCTAAAAATAGAGTTAATAAAATTAACAAAAAATAATGATAGTCACTATGACCCAAAATGATATTATTTCCTAAAGAATAACTAGAATTGGTTATTATATTATTATAAACAAATAATGATATTTAATGTCCATTAAATTTAAGTATTTCAATCAAATTAAACATTTCATATTTAAATAAAATCATTAAAGAAATTTAATACAACCTACTCATTGTGAAGTAATTATTTTATCTTTCTAGTATAATTTATAATAATTACATGTATAGTTGGTGAATTTTACTATTGGAGTGGTGACTAACTCTCTATGTATTTCTTGGATAACTAGTCCAATAAAATATAAAATTCATTATTATATTTCCCTTTTATATAAAAAAACATTTTATAGATATTTTATATTAATATATATCATAATGTTCTATAAAAAACCTCACAAAAAAAATATTTACACCACATGCAATTTTATTGTTATCGTTTTTTGGAATGTGTTTTCTTATTGTATAATGATATAATAGTCACTATTGTTTTATGGTAGTGGAATAGTAATGGATTATTTTTAAAAAACTCATGTGTTGAATTTAATTATTATTTTGGTTTAATTTTATAAAACACATGATATTTGATTAATCTATGTGTTAAAAAAAATTAACTGAATGAAATCTACTTGTTTGATTCACAATGTATATGTAAATTAATAGGGATTAGAGAGTATCCAAAAAAACCTATATATAGTTTCTATTAGTTTGTTTTGGGATAAAATTAGAAACATAGGATGAATCTCTCCCAACCAAATCTCTCTTCCTTCCTCCTCAAATTATAGCCCTGAGGAATTATAATATCAAAGGAGATAAGAAGATTCCACTCAAATAATGTGTGATTTATTTTATCACGTGGACAGACCATGGATGAGGTATTTGTCTAGGATGACACTATATTTCATCCTTCAAGAATAATTAATTCTAAAGATATGATATGTCCCTATTGTGAAAGTTATACAATATAGATATTTTTCATTTTATATGCACATGGTTTCAAGTATCTCACATGTTCAAGCTATTTATTGTATCATATTCTATTATTCATATTATTTTAAGAGTTAAACTGTCTTTATAAATACATATGTGCTATTAAATTACTACTATGTTATTAGAATATTAAGATGACGTTATAAATTAAAGAGATGAATGATATAATAAAAGCATATCATCTTCTTGGATTTAAAATATATTATATATCATAACATATGAAATACAAGAACTATGTGACTGATAGATCTGAGACTAGATTTGTCAAGAATAATTCTTGTTTCAATTCAATACAGAAACTATATCATAGACCATGATAGATACAAAATATTATAGGATAAATTTTTTATATATTCCTTGATTAGTCTCACTGTAGAGACCCGAAACTTGACGTACATGGACATTACATTACTTTTGCGGAATACTTAATACATCACAAAAACAGACACACAATGACCGTAATAGTTTAGTGTCTTTGGAAACTCGGAAAAATAATCTTCTAATTGTGGTGAAAGATCTTCAACATCTCCCATAAAGATGTTCCCCTTTTGTTTTCTTTCTTGAAACCTTTATTTATATACTGGGGAAAAACATATAAAAGGTGAGCTCAAATTCTCATTAAGGGTAGTCATAGATAAAATAAAACAAATCATATACATTTGAACATAAAAGCATGAACATAAGGTTTAAACATCCAAATAATGGGCATTGACATAAAATATGGCAGTACATAAGGCATATAACATAAAGGAACATTAATCATGATAAACTAGAATGGAAATAAAACATGTAATTGTGGTATCCATTAAGAACATGATATGATTTCCATAGTATCCATGGCATTGCTGCCAAGACCATCTTAGTGGACAAAGTCCCTTTCCGAATTGAGTTCACTCCTCGTTCCAGTCCTGTATTACTGAACCAGATTAACATACCGTTCCAGCCATGTGTATCTCATGAGATATAAATCTTTACCCAATTAATTTGAGAGAGATATAGGTCCCACCCATCTCATATTGAAATAAATCTTACGTGTGCCACAAAACAATCATAAATCATTCATCAAACCCAAAAGAATAAATTGGGTTTTATAAACATCATCCCATCATAACATAATCCACATAAAACAAATGGATATTATTTCATCAAAAGAAAATTAAAACCATATAAATCATAGATACATTATACTTGAAACATAAAAATATGTAATAATGTAATCTTAGATGGAAAATATTTTTGATAAAACACTTGAAATGAAATCATGAGAAAAAATATCCTTTCTTCTTCAAAACCATTTTATTTTCACAAAATTCTATGCAATTTAAAAAAAGGATTTTTTTAAAATACTTATGAAATATTTTAGAGAAAGATTCATAAAAATAATGCATTATGAAACCGTCAAAATCCGTTCATGCAGTATTAGTTAAAAATAATATTCTTCTCATAATCTTGTCGTAAAAGTCAAAAAGAACCTCGTATGGTAAACCAAAGAAAGATTCCATCCATACGATGTGGAAAAGATAGAAAAGGATAAAAATGAATTTAAACATATATGGGAGAAATATAAAAATTTTATGAAAACATTTTGATAACATATGGACATGGATAATAATCATAACCCCAGTAAATACTTACGAATAAACAATCTCGGATAAGAATGAGATTGGAATAATTATCCCTTACCTTAGGTCTGATATGCTTCGTACATATCCAAACCTCTAGTATATTTATTTAAATATTTTCATTGACTTATTACAGAATCATATTCATTGTTATGATATCATATGTGGTTCACTTATGACTTTATATTACACATTCTTTTGTAAATACCATGTTAAAGAAACGTTTTCGGTAATATCTTCTTATTTATCATACGTGTTTGGACTTGTTTTTATTGATGTTAGTATTACTTATATCATGATTTACATACTTCCAGAATGTAAATCATGATTTATATATTATATATATTCATTATATATCAAGCATATACAGGTATTTATAATAGTACATAACATATGGAGGTACGAAATGAAATGCACCGTTCATGGAGACAGTAAGCCGTACATACGCATAAAAGCTACTTTAATTTTTGTTTATTATTTTAATGGAATAGGTATATTATAATTCTAGTATAATTTCATATATAATATCACTAACTCCATCCTTTATAAATCCCACATAAGGCATTAACGAATTACATAACTTTGAGAGGGCGGTAGTCCACACTTCCTCAAATGAAATCATCTTATTTACCCACTATGGAAACCATAAAATCTTGATATAATTGGGAAGTAAAGAAGCATAAGGAAATAATAAAAATAATATATATCATATATTAATACAGTGCCATCATAATGGCCACCATGAGAGGCGATAGGAGAAAATCGAACAATCATCGTTTCATGAGGCATTAGTTTGTCATCCACAGAAACATTAGGTTCTTCATCCATTAGATGGAGGTGTGTGTAAGTGTAGTTCTAATAATTCACATAAAAACAACCTTGTATTTTGAGGACACTGGTGTTGTTACAAAATAATGTATTAAAAAGAGTATAGGGGATGGATAGGTAGAATAAAAGAAAACAACATAAGAGAAACAATTACCTTTAATTTGGGTAACTTCCTTTGGTTTGAATGAAAAGGACTTCTTAAAATGACTTATAACTAATTTAAGGATTCTAGGAGGAGTAAAGGGATGTAGGGAGCTTATTTGTTCAGAGTTTGGAAGTGCCAAAAGGATTTAGAGGTGTGAGGAATTTCATAGAAGTGGTCTCATTTTATAAGGGAGAGGAGGGGCTCTTTATGAATTTGTGAAAAAATTATTTTATTATAAACTTATCATCAGTTCCAAGAGGTAAAAAACACATTAATTTCGAATATAAGATGACTCATATTCGAAATAAAATCATACAATAGGAACTGAACAAGTTTTGGATAATATTTTAATCATTATAATCTTATTTATTTAAATCATTTATTAATGAGGTAAATACTGCATCATTATTATGTCACAAATAATTTAATTTATTTGATGTCTAAAAATTATAAACAAAGTACCAACATGTAGGAAATCCTTTTAGCTTACTAATTAATATTTATAGTAGAAATTATAATTTATATATCCCCTTATAAAAATTAATTACTAAAGGATTTTTGTTAATGCCAATTTTGTCTTTACATTAAATTAATTAATCTAATGTGTCATTGTCTTTCATAAGTGGCTCCATGGGGTCACAAAATCGACCCAAGGATGATCATGGTCGGCCATTACTCATCAAATAAGTTTTGAACAAGTGTTAAGGTAATTTTTAATTATTATAATATTCTTTTAACCTTGAATTACCCTATTTACCTTTAATCGTGGTATATAAAAGTAAAATGTTACTATTAAAAAAATTATTTTTATCTAATTGAACCAAATTTTACTAATTGATATTAACTGTGTCTTTCGGATTTTCGAAATTCAACTCACAGAAGTGGTAAAATTATGTTTTATGAACAATTGCAAAAGCTCTTAGGAGGTGGGTAAAATACGTGAAAAGTTCAATACAATTTTTATAAATCTAAAATTATTATAAAGTGACTCCAATGAATTTCATTGAAATTATATAAGTATTATGTTTCTATTTTGACTTAAAAAAGATTTAAATCAAATAAATTATTATTTAAATAAAAAGTCGGTTTTAACCAAAAACTTAGTGTTTTCACTATTCTTCAAAAATTGACGTTTTTCAGAAAAATACCAAAAATTTAGCCTAATATATATTTGATATTCCAAATTCAAAATGATGTATATTTTTTCATATTAAAAACATATAAGTGGAATTAATTAATTTTAAAATTAATTCCCGTTATCCAAACAAATAGCGTGTTTTTAAGAAACAATAACGATCAAACGATAATCACTTGTTTATGTGCAATTTAAAAGTAAAATTAATTCCAATGACCAACATTGGATTTAATGGTAAAAATATATTCTAATTACACTTTATAACCAATTAAAAATATAATCTAGCCATATAAATTATTTTGATGAAAAAATTTGTTTTTAATTAAAATATAGCATGTTTTACTATTCATGAAAATATGAAAGTTATCAGAATAATATGAAAAATTTATCCAAAGTAAATTTTTATATCCTGATTCCAAAGAAGAATTTTATTTTGTCAAATTTAACTTATTGACATGTCAAAAACAAGATTTAAAGTGGGTGCGCCATCAAAAGGTGGCAAAACTACATTTTTTGAAAAATACTTATTTTACTTGAAAAATTGATTTTGTTCTCATACCATGTTCTTGAAAATATGTACGATGAATAATAATGTTATAAAATTCAAAATGTAGTTAATACTATTAATAATGGCTGGTTCATAATAACATTATAACCATATATCGTTGTTTAGTGAAACCTGGTATTGCGTACTACACACGCTATCGAGGAAGTTCGTGATTGCGGGTAATGCATGCCAAGTCAGGGTTGCGTGTGATGAAAGACTCCTTCGATGTTTCATATTACAGAATCCAACCATATTTCATTTATAAATTTAATATATATATATTTATATACACACTCATCGTTGCGTAGAGTAACTACTATCACAATTGTGTGTAACATGATCCAAGAACAGTGTTCCATATACTACAAGCTAATACGGTGTTGCATATAGCGCAAGGTAATCTTGCTGTAGCTTACAACACAAGGCATCAATGAAATTAAAATATTATTCTTCATAAAATCTCAGGGTGTTACATTCTACACTCCTTAAAATGAATTTCACCCTCGAAATTTGTCAGGGTTATAAATGCTTTGTTACTTGAGAATTTCTTTCATAGAAACCCACATCATAAAAAAGGAATGCTAAAACATAAAAACTAAAAACTAAATTATGAAACGTTATGGTTACCCAATGTAACTCATCACTGGGTTTCCACATAGGAGAAAATAGGTGGAAATATGGATATGGAAGAAAAATCTAACCATCACGTTCTGATGGAGAGTGGTAGAGAACATGGCTACGAAATAGCCAACAATCACAAAGCCATAAATTTTTGATGATCTAATGTACCATC
Source organism: Viscum album (assembly GCA_963277665.1). Taxonomy (NCBI): domain Eukaryota; kingdom Viridiplantae; phylum Streptophyta; class Magnoliopsida; order Santalales; family Viscaceae; genus Viscum; species Viscum album. The sequence goes on along the minus strand of OY728141.1, from coordinate 439,366,182 downwards.
TGATTCATCAGATATAAGAGAACTAAGAAAACATTTTTTTTCAATATAATTTTCCTAAAGTTGAAGAATTTGAATTAGAAGAAATACTTACTTTATTTTGGTATATTCTCACTAGTGTTTGTGTCTTGAACAATTTCCACTTCAACTCTTAAATAAATGCAGTTGAATTTTTCATTCTTGAAGTGTTAGAAGATCATGTGATAGAATGATGGGTCATTCCATCTTTCTCAATGAAAAGGTTAGAAAATGTTATCGAATACATAAGTCCATGTATGGTGAGGTTAATCATATATGATTCCAAAAATGGACTTATAATTCATCTATAATACTGCTTAATAAAATAAAACTAGTTTCTAATAACTAGGGACTTCCTATTGGCCAGTGGTAGGCGATAAATGCATGTCGCACTTTGGTTGTGGGTTCGATTACAAAAGCCTTGTCTGATGTGACAGGTTGTCTCCCATAATCTAGGTTGTCCCTTTTTCTAAAACTGCATTATAATAACAATCCTATAATAATATCGAATAAAAGTTCTATCCTTAAAAAATACTATCATATGTCTAACTTAATTCATTCCAATCTTTAGGCTTATCCAAAATACATCTGCCCAATTTCATAGTATACAGAAAATGATTACTGGAATTGTCACATAACAAGAACGTGAATAACATCATTTATCATACGATATATCTTGTTGGTCACATTCTAAAAATGTGAATTCCTTAATCATGTATTCTATTATAACATGAATTACCATAGAACCTTAGTTGAAAACATGAATGCTATCAAAATTTGCCTCTTTCCACATTCCAAAATCCCAAAAATTCTTTATACTCAAACCATGATACACTTTTTCCTTATATTAGTGATGAGCTCATTTATACTCTCAAACATCTCATTATCTCATTATCCCTTCATTATGCACACATCATCTATTTTCCAAAAATCTCTGAATAACCATTCATGGTTACCTGTACCATTCATCCTATACTTTCAAAACTCAAGCAAAGGCAACAGTGTAAAAATCCTTAGATTTTTCGTTATTCCACAGTACCATACATTATTCTTGATAAATATACAATCATTACACTGCCTTCTTAAACAACTGACTGAGCTTCATCATTTCTTCCATCTCATATATCATTTGTAGTCTTTTCATCATCATTCACATAAATACTACCCATATGACCATGCTGATTCTCTTTATGAGATTTTCCCTTAGGGCATTGGTTTTTATAATGCCCGTACATTCCACATTTAAAAAACATAACCGTTGTTGATGTCTTAGCAATACCATTATCCTTATCCATGGTGTTAACTGAACCTTTTCCTTTACAATTACTAGCTTTGTGTCCTTATTTTCCACACCCAAAGCATCTTCTAGTTCCTTTTAAAAATTCTCCTTGATTCTTCTTCCCACATGACTTACATGAGGGAAATTGAACTTTCTTTCCTCGATGATCATCATGAAACTACATCTTTCTCTTATTAGCTGAATCAGGAAACTTTTCAAAGTTGAGATTATTGATCATATTATGATATTGTTGATTATGCATAATAACGATGCTTCGCCTTCCAAATCCCATTTCATTTGCTTGATCATGAATAATATCATTCCATTGTCCATCATATTCTCCATTATCGTGAATCATCATGTTTCCAACAATTTTCTAAAACCCAAAATGAATAGTGTGAGAGGAAAAAAATCATGCTAAGGAAAACAACATAATAAAGGTGGATTAACTTCAATATCTAACATCTTAGGTTTAATTCATAGATCGTTACCATATTTATAGGCCTATAACCTATACTTATACCTATCCATAGGGGCATCCCTACACATACCTTAGAAGAATCTCTAGGGATCTCACAAAAGTTTTCGCATCCTAGTATCCAAATGTTATCTAAACCATTCCTCTGATACCAACTATAGAGACCCGAAGCATGACGTACATGGAAATTACATTACTTTTATGGAATACATAATACATAACAAAAACAGACACACAAGGACTGTAATAGTTTAGTGTCTTTGGAAACTCGGAAAAATAATCTTCTAATCGTGGTGAAAGATCTTCAATATTTATCATAAAGATCTTCCCCATTTGTTTTCTTACCTAACACCTTTCTTTATATCCTAGGGAAAAGAAAACATATAAAGGGTGAGCTCAAATGATCAGTAAGGGTAAGCATGGATAAAATAAAACAAATCACATACATCTGAAATTAAAAACATGAGCATAATGTTTAAACATCCAAATCTTTGGAAATGACATAAAACATGGTAGTACATAAGGAAATGATCATAAAAGAACATTAATTACAAAAAACTGGAATGGGAATAAAATATTTAATTTTGGAATCAATTAAGCACATGATACAATTTCCATAGTAGCCAAGGCATTGCTGCCAAGACTATCTTAGTGGACAAAGTCCCTTTCTGAATCGAGTTCACTCCTCGTTCCTGTCCTGTATTACTGAAGCAGATTAACTTACCGTTCCATCCATGCCTATCTCATGATATATAAATATTTACCCAATGCATTGGATGGAGATATAGGTCCCACCCATCTCATATTGAAATCATTCTTACGTGTTTCACAAAACAATCATAAATCATTAATCATAACCTAATGAATAAATTGGGTTTCATAAACACCATCCCATCATAACATAATCCATATAAAACAAATGGATATCATTTCATCATAAGAAAACTGAAACCATATAAATCATAGAGACATTATACTTGAAACATACAAATATGTAATAATGTTATCTTAGATGGAAAATATTTTTGATAAAACACTTGAAATGAAATCATGAAGAAAAATATCCTTTCTTCTTCAAAAACATTTTCTTTTCACAAAATTCCATGAAATTTAGAAAAAGGATTTTTTGAAAATACATATGAAATATTGTAGAGTAATCTTTATAAAAATAATGAATTATAAAATCATAAAAATCCGTTCATGCCGTATAAGTTAAAAATAACATTCTTCCCGTACTCCTGTCAGAAAAGTCAAAAATTACCTCGTATGGTAAACAAAAGAAAGAATCCTTCCATACGATGCGGAAAAGTAGAAAAGTATAAAAATGAATTTAAACATACATGGAAGAAACGTAAACATTTTATGAATACATATTGAGAACATATGAACATGGATAATAATCATAACCCCAGTAAATACTTATGAATAAACAATCTCAAATAAGAATGAGATTGGAATAATTATCCCTTACCTTAAGTCTGATATGCTTCGTACGTATCCGAACCTCTTGTAAAATGATTTATATAATTTCATTGAATTATTACATAATCATATTCATTGTTATGATATAATATGTGGTTCACTTATGAATTTATATTACATGTTCTTTTGTAAATCTCATGATAAAGCAACGTTTTGGGTAAAATCATCTTATTTATCGTACGTGTTTGGACTTGTTGTTCTTGATGTCATGATTACATAAATCATGATTTACATACTTCCATAATCGAAATCATTATTTATATATCATATATATACATTATATATCTAGCATATTCATGTATTTATAATAGTACATAACATATGGAGGTAAGAAATGAAATGCACCGTTCATGGAAACGGTAAGCCGTATGTACGCATGAACGCTACATTCATTTCTATTTATTATTTTAATGGAATAGGTATATTATAATTCCATTATAATATCATATATAATATCCTTAACTCCATCCTTTATACATCCCATATAAGGCATTAACGAATCACATCACATTGAGGGGGCGGTAGTCCGAACTTCCTCAAATGAGATCATCATATTTACCCTCTATGGAAACCATAATGGATTGATATAATTGGGAAGTAAAGAATCATAAGGAAATCATAAAAATAATATATATCATATATGAATACAGTTCCATCATAATGGGCACCATGAGAGGCGGTTGGAGAAAATCAAACAATCATCGTTTCGTGAGGTGTTAGTTTTCCATCCATAGAAACATTACGTTCTTCATCCATTAGATAGAGGTGTGTGTAAGTGTAGTTATAATATTCTCATAACAAAATCCTATTATTTTGGAAGATACTGTTGTTGTTACAAAAGAGTTTAGGGGTTGGAGAAGTATAATAAAACAAAACAACTTAAGAGAAACAATTACCTTTAATTTGGGTAACTTCCTTTAGTTTGAACCAAAAAGTCTTCTTGAAGTGCCTTCTGCCTAATGTAAGACTTCTAGGGGGAGTAGAGGGATGTAGGGAGGATATTTGGACAGAGTTTGGAAGATCCAAAAGGCTTGAGAGGTGTGAGGAATTGCATAGAAGTGATATCCTTTTATGAGGGAGAGGAGGGGCTCTTTAGGAAAGTGTGAAAACATTATTTTATTATAAACTTATCTTCAGTTTCAAGGGGTCCAAAACACATTAATTTCGAAGATAAGATGACTCATATTCGAAATAAAATCGTCCAATAGGAATTGGACATGTTTTGGATAATATTTTAGTCATTATAATATTATTTATTTAAATCCTTTATTAATGAGGTAAATACTGCATCATTATTGTGTCATAAATAATTTAATTTACATGATGTCTAATAATTATAAGAAAAATACCAACATGTAGGAAATCATTTTATATTTCTAATTAATATTTATAGTCGAAAATATAATTTATATATCCCCTTTAAAAATTAATTACTAAAGAATTTTTGTTAATGCCAATTTTGTCTTTACATTAAATTAATTAATCTAATGTGTAATTTTTTTTCATAAGTGGCACCATGAGGACCCAAAATCGTCCCAGGAATTCCCATAGTCGTCCATTGCTCATAAAATACACTTCGGAAAAGTGTTAAGTTAATTTTGAATTATTATAATATTCTTTTAACCTAGAATTACCCTATTTACCTTTAACCGTGGTAAATAAAAGTAAAAAGTTACTATTCACCAAAAATTATTTTTATCTAATTGAACCACATTTTACTACTTGATATTAAAAGTGTCTCTCATATTTTTAAAATTCAACTCACAGAAGCGGTAAAATTAAGATTTATGAACAATTGCAAAAGCTCCTAGGAGGTGGGTAAAGGACGGTGAAAAGTTCAGAACAATTTTTATAAATCTAAAATTATTATAAAATGACTCCAATAAATTTCATTGAACTTATATAAGTATTATGTATCTATTTTGACCGAAAAAAAATTTAAATCAAATAAATTATTATTTAAATAAAATGTCGGGTTTAACCAAAAACTCAGTGTTTTCACTATTCATCAAAATTGAAGTTTTTAGAAAAAATACCAAAAATTCAGCCTAAGATGTATTTGATATTACAAATTAAAAAATGATGTCTATTTTTCCAAATTCAAAACATATAAGTGGCATTAATTAATTTTAAAAGTAATTCCCATTATCAAAACAAATAGCGTGTTTTTAAGAAACAATAACTATCAAAAGATCATCACTTGTTTATGTGCAATTTCAAAGTAAAATTAATTCCAATGACCAACATTGGATAAATGGTTAAAATATATTATAATTACACTTCAAGACCAATTAAAAGGATAATCTAGCCATATAAATTTTTGCTATGAAAAAAGTTGTTTTTAATTAAAATATAGCCTGTTTTTACTATTCATCAAAATATGAATGTTATCAGAATAATATGAAAATTTTATCCAATGTAAATTTTTATATCCTCATTCCAAAGAAGAATTTTATTTTTTCAAATTGAACTTATAGAAATGTCAAAAGCAAGATTTAAAGTTGGTGCACAATCAAAAGGCGGAAAAACTACATTTTTTGAAGAATACTTATTTTACTCAAAAATTGTTTTTGTTCTCATACCATGTTCTAGAAAATATGTAAGACAAATAATAATGTTATAAAATTCAAAATGTAGTTAATACTATTCATAACGGATAGTTCATAATAATATTATAACCATATATCGTTTTTTAGTGAAACCCGGTATTGCGTACTACACACGCTATCGAGGAAGGTCGCGATTGCATGTTATGCAAGCCAAGTCAGGGTTGCATGTGATGGAAGACTCCTTCATTGTTTCTTATAACATAATCCAACCATATTTCATTTATACATTGAATATATATATGTATATACACATTCAATTTTGCATAGAATAACTACTATGAAAATTGGGTTTAACATGATCCAAGAATAGTGTTGCATATACTGCTAGCTAATACAGTGTTGCGTCTAGCTCTAGGTAATCTTGTTGTAGCGTATAAAACAAGACATCAATGGAATTAAAATATTATTTTCATAAAATATCGGGGTGTTAAACTCACCAGAGCTATCTTATTAAAGAGTCTTTCTTATCCTATAATCAGTCTTTCTCAGAGTTAATATTAAAAAGGGTCCGCGATGTGATTTATTATTACATGATACATAACTATATTCATCTTACACATGTTTCTTCAACCCTAAGTAAATCATACACAAAAAATTCTCATATTATTCCAAAGTAACTGACTGTTTCATAATTAACCCCATGCAAATTGTCCTAATTGAAACACTATATACTGAGTTATAGTATCCACACAAATGGGAAGCACTGGATTTATACTATGAATAATCTATCATTGGAAACTGTTAATGATCTTACTTCTATACCAAGTTGCATAGGGTTAATGTTATGTTAACAACTAAGCTCACCCTCCATGAGTAGATGAATTCATGGATTCATATAATGTTTTACCTTAAGTAATTCGTCAAGAAACCATGCATCATAATTTAATTTCTTTCTATATTGAATATCATCATCTATAAATTGTGTATACATTTTAATATGACACAGTTCGTAAAATTATGTTCATTAAATAAATTATATAAAAATTGATATAAGTGGTATTTATGTTCTTCTATAAATCATTGTAATAGTTTTTTTTGTATAATTTATAATTTATAAATATTTTCATAAATTAAATAATTATAATAAGTTTCTAATAAAATAATTATGTGTTTGTGAAAAATGTAGGAAATAAATATCAATAATATCTAAAATTAATATTTTAATGTATTTATCAAATTACATAAAATAAATAATTATTCAGATATAAAATTATTATATATTAATTATATGTCTAGCTTATAATGGGATTATAAATTATATAATAGGGATTAATATAAAAGTTATTATATTTTAATTGATCAAAAAATCATAATTTTTAATTTGTTTTTATCAAATTAAATGTCCCTATTTGAGAAATGGGTCTTTCAACTGATTGTGTCAAATGATAAAATAATATTAAAATATGAAATTAAGATTATTTAATAATTTTTTATTGAATTGAATTGAAATCTAAATATTTATACGTAATGTAATATAATTTATTTAAAATAAAATTTCTTAAAATGAATACTATGAACTAGTTCATAATGGAAATAAATATAAATCTATTATATTTATTTTATGATGCATTGGCCGTATTTATTTGGAAAGGTGTATTGTGTTTATAGTAGCTATGTTAATGAATTGTTCATAATATTTCATCTAATGTACATATTTATGAATTCTTTAATTATATATTTTATCAATTTTTTTCATTCATTCATATAATTATTATATTATGAATTTTCATATTTTTGGAAGAATTTATTAATTTTAAACAACTTATATGTTGTCATAAAAACATATAAGGAGTCACATTCTATGTATGATAATATACAGACTTTTATTATACCTTGAATACTTATTGCATTGATATTCTATCATTAATCAATGAGAAGATAAATTCTCAACAAAAATCAAGTAAAAAGATATGGTGAACATTCATATCCCACAAATTGAATATAATGAACTCTTATATCTTGAAACTATGAAAGAAAATGTGACAAACAACTTTCGGGTTAATGTCATTGGTAAATGAAAGAACATCGAAAATTTTGTAAAGGATGCATCTTCCCTTTCGTTATCCGATTCAATCTCACCTACCCTTGGAAAAGTTATCAAGAATGGAAATGATAGCCATGTATCGGTGATTAAATAAGTAGTTGAGGAATGGGTGGACTTATGCAGGTATATAAGCATTGCACTAGATTTGATCCTAAATAGTAAATTTCTTTTTATGTTTAATTAAATAACTATAATAATTCTTGTGCTAATGTCATTGATTAATGGAGGATGAAAGAAATGTGGGAGGCTATTATCATGTTTTTTTACTATTATGAAGGAATGTGATGAGCATGGAGCAAGGGGCCAATCTCTCTAAAACATGATTACTTATGTATATAGGAATGGGATGGGAATTTCAATCCTACCAATGTATGGAACACACATTCACTAATATGGATACACATATGTAGGATAAATTGGAATAACTGATATTCAATGATTTTTTGGTATGATTCCTCTTCTGCAGGGAATCATATTTGAGGGGATATGAAAATAAAAAATCCCTAATTTTGATACTATTCTAGAATAACAATGTAATTTGTTATTTCAACCACTCTATTTGAAGATTTTTTTAACAAAAATAGAGGATAATATGAGGATTTAGATCCAAAATGAATGTGGACATAAATTTTAATTAGGATTCAAGTATTTTGGTCAATTTCTTGCTGATTGTAATAGGGCCAGGAAATGACGTTCCTATATGTTTAAATGGCATGATGACTATGAATTTCGTTGGTGGAAGGGGAAATAAAAGTAAAATGATCCCAATACCAAAATACTCACTATGTATAGAACCTCTAATGATGAGAAGATGGTTGTGACTGAGAATTTTGTATAAATTTTGAGGTAAGATTTATCTATGAACTCTAGACGACTACTAAATGAAAAATTCATGGAGGACCAAAACTATAAGAAAAGTCATGAAGATGAATTTTTGATCTAAATTGGAAGTCTTTATATAGAGTAAAACTACTTTAATATGCACTTCAATGTTTTCAAAGTCCCATTAGTAATCACCACACCTGAAGAACCCATGGAGACCCTATCAAATAAGCATCCTAGTCTAAAGAAAAAACATAGTATGACACTTATTATGATAAAATTTGAGAGTAATATCCAACAAAAAAATAATGTAATGATTTTACATGAAAGACATGTGATAGAAGTTCCACATGAAACGTCAATAGGGTATATCCAGAGTGATAGAGAAATTACCTTGATTGACATAAATCCTAAAACGATTAAAAATTATATTCTACTAAGTACACCCATCATCCCTATTGACAATGTAAAGAAGGTTGTAAAGGATGAGACAACCAATGAAAAATTTGACTTGGGGGAATATTTATTGCATGCACATACTGTAAAGGATACATGAATGACTTATCATAAATAAAGCAGTTCACGGATCTTGAAATCTAGAAATAAATTTAAAACTCTAAATGAAATTTTCTTGTCTAATGAGACTGAGGAAAGAAACTCTTCTAAGAATATTTAAAATTCCCCAAGATAGGAGAAAGAAAAATAATCCATGGGTCACATCAATCGGCATTCTTGGTTGAAAAATAGTGATGGAAAAAACAATATGTTCATTGCATAAAATGGTAAAGGGAAAAGATAGAGAGGTCAAAATGATTTTTAAAAGGATGGAGGACCCATGATGAGAAAAAAAGTCCCACCGATTGAATATTCAATAATATAATTGTTAAGAGATTGAGAATCCTCAAAATACCAAGTCCCTTAGACATTATATTTTGTTCCGAAAATAGGTTATTATTGGAATTTTTTATCCCATGAAGGTCTTTGAAAACTGGAGATCCCTTAAATAGACCACTTTTGGGTATATGGTTTTCTCAAAAAACCTCCATGATATCATCATAGATCATCTTCGGGTCCTTATACTTGATATCATACACACATCATTAATTTCTATAAAATCTCAAGCATCTCTGTCCCGTATAACATTTAGATTTGTTATCTATTGGTCTGTTTTTTGTATTCCTCATCATCATACATCATACAACGGGAATTATAGAGAGATATTACAAATTTGTCTAAAATCATAATCCACAAATGGATGTTCTTAGGTGACATCAACATGGTCTTAAATGCCGAGGAAAAAACTGGACTGAAATTCAATAATGTTTCCTTAAATGGATTTTATTCCTACATTGATCTATATGATTTTTCCATGGTTAAAATAGGATGTGATAAATTAACCTAGAGATAATAAAATTTGAATGGAAGAGAATAAATCATGATACATTAATGTTTTATTTCAAATAGATGACATGAGTGTTGTCTTTGGAATTTTAGGTTACATCGTACCTAATCATCACTTAGATCATGACCCAAATATAGTTGAAATATCCACTAAAACTATATGGTTAGTTCCCTTACCATTTTTCTTCAATAATGGATGGATTATGAAATGATGATGTTGGTAAATAATCATCTAGTAATGGAGGATGGAATATATGGGCATCACACTTCACATTTTTGATTAACATTTAATTAATTTCAAAAGATTATTAAGATACTGGAGCATGAAATCTATTTTTAATATTCATATAGAGATTATGTTTTCAAAATGATAACTATCATGGTGCCAAATTAGAAAAAATGTATCAATGTAGTAATTATAGAAACAAAATATAGGTTGTGTTAATGATTTATTAAAAGTAACATAAAGGATGGAATAAAATATGTTAAATGTATGATGCATTAAATAGGGTGACTAGAAGTTAATTTTTTTTTGAGAGGATACACATTGAAACGAAAATAAGCGCATAGATAAACACAGTAACAAATAATTATTTTCTAGATATCTAAAAGTTAAATTTCAAATTTAGTGGTGACATATTTCAATGTCATTTACATTAATGATATGAATGATAGTAGAAATAAGATGTTTGATAATATCCTCCTTTTCATTGAGGAATATCAAAATAAATCCATCAGTATGGTCCATTAGATAGAGGAAATTAAGGAATCACTTCCATCACTCAACATAAAGAGTATCACTAGCCATGTTCGATTTACCAATAATTTTTTTACTAGGATCTCTTATAGGATTAAATGGCTAATGAAATAATGGAATTTTTCATTCATGACACTATTCATCTTGGGATCAAATAAAAAATCATTTCTCTAATACCGAAGAAGGATAATTACATCTACATCTAATATTTAAGGTTGGTTTCCCTGGGGGACACTATTCCTAAAGTCATTAGTATGATCATTATGATAATATTGGGAGGGATAATTAAACAACAGATTAACCTATATTAGTTTGGGTTAGTACCTGGTAGTACCGTTCAAAACTATCTATTCAATACATCTGATAGTTTAATCATGATGAAAATAACTTCGATGTAACAGAGATTTTACATTAATATTATCATTTACTAGGATTTTGACACCGTCAAATTGATATTCCTATTTGATGTTGTCAAAATATATGAATTTTCTAGTGACTTCATCAGGTTCATCGTTATCACTCATAGCACTGGATGACTATATGTTCATGATAAAAGATCCGATAGGGGCTACTAACAATGCAATATGGGTTTTCATTAATGGGATCCACCTCTAGGGCTCCTATTAACTATTACTAAAGTCTATATGAGTATGTGATTCAATAAAATCCCCCCTATTTGGATTTATAATAAATTTAAATATGGTAGAGATAGCTTTATCCCATATCACTTTATTTTTGCAGAGGGTATTCTTCTTTTTAGGACATCTGTTGACGCTCTTTTTTGGTCACATTGTTTAAAAATAATGTAAAGGGAAACGACTTAGAAAAAATTGATTCATCCTTTGAAGAAAACATCAAAAATCAACAAAGGAATGAACAAATCTTCAAAAGCACATGTTCCGGTCATGTTCCATCACTGTCGTGCAAGTCCACTTGCGCGACGCCTAATGGTCGTGCAAGTGAATTGTGCGCCCTAAAGGATAACCGCGCGCGGTCTTCTTCAGCCTATAAATAGACCCTGTGGACCCCCCATTTGGAGAGGATTTTTTCCAGAAGTCAGATTTAGAGCTCTGAACGCCCAAGTCTCTTCTTCAGGTCTTCTAAACACTTCTAAGGTAATTCTTTACCTATAATGGATGGTCTAAACAAGAGGAGTGAGGTTTAAGTGTTAGAATTCACTAACACTTGCGTGCCTAAGGTGTTTTACCCTTAAAGTAAATGAACATTCTTGTGCGCCGCCCTACTTCCTCACCAAAACATGTGCACCTCTCTTCTGGAAGTATCTCAGGATAATTCTAAAGGCATTGGTCAAGGATAGCCCAAGTATTACCATGCTGGTTTACAAACACGAAAGTACCCATGTGTCACGCAGGTATACCTATGCGACCAAGACTTGCGTGCCCACGTAGTACCCGTGAACCTACCAGGACTTGCGCACCCCTCCCGTTTTGGGTGCCCTTCTTGCCCATTTCACCCCTCTTATGCCATTCCACCTCTCCTATTCAAGATTCAGTCTTCAAGACACTCTTCAATTCCATTTATGGCATGATTTCTTGATTTGACTTCCTTATATGAAAGGAATTCTGTGGAATATCTCTCAAAAACTAGTGATTTACACATCTTTATGTCACTAAAGATTGAGATTTCATTCATTCAACCTCATCCTTTAAAATGAGAGAACTCATTAACCTGGACCTCCTTTTCATGAATAAGACCCATTCATAATTCTCAAATATGGGCATCCTCCTTAGGAGTAAGCCCCAAGTCCCTTAATTTTTCATGTCCCTTAACCTCGGCCTCCTTTTCAGGAATAGTCCCCAGTCATAATTCATAAATATGGGAATACTCCTTAGGAGTGAGCCCCAAGTCCCTTAATTTTTCATGTCCCTTAACCTGGGCCTCCTTTTCAAGAGTAATCCCCAGTCTTAATTTCTCTTAACAAGTCCTAATTTACCTTTGATCGGGGATTCCTTCTCAGGAGTAAAACCCAATCATAAATCCTCTCCTAATTTGGGCCTCCCTTTCATGGGTAAGCCCCATGTTAGAGTATTCAAATATCCATGAAGCACATATACCTTTATGGGCCATGTACCTAGATTTCATCCCTAAAGTAAATCCTAATTTTCATTTATCTGGGCAGTCATGCATACATAAGCCCCAAATTATTTCTTATGATTGCATATTTCATGGCCCAATTGTCTGGTTTTTCCAATACCTCTTGTTTCTTACACCAATCATGACTCACATAAGCTTAGAGTGTAAAAGTAATTATGACATCCTTATTTGTTCCATCAATCATAAACATCATACTCCCTTACTCGAACTACATGGGTTATGATTCCTTTTCAAAACAAAGTATACCCAGGTAGCCCATCTGCGGGTTCGATCCCAACTCTGAAATAATCCATGTCCTTCTGAATGAAAATAAACTTCAAGTGCCCCACTGAGTGGCTTTAAAACAAGCATGGACATCATAATGACCGAGAAACTTCTAGATAAATGTGTTGAAGGATACCATTGACCATGAATCTCTAATAAATACATATGATTCTCTATCAATGAAGAACCTCGAAGACATATAAAAGATTCTCTAAATTTCCTACATATTTAATCATTGATTTTTAGATATGATGGAAGGCTCATTTTATACTTGGTAATGTAATAAGGATTCACGAACATAACTGAAATCTATAATGAGAGTTCCGGAGTATACAATAATTCCCCTAAAAAAGGTGTGATGAGTCCGACCTACCATACTCTCGACCAATTCAAATTCATAAGACTCATCAGTCCACAAAATAACGAGCGTCTACCTTTGTAAATTAGGTCCAAATGGATGTGGAATCATTGGATGTTTCTAGTTCTACGAACAAACCCGTTAGAAACTGATTGGAATGTTTGAACCTTCAATCAAGGAGGTCATCCCCAAATTTCGAGGGAAACAAAAAATGGTGAACCCGACATGAATCTTTAACCAAGTTAAAATGATGTTTTACCTATTTGTTAGGCCCCTGTTTAAAACTCAATGAAAGGGCCAACAGAAAAAATCATTGACATATGTGCTCATAAAAAATATGTAGTGGATAAATATTTCTTGATTATGTCTATTATATCAAACATGAACTCTTTTACAAGATCTTCTGCATTTCCAGAATGGGTGCTCTCAAGTTCACACATGTTAATACTACGACTGCAAATGCCACTATTGCTACTCCTGCTAGATCATCATCCGCTCTGAGGATGAAATCACCTACTCAACATCTTCAATGTTGGGTATCAAATTCATTGGTTAAGGAGTACCGTCAACACGGTACTATTCCCACTCTAGAGGCTTCTCGACAAGCCCTCCAAGTGAACAATTCACCCTGGTTGTCCGGACAGGAACGACCAGCGGTCAAAAAGCAGGCGGTGCTATCTACCGTCTCCAACTGTTTCGGGTCATTATCCCTGGAATGAAATCACCATTCACTCCCATATTCTTGGTAGGTGAATGAGTAGGTCCCTCAGGGTCTTAATTCAAAGAAGCAAGAGTCCTTCCTGAGGGCTCCTATCAAAAATCGCCGCCAGACTCATGCAACAGTATGCCCTCAACTTGATGAGGGTACCGAATCCAGGCGTTCAGCTCAGGTTCCTCAAACCTGATCATGCAATAAGAATAGCCAGAGGCGGAATGCGGTCAATAGTGAGCATGTTCTCATCACTTCCATCTCTGGAGAAGTCCACCAACCTAACTTTGTGGCAATAAATGAGCGGGCACACACACCTGCCCTTTTTAATTCCACTGTCCATCAGACTCGTCTGGCAGCATCACGTCAATCCCGCTAGACAATTCTAGTAGAGTACTATAGGAAGAAACATACACCTGTTTATACATCATCAGTTAGTTAGCAGGCTCATCTGACTATATATGATGGAGCTCATCAACCACATTCGGAGAATTGCAATTAGCAGGCACATACACCTTCTAGTATTAATCAATCCTACCAACAGTCTCCCTTGGTAGCACACTGAGAAGTCAGTCGAAAAGCTCCGACAACAAACAAGAGGCAGACTCAACTCTCTTCCCCCACACTTGAGTACTTTCAGGACTCACTAACGGGAAAATGCAGACATTATTAGGCACATACACCTACTCCAAGCACGGAATGGACGTATATCCCTGTTCCGACAGCTGAAGTCACCAAGCATATTCTATCAATTGTGAAAGAGAAGAATCAAATCCCTACTCATATTTTGGATGCCTTCCATGATATTATAACAGCTTCAGTAGCATCTCAGGGAAAGACACATAAATCTATCCCTACCAGTGGAGTGACACATCAATAGTTCACTCCGGAACAGACACACACATCTGTTATGGTCCCAGAGGGTTGTGGGGAATACCCCCCCATATCATACAGACAACCAAGTCAAGCACATACACCTGATTTGAGTGGATATTATAAGCCTAACCGGGCCATATTTCCTGATCAGGAAAATACACCTGTTCAGAGCATCCACTTTCATCAACAAGTGGGTTTCAAGGTGAGTTAGAAGGCATCTAAGAAGAAGACCCTCCCAACATAGTCTAAAGATCAAGAGCCAATCTGTAACAAGGCTTTGCTCAATACTGGAGTTCATGAAGACCTCGGACAATTATCTATTGGAATCCAAGATTCTACTCCCTCATTTCCCAATAGTGGGAACATTAATTCTGAAGGTCTTCAACAGACACTTCCTCATGAAGGCTTGATTCATGACAATTAGGTCGATCTCGTAGTTTCATATTCAGATGAGAGCTACAATAACCCTCTGTGTGGCCAAAAGACCAAGGAGAAAGAGATCTCATCATTTACTGTAACCCACCATGGTGGTCCTCCCCATGATGATGACTTTTTCTATGAAAGTCCTCTCCGCCGTAGTGATTCACATTGACCGGAAAATGCTCCAGTGGACAATGTAGTGCCATGAAAGCCCTATTATCTCAAGGCACTTGCAAATGCGAAACCAGTCATGTCTGATGCTTTATTTCTAGAAGGTGAAATACTTTCTTAATCAGAAGATAGCCCAGGGTGTAGGTCATTCTATAAACCACCCCTAAGTCATGTATCTTCTAGTTTAATCAGTGATCTCTCTACCAATCGTGTTGAATCTGATGAAGTAACAAAAAAGCACTAGCTCTAGTCAAATCAGGTAGAATAAAATTCATTTAATGAAAAAGAGGAAATGATAAACAAGAGAAAACAACTGGCAAAAGGTGAAGTACCAGTCATGTTTTGGCCTCTGGTTGTCTCTCAGTATGACATTCCAAAGATGTTGAAAGAAGATGGAATTCATGATATTCATCTCAACATATGGAAAACTCTTTGTCAGTTGAAGAAGAAAGTATTATCTTATGATGAATATAAAAATCATCTTAATATAATAGAAGGGTAATAGTGTCAGATTGATTTGGCATCTCTATCAGTCTATCGATATCCGATGGCTGAAAAGAAACAGAGAGCCCTTCAACGTTCATGCCTTGTCCCACTATGAAGATTGAGTCAGTTAATTTCCAATGCCCCATCTAGTATTCATTTCATGGGATGGGGTGTTCATGGATCACTACATTTCACTGTTCTCTCCAGTCAGCAAAGCCCACTGAAAATGGTCTAATGAAATGTTATTGCACATAGCCGGACAAAGTCAATGGGCTTTGTTTGTAATCAAAAGGTTTCCCAAGAATATGATTTAACTAGTTCCTCTCAAAATAAAGCATACAGAGAAAAAGTTATTGAATGAATCTAACATCAAGCAAAAAAAAATATTGAACATGCCTCTCATATGGAGTAAGCACATCATCAAGTGACAGAAGTGTCGGAAATCATCCAACGACCTTTTGAACTAGGTGATAAAAGTGGATACAGGTTAATGCATCCAGCTAATTTCTGAACTAAGGTTCGCAAGGTTAGGAGATATTTTATGAATGTCTCAGACATAGCATGTTAAGAGCCACCCCAGCTTTCCAGACTGGGGACTCTTTTAAACCAACCCTTGGAATCAACAAATAGGATTCGAGGAGTTGAGCGGGAACAACAGGAACAACCCCAGTCCACCGGACTGGGGACTTTTTCAAATAATCCATCCCCTCCTCATAGAAAGTCGGTCTTTCCTCGATTAGGGAGGAAGCCTCAAGAGGAACGAAGTGAAAAATTATCTGGATATTACCTCCAAATTATGGTTCGTCAAGGAGTTCCGGAGGGACTGAATTAACAAAAGGCAATGTCTCATCAAAGACATGGAAGAAGAAAATATCACAGAAATGCTGATAGAAGGGATGCGATGCGTTATGCATCAATCAATGTCATCAATGTCATTGTTTTTGATCCCCTAGATGAGGCTCACTCAGGGGACTTAGATAAAGAGGTTCCTACTCAAGAAGATGTATGCACCGACACAAATGAAGAAGGTGTGTGTACACGAAATCAAAGGATTACTAAGAACCTAGGTAATCTTTCATGTAACCCACTTCCCCCTCTCGAAAAAGGATCCAAAAAAGGGACAGGAAAGAATCAGGTTACATATCCTTCCTCTGGATAAGGCCAATCACTCTCACTAGAGAAAATGTTTTCACAATTGGAGGAAGAAATGAAGGAATTAATAAGGTTGAATGCAGAACTACTTCAGGGTAGTCTTCTTCTTAAGCGTGCTGGAGTCAGTCAGCCAGGGGAATTTATTGCAGCTACTTAGATAGATCAAGAATATCCTCCTATATCAGTACACCCTCACTGGTCTAATCCTATGGGTCAAGTGAAACAACAGTTGGCAGTGCTACCATCAGTTGCAGCACCAACCACCACATTTGTTCAAGCTCCAGTCATTGCACCTACCCAAGACCATGTTCAACCAAATGTTTCTCAAATGTTAATGACTACCATTGAGTCATTAATATATCATTTAGAAACTATGGAAAGGAAATGTGCGCATGTTCAACCAGAAAAGAAAGTTTACCCAGAATGGGTAGATTAAATATCTCCCCCATCCAGTTTTGGAAACCCTTTATTTTCTATTTTCAATGGATCAGGCGACCCTGAACTGCATTTGATGCATTATGTGTCTTGTTGTAATCCTAAGATGGGATCTCTGGAGCAGCAAGAAGCAGTAAAACTCAGATTCTTTGTATGGACCTTGAAAGGACCAACCTTTGTCTGGTATACAAGCTTGCAATCCCGGTCAATTACCGAATGGGAGGATCTTCGCCAAAAATTCCTTCTTCAGTTCAGGTCAACTTTTCCAACGACAACAATTATCGATCTTACAAACTGTAAGCAAAGAGAGAATGAAAGTGCCATAGATTACATTTCTCGCTGGAAGGGATTAACATATTCCCAAAGCATAGCACTCCCTCAAGAGGAATTGTTGCCAATCTGTGTGGAAAATCTGCTTGATGAATTATGCACACCATTGATCCCTGTGAAATACACAGGAGGGTTTCAAGATCTTACTTCAATCGCTTAGCAGATTGAATATTCCCTTATATAGGCCAAGGCTAAATCTCATGTAATTCCATCGGCTCCAGGAAGGAGAATGGGTAAAGTAGAAACTTCTACAGTTATGCTTAAACAAGGACATGTACCTATTTCTACTTCAAAACCTTCATCTTCTCGAAGGGCTACACCTCCTGAGTTCTAAGAACAAAGGTCGTTTCATCCAGATGATCAAAGAGATCAAAGACGAAAACAATTTGAGGATCTGAAGAGAAAACCGCACTCTTTCCTAAATGAACAAGTTCCTGGTTACTTCATTTCAGTGCTGGAAAATAATCTGGTTCAATTTCCAAGGCCTAAGTGGTCAAACAAGGAAGGAGATGAAGACCCTCCCAATTATTTTCCTTTTCATAAAATGTTGGGGCATCCCATCCAGGAGTGTTTTGCCTTAAAAGACCTCCGGAAAAATATGGTCGACTCGGGACAAGTCAAACTGAAATATTCTTCAGCTCAGGTAGCATGTGTTACTGCTATATTTCCAGAGGAGGAAGGCGAATGGCAAGAAGTCATAAGAAAAAATGCACAAAAGTATGGTGATTGGATGGTCATAAAGACAATCAACCGAACTCATTCTATTTTTCAAACACAATTAATGAAACAGATTGTGTCTTCTACCATGAATGTTGTAGAAAAACGCTCTTCATCAGAGGGAAATTCCTCAATGAAATGGAATGATTCAAGGAAAGAAAAATAATCAGAAGACGATGAGAAGGTGTCAAAGCCTACGTTGTCTTTGACTCTGTCAGACTTCATGCCATCTACTTCAAATCCATGGGCACCACCCCACCAAACGGCATAGCCTAAACAGGCTAATCAGGCAGAGACTTCATCAGACGATGTGTTAATCTTCGGTTATATTAATATGATTAAATTAACAGATCCATATGCTAGTAGTAGTTTCGATTTCGATGAGCCTGAATTTTCTGTATCAAACAGGGGAATCAGAGGATGTTCCAGAGGCTCAGGATACATGGGAAGACGTGGATCTTTCAGAAGCCGCTATTCAGATTCTACCACTGCGAGAACTGTGTACGCCATAGAAACTTTTGGTAGAGCCCTTCAGCGAGCTCAGCAAGAACAAGAATGTTCTTATAACAATAGAAAATTAAGTCCTGGGACAGTTATTTGGGAAGACTATTTGATCGTTCCATATTCTTTCTCTCAGCAAGTAAATGGATCTAATCGGTATAATCATCCAAAACCAGGAATATTGCCAACTCCTATCCCAATACAAGATGCATCAACTTCCAAAGCATCTGATTCCAAGGTACCGGGTAAACCACATATTTCTGTTGGGAAACGCAGACCTATGGATCAAAATTATGATGTATTGAAACACTTGGCCCAGGTACCGGCCAATTTATCAATTATGGATGCTTTGAATCTGTCAAAAGATCATCTGGAAGCACTCATCGAGGCTTTGTCAAGTGGTCATGAGTTTGAAACTGAAATTGCTGCAGCTGAAGTCTATCACATAGAGAATAATCCTACATAATGACATGAAATAATATCTTTTACTAATGAATATGATGTTATGCATGGGAATATTAGACCTTTGTACTTATCTGACAAGGTCAATGGCGTAGACGTCCGAAGAGCGTTCATTGACAATGGTTCAGGAGTCATCCTCATGCCCATTCGTACACTTCGTCGATTGAGCCTCCCAGAATCTGATTTATCTCCTTCTACCATGATGTTACAAGGATATGATAAAAATGAACAAGAACCACTGGGTGAAGTTACACTCAAAACTCAGTTTGGAGATCTTGTATCCAATTCGGGTTTCATGGTTTTTGATCAAGACTTAGCTTTCAACATCTTTTTTGGAAGACCCTGGCTACATCATCATGCGTCTATCCCTTCATCATACCATCAATGTCTCAAATATTGTATCGATGGTCATGTTGGGACATTGTATGGAGATAAGGCCCTGTTCAAGACATGTGATTCTCAATACTTTGAGGCGGAATTCTGTCACATGAAGGCAAGGGAGAAATCCACAACAAAGGAGATTACCAAAGTTAATGCTCCAAATGGTTTGGATAAGATTCTAGTAAATCCCTTTACACATGTGAATAAAGATTATATGGTTCCTATTAGTGAAATTGAAAAGATAGACAATAATCAGAATATTCTTATGGAAAGATCCATAATGTTAATTATAGTAATTGAGCCAGACAACATGGGAGAAATTGGTAACCCACCAAACAGTGATGAAAGCACAAATGGTGACGTCTTCATTTCATCTGCTGAAATCCAACAAGTCTATACTACACCAATTAGGCCAGAAGAAGTTATATCAACATCTTAGGTGAACAATTATGTTGATTCTCAATCCATCATCTCCTCTTTATTACCAAAAGAAGAACCTTCATCATCAATCGGGTCGGAAATGGAAGCTTCTTCTTCAAGATGTGAAAATTTTGACATCTCTCCTGATCATGAAAATTCTTCTTTATCATATACTATGAAAGTACAAATGGAAGAAATAACACATGATGAATAAGAAGAGGAAGATCTCAGAGATGCTCATCCAGCATTTGAAGAGGGTATCTCTACCTCTGTGGATGAACTCAGAGAAATAAATCTGGGTGCAAAAGAAGATTAACGCCCCACTTTAATCTGTGCGGCCATTACACTTGAAGAGCAGGAGATGTATATTTCTTTTCCAAAGAGAAATAGAGATATATTTTCTTGGAACTATAAAGAAATTCCCAGGCTTGAACTTGATGTTGCTACTGTAACACCCCAAGATTTCATAGTGTGTTATTTCTTCAAAATAATTCAATAACTTGCACTACACGCAACACCGAGTTCAATCACACCTTGACTTACGAAAAAAAATCCATTAAAAGAGGTCATGAATATCATTAACTACATTTTAAACTTTATATAATCCTTATAATTTTAGAATCCATATTATGAGTTTCTTAGTCATAATGCAAGAACAGATTCATTTTCAGTATTGCACTTTTATCAACCTTTAATAATGAAACCTTTTTAAATACAATATTTTAAACTTTTTGACTAAATGGGGACTTCAAAAATTTAAAATGAAACATCCCAAGCTTCCACGGTACGCTTTCTTTGAATAATACAGTAGCGTGTGTTGTACGCAACCTTGAGTTTTAACACACACCACAACCAATCAAACTAGCCGTTATGAATAGTAATACCTAATTTTTTAAATTATATATATTTTATATTTAAAAATGGACTTCATTTTTGGATTCGGAATATCAAAATTATCCTAGGGTGAAATTTTGGTACTTTTCGGATAACTTTTATATTTTGATGAATAGTGAAAATTACTAAATTTTAATTAAAAACAACTTTTTTAATCAAAATAATTAATATTGATAAGTTATGAATTTGAGTGGTTTTAAAGTATATTTAGAATATATTTTTACCATTTAATATAATGTTGGTCATTGGACATAATTTTACAATTAAACCGAACATAAACAAGTGTCAATCTTTTGATAGTTATTATCTCTTAAAAACACGCTTTTTGTTTTGACAGCGGGAATTAATTTTAAATTAATTTCTGCCACTTCTGTGTTTTGAATTTAGGAAAATGGATTCCATATTTGGAATCAGGATGTTCAAATTGTGTAAATAGGTATCTTTTATTTTTAGACATTTTGAATAATTACTGCGGTAAATATTTTATTTACCATGGTTAAGGGTAAATCCGGTAAATAAGGGTTAAAAAATTAATATTATAATAATACTAAATTACCCTAAAATGTGTCTTAACCATATTGGTTGATACATGGTCGACCATGGGAATCTTTGGGTCTATTTTGGGACCCCATGGATCCACTTGTAAGTGATAATGACACATTATATTAATAAAGCTAAAATAAAAATAAAAATGGCATAAGCTTACATCTTTTAGAAGAACAATTTTTACATAGGGTTATACATGTTGGATTTTCGATTATAAATATTCATTAGAAAGCTAAAAGGATATCCTACATAATTATATTTTATTTATAATTTTTAGACATTAAATAATTTATTTTATTTATGACACAATGATGATGCAGTAATTACTATAATAGTGAAAAATTAAAATAAGTGATATTATAAATACCCAAATAAATATAATATGAAACTTTTAATGAATTAAACTAATTTTCTCGGATAATATGATATATTAGGATTGATTTAATTGA
This sequence comes from Viscum album, assembly GCA_963277665.1. NCBI lineage: Eukaryota > Viridiplantae > Streptophyta > Magnoliopsida > Santalales > Viscaceae > Viscum > Viscum album. Next base: position 439,343,609 of record OY728141.1, on the reverse strand, counting down.
CTTTTTTAGAAGTAATCAATCTGTTATGAGTTTCACAAAAATCAACTATTGAATAGTGTCAAAAATGACATAAAAGAGTTCTTAAAACAAATATTATATTATTAATTTATATTAAATTTCTAAAAATCTAAGGATCGGCCAAGAGACTTATATCATGATAGGTTCATCATTAATGTACCACTTGGGGGTCGCTTGGATGTATATAGTAAGTTTATTAACCATATTATATAAAAATACAAAGAGACATTGTAAAAGTGAAACTAATTAACTTAGAGTTAATACTTAAAGATAAGGTTAATATAAGTACCCAAACCTGTCCAAATTCTATTGGTTGAGTGGTTTTCGACCTATACCCACATTAACCTTTGAATAGTAAACTTTGGAGCCATTAGAAACCGAATATGAATTTATTATAAATTAATATTTCTAGCTTTTCCAAAGGTGCCCCTCACCCCTCTTATAAAAGGGCACTCCTCCTTCTCATTTCATCACACCTCTCAAGCCACTTGGCTCGTCCAAACTCTGCCCAACTAATCTCCCCACATCCCTCTCCTCATCCTTGAAGCTTCCCCTTAGGCAGAAAGCATTTCAAGAAGTCCTTTGGTTCCAACCAAAGTGAGTTACCTAAATTAAAGGTAACGATTTCTCTTAAATTATTTTCATTTATTTTTCTTCTTCAACCCCCAAACTCTTTTTATTTCCTTTATTTTGTAACAACACCAGTATCCTCAATATACTAGGATGTTGTTATAGAAAGGATTAAAACTACACATACACACAACTCCATCTAATGGATGATGAACATAATGTTTCGGTGGATGGAAAACTAACGCCTCACGAAACGATGATTGTTCAAATACATCTTACCGCCTCTCATGGTGGCCATTATGATGGCACTGTAATTAAATATGATATTAATGATATATATTTTATATATAAGCTTCTTTAATTCCATTTTATTTCATACCATTATTCGTTTCATGTTGTATATACATACGATAATTTCATTTGAGGAAGTGCGGACTACCGCCCCCTTAAAATGATATGACTCGTTCATACCACACATGGAACGTATAAAGGATGGTGTTAATGAACTTAAGTAACATGTATAAAATATTATATTATACTGGAATAGTAATATACCTATGTATCATTTGTATTCTATTCTTTTAAAATAAAAATTAAATGGAAGTAGCGTTCGTGCGTACGTACGGACTACCGTCTCCACGAACGCGATGAGATTCATTCTCCATCGTATCCATTCAAGTATAATTATCATTTGATGATTTAAAAATGATGTTTAAGGACTTGATACCATTCTGGATTTGAATAATATACAACCTATCCTTTACAAACATGTCTTACGTAACAAAACATATAAGTTAACACCCGAAACAACGATAATACGAAGATATTATTATCAAACCAATATTAAAAGATCATATATGATATCATATTAATATATATGATTCTTGTATAATTTAATAACAATTATTTCACCATTATACAGGAGGTTAACCTACCCCAACCAAGGAAAAGTACAAGGTAAGGGTTATTTCACAATCTCTTCATTATCCGAGGTTGTATTATACGTAATAATCTACTGGGATCTCTTTATCATCCACATCCATGTTTCTTCGAAATGTATTTCAAAACATTTTTACTATTTACAAGAATATGGGTTAAAGTCATTTATACCCTTGTTTGACTTTTTATAAGAGGTTTATAAAGGAATCTTTCCGTCGTTTTCAAAACAAGGTCGTTTTTAACCTTTTCGACAGAATTGAGATAAGAATGTTTTTTTTTACTTATACGGCGGGTGCGGTTATTTTCTGCCGTTATAAAATCGTCAAAGCTTTCCTTACAATCTTACAAGAATATTTTCAAGAAAATGTTTTATTTTATATGGCTCTTAAATGATTTCAAAAATAGAAAGAGATATTTCTCTAAAAAGTGTTTTGATTTCATCTATGTCAACATCCTTTAATGGATTTTACGCTTATTTGAAGTTGATTTATTATAATACAAAACTTCTATATTGTATTGAAGGTTTTGTGATATGTTTGACTGTGGATGTCCTATTTTATACCATTCATAGTTTATGGTGAAACTATTGACATTTCGTATGCTAGTTTTAATCCGAATGTTTATGTTATATTTCAAACTTTTCTTCAGATGAATGTGCTAAACAAGTATGTTCTGGGTTGGGGACCGGTAAAAGTAATCCCTCCAGGGTGGGGACTGGTAAAAGTAAGCCCTCCAGGTTGGGGACTGGTTAAAGTAAGCCCTCCAGGTTAGGGACTGGTAAAAGTATGCCCTCCGGGTTGGTGTCCGGTTATTAGAGGCACTCCGGGTTGGGTTCCGGTTAGAAGTAACCCCTAGGCCTTGGGATGAGGCCTAGACAAAGAAATTAACGTTTAGCATTATGCATTCCAACATTATTAAAGTGGTTATTGATTTTTGTATGTGATTATTCGATTAGTAGAATATCCATGTGAATATGTAAATGGCATTATTTCATTTTACTTTTGCCATACTATGTTGAAGTTCAAGTTTAAAAGGCTTTTGTTTTAGTAATTCATTGCCTTAAATGTTTACGCTTATTTTGAATGTTCCGCTATACTGTTATCCTTACTGGGCATTTGAGCTCACCCCTTTTCTATGTTTTATTTTTCCCAGGTAGTGAAGAAGTAAATTATGATTGACTTGCAGGGATATTATGAGGGGTTAATAGTGTGGATATGAAGACTTTGTTGTTGTAGTAGTTTTTCACTTTGAAATGTAATGTAAAACTTTATGTTTATATCTAGTGTTTCCAAGGCTACTAAACTAACCAGTCTTTCGAGATTTGATCTTTCTTGTGATCATGCCAATGTAACGAAGTAATGCATCGACTCTGGGTAGCTGGTGTCGGGGCGTTACAGTTGGTATCAGAGGAAGTTTAGTACAAACCTTGGAAGCTAGATTTAGATAAACTCTGATTAGAGCACGTAGACCTAAGATGAACTTTGAGGATTAGTATAGAAGAACTTCCTAGAATTTTGGTATTGTAGAGATTTTGTGAGTTTTCCAAGCAATACATCCCTGTCTGGATACGAGCAGGTAGAGGCGGCTCTGGCACAGATGTACCTAGGGGTAAAACCCGAAAACACCGCTTTGAGCTAGACTCGAACGGGAACCGGTGCACGACAACGGGCCTTGCTGCACTCTTGGTTACGACACTCCCGGGGGATATGCTTAGGATAACTCTCATTTTCTTTACAAATCATTATGAAGGGTTTATGAGTATATACTTCCTCAATGAAAACATTTTTATGATTATGGATTATATCCATAAATAGTTCAATTTATGTTAAGTGTTTTATAAGTATGGGATTATGTATTTTGATTCATAAACTGATCTAGTTTATGCCATTATTTAGAAATGGCACCCAGTAGAAGGAATGAGAACTCCAGAAATGCACATGATCCAAAGAGAAGGAAGGATCATATATTTCATGGTCTTAAGCTAGAATTGATAAGAGAAATAGTCTCCCATGTATTATCATCATATGAAGAAATAATATCATGTGTTGATAAGATAAGTAAAGAGTTTACTGAGTCCTATGGCTTTGAAGGGAAGCAAGAGAAGAAAAGGATAGAAGAGAGAAAGATGGATAAAGGGAAGAGGTAAAAGAAGAATTTTCCCATATGTGGTAACTGTGGAAAGAAACACCCTGGAACTTGCCTGAAAGGAATGGGAGTTTGTTATAAGTGTGGAGGAAAAGGGCACAAAGTACGTGACTGCAAGGGTAGGAAAATGGTTTCAAATGTACAATGCTTCATTTGCAAGGAGTTTGGACACTATGCGAACCTATGTCCCAGTCATCAGACTATGCCGCAAATGATGCTATTGGATAATAATCAAGTTATGATACTACCACAGATGAAGAGGAATGATTATAGTTCTTATGTTGATTATGTCAATTGAGTGTTGTATCAACAATGTACTTGTTACAATAATCATGGAGTATATAAGGATTGTACTGCAGTACTATTTCATTAAGGACTTGAGATAGTGTGGAACAAAGAAAAGCGACTCAATAGAAGGATAATTTTTTGGAAAATATATGGTTGAGAGAATGATAAATCATAATATAGTTCTGATACCGAGTTAGTGATTTTAGAATAATACATGATTGATTTGGATAAATTATATTGGATATTCTTGACTACCTTGAAACTGATTAATGATTTGTATATTCCATCATTTTTTTGGGGTTTAAAACATTTTTTGATTAATGAAGTATATCCAGCATTCTATATGGAATAAGGGAGCATGAATGTAATCAATAAGGAATATGGTAATACATGATGAAGGTATTCATATTATATTACGGGGTAAAAGGATCTATATTATGTTTACCTTCCTTATAAATGTTGGACTGTGAGTTTGGACAGAAGTATTTTGGATATTTCTAGTTTGGATTATTTTGGATTGCCATAAAAGGACAACCCGGAGGTCGGGCGGCAACCCATCGCGTCCGGCAAGGCTGCGAGACTTGAACCCGCAACCGAAGGGCGACAAGGGTGTATCACCTACCACTGTCCCACGAGATGTCCGAATTAAATAATTTAGTTTTTTTTAAAAAGATCTGGTAGATGAATTATAAATTCATTTATTTTGGAACCCTGTACGAATAGTATAAAAAAAAATTACGTTCTATTATCTTTTAGAGTGAAAGATGAGCTTGTGGTAGAAATTTATTAATGGGTAAAATTCTAATTATAAAGTAAGTATATCTCCTTATTATCTTAGCCAATCTCATAAATAAATTCCTCAACATTAATAATAGAAACTTAGAACAAAAATGTTGTCCTAGATGGTACCTTAAATCATCACAAATTTATGGCTTTGGGATTGTTGGCCTTTTCATAGCCATGTTCTCTACCACTCTCCATCAGATAATTGATGGTTAGATTTCTCTTCCATATCCATATTTTCCTACATGGAACCCTAGTATGTGTTATTTACGGTAATCTTCATACTTTATACTCTTTATTTTAAATAGAGGCCTCGTTAATTCATTTTTTCGATGTGGGATTTCAACTAAGATATTTTGAAACGTCAAAAATGTGTTATCCTAATACCCTATGTTTTGTTGAACCGATGGTATTTCAAATCATCATAGATTGATGAATTTAGGGACCTCAATTATACACTTGTTTGTGATTGATGACCTCAATCACTACCTATAAATATTTACGTTTTTCCTCCGATTATATGTCTCTAATTGCCACCAATGTTCTCCTAATCGAGATCATAATTTGGTGGTGACCCTTTGATTTCTCTTTTCCTCATATTAAGACTAAATTTTAGTAACCCAATTTCCGATGTGGGTTTTCCCACAAATATATTTTCTACTTTCAACCTTTTATTTTCGAAGAACAATTTCAAATTGCGAGGACGCAATTTATTGAAGGAGGGGAGAATGTAACACCCCAAGATTTCATAGTGTGTTATTTCTTCAAAATAATTCAATAACTTGCACTACACGCAACAGCGAGTTCAATCACACCTTGACTTACGAAAAAAAAAATCCATTAAAAGAGGTCATGAATATCATTAACTACATTTTAAACTTTATATAATCCTTATAATTTTAGAATCCATATTATGAGTTTCTTAGTCATAATGCAAGAACAGATTCATTTTCAGTATTGTACTTTTATCAACTTTTAATAATGAAACCTTTTTAAATACAATATTTTAAACTTTTTGACTAAATGGGGACATCAAAAATTTAAAATGAAACATCCCAAGCTTCCACGGTACGCTTTCTTTGAATAATACAGTAGCGTGTGTTGTACGCAACCTTGAGTTTTAACACACACCACAACCAATCAAACTAGCCGTTATGAATAGTAATACCTAATTTTTGAAATTATATATATTTTATATTTAAAAATGGACTTCATTTTTGGATTAGGAATATCGAAATTAGCCTAGGGTGAAATTTTGGTACTTTTCGGATAACTTTTATATTTTGATGAATAGTGAAAATTACTAAATTTTAATTAAAAACAACTTTTTTAATCAAAATAATTAATATTGATAAGTTATGAATTTGAGTGGTTTTAAAGTATATTTAGAATATATTTTTACCATTTAATATAATGTTGGTCATTGGACATAATTTTACAATTAAACCGAACATAAACAAGTGTCAATCTTTTGATAGTTATTATCTCTTAAAAACACGCTTTTTGTTTTGACAGCGGGAATTAATTTTAAATTAATTTCTGCCACTTCTGTGTTTTGAATTTAGGAAAATGGATTCCATATTTGGAATCAGGATGTTCAAATTGTGTAAATAGGTATCTTTTATTTTTAGACATTTTGAATAATTACTGCGGTAAATATTTTATTTACCATGGTTAAGGGTAAATCCGGTAAATAAGGGTTAAACAAATAATATTATAATAATACTAAATTACCCTAAAACGTGTCTTAACCCTATTGGTTGATACATGGTCGACCATGGGAATCTTTGGGTCTATTTTGGGACCCCATGGATCCACTTGTAAGTGATAATGACACATTATATTAATAAAGCTAAAATAAAAATAAAAATGGCATAAGCTTACATCTTTTAGAAGAACAATTTTTACATAGGGTTATACATGTTGGATTTTCGATTATAAATATTCATTAGAAAGATAAAAAGATTTCCTACATAATTATATTTTATTTATAATTTTTAGACATTAAATAATTTATTTTATTTATGACACAATGATGATGCAGTAATTACTATAATAGTGAAAAATTAAAATAAGTGATATTATAAATACCCAAATAAATATAATATGAAACTTTTAATGAATTAAACTAATTTTCTAGGATAATATGATATATTAGGATTGATTTAATTGACTTTTTTAGAAGTAATCAATCTTTTATGAGTTTCACAAAAATCAACTATTGAATAGTGTCAAAAATGACATAAAATAGTTCTTAAAACAAATATTATATTATTAATTTATATTAAATTCCTAAAAATCTAAGGTTCGTCCAAGAGACTTATATCATGATAGGTTCATCATTAATGTACCACTTGGGGGTAGCTTGGATGTATATAGTAAGTTTATTAACCATATTATATAAAAATACAAAGAGACATTGTAAAAGTGAAACTAATTAACTTAGAGTTAATACTTAAAGATAAGGTTAATATAAGTACCCAAACCTGTCTAAATTCTATTGGTTGAGTGGTTTTCGACCTATACCCACCTTAACCTTTGAATAGTAAACTTTGGAGCCATTAGAAACCGAATATGAATTTATTATAAATTAATATTTCTAGCTTTTCCAAAGGTGCCCCTCACCCCTCTTATAAAAGGGAACTCCTCCTTCTCATTTCTTCACACCTCTCAAGCCACTTGGCTCGTCCAAACTCTGCCCAACTAAGCTCCCCACATCCCTCTCCTCATCCTTGAAGCTTCCCCTTAGGCAGAAAGCATTTCAAGAAGTCCTTTGGTTCCAACCAAAGTGAGTTACCTAAATTAAAGGTAACGATTTCTCTTAAATTATTTTCATTTATTTTGCTTCTTCAACCCCCAAACTCTTTTTATTTAATTTCTTTTGTAACAACACCAGTATCCTCAATATACTAGGATGTTGTTATAAAAAGGATTAAAACTACACATACACACAACTCCATCTAATAGATGATGAACATAATGTTTCTGTGGATGGCAAACTAACGCCTCACGAAACGATGATTGTTCAAATACATCTTACCGCCTCTCATGGTGGCCATTATGATGGCACTGTAATTAAATATGATATTAATGATATATATTTTATATATAAGCTTCTGTAATTCCATTTTATTTCATACCATTATTCGTTTCATGTTGTATATACATACGATAATTTCATTTGAGGAAGTGCGGACTACCGCCCCCTTAAAATGATATGACTCGTTCATACCACACATGGAACGTATAAAGGATGGTGTTAATGAACTTAAGTAACATGTATAAAATATTATATTATACTGGAATAGTAATATACCTATGTATCATTTGTATTCTATTCTTTTAAAATAAAAATTAAATGGAAGTAGCGTTCGTGCGTACGTACGGACTACCGTCTCCACGAACGCGATGAGATTCATTCTCCATCGTATCCATTCAAGTATAATTATCATTTGATGATTTAAAAATGATGTTTAAGGACTTGATACCATTCTGGATTTGAATAATATACAACCTATCCTTTACAAACATGTCTTACGTAACAAAACATATAAGTTAACACCCGAAACAACGATAATACTAAGATATTATTATCAAACCAATATTAAAAGATCATATATGATATCATATTAATATATATGATTCTTGTATAATTTAATAACAATTATTTCACCATTATACAGGAGGTTAACCTACCCCAACCAAGGAAAAGTACAAGGTAAGGGTTATTTCACAATCTCTTCATTATCCGAGGTTGTATTATACGTAATAATCTACTGGGATCTCTTTATCATCCACATCCATGTTTCTTCGAAATGTATTTCAAAACATTTTTACTATTTACAAGAATATGGGTTAAAGTCATTTATACCCTTGTTTGACTTTTTATAAGAGGTTTATAAAGGAATCTTTCCGTCGTTTTCAAAACAAGGTCCTTTTTAACCTTTTCGACAGAATTGAGATAAGAATGTTTTTTTTTACTTATACGGCGGGTGCGGTTATTTTCTGCTGTTATAAAATCGTCAAAGCTTTCCTTACAAGCTTACAAGAATATTTTCAAGAAAATGTTTTATTTTATATGGCTCTTAAATGATTTCAAAAATAGAAAGAGATATTTCTCTAAAAAGTGTTTTGATTTCATCTATGTCAACATCCTTTAATGGATTTTACGCTTATTTGAAGTTGATTTATTATAATACAAAACTTCTATATTGTATTGAAGGTTTTGTGATATGTTTGACTGTGGATGTGCTATTTTATACCATTCATAGTTTATGGTGAAACTATTGACATTTCGTATGCTAGTTTTAATCCGAATGTTTATGTTATATTTCAAACTTTTCTTCAGATGAATGTGCTAAACAAGTATGTTCCGGGTTGGGGACCGGTAAAAGTAAGCCCTCCAGGGTGGGGACTGGTAAAAGTAAGCCCTCCAGGTTGGGGACTGGTTAAAATAAGCCCTCCAGGTTAGGGACTGGTAAAAGTATGCCCTCCGGGTTGGTGTCCGGTTATTAGAGGCACTCCGGGTTGGTGTCCGGTTATTAGAGGCACTCCGGGTTGGTGTCCGGTTATTAGAGGCACTCCGGGTTGGGTTCCGGTTAGAAGTAACCCCTTGGTCTTGGGACGAGGCCTAGACAAAGAAATTAACGTTTAGCATTATGCATTCCAACATTATTAAAGTGGTTATTGATTTTTGCATGTGATTATTCGATTAGTAGAATATCCATGTGAATAAGTAAATGGCATTATTTCATTTTACTTTTGCCATACTATGTTGAAGTTGAAGTTTAAAAGGCTTTTGTTTTAGTAATTCATTGCCTTAAATGTTTACGCTTATTTTGAATGTTCCGCTATATTGTTATCCTTACTGGGCATTTGAGCTCACCCCTTTTCTATGTTTTATTTTTCCCAGGTAGTGAAGAAGTAAATTATGATTGACTTGCAGGGATATTATGAGGGGTTAATAGTGTGGATATGAAGACTTTGTTGTTGTAGTAGTTTTTCACTTTGAAATGTAATGTAAAACTTTATGTTTATATCTAATGTTTCCAAGGCTACTAAACTAACTGGTCTTTCGAGATTTGATCTTTCTTGTGATCATGCCAATGTTACGAAGTAATGCATCGACTCTGGGTAGCTGGGGTCGGGGCGTTACAGTTGGTATCAGAGGAAGTTTAGTACAAACCTTGGAAGCTAGATTTAGATAAACTCTGATTAGAGCACGTAGACCTAAGATGAACTTTGAGGATTAGTATAGAAGAACTTCCTAGAATTTTGGTATTGTAGAGATTTTGTGAGTTTTCCAAGCAATACATCCCTGTCTGGATACGAGCAGGTAGAGGCGGCTCTGGCACAGATGTACCTAGGGGTAAAACCCGAAATCACCGCTTTGAGCTAGACTCGAACGGGAACTGGTGCACGACAACGGGCCTTGCTGCACTCTTGGTTACGACACTCCCGAGGGATATGCTTAGGATAACTCTCATTTTCTTTACAAATCATTATGAAGGGTTTATGAGTATATAATTCCTCAATGAAAACATTTTTATGATTATGGATTATATCCATAAATAGTTCAATTTATGTTAAGTGTTTTATAAGTATGGGATTATGTATTTTGATTCATAAACTGATCTAGTTTATGCCATTGTTTAGAAATGGCACCCAGTAGAAGGAATGAGAACTCCAGAAATGCACATGATCCAAAGAGAAGGAAGGATCATATCTTTCATGGTCTTAAGCTAGAATTGATAAGAGAAATAGTCTCCCATGTATTATCATCATATGAAGAAATAATATCATGTGTTGATAAGATAAGTAAAGAGTTTACTGAGTCCTATGGCTTTGAAGGGAAGCAAGAGAAGAAAAGGATAGAAGAGAGAAAGATGGATAAAGGGAAGAGGGAAAAGAAGAATTTTCCCATATGTGGTAACTGTGGAAAGAAACACCCTGGAACTTGCCTGAAAGGAATGGGAGTTTGTTATAAGTGTGGAGGAAAAGGGCACAAAGTACGTGACTGCAAGGGTAGGAAAATGGTTTCAAATGTACAATGCTTCATTTGCAAGGAGTTTGGACACTATGCGAACCTATGTCCCAGTCATCAGACTATGCCGCAAATGATGCTATTGGATAATAATCAAGTTATGATACTACCACAGATGAAGAGGAATGATTATAGTTCTTATGTTGATTATGTCAATTGAGTGTTGTATCAACAATGTACTTGTTACAATAATCATGGAGTATATAAGGATTGTACTGCAGTACTATTTCATTAAGGACTTGAGATAGTGTGGAACAAAGAAAAGCGACTCAATAGAAGGATAAATTTTTGGAAAATATATGGTTGAGAGAATGATAAATCATAATATAGTTCTGATACCGAGTTAGTGATTTTAGAATAATACATGATTGATTTGGATAAATTATATTGGATATTCTTGACTACCTTGAAACTGATTAATGATTTGTATATTCCATCATTTTTTTGGGGTTTAAAACATTTTTTGATTAATGAAGTATATCCAGCATTCTATATGGAATAAGGGAGCATGAATGTAATCAATAAGGAATATGGTAATACATGATGAAGGTATTCATATTCTATTACGGGGTAAAAGGATCTATATTATGTTTACCTTCCTTATAAATGTTGGACTGTGAGTTTGGACAGAAGTATTTTGGATAGTTCTAGTTTGGATTATTTTGGATTGCCATAAAAGGACAACCCGGAGGTCGGGCGGCAACCCATCGCGTCCGGCAAGGCTGCGAGACTTGAACCCGCAACCAAAGGGCGACAAGGGTGTATCACCTACCACTGTCCCACGAGATGTCCGAATTAAATAATGTAGTTTTTTTTAAAAAGATCTGGTAGATGAATTATAAATTCATTTATTTTGGAACCCTGTACGAATAGTATAAATAAAAAAAATTACGTTCTATTATCTTTTAGAGTGAAAGATGAGCTTGTGGTAGAAATTTATTAATGGGTAAAATTCTAATTATAAAGTAAGTATATCTCCTTATTATCTTATCCAATCTCATAAATAAATTCCTCAACATTAATAATAGAAACTTAGAACAAAAATGTTGTCCTAGATGGTACCTTAAATCATCACAAATTTATGGCTTTGGGATTGTTGGCCTTTTCATAGTCATGTTCTCTACCACTCTCCATCAGATAATTGATGGTTAGATTTCTCTTCCATATCCATATTTTCCTACATGGAACCCTAGTATGTGTTATTTTCGGTAATCTTCATACTTTCCACTCTTTATTTTAAATAGAGGCCTCGTTAATTCATTTTTTCGATGTGGGATTTCAACTAAGATATTTTGAAACGTCAAAAATGTGTTATCCTAATACCCTATGTTTTGTTGAACCGATGGTATTTCAAATCATCATAGATTGATGAATTTAAGGACCTCAATTATACACTTGTTTGTGATTGATGACCTCAATCACTACCTATAAATATTTACGTTTTTCCTCCGATTATATGTCTCTAATTGCCACCAATGTTCTCCTAATCGAGATCATAATTTGGTGGTGACCCTTTGATTTCTCTTTTCCTCATATTAAGACTAAATTTTAGTAACCCAATTTCCGATGTGGGTTTTCCCACAAATATATTTTCTACTTTCAACCTTTTATTTTCGAACAACAATTTCAAATTGCGAGGACGCAATTTATTGAAGGAGGGGAGAATGTAACACCCCAAGATTTCATAGTGTGTTATTTCTTCAAAATAATTCAATAACTTGCACTACACGCAACACCGAGTTCAATCACACCTTGACTTACGAAAAAAAATCCATTAAAAGAGGTCATGAATATCATTAACTACATTTTAAACTTTATATAATCCTTATAATTTTAGAATCCATATTATGAGTTTCTTAGTCATAATGCAAGAACAGATTCATTTTCAGTATTGCACTTTTATCAACATTTAATAATGAAACCTTTTTAAATACAATATTTTAAACTTTTTGACTAAATGGGGACATCAAAAATTTAAAATGAAACATCCCAAGCTTCCACGGTATGCTTTCTTTGAATAATACAGTAGCGTGTGTTGTACGCAACCTTGAGTTTTAACACACACCACAACCAATCAAACTAGCCGTTATGAATAGTAATACCTAATTTTTGAAATTATATATATTTTATATTTAAAAATGGACTTCATTTTTGGATTCGGAATATCGAAATTAGCCTAGGGTGAAATTTTGGTACTTTTCGGATAACTTTTATATTTTGATGAATAGTGAAAATTACTAAATTTTAATTAAAAACAACTTTTTTAATCAAAATAATTAATATTGATAAGTTATGAATTTTAGTGGTTTTAAAGTATATTTAGAATATATTTTTACCATTTAATATAATGTTGGTCATTGGACATAATTTTACAATTAAACAGAACATAAACAAGTGTCAATCTTTTGATAGTTATTATCTCTTAAAAACACGCTTTTTGTTTTGACAGCGGGAATTAATTTTAAATTAATTTCTGCCACTTCCGTGTTTTGAATTTAGGAAAATGGATTCCATATTTGGAATCAGGATGTTCAAATTGTGTAAATAGGTATCTTTTATTTTTAGACATTTTGAATAATTACTGCGGTAAATATTTTATTTACCATGGTTAAGGGTAAATCCGGTAAATAAGGGTTAAAAAAATAATATTATAATAATACTAAATTACCCTAAAACGTGTCTTAACCCTATTGGTTGATACATGGTCGACCATGGGCATCTTTGGGTCTATTTTGGGACCCCATGGATCCACTTGTAAGTGATAATGACACATTATATTAATAAAGCTAAAATAAAAATAAAAATGGCATAAGCTTACATCTTTTAGAAGAACAATTTTTACATAGGGTTATACATGTTAGATTTTCGATTATAAATATTCATTAGAAAGATAAAAAGATTTCCTACATAATTAAATTTTATTTATAATTTTTAGACATTAAATAATTTATTTTATTTATGACACAATGATGATGCAGTAATTACTATAATAGTGAAAAATTAAAATAAGTGATATTATAAATACCCAAATAAATATAATATGAAACTTTTAATGAATTAAACTAATTTTCTAGGATAATATGATATATTAGGATTGATTTAATTGACCTTTTTAGAAGTAATCAATCTGTTATGAGTTTCACAAAAATCAACTATTGAATAGTGTCAAAATTGACATAAAAGAGTTCTTAAAACAAATATTTTATTATTAATTTATATTAAATTCTCAAAAATCTAAGGTTCGGAAAAGAGACTTATATCATGATAGGTTCATCATTAATGTACCACTTGGGGGTCTCTTGGATGTATATAGTAAGTTTATTAACCATATTATATAAAAATACAAAGAGACATTGTAAAAGTGAAACTAATTAACTTAGAGTTAATACTTAAAGATAAGGTTAATATAAGTACCCAAACCTGTCTAAATTCTATTGGTTGAGTGGTTTGCGACCTATACCCACCTTAACCTTTGAATAGTAAACTTTGGAGCCATTAGAAACCGAATATTAATTTATTATAAATTAATATTTCTAGCTTTTCCAAAGGTGCCCCTCACCCCTCTTATAAAAGGGCACTCCTCCTTCTCATTTATTCACACCTCTCAAGCCACTTGGCTCGTCCAAACTCTGCCCAACTAAGCTCCCCACATCTCTCTCCTCATCCTTGAAGCTTCCCCTTAGGCAGAAAGCATTTCAAGAAGTCCTTTGGTTCCAACCAAAGTGAGTTACCTAAATTAAAGGTAACGATTTCTCTTAAATTATTTTCATTTATTTTGCTTCTTCAACCCCCAAACTATTTTTATTTCCTTTCTTTTGTAACAACACCAGTATCCTCAATATACTAGGATGTTTTTATAAAAAGGATTAAAACTACACATACACACAACTCCATCTAATGGGTGATGAACATAATGTTTCTGTGGATGGCAAACTAACGCCTCACGAAACGATGATTGTTCAAATACATCTTACCGCCTCTCATGGTGGCCATTATGATGGAACTGTAATTAAATATGATATTAATGATATATATTTTATATATAAGCTTCTGTAATTCCATTTTATTTCATACCATTATTCGTTTCATGTTGTATATACATACGATAATTTCATTTGAGGAAGTGCGGACTACCGCCCCCTTAAAATGATATGACTCGTTCATACCACACATGGAACGTATAAAGGATGGTGTTAATGAACTTAAGTAACATGTATAACATATTATATTATACTGGAATATTAATATACCTATGTATCATTTGTATTCTATTCTTTTAAAATAAAAATTAAATGGAAGTAGCGGTCGTGCGTACGTACGGACTACCGTCTCCACGAACGCGATGAGATTCATTCTCCATCGTATCCATTCAAGTATAATTATCATTTGATTATTTAAAAATGATGTTTAAGTACTTGATACCATTCTGGATTTGAATAATATACAACCTATCCTTTACAAACATGTCTTACGTAACAAAACATATAAGTTAACACCCGAAAAAACGATAATACTAAGATATTATTATCAAACCAATATTAAAAGATCATATATGATATCATATTAATATATATGATTCTTGTATAATTTAATAACAATTATTTCACCATTATACAGGAGGTTAACCTACCCCAACCAAGGAAAAGTACAAGGTAAGGGTTATTTCACAATCTCTTCATTATCCGAGGTTGTATTATACGTAATAATCTACTGGGATCTCTTTATCATCCACATCCATGTTTCTTCGAAATGTATTTCAAAACATTTTTACTATTTACAAGAATATGGGTTAAAGTCATTTATACCCTTGTTTGACTTTTTATAAGAGGTTTATAAAGGAATCTTTCCGTCGTTTTCAAAACAAGGTCCTTTTTAACCTTTTCGACAGAATTGAGATAAGAATGTTTTTTTTTTACTTATACGGCGGGTGCGGTTATTTTCTGCCGTTATAAAATCGTCAAAGCTTTCCTTACAAGCTTACAAGAATATTTTCAAGAAAATGTTTTATTTTATATGGCTCTTAAATGATTTCAAAAATAGAAAGAGATATTTCTCTAAAAAGTGTTTTGATTTCATCTATGTCAACATCCTTTAATGGATTTTACGCTTATTTGAAGTTGATTTATTATAATACAAAACTTCTATATTGTATTGAAGGTTTTGTGATATGTTTGACTGTGGATGTGCTATTTTATACCATTCATAGTTTATGGTGAAACTATTGACATTTCGTAAGCTTTTTTAATCCGAATGTTTATGTTATATTTCAAACTTTTCTTCAGATGAATGTGCTAAACAAGTATGTTCCGGGTTGGGGACCGGTAAAAGTAAGCCCTCCAGGGTGGGGACTGGTAAAAGTAAGCCCTCCATGTTGGGGACTGGTTAAAGTAAGCCCTCCAGGTTAGGGGCTGGTAAAAGTATGCCCTCCGGGTTGGTGTCCGGTTATTAGAGGCACTCCGGGTTGGTGTCCGGTTATTAGAGGCACTCCGGGTTGGTGTCCGGTTATTAGAGGCACTCCGGGTTGGGTTCCGGTTAGAAGTAACCCCTAGGTCTTGGGATGAGGCCTAGACAAAGAAATTAACGTTTAGCATTATGCATTCCAACATTATTAAAGTGGTTATTGATTTTAGCATGTGATTATTCGATTAGTAGAATATCAATGTGAATAAGTAAATGGCATTATTTCATTTTACTTTTGCCATACTATGTTGAAGTTCAAGTTTAAAAGGCTTTTGTTTTAGTAATTCATTGCCTTAAATGTTTACGCTTATTTTGAATGTTCCGCTATATTGTTATCCTTACTGGGCATTTGAGCTCACCCCTTTTCTATGTTTTATTTTTCCCAGGTAGTGAAGAAGTAAATTATGATTGACTTGCAAGGATATTATGAGGGGTTAATAGTGTGGATATGAAGACTTTGTTGTTGTAGTAGTTTTTCACTTTGAAATGTAATGTAAACTTTATGTTTATATCTAGTGTTTCTAAGGCTACTAAACTAACCGGTCTTTCGAGATTTGATCTTTCTTGTGATCATGCCAATGTTACGAAGTAATGCATCGACTCTGGGTAGCTGGGGTCGGGGCGTTACAGCTACTCATCATTTGGGTTTACCCGAAGAACATATAGGATTTAAGAAATCTGTGAGAATAACACAACCAACTTATGCTTCCAAAATTGAGGCTGAAGTGGATAAGCTTATCAAAGCTAACTTTGTCAGAGAAGTTAAATATCCCAAGTGGTTTGCTAATATTGTCCCTGTAAATAAGAAGAATAGACAAATTAGAGTTTGCATCGATTTCAGAGATCTTAATCGGCATTTTCCTAAGGATGATTTCCCAATTCCGATTATAGAACTTTTAATTAATGAAACATCTGGATATGAAGAACTTTCCTTCATGGATGGATATTATGGATAAAATCAGATCAAAATGGCCCTAGAAAACAAGGAATCCACAGCTTTCAGAGACCCTTAGGGTGTGTTTTGCTACTGGGTAATTCCGTTTGGCTAAAAGAATATGGGCGCTACATATCAGCGTTCCATGGAGCATATCTTCAAACCCTTTCTAGGGAAGTTTATTGAATTCTATGTATACTATTTGGTGGTTAAATCCAAACAATGTTCTAATCACTTGGCTGATTTGGAAGTCATATTCTGCAAGCTTCGACACCATAATTTGAAGATGAACCCCTTAAAATGTGTGTTTGGGGTAACCTTAGGAAAATTTCTCATCTTTGTTATATGACATCGTGGTATTGAAGTCGATCCTGAGAAGACAAATTCAATCATTGGTATGTCACCTCCTCGGAATTTGAAATAATTAAGAGGACTTCAAGGACACTTAGCCTATATTCGACGTCTCATCGCCAATTTGGCAGGAAAAAGTTTAGTCATCACCAAATTGATGAAGAAGGGAGTTACTTACCAGTGGACTGAAGATTGTCAAGAAGCATTCAATATTCTCAAGAAATACCTCATGATTCCACCGGTACTCATGCCACCTGTTGAAGGAAGTCCACTTATCCTCTACATGACAGCTCTAGAGCGATCATTGGGTTCCTTTCTTGCTCAAAAGAATGATGTTGGGAATAAAAACAACCACTACTATTTCAGTCGAACTATGCTTGAAGCAGACACCTGGTATTCAAGTATTGAGAAGTGCTGCCTGGAATTAATCTTTGCAGTTCAGAAGTTGAGACACTACCTGCAACATCACGAGTTCCAATTGGTATCTCACAATAACCCACTCAAATTCATCCTTAGTCGTCCAATGCTTACAGGACATCTGGAAAGTTGGGCAGTTATTTTGCAGCAATTCGACATTCAATATGTGTCTCAAAAGGCGATAAAGGGCCAATCTATGGCTGATTTCCTGGCTGAACACCCTTCAGTGGAAAACACATCTTTAGATATTGAAATCTTTGATGAGGAAGTCTTCTCTATTCAAGAAAGTCATCAGGTATGGGAAATGTATTTTGATGGTGCCTCTAGAAGTCCAACAGGGAGGAAAATAGAAAATCATAAATTCAACAATGTTGGCTTAGGAATTGTGCTCATTTCTCCAGAAAAGGTCGTGTTACCTTATTTCTTCTTATTGTGGGAAGGTGGTACCAATAATGAATCAAAATACCAAGATCTCATCGCAGGCTTGGAATTAGCACTTCAAGAACAAGTGAACCACTTAAAGGTGAAAGGTGATTCTAACCTGGTAATCAAACAAGACAATGGGGATTATGCCATCAGAAAAGAATAACTAATCCCTTTGTATGATTACGTCAGATAGTTAATGGCAGAATTCCCTTCAGAACTGACATTCTCTTATGTCCCAAGATCACAAAATGCTCAAGCTGATGCACTGGCTAATATAGACACAGCTCTGTAAAATCCAAATCAGGACGAGACAACCATCAATATTTCCCACCGTCATTCAATTTCACCTTATGTTCGAATCAGAACAGAGGAAAGTAATGATATTAGTCCCATTCCTGAACCGTATGGTCATACTAAAGGATGGATGTCACCTGTCAGGGAATACCTTCAAAATGGAACACTTCCACCTGATAGAGCCGAGAAAGAACAAATTTGGGGATGTGTGGTCAATTTTACTCTTTATGATAGCCCATATTACCTAGAGAAAAGTGTCTAAAAACGTGGTTTTTATAGAGTTCTCTTCAGATGCATTGATGGTGAAGAGACAATGGCTTTCATGAAAGAAGTGCATGCAAGAGTCTATGGTGCCCACCAGCCTGTCCATTGACTGTCTAATAAGTTTCTAAGGCTTGGATACTTTCGTCATTCAATGATACAAGATTGTGTTGATTTCACAAAGATGTTAAATTCATGCCAAGTACATGACAACTTCATTCATCAACCTCCAGAGTTGCTTCATACAGCTAAATACTCATGGCCATTTCCACATGGGGAATGGATGTGGTGGGACATTACCTTCGGCTACGGCCAAACAGTTTACATACATTCTTACTACTACTGACTTCTTTTCCAAATGGCCAAAGGCAATACCTCTCAAGGAAGTCAGTTCTAAATGTGTTGTTAGCTTAATCAAGTCTAAAATCATTACAAAATTTGGTTTCCCTCATACCATATTGACAGACAATGGCACCAACTTCTATTCATCCGCGGTGAAGAATTTTTATCAAGAATACAACATCAAATCCAACCACTCATTTCAGTATCATGCAGCGGCCAATGGCCAGATAGAATCCTTCAACAAGACTCTTTCAAATATACTGCAAATGATGGTGGATAAAGATAAGAAGTCATGTCATGATAAACACTTTCATGATTTATGGGATTATCAGACTACCAACCACACTGCAACGCGATCCACTCCATATTCATTGGTATATGGAATAGAAGAAGTCTTGCTAATTGAATTTCAACTACCCTCACTCAGAGTTTCCATTTTTGATCAATCATCTACAGATGAACAATCTCAAAAGCGATTGAATGAATTGGAATGATTAGATGTGAAAATATTGTGTACTTTTCACCACATGGAAGTCTATCAGAATCCAATAGCACAAGATTTTAACAAAAAAGTTCGTCTTCTTTCATTCACTCAGAGAGAATTGGTATTAGTTCTCATAACTCCAATGATACAAAGAAAGAAACCTCCAAATCATGAGCAAAAATGGGAAGGACCTTACTCAATACATAGGGTCTACTCCAATGGAGATTATTCATTAATCTCAATGGATGGAGAACTCATCACTACTCCAACCAATGCCAGATTTTTGAAGAAGTATTTTGTATAATATATCATCCATGGTTCGGTATGACCTTAAAATTCACCACTGTCCAGCAAGACGTTAAACTGCATCATCAACGGTCCATGCATATGACCCAAAACTATTTGCACATACGTCCAACATGAAGTTAAATGGTGTCCCCTTAATCATCCTTGCTATATGATGTTAAACTATACAGCAACAGTCCATACATACGACCTTAAACTATTTGTATTCCTTTCATCTCACATGATGTAATGCGTCGACCCCAGTTACATAGAGTTGGTGCATTATTACATAACATTGGCATGATCACAAGAAAGATCAAATCTCGAAAGACCGATTTGTTTAGTAGCCTTGGAAACACTAGATATATTCATATTGTTTTACATTACATCATAAAGTGATAAACTACTACAACAACATATTGTCTCCATATTCCACATTCATATCCCCATATAATATCCCTGTAGGTCATTCATAATTTACTTCTTCACTTCCTGGGAAAAATAAAACATAGAAAAGGGGTGAGCTCAAATGCCCAGTAAGGATAAAAATATAGTGGAAACTTTCATAAATAAGAATAAATATTTAAGGCAATGTATAACTGAAACAAAAGCCTTTTAAACTTGAACTTCAACATAGTATGGAAAAATTAAAATGAAATAATTCCACTTACTTATTCACATGGATATTCTACTAATCGAATCATCACATGCAATATCAATAACCACTTTCATAATGATGGAATGCATAATGCTAGACTATCATAACCACATAGCCAAGGCCTCGTGCCAAGACTACAAATAAGATTTTGTCAAAGCCTTGTGCCAAGACACTAGTTTGTCTCATGAGACCTACCGATGCATCGAGGAGCTATAGCGGGCTCCACCCGTCACATATTAAGTCCAATGCATTCCCATATGAAAAGGTTTAAACATAACATAAAAATTCATATTAAAACAAGCATATGAAATGTCAATACTTTCACCATAAACTATGAATGGTATAAAAATAGCACATCCACAGTCTAACATATCACAAAACCATCAATAAAATATAGAAGTTTTGTATCTTAATAAATCAACTTCAAATAAGCATAAAATCCATCAAAGGATGTTGACATAGATGAAATCAAAAATCTTTTTAGAGAAATATATCTTTCTATTTTTCAAATAATTTAAGAGTCATATATTTATAAAACAAAACATTTTTATTTGAAAATATTCTTATAACCTTGTAAGGGAATCTTCGACTATTTTATAACGGCAGAAAATAACAGCACCCTCCGTATAAGTTAAAAAAACATTCTTACCTTAATTCTGTCGAAAAGGTTAAAAGCACATTGTTTGGAAAACGACGGAATGATTCCTTTATAAAACTCTTATAAAAAGTCAAACAAGGGTATAAATGACTTTAACCCATATTCTTTTAAATAGTAAAAATGTTTTGAAATACATTTTTAAGAAACATGGATGTGGATGAGAAAGAGATCCTAGTAGATTATTACGTATAAACAACCTTGGATAATGAAGAGATTGTGAAATAACCCTTACCTTGTACTTTTCCTTGGTTGGGGTATGTTAACCTCCTGTATACTGGTGAAATAATTTTATTAAATTATAAAAGAATCATATACATTAATATGATATCATATATGATCGTTTAATATTGCTTTGTTAATAATATCTTAGTATTATCGTCGTTTCAGGTGTAAACTTACTCATTTTCTTTTATATTTTTTGTTACATAAGCCATGTTTGTCATGGATAGGTTGTATATTATTCATATAAACAATGACATCAAGTCCTTGAACATTATTTTTAAATCATAAAATGATAATTATACTTGAATGGATACGATGGAGAATGAATCTCATCGCGTTCGTGGAGACGGTAGTCCGTACGTACACACGAGCGACACTATCATTCTTTTGATATTAAAATAATATATAAATGGATAGTATATCATATATACAGAATCATTAACATGTTATATTTATTATTTAAATGAGTTTCACATCATTATTATACCCATCCAAATAATAATATATTGAATAACAATTACACCACGACGTGGAGACGGTAAGCAGTACGTACGCACGTATAGTGACATGTTATTAAAAGGGTGGATAGAATACAGAATATGGTTTTACCATATTTATAATAAAATAGCAGTATATATATGATACTAGAGTTATTATTTTAGAAAGGTAATAACAATGGAAGAAGAAGTGGAAGAAGAAAGGAACTTGGAAAAGGGTGGTGAAATCAGTACCTCTTCTTCGGGTTCTTCGTTTTGATTTGATCAAAAGGGCTCATTAGGTTTGCTTTATGATCAAACTAAGTCCTCTAGGTTGTAGTGAGGGATGTTGGGAGAGTATTTGGGAAGAGTTTTACTGAACCAAAATGATTTGAAGGTGTGAAGAAATGAGAAGGAGGAGTGCCCTTTTATAAGAGGGGTGAGAGGCACCATTGGAAAAGCTTGAAATATTAATTTATAATAAATTAATATTCGGTTTCTAATGGCTCAAAAGATGATTATTAAAATTTTAAGGTGGGGATAGGTCTAAAACCACTCAACCAATAGAATTTAGACAGGTTTGGGTACTAATATTAACCTGATATTTAAGTATTAACTCTAAGTTAATTAGTTTCACTTTTACAATGTCTCTTTGTGTTTTTATATTATATGGTTAATAAAATTACTATATACATCTAAGAGACCACAAAATGGTCCATTAATGATACAAATATCATGATATAAGTCTCTTGGCCGAACCTTAGATTTTTAGGAATTTAATATCAATTAATAATATAATATTTGTTTTAAAAACTCTTTTATGTCAATTTAGACACTATTCAATAGTTGATTTTTGTGAAACTTATAACAGAATGATTACTTCGAAAAAAGTAAATTAAATAAATAATAATATGTCATATTATCCTAGAAAATTAGTGTAAATCATTAAAAGTCTCAAATTATATTTATTTTGGTATTTATAATATCAATTATTTTAATTTTTCACTATTATGATAATTACTGCATCATCATTGTGTCATAAATAAATTAAATTATTTAATATCTAAAAATTATAAATAAAATATCATTATGTAGGAAATTTTTTTTACCTTTCTAATGAATATTTATAGTCGAAAATAAAACATATATAACCCTATGTAAAAATTGTTTTTCTAAAAGATATATGCTTGTGTCATTTTTGTACTTATTTTAACTTAATTAAAATTATGTGTCCCTATCACCAACAAGTGGCTCCACGGGGTCCCAAAATCGACCCAAATATGCCTATGATCGAACATGTATCAACTAATGAGGCTAAGACACGTTTTAGGGGAAATTATTAATATAATATTAGTTTTTTACCCTTATTTACCGGATTTACCCTTAACCATGGTAAATAAAATATTTACCGAAGTAATTATTCAAAATGACTAAAAATAAAAGTTACCTATTTACACAATTTGAAAATCCTGATTCCAAATATGGAAACCATTTTTCCAAATTTAAAACTCATAAGTGGCAGAAATTAATTTAAAATTAATTCCCGTTGATAAAACAAAAAGCGTGTTTTTAAGAGATAATAACTATCAAAAGATTGACACTTGTTTATGTTCGGTTTAATTGTGAAATTATGTCCAATGACCAAAATTGTATTAAATGGTAAAAATATATTCTAAATATACTTTAAAACCACTCAAATTCATAATTTATCACTATTAATTATTTTGATTAAAAAAGTTGTTTTTAATTAAATTTTTTGTAATTTTCACTATTCATCAAAATATTAAAGATATCCGAAAAGTACCAAAATTTCACCTTAGGCTAAATTCGATATTCCGAATCCAAAAATGAAGTCCATTTTGAAATATAAAATATATATAATTTCAAAAAGTAGGTATTACTATTCATAACATCTAGTTTGATTAGTTATGTTGTGTTAGAACTCGGTGTTGCGTACAACACATGCTATCACATTATTCAAAGAGAAGCGCACCGTAGAAGCTTGGGGTGTTACATTCTCCCCTCCTTCAAATAATTTCGTCCTCTAAATTTCTTGAATAATTATCACATGAAAAGACTCGGGTGGTTCCTCATCATAAGTTCCTCGGGTTCCCACGTTTCCTCTTCCATCTTATGCTTTCTCCACAACACATTTACCAGACGCGTCGTTCGGTTTCTCAGTACTTGTTCTCTCGTATCAAGAATCATGACGGGCTCTTCACAACAAGACAGATCGGGTTCCAATTCTAACTCATCATAGGTGAGTACATGGGTTGGGTCAGGCATGTATTTTCTCAACAGAGATACATGGAACACATCATGAACTTTGGAGAGACTTGGTGGCATTGCCAATCGGTAAGCTATAGCCTCAATTCGTTCCAGAATTTCGAAAGGTCACATGTACCTGGGACTCAATTTACTTTCCTTACCAAAACGTATGACTCCCTTCCATGGAGATACCTTCAGGAAAACATGATCACCAACTTGAAATTCCAAATCCTTCCTTCGATTATCAGAATAGCTCTTCTGCCTACTTTGAGATTCTTTGATGTGATTTTTGATTACCTTCACCTTTTCCATCGTTTCCTCCACCAGTTCTAGACCTACAAGTTTTCATTCACCAACGTCATCCCAACAGGTTGGTGTGCGAAATCTCTTTCCGTATAACTCTTCATATGGTGCCATATGAATACTCGAATGGAAGCTATTGTTATAGGAAAATTCTACCAGAGGTAAATACTGATCCAACATACCCTGAAAGTCAAGTGAGAAGGATCTCAACATGTCTTCTAAGGTTTGAAAAGTCCATTCTGATTGTCTGTCTATCTGAGGGTGGTAGGCAGTGCTCAAATGATGTTCAGTATCTAGGTATTTCTGAAGACTCTTCCAGAATCTTGATTTAAAATGGGGATCACGAACAGAAACAATCGATAGGGGTACTCCATGAAGTCTCACAACTTCATTAATATATAGTCTTGCTAGATTTTCCAGTGGTATATCTTCTCTTATAGAAAGAAAATGTGCTGACTTGGTAAGACGATCAACAATATCCCATATTGCATCGTTCCTTCTTGGAGTCTTTGGTAGCCCCATGACAAAGTCCATCGTAATATTGTCCCATTTCCACTCCGGTATGGGAAGAGGTTGCATGACTCCTCTTGGGTGTTTCCTTCCAGCTTTCACTTGTTGACAAACCATACATCTTGACACAAAATCAGCAATCTCACTCTTCATATTCTCCCACCAAAAATGTTCCTTCAAATCTCTATACATTTTGGTGCTCCTAGAGTGTATAGAGAAATTGGAACTATGAGCATCATCCAGCAATTCCCTTTTTAGATCAGGTATATCGGGAACAAAAAGTCTCTTCCCGAATTTCAAAATTCCATCTTCATACACAAAGTCTCTCAGTCTCCCATCATTCACAGCTTTAATCTTGTTTTGAAATTCTTTATCATCAGTCTGAGAACTCTTAATCCTTTTTAGTAAAGATGGTTTGGCAACCATTTAAAAAAGAATTGACGTTTCACCTTCCATGGTTATTCCCATGTCCATATTCACTAGATCCATGAAAATTGGATCCCTTTCAATTCTCATCACGTTCAAAACTCCATGGTCTTTTCTACTCAAAGAAGCTTCCACCTTGTTTGCCTTCCCCGGGTGGTAGTGTATCATGCAATCATAATCCTTGAGTAATTCAAGCCATCTCTTTTTCCGCATGTTGAGTTCTTTTTGTGAGAAAATATACTTCAAACTCTTGTGATCAGTATTAATCTCACATTTTTCACCATAGAGGTAGTGCCTCCATATCATAAAAGAAAATATCACAGCTGCTAACTCGAGATCATGAGTAGGATAGTTTTTTTCATGAATTTTCAACTGTCATGATGCATAGGCAATAACCCTATCATTCTGCATAAGGACACAACCAAGTCCTTTCTTCGATGCATCACTATAAAAAACGAACCCATCATTCCTAGATGGTAGAGTCAATATAAGAGCATTGACTAATCTTCTCTTCAGTTCGTCGAAACATTCTTCACACTCTTTTTTCCAAACAAATTTAACCCATTTACGTGTGAGCTTCGTTAATGGGTTAGCCAATCGGGAAATATTCTGGACGAAACGTCGATAATAACCTGCCAAACCAATAAAACTAAGTACCTCAGTTATACTCGTAGGTGCTGGCCATTCTTGGATTGCCTTAGTCTTAGAAGGATCAACAGAGATTCCATCTTTAGAGACAATATGTCCAAGAAAAGAAATCTCATGAAGCCAGAATTCACACTTGCTAAACTTTCCATATAATTCATGTCTTCTCAGAGTCTTCAGGATAATGCACAAGTGATTTTCATGATCTTCGTAGCTTTTGGAGTATACCAATATATCATCAATAAACACCACCAAAAATTCATCAAGATACTCCTTGAAAACTCTATTCATCAGATCCATGAATACAGAGGGTGCATTAGTCAATCCAAAAGGCATTACAGTAAACTCTTAATGCCCGTACCTTGTTCGAAATGCTGTCTTCAGAATGTCTTCCTTCTTCACAGACAACTGATGGTATCTAGATCGAAGGTAAATCTATGAAAAGTATTGAGCTCCATGCAGTTGGTCAAATAAATCATCAATGCGAGGTAGGGGATACTTGTTCTTTATTATTATAGCATTGATCTCCCTGTAGTCGATACATAACCTCATAGATCCATCTTTCTTTTTAACAAAAAGAACAGCGGTTCCCCATGGAGAAACACTAGGGTGAATAAATACCTTATTACTCAATTCCTCCAGTTGTTTCTTTAGTTCAACTAATTCTACAGTGGCCATTCTATAAGGGTTCTTCGATATAGGCCTTGATCCTGGAATTAAATCAATGGAAAACTCAGCTTCTTGTTCTGGAGGATGTCAAGGTAAATCTTCCGTAAATACATCCACAAATTCTTTCACAATAGGTACATCCTCTATTTAAACATTCCATTCCTCACCCACAGTTATTTCATTCTCTTCCTCCCCAATAATTGAATTTAGTTGAGCTACTGGGGTTGGATCTAAATAAGAATTATGTGGTGATGATTCTGCTCTAAAGATAAGGTGTTCCTTATCATTATCATCAAGATTCGTAACCACATTATTCTTACAATAAATCTTCACATCATAGTCCGAAAGCCAGTCCATACTGAAGATTATATCAAGCTCAATCATAGGTATGACGACGAGATCAGAAGATAAAGAACATTTATGTGCTCTAATGGGGACTGATTCACAAAACTTTGTTGCAATGATACTTCCCTTAGGAGTTTTAACTGAAAACTCCCTTGTTAAATAAAATTTGAAATATCTAATTTTCTTAGCAAACTGGGATGATATGAAACAATGCGATGATCCAGAATCAAATAATGCATTTGCTAAACTTGAGGAAACCATTAAATTACCTGCCACCATGTCTTTAGGAGCTTCTACCTCAGTAGTAGTGATTTCATAAGCTTGGCCTTGATCCCTTGGCCTTTTCTAAGGCAAGTTCTCCTGACTCTTAGGACATTCATTTGCATAATACCCCATCTCCCTGCAATTGTAGCACTGAACATTGGTAGCTTCCTTCTTCCCCTTGCAATCACGAGCTTGGTGGCCTTTTTCACCACACTTGTAATAGACTCCCATTCCCTTCAAGCAAGTACCGGGGTGTTTCTTCCCACATTTACCATAGGATGGATATTCAACCTTTCCATTTTTCCCCTTATTTCCATTCCTAGATTGATCAGCAGGTCTCTTCTTCTCTTTCTTTGCTTTAAAGTCATAAGACTTAGAGAATTCTTTTTCGGTGTTGATAGCACATGAGACAATGTCTTCGTACAATGAAAAGGATTGTGAGACTAATGATCGATGGATAAATGGTTTTAACCCATCAAAGAAATGATCAATATTACTTCTTGGGTTACGTATATAATCTCCAGCATACATTGCTAACCTTGTAAAGTTAGCCTGATACTTTGTGACATTCTCTTCCTGCTTTTGTCTCAGACTCAGAAACTGCCTTTCCATATCTGCTCGATGGTCGCGAGGAAAGTATTTTTATAAAAACAAATCTTTGAAATCCCTCCATTCCATATTTGATACTTCATCATCTTCCTTCGTATTTTGAATCAATGACCACCATTGATCAGCATCTCTAGTGAGGCGGTAAACTGCCATGATAACTTTTTCCCTTTCACTACTCCCCAAAGCCTGAAATATTTTCTCTAGGGAAAATATCCATTGCTCAGCTACTAAGGGATTTTTACTCCTAGTTAACATTGGTGGTTATTTCCTCATGAATCGATCTAACATTGATCCTCCATGCTGCGGATCAGGGTGCTCCATACGGGTAAGGTTATTATTCATAACCTGAGCGAGTTGTCCCAGTATGGTAATTAGCTGATCGGCACCAGTTGCATCACCAGATCCACTATAATTATCTTGAGTAGGTGGGAAATCCCTACATGGAGTGCGTGCATTGATATAGTTTCCATTTCTTCCACTAGGTTCCATTTCTAAACAATGTCATAAACTAGATCATTTTGTGAATCAAAATACATAATCCCATACTTATAAAACACTTAACATAAATTGAACTATTTATGGATATAATCCATAATCATAAGAATATTTTCTTTGAGGAAGTATATACTCATAAAAACTTCATAATGATTTGTAAAGAAAATGAGAGTTATCTTAAGCATATCCCCCGGGAGCGTTGTAACCAAGAGTGCAGCAAGGCCCGTTGTCGTGCACCAGTTCCCGTTCGAGTCTAGCTCAAAGCGGTGTTGTCGGGTTTTACCCCTAGGTATATCTGTTCCAGAGCCTCCTCTACCCGCTCGTATCTAGACAGGGATGTATTGCTCGGAAAACTCACCAAATCTCTACAATTCCAAAATTCTAGGAAGTTCTTCTATACTAATCCTCAAAGTCTATCTTAAATATATGTCCTCTAATTAGAGTTTATCTAAATATAGCTTCCATGGTTTGTACTAAACTTCCTCTGATACCAACTCTAACGCCCCGACCCTGGTTACCTAGAGTCAGTGCATTATTACAAAACATTGGCATGATCACAAGAAAGATCAAATCTCGAAAGACCGATTGGTTTAGTAGCCTTAGAAACACTAGATATATTCATAAAGTTTTACATTACATCATAAAGTGAAAAACTACAACAACAACATATTATCTCCATATTCGACATTGATATCCCCACATAATATCCCTGCAGGTCATTTATAACTTACTTCTTCACTTCCTGGGAAAAATAAAACATAGAAAAGGGGTGAGCTCAAATGCCCAGTAAGGATAACAATATAGCGAAAACTTTTATAAATAAGAATAAATATTTAAGGAAATGTATAACTAAAACAAAAGCCTTTTAAACTTGAACTTCAACATAGTATGGAAAAAGTAAAATGAAATAATGCCATTTACTTATTCACATGGATATTCTACTAATCTAATAATCACATGCAATATCAATAACCACTTTTATAATGATGGAATGCATAATGCTAGACTATCATAACCACATAGCCAAGGCCTCGTGCCAAGACTACAAATAAGATTTTGTCAAGACCTTGTGCCAAGACACTAGTTTGTATCATGAGACCTACCGATGCATCGAGGAGCTATAGTGGGCTCCACCCGTCACATATTAAGTCCAATGCATTCCCATATGAAAAGGTTTAAACATAACATAAACATTCGTATTAAAACTAGCATACGAAATGTCAATACTTTCACCATAAACTATGAATGGTATAAAAATAGCACATCCACAGTCAAACATATCACAAAACCTTCAATACAATATATAGTGGTTTTGTATCATAATAAATCAACTTCAAATAAGCATAAAATCCATCAACGGATTTTGACATATATGAAATCAAAACTCTTTTGAGAGAAATATCTCTTTCTATTTTTGAAATCATTTAAGATTCATATATTTATAAAATAAAATATTTTTATTTGAAAATATTCTTATAAGCTTTTAAGGGAAGCTTCAACGATTTTATAATGGCGGAAAATTACCGCACCTGTCGTATAAGTTAAAAAAACATTCTTACCTTAATTCTGTCAAAAATGTTAAAAGAACCTTGTTTGGAAAACGACAGAAATATTCCTTTATAAAACTCGTATAAAAAGTCAAAAAAGGGTATAAATGACTTTAAACCATATTCTTTTAAATAGTAAAAATGTTTTGAAATACATTTTTAAGAAACATGGATGAGGATGATAAAGAGATCCCAGAAGATTATTACGTATAAACAACCTTGGATAATGAAGAGATTGTGAAATAACCATTAACATGTACTTTTCCTTGGTTGGGGTAGGTTAAACTCATTTATAATGGTGAAATAATTGTATTTAAATTATACAATAATCATATAAATCATTATGATATCATATATGATCTTTTAATATTTCTTTGTTAATAATATCTTAGTATTATCGTCGTTTCATGTGTTAACTTACTCATTTTCTTTTATATGTTTTGTTACATATGCCATGTTTGTCATGGATAGGTTGTATATTATTCATATACATAATTATATAAAGTCCTTAAACAATATTTTTTAATCATAAAATGATAATTATACTTGAATGGATACGATGGAGAATGAATCTCATCACGTTTGTGGAGACGGTAGTCTGTACGTACGCACGAGCGACAATATCATTCTTTTGATATTAAAATAATATATAAATGGATGGTATATCATATATAAATTATCATTAACATGTTATATTTATTATTTACATGAGTTACACATCATTATTATACCCATCCAAATAATAATATATTGAATAACAATTACACCACGACGTGGAGACGGTAAGCCGTACGTACACACGTATGGTGACATGTTATTCAAAGGGTGGATAGAATACTGAATATGTTTTTACAATATATATAATAACATCACAGTATATATATGATACTGGATTTATTATTTTAGAAGGGTAATAACCAAGGAAGAAGAAGTGGAAGAAGAAAGGTACTTGGAAAAGGGTGGTGAAATCATTACCTCTTCTTCGGGTTCTTCCTTTTGATTTGATCAAAAGGGCTCCTTAGGCTGGATTTATGATCCAAATAAGGCCTCCAGGTTGTATTGAGGGATGTTGGGAGAGTATTTGGGAAGATTTTGGCTGAACCAAAAGGTTTTGAAGGTGTGAAGAAATGAGAAGGAGGAGTGCCCTTTTATAAGAGAGGTGTGGGGAACCATTGGAAAAGCTAGAAATATTAATTTATAATAAATTCATATTCGGTTTCTAATGGCTCCAAAGTTGATTATTAAAGTGTTAAGGTGAGTATAGGTCGAACAAAACTCAAACAATAGAATTTATACAGGTTTGGGTACTTATATTAACCATATCATTAAGTATTAACTCTAAGTTAATTAGTTTCACTTTTACAATGTCTCTTTGTGTTTTTATATTATATGGTTTATAAAATTACTATATACATCCAAGAGACCCCCAAATGGTCTATTAATGATAAAAATATCATGATATAAGTTTCTTGTCCGATCCTTAGATTTTTAGGAATTTAATACCAATTAATAATATAATATTGTTTTAAAAAACTCTTTTATGTCAATTTTGACACTATTCAATAGATGATTTTTGTGAAACTTGTAACAGAATGATTACTTCGAACAAAGTCAATTAAATCCATCCTAATATGTCATATTATCTTAAAAAATTAGTGTAATTCATCAAAAGTATCAAATTATATTTATTTGGGTATTTATAATATCAATTATTTTAATTTTCACTATTATGGTAATTACTGCATCATCATTGTGTCATAAATAAAATAAATTATTTAATGTCTAAAAATTATAAATAAAATATCATTATGTAGGAAATTGTTTTTATACTTCTCATGAATATTTATAGTCGAATATCCAACATATATAACCCTATGTAAAAATTGTTTTTCTAAAAGATATATGCTTGTGTCATTTTTGTACTTATTTTAACTTAATTGAAATTAAGTGTCCCTATCACCTACAAGTGGCTCAATGAGGTCCCAAAATAGAACCAAAGATGCCTATGGTAGAACATGTATCAACCAATGAGGCTAGGACACGTTAAGGTAATTTAGTATTATTATAATATTAGTTTTTAACCCTTATTTACCGGATTTACCCTTAACCATGGTAAATAAAATATTTACCGAAATAATTATTCAAAATGTATAAAAATAAAAATTTACCTATTTACACAATTTTAACATACTGATTCCAAATATGGAATCCATTTTTCCAAATTCAAAACACAAAAGTGGCAGAAATTTATTTAAAATTAATTCCCGTTGTTAAAACAAAAAGCGTGTTTTTAAGAGATAATAACTATCAAAAGATTGACACTTGTTTATGTTCGGTTTAATTGTGAAATTATGTACAATGACCAACATTGTATTAAATGGTAAAAATATATTCTAAATATACTTTAAAACCACTCAAATTTATAATTTATCACTATTAATTATTTTGATTAAAAAAGTTGTTTTTAATTAAAATTTAGTAATTTTCACTATTCATCAAAATATTAATGTTATCTGAAAAGTACCAAAATTTCAGCTTAGGCTAAATTAGATATTCCAAATCCAAAAATGAAGTCCATTTTGAAACATAGAAGATATATAATTTCAAAAATTAGGTATTAATATTCAAAACGGCTAGTTTGATTAGTTATGGTGTGTTAGAACTCGATGTTGCGTACAACACACGCTATCACATTATTCAAAGAGAAGAATACCGTAGAATCATGGGGTGTTAAACATGACTTTAAACTGTAACGTCCAAAATACATGATGCTAAAATGTACAGATGTCTGTTACATCCAGCATGACATTAAACTGCACCATCCACAGTCCATGCATATGACCTTAAACTATTTTCAATTTCGTCCAACATGACGCTAAACTGTATCGTCCCTTTTTCATCCAACATGATGTTAAACTGTGAAAATGTCCCTTATTTCCAGCATGAAATTAAATGGCATCATCAATGGTCCATACATATGACCTTAAACTATTTGTGTTACTTTCATCCAACATGACGTTGAACTATGAAAAAATGCCCTAATACGTCCATCATGACATTAAATGATGTAATCTTTTCTCCTTACTGGAAGACATTAAACTGCACAGTCGTCTGTTTGTCCAAAACGATGTTAAACTATGTTGCCTCCATCTTCCTAACTACATGACACTAAAATGTACCGAAAGTCCTTTGATACGTCCTACATGAAATTACACTGTACTTTGTCCCTACTATATGACACTAAACTATGTAGCACCAATAATCCTAACTGCAAGACATTAAACTACATAGTCCCTTTATATGTCCTACGTGACTTTAAACTATGCATCGTTAAGGTTGTTATTACCTCTTGTTTCTCACATTGAGTATGACTCATGTGAGCTTAGAGAAAATTTCAACCATAACACTCTCTCTGGGCCGCTAAACATTCATAAGTCTCGACATCATTTTTTAGGTCGTTGTCCCCAAGAACAACTTGATCATTAATTCATTCATTAATTGAACTATGCGGACTTTGATCCTCGTCTTCTAGGATAAGTACGTAGGCCACATCCCAAGGTTCAAGCCCAAAACCAATCTCTTCACCTCAGGTTCACCATTTTTTATTTCCCTCAGAATTTGGGGATGACTTCCTTGATTGAAGGTTCAAACATATCAATCGGTTTCTAACGGGATTGTTCGTAGAACTGGAAACATCCAATGATTACACATCCATTTGTACATACATTCCAAAGGTAGGCGCTCATTAGATTGTGAACTGATGAGGCATATGAATTTTCATTGGTCGAGATGATGGGAGGTCGGACTCATCACACCTTTTTGAGGGGAATTATTGTCTACTCTGGGACTCTCTTTATACATTTAAGTTATGTTCGTGAATCCTTATTACATTACCAACTCTAAAATAATCCATTTCTTTCTGAATGACAATAAACATCAAGTGCCCCACTGAGTGTCTTTAAAACCATCATGGTCATCATAATGACCGAGAAACTTCTATATAAATGTTTCAAAGGATACCATTGACCAAGAATCTATAATAAATACAGATGATTCTCTATCGATGAAGAACCTCGAATACATATAAAAGATTCTCTAAATTTCCTACATATTTAATCATTGATTGTAAGATCTGAAGGAATGCTCATTTTATACTTGGTAATGTAATAAGGATTCACGAACATAACTTAAATCTATAAAGAGAGTCCCGGAGTAGACAATAATTCCCCTAAAAATAGTGTGATGAGTCCGACCTCCCATTCTCTCAACCAATGAAAATTCCTAAGCCTTATGTGTCCACAAACTAATGAGTGCCTACCTTTGGAAAGTAGGTCCAAATGGATGTGGAATCATTGGATGTTTCCGGTTCTACGAACCAACCCGTTAGAAACCGATTGGAATGTTTGAACCTTCAATCAAGGAGGTCATCCCAAAATTCTGAGGGAAACAACATCCAACAAGGATGAACATTTCTGTTATAAAAAATTTCATTAATCATTATGAATTTGTGGATGTCCATAGGATAATATAGAAGAAATATTTTATTATCTTTTTAAATGAAATTAATATTTGAAAATAAAAAAACATAATTATTACTCTTGGAGTGTGGAAGGGATCACTACACTTAAATAGCCATGGAGTTATATTGTTTAAGGGAAGGGTCTTCTGTCGCTATCATAGAAGAATATATTTAAGAATCAATAATTAGACTGATAGATGGATGGGGAAAGAGATTTTATAGGATAATAGGGTATTCTACATTAACTCCTTCATCACTTCTAATTTTTTAATCATTTTATCTATAAAGATGTATAAGAATCTTATTAAATGACCTAAAATTCCAGAAAAGGAACTTCATATGGACATGATATTTTCATGAAAGTAAGATTATAACTACTGTGTGTAGAGATTGTTGCAATCCGTTTGACATGGTAGGCCTTGGGATCTAGGATATCAAGACATTTAACAACCACCTAATTAAATAATTCACTTGGAATCATTTAACTTAAAATGTCCATTTAATTGATTTTATGTCATGGATGTTAAAATAGAATATTTTGAATAGAAAATCACATTACATTACCTAATATGATTGGCCCAACCTTAGACAATCATCATTTGATGTTATGAAACACTCGAAAAGGATTGTCAGTAAGGACTCCAACCAAAATTTATGGCATACCCCATGGAGGGAAAATCACATTAAGTTCACCAATGTTCCATCAGTTATATCACCCCAATAATGGGATTTATAATTTTAAATACATTAATTTATGATAAATAATAGTTTTTAACTATGTGATTTAATTAATATCACTTATATTTAAAATTTATAGATTTTTAATTATTTTCAAACTAATGTTCTAATAACAAATACTAATTTATAGAATTATTTTGGGTAAAGGAATATTTTAATATAAATATATATAGTTTTATTACAAAATTCATAATTATCAATATATTATTTAAGTAATTATTTTAAGAATAATATATATATTGACAATTATAATTATTTTGATAAATACATATTTATGTTTTGAATATGTTCCATATTAGTATTACACCCCATAGACTTACAAATAAATTTTATATAGATAGTATGAAACACTTAGTCCCTACGAAATAAAACTTTGTAATAAAATTTCTAATAATCATAATTTTTCAACTTCTGTGATTTGAATTTCGATAAACTGACATATGTGGTTGCATTTATTAAGGTATTTCAATTCTGATAAAATCAACTTTCATTTTAGTGAGTAGTAACTTAACACTTTTGAATAGTAACTTGAACATTATAAATAGAAACGTACCTATATGAATGTAACCTAACCCATGAAAGTATAAATATAATTTACGCACCTTATAAATGAGAAATAATATTTTAAAAATTATTAATCAATTGTTGTTGTATTTTTGAATAATAAATATTTATTTAATATTTTATAATGAATAATTTTAATTAAAATAAATATAATTTACATAAAATTGAGTTTAGTTTTTAATTATACATATCAAATAAGGGGTTGGAACAAATTTTTGGATTTTTAGGAAATAATTTATTTTCTTGTGAAGAGTAAAAAAAAATGTTTTTTATAAAATTCCTTATTTTTCATGACACAATCAGAATATTTTTAGGATATAAAAATTTATTTAAAATATTTACTAAAAAATAATTATACATGTAACATCCTAGATATTTTATGTAATTAATAAATGAATTATAATTTAAATAAATAATGTTATAAAATTTTGTGATTTCATTTAATCAAAATGTAATATGTTACTTTAATTTATATTATTTTTCATCATGTCACTATATATTAAATATAAATATATATATATATATTAATTATACATCCACACATTTTTCATGTTATAATTTTTTTAACCTGTTTTTTTAATAAATAAATCTAAATGAAATAAATATAATTAAAGGTAATAATAAATGTAATATATTATGAATAACCTACAATATATTTATAAATAATAAAGATTAGAAATAAAGTTAAAACGAAGAAGAAGAATAATAATTTAAATATAGACATTTCGTTAAAAAAAACTTAATGTTATTTAATAATATAAATTATGATGATAAATTATTTTAAAAAAAATATATATATATAATATTGTTTAAAACTGTATATTAATAAAATTTTAATGTATGGTTAATATAACTTTAATTATTATTTATGAATTAAAGGTGTTATATATATATATGATATATGAAATTTTGTTTATTAAATGATTAACGATTTAAATGAAAAAAACAAAATTTGGAATCCTGTAATGTGGGATTTGTGTTTTAGAGGTGAGTCCAGCGATGGTAGGGTTTCAGTTCAAGAGTCACGAGCAGAGGAGGCAGAGGTCGGGTTCGAGAGGAGAAGATGAGCATAGTGCCGTCGATTAGATTGATTCTTTTTTTATAGGAACCCCAGGAATATTCTCTCCATATATGTCAACTGGAAAAAGATCTAAATTCTCTATCTAGGGGTCCAAATAAATCATTATTTGGGAAGAGTTTGTATGTTCGGATGTGTGGAGCCCATCACAATAAATGGAGCATAACTTCTGCTACATGTTTCCAATGTCATTAATTCAAACTGGGTGTGCAAAAGGACTCCATGTCTCGCATTCATGATTAATTTCAAGGTCAAACTCAATAATTAGGGAACACTATGATCAAGTCAAACAAGTGGGAGATGAAATGTCTCCTCGGGCAGAGAAAGAGTCGTGGATTAATTAATTTAAAACTTTTTCACCACGTCCCCAAAGTGCCTGATATTTTTTGGACGAACAGAGAAGATAT
Organism: Viscum album; assembly: GCA_963277665.1. Lineage (NCBI taxonomy): Eukaryota > Viridiplantae > Streptophyta > Magnoliopsida > Santalales > Viscaceae > Viscum > Viscum album. The sequence goes on along the minus strand of OY728141.1, from coordinate 439,306,168 downwards.
TTTTAATCAACTATTTAGAAGGATCCAGAGGTTTCTTTGGACGGGAAGTGTTCCAAACTGAAGCATATTTCGGGAGGACAGAATTTGGGCAGAAGTTTTTCCATCCCTCCTCCCCTATTCTCCCTTTCTCTTCATTCATTTCAGGGGGGGTTGGATTTGTGGAGACAATGATGAAGATGGTGTACACTCTTTCTGGAATGGAGATGATGTAGGCTGATCAAGTGATGTGAGGCTAAGCACCAAGTGGTTGTGGACGACGACAACCAACAGACACTCCCTTCTGAGTTTTTATCTTCATGTGTAATCTCTATTGCATCTATTTTGAATTTATATTTCATGAATGTCAGCGGTTGTTTTATTTATTGAATATATTTTTAACTTGTTTGTTCTGGACGGATTCCCAATCTATGAAGTAAAATAGTCTATTTCACTGTTTAAATTTCTTCGATGAGGTCTTACCGTTGAGCATAGTGATTTCGGTTAGGTTTGGTTATTTGATGATTTTCATGTAATTAGATCACTTCTATAGGAGGGGAAAAATCATATTGAGGTATTAATATGATATCCTTACCAAAAAAGGTGTTTATCAAGAGGTATTTGGGTAGGCATTTATAGATTCATTATAGATATAATTTTAAACAAGGAAGAGGGGAGTGTCTGGGAGGTTAAAGATTGTCCATAACCACTATTTTGATTCTGGTTTCAAACCCATTTTATTTCCTATCAATTTTCTAGCTCATTTTCAAATTTTCATTCTCTTTAGTTCTTATTTATTTTCTGTTGTTGAGACTTTAATCAAATCCCAAATTTTCTATTTCATGTAAAAACAAACCAACAAAAAAGTGACAGTTTTGAAACTCAAATTGCAACCTCCTCGAGAGACAATCCAGGGACTTCTATATTGCATTGTTTTTGGGGAAAAAGTAATTGATTGAGGATTTCACAAAAAATAATCCTCACATCAACTGGCGCCGTTTTCGGGGAGGTTTCTTGAGTTGATTTGTGTGAAAATTGTTTTTGCATGACCCGAAATTCTAACCCAAATTTTTTCCCATTGGATTCTAAAATTGATAGAACTTTTCACTCTAGGGATAGAGTTACTATAAATCCCCTTATCCCAAGTTGTGAATCTTCTAATAACGCATTTAGAAGAAACCTGGTTGAAATTGAAATTCCAATGGCTAAAAATAGAACCTTGAAAGAATTGGATTCATCTTATGATGCAAATCATGAAAATCATGTTGAATATCCTGATGCACCTGTTGGGTTTGAAATTAAATCTGGTTTCATTCACCAAATTCCAAAATATAATGGTTTTCTTGGGGAAGATCCACATAAACACCTTCAGGAATTTAGTTATCTTTGTGTCAACATGAAACCCCAGGGCGTTGATGCAAATTAAATAAAATTGAGGTCATTTCCTTTTTTGTTAGAGGGAGTTTCCAAAGAATTGTTTTTCTATTCACATTCTACTTTGATTAGGGATTGGAATGAATTGAACAAACTTTTCCATGAAATTTTTTCCCTGATTCTAGAACTACTTCCATTAGAAAAGAGATTTGTGGAATTACGCAAACTAAAGGTGAAACATTGCATGAGTGTTGGGAACGCTTCAAAAGACTTTGTTACAGTTTCCCCCACCATCAAATTAGTGACCCCTTTTTATTCAATATTTTTATGAGGGATTGTGTCTTACTGATAAAAGCATGATTGATGCTGCTGCAGGAGGGGCTCTAGTTGAAAAAACACCAACTGCTACTAGGACAATAATTGCAAACATGGACCAAAATTCTCAACAGTTTGGAACAAGAGTCTTCTTCATGTGAAATCTACCCAAGATTTCCCCATTTCTAGTCCTAAAATCAATATGATTGCGAGTCAAATTTCTAATCATACCACCATGGTGAGGTCAATGATGTTATCCAATACCCCACCAACTCAACCCAAACCTGAAGAAACATTTCAAATGAAAGTATACTATGGAATTTGTTCTTCCAATGACCATTTTATTGACCAATGCCCTCAAATGCTGGAACCATCTGAAAACTACAATGTTGTTTTTCCTGGAAAACCCTTTCAATCAAACCAACAAAGGCAATTTACATCAAATCAAAATTTCAATCAAGGCTGGAACAACCACTCTAATTAAAGATTTCGACAGCCTGAACAACCTAGAAGCTTCTTCCAAGAACAATCAAGTAATTCACAACCAAGATATTTTAATGAGAAATCCAATGCTCATTCTGGAAGAAACTTTCAGGATGCCCCTCCCACTCAAAATTTAGAGAGTAATGTTGAAGAAGAAATGAGGGAACAACATGAGGAAATGAAACAAACACAATACCAACAACAAAACATGTTGAATACCCTGATGACTCAAATGGGTCAACATGCCTCTGATATTCGTTGCATAAAAAATCAAATGAGTTGAGGTTTTCCCTCACAACCCCAAGTGAATCTGAGAGATAAAGGGAAGGAAAATGGGAGTGCAATTGAACTTAGGAGTGGAAAACAATTGAATACCCCTCAAATGGAGAAACCAAACCTGTTGTTGAAACTGCTGTTGAGAATCCCCCCACTGATGGAAATGCTGTAAATTCTGAAAGTTCTTTGAAGGGAAACACAATTTCAAGAGAAGAAATGTTGCTTGAAAGAACAAAGAGGGATTGGAAGAGGATTTCTAGATCTTTTTTTTCTCAAATAAGTGCTCATAATAGCCTTGAAAAAACCAAACCACCATTGACTTACCCTAGGAGTGAACCCGCAGTGAAGTCGAGTGCTGAGAAAGAGTTGGATAAGGAGTTTTTGGAGACTTTTAAGAATGTTCAAGTCAATATTCCTTTTCATGATGTTGTGAAACAAATTCCAAGGTATGAAAAGTTTTTGAAAGAATTGTTTACACACAAGATGAAATTCAAAGGAGGTGAAAAGGTCAACTTAGGGAGGAATTTCTCATCCATGATCCAGCATGCCTTGCATATCAAATGTAAAGACCCAGGAACCTTTACCATTCATTGCACCATTTGGAAATGTGAATTCAAGGATGTTATTCTTGATTTGGGGGCCTCCATCAATGTGATGCCAAATTCTGTTTACTTATCTCTTCATGTTGGAGAATTGAAACCCTCTGGGATCATCATTCAACTTGCTAACCGAGGTACCACCAAGCCTGCTGAATTTATTGAGGATGTTCTTGTTCAGGTGAGAGACATGATTTTTCCTGTGGATTTCTATGTCTTAGATATGTAAGATGATAGGTTTAGTACCCATGCACCTCTCATTATAGGGTGACCATTCCTGAAAACTGCAAAAGAAATCATCAATGTTCACAAGGGAACACTTTCACTGGAGTTTGGAAGAGAGGTTGTTCATTTAAATATTTTTCAGTCCATGAAACACTCAGTTGAGGATCATGAATCCCCCCAAGTGAACTTGATTGATTGGTTTTCCAATGATATGTTCCCTGATTTTTCCCGTGATGAGAAACTAGCTGATATTTTTGATGATGGAAATTAGTTTGTTTCTGAATCTGATCAACACCAGGGGAAAAGGGAGCTGATGATGAGTCTTGGAATGTTGAGATGGCTTTTCAAGATTCTATTGTTCTCAACATTGAGGAAGATGTCTCCTTAGAAATCCATAGTGCTGCTAGTGGTCTCCCAGGAGAAATTGAAAATTTTCCAATAGAATCAAATTCCGAGAACATTGAAATTGACATTCATGGTGATTGTCCTTTAAATTCTAGAACCCCACTAAACAACCACACGTGTAAGCAATGTTCCTTGATCAATGAAAATACCCCAGCTTAGTTAGAGTTTAAACCACTTTCTAAGAATCTCAAATATGCTTTATTAGGTGAAAATGAAACATTCACTGTTATAATTTCAAAATATTTGTCGAAGGACCAAGAGAATCAATTGTTAGGAGTCCTCAAAAACCACAAGAAAGCTGTTGGATGGACTCTATCTGATTTAACTAGAGTCAGCCCCTCAGTTTTCATGCATATAATTTTCATGGAGGAAAATGTTAAACTGGTGAGACAATTTCAAAGGAGTTTTAATCCAACACTTTTAGAGGATTCTAAGATTCAATTTACCACCCTTTTAGCTACTAGAATTATTTTTCCCATTGCTGATAGTCAATGGGTGAGTCCAATCCATGTATTTCCCAAAAAAGGTGGCTTCACAATCTCAAAGAATGAATTTGGTGGGCTTGTTCCTGTTAGGATTCCATGTAAATGGAGAATGTGCATTGATTACATGAAGGTCAATTTGGCTATGAGGAAATACCACTTTCCACTTCCATTTATTTAGAAGGTCCTTGAAAGAATGCCCGAAAAAACCCATTATTGTTTTCTAGATGGATTCTCTGGTAATTTCCAAATTCATATTGCACCGGAGGATCAAGAAAAAACCACATTCACATTCCCATTTGGAACATTTTATTATAGTAGGATGCCCTTTGGTTTGTACAATGCTCCTGGAACTTTTCAAAAGTGTATGATGAGAATTATCACTAATTTTCTTGATACATGCATGGAAGTTTTTATGGATGACTTCACTGTTTATGGCTCATCATTTGAAATTTGTTTGGAAGGTCTAGCTCATGTTCTTGAAACATGCATTGATAAGAACCTTGTTCTTAATTATGAAAAATGTCACTTCATGGTGGGTAAAGGGATTGTTCTTGGACATGTTGTGTATTTGGATGGAATTCTAGTTGATAAGTCCAAAGATGAGGTCATTTCTTCATTTCCATACCCAAAAATAGTCAGAGATGTGAGATCTTTTCTTGGTCATGATGGTTTTTATATGAGATTCATTAAGGATTTTAGTAAGGTTTCACTTCCATTGTCTAGATTGCTGTATAAAGACACCCCATTTGTCTTTGATGAAAATTGTAAACATGCCTTTGGTGAGATGAGACAAAAATTGATTACTCCTCCCATTGTTCAACCTCCCAAATGGGACTATCATTTTGGGATCATGACTGATGCATTTGACTTTTCTCTTGGGGATGTTTTAAGACACGGGTTGGAAAAGAAATCTCATGTGATTGCCTATGCCTCTAGAACATTAGATCAGGCCCAATCAAACTACACAACAACTGAGAAGGAGAAGATTCATGTTGTCTTTTCTTTGGACAAATATAGATGTTATCTTCTGGGATCTAAGGTGATTTTTTTCACTGATCATTCTACAATCAAATTTTGGATAAAGAAACATGATGAAAAACCAAGACTTTTGAAATGTATTTTGTTGTTACAAGAGTTTGATGTTGAAATAAAGGACAAGAAGGGAAGTGAAAACCTTGTTGCTGATCATTTCAGTAGGATACCATCTGTTTTGAATGGGGATCCTCAGATCTATCTTCCAATTAAAGAAACTTTTCCAGATGGGGAGTTGTGTGCTTGTCAAACTGAAATTCCATGGTTTTCTGATATGGTGAATTATTTATCATCTGATGATGTTCCCCACTGTTTTTCCAAGAATCAATTTTCTAAACTTTTGAGTGATTCAAAGCATTACATTTGGGATGATCTTTACTTGTGGCTTGTTTGTAGTGATCAAATGATTAGGAGATGCATTCTAAATTATGAATTCCAATCTGTCCTAAACTTTTGTCACACATTAAGCTGTGGAGGACACTTTGGGCCTCAAAGAACTGCTAGAAAGGTGTTGGATTCTGGTTTGTATTGGCCTACCATTTTTAGAGATTCTTTTGATTTCTGTAGGACATATTGAAATTGTCAATTTCACGGGGCATTTCCAAAAGGAATGAGATGCCCCAACAACCTCTATTGTTTTGTGATGTATTTGATGTTTGGGGTATGGATTAAATGGGACATTTTCCCAATTTCTTTGGATATCTTTACATTTTTCTTGCTGTTGATTATGTATCCAATTGGGTAGAAGCTATTGCCACAAGAGATGATGATGCCAGAACTGTTTCCAATTTTGTGAAAGGAAATATATTTTGAAGGATTTTATTTCCAAAGTTCATGATTACAAACCAAGGTACTCATTTTTGTAACAAGACTTTGGAATCACTATTGAAGAAGTATGAAGTTCATCATAGGGTCTCTACACCCTATCACCCTTAAAAAAATGGAATGGCTGAGTTTTCCAATAGAGAAATCAAACAAATTCTAGAAAAAACTGTGAACCCAAATAGAAAGGATTGGTATTTGAGACTTGATGATGCACTCTGGGCTTATAAGACTGCATTGAAAACCCCAATTGGCATGTCACCATTTAGATTAGTCTATGGGAAGGCTTGTCACCTTCCAGCTGAGTTAGAACACAAATATTTTTGGGTTGTTAAAACATGTAACATGAATCTGTTTTCTACTGGGGAAGAAAGAAAATTTTGTTTGCAGGAGCTGGAGGAGATCAGAAATAATGCATATGAAAGTTCTAGGCTGTACAAGGAACGAACCAAATCATTTATTTATGATATGATTCTCAACAAAATATTAAAGGAAGGAGACAATGTGTTGCTATTTGATTCCAGATTAAAGCTGTTCCCGTGTAAATTTCGTTCCAAATAGTCTGGTCCATTCATTGTTACTCATGTTTTTTCATTTCGTGCAATCCAGATTAAAGAACCATGCAAAGGGACACCATTCACAGTCAATGGGCACAAGTTGAAGCTGTTTAGAGAGAATGTTCATGATCCTCCGGGGGAGGTGATCCATCGTCATGAAGCAGAATACAATTGATGACAGGCTGTGTTTTTTCCTTCTCACTTTTTTTTTGTAATGTCATCTATTTCTTGAATTTCATATTCATATATTTTTTTACACAATGAGGACATTTTATAAAATAAGTGTGGGGGGGAGGAACATGCTGGGTAGATTAGGATTTTTTGTTCTTTCATTTCATTTTTTTCCTTTGCTTTTCTCTCTCTTTCAATTTTTGGTGTGTTCTTTTATTTTTCAAACTTTGGGTGTTTTATTTAAAATTTTGATAAACATTTGAGCTTACATGATGATATTTAAAAACCCTATCAATGAGTGAAATAATTGATCCCTTTAATCTGGTTATAAATGAATGCTGAAAAAGACACTGTTCTAAGTTCCAAAATATTGAAATAACCATTGAATTTTGAATTCCATTCCATGAATGCTGTCTAATATTGAAAACCACTTTCCCGTGAGTATTTTGAACCCATTTTTCATCTTCTTCACATTAATCCAACTTCTTGAGTGAACCAAAAAATGCTTGTATGATTGAACCAGAACATGATCTTTTTCTATCAAAACTTGAGGTCTAAGGTGAGTGTGATTGAAATGATTGAGGCAATTTGTTTGGGATGGAAAGCCCCATTTTCACGATTATCCCTTTTATTCTGGCCCAAATTTTACATTTTATCTTTCTTGAGCCCTTAGTTTCTATGTGCTGCCTTTTAGATAGCCACATTACAAGCCATTTTCCCTTTCCAACCTGCTCTGGAAGTATAAATGCATGATCTAGTTGAACTTAAGTGTGGGGTAGATGACTTGTGGTGTGCTACTTCATCTTGTGTTGCTTTGGGTGGTTATCTAAACTCTGAAGAGATGTTTTTGCTGCTGAATGATGCTTTATTTTTGAGAGATGTGCCTGTCTGGAGCTCTCAATGGAAGAGAGTTGTGCCTATCTGGAACTCTCAATTGAAGGGAGTTGTGCCTTTTTGGAGCTCTTGATGGAAGAAAGATGTGCCCAATCTGAAGATTTTGAAGAAAAAAAAGAAAAGAAATGTAACTGTTGCTGCTAAAATATGGATGGAATGAGGTGGAAAAGATATTCTCAGAGATTCTCAAATATGACTTTCATTGGAGGAGAGTAAGGAGGATTCCCCACATGAGGGAAGATTAGATTCATGTATCTTTTTGCTTCCAAAATGAGTCAAACCCTCCATATTTGGCTTCAGATTTTTGGATATTTGAGACCCACCCACCTTTATCCACAGAACATCCTTGAAAATCCCTCAAGATGATCACATTTATCTTGGCTAACATCAGGTGGAGATTTAGAAAATTTTCAAGTCTATGATGATTCTTGCATGTTTTCTTCAGAGAAGCTTTGTTGGAAATCAATATTTGTGTTGAGAGAAAATTTTTGTGAGGTAACTGTGTTGTGTGAATAAAAGGAGAAAAGGACTCGAAATGGATTTAATGAACTAAATTTAAAACTTGAATCATTTTTTTATGAGTAATGATATCATTTTATTCTTGGTGGTTGATTGGTGATCCTCATTTGTTTGTATTTTGAATATGTAATGATTCGGTTTTAATGATCACTTGTCCAGGAGACCAAGTTCTATGTATGGGGAAATTTATAGAGAAAATATTTTCAATATATTTTTTCTACATTTCATTGATTTAATCCTCAAAAATGTGTCATTACATGTTAAGTTGCATCATTTTTGGAATATTGTTGTATTTTGAGCTAAATTGTGAAAATGCCTTAATTCTGGATTTTAGGAAGTTTTTGACTTGTCTGAGTATTTGGTCATATCTTTTTAAATACGTATCCAATTAGATTGATTCTTTTTTTGTAGGAACCCCTGGAATATGATCTCCATATATGTCAACTAGACCAATATCTAAAGCATCCATATAGGGGTCCAAATAAATCATTATTTAGGAAGAGTTTGTATGTTCGGATGTGTGGAGCCCACCTCAATAAATGGAGCATAACTTCGGCTGCATGTTTACAATGTCATTAATTCTAACTGGGAATGCAAAAGGACTCCAAGGAACGCATTCATGATTAATTTCAATGTCAAACTCGATAATTAGGGCACACTATGATCGATTCAAACAAGTGGGAGATGAAAGGTCTCATCGGGAAGAGAAAATGTCATCGATTAATTAATTCATAACTTTTTCACCACGTCTCCAAAGTGCCTGATATTTTGTGGACTGACAGAGAACATATTTTTAAACATCTCTTTATAAGGATCCAGAGGTTTCTTCGGAAGGGAAGTGTTCAAAACAGAATCAACCTCTGGATCCTTCTATAGAGTTGTTTAAAAATATGCTCTCTATTGTTACACAAAATATCAGGCGCTTTAGACTCGTGGTGAAATAGTTATGAATTAATTACTCAATGACTCTTTCTCTGCCCGAGGAGATGTTTCATCTCCCACTTGTTTGACTCGATCATAGTGTGCCCTAATTATCGAGTTTGACCGTGAAATTAATTATGAATTCGCGCTTTGGAGTCCTCTTGCACGCCCAGTTGGAATTAAATACATTGGAAACATGTAGCCGATGTTATGCTCCATTTATTAAGGCGGTCTACACACATACGAACATACAAACTCTTCCCAGATAATGATTTATTTGGACCCCTATATGGACGATTTAGATCTTGGTCCAGTTTATATATATGGGGAGCATATTCCTAGGGTTCCTACAAAAAACGAGTAAATCTTATTTGATAAGTATTTAAAAAGATATGACCAAATACTCATACAAGTCAAAAACTGCTTAAAATCCAGAATTATGGCATTTTCACAATTTAGCTCAAAATTCAACAATATTCCAAAAATGATGCAACATAATATGTAATGACACATTGGTGAGGATTAAATCATTGAAATGTAGATAAAATATATTGAAAATATTAGATCTATCAGGAGTCTTCAGTTGGGACGTCGTGCAATAGTGTTCATTGGGAATCGATGTCTGGTGTTGTGGATTCGAAGCCGAATAAGATTCCGCTTCTGGATTTGAGTTCAGTTGAGGGTTTCTAAGTTCAATGTTTAAAGCATGATTATGATTTTCTACATCCTATCTACACCATGTTCATGATTTGAACTGGATTTGGGGAAATCGAATCGCGATTTGTTTGGACCCGCAGATATGATTAGTATTTTCAATTTTGGTGTACCCAAATCACATTTCAGATTCTCTATAGGGTGTAATGAATTCTTATTTGTCCATTTATTAGTTTATATTATTAGATTTTGTCATATATGATCCCCTTATTTTTGATACATTGAATTTTTCTGCAACCCGATAGTGATTATTTTAATGCTCATGTCTCAATTGTCAACAAATTTTCTAGATTTATTATGAATATTATCCCAACACTTAACTATTATTTGTCTTTTGTGCCATATTTATAGAATCTTTGTTATTTGTACAGTACTGGTCTTTTCAATTTAATATAATTACTTTTAAAATCAGTGTTTTTTGTTGTTCCAATATAATTTTGAGGAAAAAAATCCAATTTACTACTCTTTTCTATATGCAACGAATGCAGTTTGGTTTGATGTTTGAATTTGAATGGACCCATGATACTTCTATTTAATTTCAAAATGATTTGATTTAAATTTGATGTATGGTAACTGCTATATAAAGATGCATGTATCCATTTTTTATTGTTTCATGGGGAGTAAGATTTTGGAAAGGATGTTTTAATAGGGATATCTGATCCACATATCCTTTGTTTTCTGAAACATTCAATTAAGATAAAATCCTCTATGGCAGAGTGAGAAATAAGGGTCCAAAAAGTATACCAAAGTAGATGAAGAATATGCAATTACACGTAAGGGGGAAATATTTATTTTTAATTCTTTTGTTTGTTTTAAAATCTTATTTTTGTACGGGATTTCTTAATGTTATTTTGTCAATTTATTTTTCCTTCTGAAAATAATAATTGTGTAAGAGAACTTTGTACGTACATCTCTTGTTACAACTTCTATTTTTCTGATTTTGCGCAATTGCATTGATATTTTAGTAAGGGATTACTTAATTTCAGACACCTTCTTTACTATTTCAATTTCATTTTATTTTTGTAAGCGACATACTATCTATTGTTTTTATGATTCTATTATATAATTTATTGTTTCCTTAAGGGATAAAAATACCATTTTTAAATAATTATAATTTTGATATTACTTTTTAACTTTAAGATATTAATAGTAAGAGATAATTTTATAAAAATAGTTTTTGTTTATGATATGAAACCAGATTATATATTTCAGTATTCCCCTATTTATAATTTTATATTTTTGTAAGGGGAGTTTGCTCCGTTAAAATTATAATCCAAACTTTGGTAGTTTCTAATTGTTTAAATATTTTAATTCCATGTTTTATAATTCTATGAAATCCAAATCTATACATTGAACTCACAAATCAAATATGGTTGTGTTTTTTTCATGTTTTATATATATATATATATATGTACATAAAGTCATGTTCCTTAAAACATAAGTACAAATAAAATGATGATTACATTTAGGAAAGAAATGTTCGCTTTATGATTTTTGGGAACATCACATAATTATCCATCGTTATTGAATAATAGAATTGTACATTTACTATTTTTATTATTTTATACCTTCAAGACTTTTTATGAATAAATGAAAATTAATAAACATGTCTTAAAAAATTTCATGTTTTTGGATGTTGATTAAACATCCATGTGATTATGCGATGTCATGTATCATGTTTTGTGATCATACAAAGACAATTTTGTAATTTTCAGTTACGATTATTATTTACTTGTTCAATGAATGATTATAAATATATTTTCGAAACTAAAACATTAAGGAAAATTATATGTATATATAAGGAAAGATAATAAAAAAATGTTTTATAAAAACCGGTAATCGAACATTGTAAATACAATAGGGAATTTGATAGTGAATCCGTCCCTCAAGTGGGTAGGCCCATGATAGCCTTCAATATTTGGGGCGACCTCATTTGTTTTGTTTTTAAGAGCATGATTAATATTTTTAACGGAATTACTGGATTAATTTTAAAAGTTTTTTCGAATTATAATTATTTTTTAATGAATTATAGTTTTTTTGAAAAGGTTGTTCTACAAATGTATTCTTAATTGAATTTTTCAAAATGCATATTCAAAATATTATTTTATTGGGGTTTATCAATGTTTTTCAACACCCCTTACTGGGAACCTTGCTCTTAACCGACATTTTAGAAATGTTTTTCACAGGTTGCCTTGAAATCCAAAGCTGGTCGTCTTTGTTGTAGCGCGTGACGAAGAAGAGTTGATCTTTCATTTCATTTTAATTTATTCTGTAACTCTAATGTTTTTTATAAGGTATCATTTATCTAAAACCTAGACTGGTAAAAGTTACCCGTTTGTTTAAAGTGTTGTGTATTTGTTTAGTTCTTTTTAAAAAAAAAATTAGTAATTACATAGCATTTTTTAAGCACCGAGTCCAAAAGTGCGGGCTTGGGGTGTTATAATTTGTATCATAGTAACGGTCTAGACAACTTTGGAGATTAGATGTTGTCTTTTGAGGAAAAATGATTTATGCGTTAGATTTTTCTTTGGATAGTTATGTATTCTTTGGAATTTTACATTTCTGAAGATGGAAATTTGAAATTTTCTAATGTTCGATAAAATAATTGTGAGGGCGCAATTCATTTAAGGGGGGAGAATGTAACATCCAAGATATTTTATGTAATTAATAAATTATTTATAATTTAAATAAATAATGTTATAAAATTTTGTGATTTCATTTAATCAAAATGTAATTTTTTACTTTAATTTATATTATTTTTCATCATGTCACTATATTTTATATATATATATAAATTAATTATACATTCATATATTTTTCATCAAATAACATTTTTTAACACGTTGTTTTAATAAGCAAAACTAAACAAAATAACTATAATTAATGGTAATAATAAATCTAATATATTACGAATAACTTACAATATATTTAAAACTAATAATGATTAGAAATAACAGTAAAAAGAATAATAATAATAATAATTTAATGAATGATATTTCCAAAAAAAAACGATTAATATAGTTTACTAAATTATTTAATGATGATAAGTTATTTTATTTAAATATATATATAATATTGTGTAAAACTGAATATTAATAAAATTTTAAATTATCGTTAATAGAAAATTATTTTGTATTTATGAATTAAATGTGTTATATACATATATATATATATATAAATATATATATATATATATATATATATTAAATAAGATAATTGATTAATTAAATGATAAACGATTTAAATAAAAAAACAAATTCAAGAATCTCGTAATGCGGTATTGTGTTTTAGAGGTGAGTTCGGTGTTGGTATGGTTTTAGTTCATGATTAATGAGCAGAGGAGGCCGATATTTGGTTTGAAAGGAGAATATGAGCACAACACCATCGGGTTCATCTCAGAGACATCGCACCGATGTGAGGGAGTCCTAAGTTGGGTCGTTGTGAAGCAGTGTTCATCGGGAATCGATGTCCAGTTCTGTGGATTCGAAGCCGAATATGATTACGGTTTGGGATTTGAGTTTAGGTGAGGGTTTCTAAGTTCAATGTTCAAATCACTATTAATATTTTCTACATCCTATCTACACTACGTTGATGTTTTGAACCAGATTTGGGGAAATTGTGTCCTGGTTTGTTTGAACCCGCAGATATGTTTTTTATATTCAATTTCGGTTTACCCGAATCTCATTTCAGATTCTCTTTAGGGTGTACTAAATTCTTATTTGTCCATTTATTCATTTATCTTATTGTATTTTTTCATATTCAATCCACTTATATGTGATACATTGATTTTTTTGCAACCCAATAGTGATTATTTTAATGCTCATGTCTCAATTGTCAAGAAATTTGCCTGGATTTATTATAAATATTATCCCAACACTTATCTATTATTTTTCATTTTTTCCAAATTGATAAAATCTTTCTTATTTTTATAATTATAGTTTATTCAATCTTATATAAGTCCTTTTAATATCAGTTTGTTGTGTTGGGCCCATCAAATATTGAGGAAAACAACATATCCAATTTACTACACATATCTATATGCAATGAATGAAGTTTGGTTTTCTATTTTCATTTGAATGGACCCACAATACATCCATTTAATTTCAATATGATTTAAATTAAATTTTATGTATGGTAATTGCTATATAAAGAATCACGTTTCCATTTTTTTTACACGGTGAGTAAGATTTTGGAAAGGATGTTTTAGAGGAGAAGTTTGATCCGAATATCCTTTGTTTTCTAAAACATTCTATTAAGATAAAATCTTCTATTGGAGAGTTAGCAATTAGGGTCCAAAGATTATACCAAAGAAGTAAAATACATTTCAAATACATGTAAGGGGGAAATATTTTTTTTCAATGATTTTGATTATTTTGAAATCTTATTTTTGATAGGGATTTCTTAAAGTTATTTTGTCAATTTATTTTCCCTTCTTTAAATTATAATTGTGTAAGAGAACATTGTATATAAATCTCATGTTAAAATTTCTATTTTTTTGATTTTGCACAATTTCATTGATATTTTACTAAGGGATTAGATATATTCATATTCTTTCTTTACTATTTCAATTCTATTTTATATTTGTAAGTGACATAATATCTATTGTTTTTCAGATTCTATTATATAATTTATTGTTTGCTTAAGGGATAAAAATCCCATTTTAAATGAATTATAATTTTGATATTCCTTTTTAACTTTAAGATATTATTATTAAGAGATCATTTTATAAAATGATTTTTGTTTATGATATGAAACTAGTTTATATATTTCAGTATTCACATTTTTATAATTTTATATTTGTGTAATGGGAGTTTTATCAGTTAACATTATAATCCCTAATTTTGTAATTTCTAATTGTTTAAATATATTAATTCAATGTTTTATACTTCTATGAAATCAAAATCTATACTTTTAACTCACAAATCGAATATGGTTGTGTGTTGTTCATGCATGATATATATTTATATATGTACTTAAAGTCATTTTTATTAAAACAATAGTACAAATAAAATGATTATTGTATTTAGTAATGAAATGTTTCCTTGATGTTTTTTGTGTGCATCACATAATTATCCCTGGTTATTGAATAATATAATTTTACATTCACAATATTTATTATTTTATACCTTCATGTCTTTTTATGCATAAATGAGAATTAATAAACATGTCTTTAAAAATTTCAATTTCGTGGATGTCGATTAAACATCCATGTGATTATGCAATATCATGTATCATGGGATGTGATCATACAAAGACAGATATGTAATTTTTAGTTAAGATTTATATTTACTTGTTCCAAGAACATTAATAAATATATATTTGAAACTAAAACACATGTGAAAAATATATGTATATATAAGGAAAGCTAATAAAAAAATGTTTTATAAAAAATGGTACTAGAACATTGTAAATACGATAAGGAATTGAATAGTGAATCCATCCCACAAGTGGGTAGGCCCAAGATATCTTTCAATGTTTCCAGTGGCCTTAGTTGTTTTGTTTTTAAGAGATTTCTAAATATTTTTAACTAAATCACTGGATTAATTTTAAAGTGCTTTTGAAATATAATTAATTTTCAACGAATTATAGTATTTTTGAAATGTATTTTCTAAAAATTTATTTCGAATTTAATTTTTCCAAATGTAGTTTCAAATGATTATTTTAATGGGTCTTATCAAAGGTTTTCAAAACCCCTTAATGGGAACCATTCGTGCTCACCCTACATTTTGGAAATGTTTTCATAGGTTTCCTTGAAATCCAGAGATGGTAGTCTTTGTTATAGCACGTGCAGAGGCAGAGTTGACCTTTCATTTCATTTTAATTGATTTTGTAACTGTGATGTTTTTTATAGAATGTACCTTTTCTCCATAACCTAAACTGGTAAAGGATCCCCATTTCATTAAAGTGTTGGGTAATTTTTCAGTTCTTTTTATAAAAGAAATTATTAATTACAAAATATTTTTTTAAGCACCAAGTTCGGAAGAGTGGGCTCAGGGAGTTATAATACTAATATTGAAATATTAATTGAATTAATTTGGAGCATGCAGTTATGTTTTTTAAGATAAGATTAAAAATCATTGTCAATGCCGACACAGTCCCTATGTTGCACTGATAATGTCAAAATTGGTAACTTATAAATTATAATTCAGAGCTAAAAATTATTTTCATGACTTATATATTAATTATTAGGTATTATTTATTTCTTTTGTTGTTAATTTCAAATTTTAGTATTATAAAAAATGAGTATTATCCAAATGTATATAAAATGCTTGCGTATGGGAAGAAAACACAAAATAACCTATCTATGAAGATGTCTTGCTAAGTATAAGAGTGATTATACATAGTAAAAAAAATTAGAATTTAATTTTGGACATAATTAATTTTTTTAATATTAATTTATTTTCAATTATTATATATGATATATTTTACATGAATGATTTTGAAACATTGTTCACCAATTGTGTAAGAGTAAGAAAGAAAATTGGAGTGGCATATCCTTCCCATTCCGGGGTGACTAGGGTTTTCCCTATCATCACGCTCCTTCCCTCTTCGGCTGCCGCCGAATCCCAAGCCCTCTTCATCAGGTTTTCCTCAGCGCTTTGGAGGTGCTACGCGGCTGATCTCAACGCAACGACGATAGCGACTCTTTGATGTTTGACGACGGAGCCGGTTTGGTCCGAGGAGGGGAGGTCTTCGCATCCCGGTTTTTTATATTATTTTTATTAATGGTTGAAGGTTCCATCTCTGTGATGGATGTTCTAGGGTTTCTCCCTCTACTGGTGGTTTTTTCATAGGACCCCTCTGTGCTCCCTGCGGTGGTATCGTGGCTTCCTCTCCTACTGTGGATTTTCGCTATGGGCTGCCGTGGTTGCTGATTCAGAGCTGCGGGTGTAAGACTGTGTTTTCGCCGCCATACTCTCCGGAGCGCTCCAGGTTTGTTCTCAGCAGTTTAGTTGGTCCTATGGGGAGGTCTCAGCTTCTGCTGGTTTCCACTATCCCACTGTGGTTGAGTCGTTTGAGGATCATAAGTGACATTTCCCAGCGATTGGGTTGAAGACTTTGGATTTTTCTGGTTCATTTTTCGGTGGTTCTAAGATGTTTGTGAAATCTCTATTATTTTCCATGTTTTCTGGTTGATTTGGCGACAACGGACGCCGGTGAAGCTTGCCGGTGCTCAGGTGAAGCTCTCTGGCGCTCCGGTGATGTGGTGCTCGAGGCGGTGCAGGCTCACGGCTCGAGGGTTTGGTGATGATGGTGAATAGCGTGATGGGGACGTCGGTCCAGCAGACGAGGTGCTCCAGAATGCGTGATGGCGGATGGCGATGGGATTGAATGTTGAGGGTTCTCATGTCTCGAGGTTTCCTCGTGTCCTATAATTTTTATTTTGAATTGAGCTATTTTGGTTACCGCTTACCCATAAAGCGGGTTTATTAAAAATCCAAAAAAAGAGAATTTTCAGTCAGTAAGAGTAAGAAAATATAAATAAAATGTTTTTTATTAAAATTATTTTAATTATTATATAACCCATATTTTTCATAATTATCTAATAAGAAAGGTTTGAAAATTATCTATTTTATATAATATTTGGTGACAATTTGGACCCACAAGAATCAATCTAAGACCATTATAATATTTTATTTAAAAGTTAGACATGGGGTTCACACTATAAACATTTCATTGTATAAGATTTTTAATGTATGGGATTCCTTTATTTTTATTAAAAAATAATAGTGTTTTGAAATATAATAAAATTATTTGTATGATATTATTGAAATTGTAAATTCTATGGAACAAGTAAATATAATAATGGATTTCACAAACAGGATGTAGTATTAATTTAGTTAACGAATAAATCAAATTCATGAAATAATATGAAAATGAATATAATGCGATATTTTTAAGATAACTATCTAATTAATTAGATTTATATGATATTTAGATGATTTTATAAAAAAATTCATTTTAATTTTCAACCTTATTTTTTTCATTTTAATGTCAAAAGTTATGAATTTTTTTTCATTTCACTAAATTTTTTTTCATGAATATAAAATATAATTAAAATATAATAAAATTACAAAATTACTGAACAAAGAAAAATATAAATTTATTTGGTCGAAAATGTGATTTACTATACTTTTTATCCCATTTTAAATTCTTTAACCCTATAATAAATTTATTACATTTTAATAATTTGTGTAATTCCTATGTTACCCCTCGCCTCAATTATAAAAGGTGGATGCCTCCACCAAATATTTTAATACAAATAATACTTAGTACTTCCCTAAAATATTAAATATTCCCTCCTATTTGGCCCTTATAACATTTTAATGCTTCAGTCTCATAGAAATACCACTTCCTTGAGCTATAAAGAGGTATTCAAAGAGAAATTTTCAAGATGTAAGATTCCTTCTTCTTCTCTATTAAATTCTTTCTCACTTCTACTTTATCCCTATCTCTTTTCCTATCATTCATGGAAGCTCCAGTATATATATATATACACAATAATGTTTGGTATTTTAAAAGAATCATAAAATATATCATATACTCCTTTTATTATTAAATTACAAAATCTTCGTCTCTAGTGTGTCGATTCAACACCTTCACGGACAATGATTCTTCATTTCCATTTTTACCAAAATCATGGTAAGTTAAATTTTATGTTTTATTGTGTAAAATTACATAAATATATATATGTTATAACTTCTACCATTATATTTTTTATTACGTGTAATTCCATAATAAACTTACCTTGGAAACTATGAAAAGAACACACTAGAACCAATGAAAAAAAACAATTGTTAATAAATGGGGTTAAAATGATATAAAAATAATATTTAAGGTATTATACATATGATTTATGTTATTTAAAAAATTAGTAGCACTTTCCAAACAATTATACAAGTGGTTTTAAAAAATTTGATGGAATTTGAACCCAAGGTAAGGGATATCTTACCTCAATTTTGATTTGTTTAGTTAATCATATACTTAATTTGTTATGTTTTCTCCAAGAATATATGTTAATTTCCTATGATTGTTGTATAATATAAAACCACATAATTTTTGTGTTTATTTATTTGTGACACAAAATTATTTCACTGATTTGTATTCTATAATAACCCATACTTTACATACATTGTTATTGCTTCAAAATTTAAGCACACTTATTACAACATATAACAAAACCATGAAAGGACCGTATAGGTATAGTGTCTTTAGAAACTGGGAAACATAAACAAAATATGCATAAGGCATCTACATTGTCTCCCATTTATTTCAACATATCTATAATACCTTTTTGGAATATCCAACTTTATACCCAACTTCCTGACCTGGGGAAAAGAAAACATTCAAAAGGGTGAGCTCAAATGCTCAGTAAGGGTAAACAAAACAAATATCAATTACATCATAAGAACATATCATTTTAGAAATATTAACCTGAAAAAGTGATCATAATTTCATAACATGGGATAAATCATTGTAGTGAAATGTAATCCCAATAATCATAACATGAAACATGAAACTTTGTGGCATACACAAATAATCATATAGAATCATTTCTTAGTAGTAAAAACACATTTCCAAGAATATCTTAGCAGACAAAGTCCATTTATGAACCGAGTTCACTCCTCGTTTCAGTCCTATATCACTGAACTGGATTAACTTTCCGTTCTAGCCATGTCTATCTCATGAGATATAAATATTTACACTATGAATTGGAGGGATATATAGGTCTCACCCATCTCATAATGTTACCATTCTTATGTGTGACACAAGACCATAAATCATACATCATAGCATAACCCATGTAATAAAAATGGGATTCTTAAACATCATGGCATTATAACATAAATCATATAAGATAAAAGGAATTCATAAAAATAATTCCGTCATAACATAATCAAATCAATTTAGAAATATGGATAGAAACAGAAACCTATATTATCTTATATGGAAAATAATTTTGATAAAACACTTGAACTCCATTCTTGAGGAAAATATATTTCTTCTTCAAAAACATTTTTCCTTTCTTAGAATTTCATAAAATTTTAAAATAAAAAAAGTTGATTAAAAATAAACTTTAAAAATCGTAAAGGAATCTTAAATGAAATAATTTTCTAAAAAGCCATTCATGTCGTATAAGTTAAAGAAAAACATTCTTCTCGTACATTGACCAGAAATCAAAAAAGTACCTCGTACTAAAAACGACAAAAGATTCCTTTCATATCTTTTACTAAAAACTCACCAAAGGGTAAACTTGGATTTAAACAATTTTAGTAGGATAAAATTAATATTAAATATTGACGAAACATGGATGTGGATGATAAATATTCCCCAGTAATTACTGAAGTATAAATAATCTCGGATAAAAATTGACATTGAGATATTTTCCCTTAACTTAGGTCTGATTTGCATTTTACGTGTCCAAACCTCTTGTATAATGATTTAAATAATGTTATTGACTTATTCAATTATCGTACTCATTGTTATGATATCATATATGGTCATATTCATAGCTTCGTATTAGTAATATTTAATTGCTACTTGTTATTCGGGTGTTTATTTCTTTTTGTTCTTATGCGTGTTTTGTCGAATAAATTATTATTATTTTTTTGGTTATAGATACCTAATTTATATAATAATATTTGTTTAATATATATAATATTTATTCATTCAATTCATTTATATAATCATTATGTATTGAAGATCATGTAGAACGAGTCACATCACATCGTGGAGATGGTAGGCCGTATGTACGAGCGATGATATCATTCCCATGATCATGGAATTGTATTGAAGTGTATTTATACTATTTCAGAATCAATATCACTTTACAATGATCATTTATAGTTATTCTATACACAATTATACCCATAAAAGTAAGGTGGTGGTGGAAAACAGATTACACCACAGCATGGAGACGGTATTCCGTACGTACGCACGCGCGGTGATTTCATTTTCTGTAGGATGGATAGAAGGTGAAATAGGGTTGTTTCATATTTATTATAATATATAAGTATATGAGTGATACTGATGTTATTACTTCATAATGAAAAAACTAAAGAAGATTAAGTAGAATATGTAATAAAGTTGAAATAATCGGTAACAGTCATTACCTCTTCTTTTAAACGCCTCTTCTAAACTTTCACTCTGGGTACTAAAGATGGTCTTTGAAGAAGACCAGGACCTATATGATGATTCTAGAAAATTTTATAAGGTAAATGGGTAGGTTTTGGTCGAGCTTGGAAGCTCAAAGTTGTGTAAAGAGGAGAGGGAGGAGGTGCCCTTTTATAAGGGAGGATAGGGGAACTTTAGGAAAAAATTAAAATATTAATTTATAATAAAGTCATATTCGGTTTTTAATAGCTACAAATTGAATTAGTTCGAAGATAAGGTAGGGATGGGTCGAAATAATCTCATCAAATAGATTTTAGACATGTTTAGGTTACTATTTTATCCTTTTCATTTAGATTTAACTCTAAGTTAAATAATTTACCTTTTACCGTGTCTTCTTGTTTTCTTACACTATATGGTTAATAAACTTACTATAACAAGCCAAAATAACACCAAGTTGTTAATTATTAATATATATAACCTTATCTAAGTCATTTTGCAGAACTTTAGATTTTTAGTAACAAAATAACAATTATTAATATACTATTTCATTTAAAAACTATTTTATGTCAATTTTAACACTATTTGGTAATTGATTTTTGGGAAAATCATAACAGAATGATTAGTTCGAAAAAAGTTACTTAAATAAATACTAACATGACATATTAACCTATAAAAGTAGTTTAATTCCTGAAAAGTATCAAATTACATTTATTTGGGTATTTATAATATCAATTAAGTTAATATTTCCTTAATAAAGTAATTACTGCATCATCATTGTTGTATAAATAAATTAAATTATTTAAAGTCTAAAAATTATTAATAAAATACGATTATGTAGGATATCATTATAGATTTCTAATGAATATTTATAGTCGGATTTATCTTATTTGTATCTCTTTATTAAAAACTTATTAGTTATTAAACATTGATTTTAACTATTTTAACTCTTTTTAAATAAAATAATATTAAATGTCCTAATCTAATCCAAGTGAACCTAAGTGTTCATATTTAATTCCTAATGTTGTTTTTGGTCGAATTAAACTTATCTATTAGAATTAGGACATCTGTTAGGGTAATAATAATACCATTTTTACCCTTAATTACCCTATTTACTTTTAACCGTGGTAAATAAAAGTAAAAAGTTACTTTTCACCAAAAAATTATTTTTATGTTATTGAACAACATTATAATACTTGATGATAACCATGTCTCTCGGATTATCAAAATTCCACTCACAGAAGTGGTAAAATTATGTTTTATGTAAATTTTCAAACTCTTCTAGGAGGTGGGTAAAAGACGGTGAAAAGGTCAATAAAATTTTTATATATCTAAAATTATTATCAAATGACTTCATAGAATTACATTGAACATATATAGGTACTATGTATCAATTTTGACCTAAAATAAATTTAAATAAAATAAATAATTATTTAACCAAAAAGTTGATTTTTAAATAGTAACCCAGTGTTTTCACTATTCTTCAAAAATTTAAAGTTTTCAAAAAAATACCAAAAATAACCCGAGGCTAATTTTGATATTATGAATCCAAAAATGAAGTCCATTTTGAAATATCAAATTTATAAAATTTCAAAAATTGGGTTTTACTATTCATTACGGAAAGTTTTAATAATATTTTAATAGCATATCGTTGTTTAGTGAAACTCGATATTGAGTACAACGCAAGCTATCGTGGAAGGTTGCGATTGTGTGTAAAGAAATCCATGCTAGTGTTGGGTGTAGTGAAAGATTACTTTGATGATGTATACAACATAAAAACCAAATATTTCTCATAAAAATCTCGGGTGTTTCATTCTACCCCCTTTAAAATGAATTTCTCTCTTGAAATTTGTCACTTTGTAACAAACAGATGAGGATACCTCTCCCTCATCATATCTTAAAACTCCCATGTAGCTTCTTCTAATTGCTGGTTCCTCCAAAAAAAACTTTCAAAAAACGAGTGGTCTTGTTCCATATGTCTTTTTCACTATAATCCAGAATCTATATCGGCTGTTCTTCATAAGAAAGATCTTGCTCCAGCGGTACAACTTCTGAGCTGAGTACATGTGAAGGCTCAGGTATGTACTTTCTTAGGAGAGATACACAGAACACATTGTTAACGTTAGAGAGATTCAGTGGAAGCTCCAATCGGTAATCTACCTTCCCAACACGATCCAGTATTTCCAAAGGGCCGATACACCTAAGGCTAAGCATTCCCTTCTTTCCAAATCACATTACTCTCTTCAAGAAGATATTCGTAAGAACACTTTATCACCCACGTCAAACTCTAGGTCTTTTCATCGGTTATCATCATAACTTTGTTTTCTACTCTGAGCTGCTCTTATGTGTTGTTGAATAGATTAGACCTTTTATGCCATCTCATCAACAAGATCTGGTCCTAATAGCTTTCCTTCCCCCACTTCATCCCAGCATGTTGGGGTTCGACATTTCTTTCCATAGAGAGCTTCATAAGGAGCCATCTGAATACTGGAGTGAAAGCTACTATTATTAGAAAATTCCACCAAAGGTAAGTGTTGATCCCAAACTCCTTTGAAATCGATAGAGCTAGATCTTAACATATATTCTAGAGTTTGAATTATTCTCTCAGACTGACCATCTGTCTGAGGATGATAAGTAGTGCTGAAACTCAACATTGTATCTAGAGTATGATGAAGACTTATCCAGAACTTTGAGGTAATCCTGGGATCCCGATCAGATATAATGAAACGTGGTACTGCATGAAATCTTACCACTTCCTTCACATATATCTTGGAAAGCTGATCCAGATATAAATCTTCTCTAATAGCAATAAAGTATGCCGACTTTGTAAGATGATCAAATATGACCCATATAACATTATTTACTTTGAATGTTTTAGGAATTCTAGTGACAAAGTCTATAGTGATGTTTTCCCATTTCTATTCGGGTATGGGTAATGGTTGTAACATCCCCTTAGACTTCTGCCTATCACCTTTAAATTGCTGACAAACCAAGCATCGGGAGACATATTCAGCAACATCTCTTTTAATTCCATCCCACTAGAAGTACTCTTTAAGGTCTTTATACATCTTCATGCATTGAGGATGAATAGAGAATGAAGAACTATGAGCCTCATCCAACAGCTCCATCTTTAATTTAGGGTTGGGAGGAACACAAACCTGATTCTTGAACATTATTATCCCATCACAATAATGGTTGAATTCAGGAACATTTCTCATCATCTTTTGTAACTATACATCTTTTTTCTATGCATCATTAATCTTCACATGAATAGATGGTTGAACATTCATTTTTGAAAGGTAAAATTTTTCCCCTTCCATTATAATTCAAAGATCCATCCTTTGTAAATCCATAAATATTGGATCTTTTGTGATCCTCGTTATGGATAAGCTAGCATGTTCTTGTCTACTTAATGCATATTCCACCTTGTTTGCCTTCCCAGTGTGATAATGAATTGAGCTGTCATAATCCTTAATCATCTCCAACAATCTTCTTTGGAGCATATTCATCTCCTTTTGTGTTAAAATATACTTTAAAATTTTATGATCAGTATAAATATCACACCTTTCACTATAAAGATAATGCCTCCATATCATTAATGAAAAGATTACCACAACTAATTCCAAATCATGAGGCATAAGCTATCACCATATCATTTTGCATGAGAACACACCCCAGTCCCTTCTTGGATGCATCACTGTAGATCACAAACTTTTCTCCACTACAAGGAAGTGTAAGCATAGGTGCACTGAATAACCTTCTTTTTAACTTCTTCAAATTCTCTTAAAACTCCTCTTTCCAAGCGAACTTAATTCATTTTCAAGTCATCCTTGTGGGTGGATTAGATAATTGTGAAAAATCATTCGAAAAATGTCGATAATATCCATCCAAACCAAGAAAACTCTGGATCTCAGTTACTGTTGTTGGTCTCGACCATCTTTCGATAACTTCTGTTATTGCTAGATCCACAAATATCCTTTATTTTGAGATTTTGTGACCAAAAAATGAAACATATTGATGCCAAAATTCACACTTGATAAATTTGGAATAAAGCCTCTCATTTCTCAGATTCTTAAATACAATTCTCAAGTGGTCTTCATATTATTACCTTATTTTTGAATATACAAGAATATGATCTATAAAGACCACCACAAACTGATCTAGATTGTCTCTAATGAATGTATTCATTTGATCTATGAAGATAGAAGGGGAATTAATAAGACCAAATGATATCACTTTAAATTTATAGTGTCCATACCTTGTACGGAAATCCATCTTTGGTATATCCCCCCATTTGAACCTTAATTGATGATACCCAGAATGAAGATCAATCAATGAAAAGTATTGATCTCCATGTAGTTGGTTAAATATGCCATAAATGTGTGGGAGATGATATTTTTTCTTGATAGTGATCTTGTTAAGTTCTCGATAATCAATGCAGAGTCTCATTGATCCATATTTCTTTTTAACAAACAGAACGGATGCTCTCCAATGTGATGCACTAGGGAGTATGAATCCATTATCATGATTCTCTTGGAGTTTCTTCTTCATTTCCTACAACTCAATTGGGGACATTTTATAAGGTTTCTTTGAAATAGCCTTAGCACCCGGTATGAGTTCTATTGAAAACTCAACTTCACAATTTGGTGGAAGACTAGGAAATTCCTCTAGAAAGACATCTTCAAACTCCCGTACAATGTGAATATTCTTAATCATGAGTTTCTCTCCAACCAATTGAGATAAATATCCTTCATTTAGTGGAATCAAGAACCATATGACAGATGAAATTTCCACTGGATGTTAATGTTCATCCTTACATCGATAGATGATCATAGATTGATCTTGAATATGAAATGTGACTTCCCTTCATTGGAAATTGATATGAGATCCATATAAAGAAAGCCAATCTATTCCAATAATCAAATCAAATTCCGATATAGGAAGGATCACAAGATTTGCAGGATGAACATTCCCACAAACGTCAATCAGAGAAGAATTTTATACTTTTGATGCGAATATTGTGCCATTAGTGGCTGTCACAACCAACTCAATATCAAACTGCTGAGGCAATATGTTGATACCCTTAGAAAATTCTTCAGAAATAAAATAGTGGGTGGATCCAGAATCAAATAAAACATATGATACTTTATAGTGGATGGTAAGTGTACATTTCACCACTTCGTTATCATACTCCACATTGCCGATAGAAATTGCATGTTACTTTTATTTATCTTTAGCATAAAGAGTTTGTTGACATCGATCATCATCAACAACCCATGGATTAGGGCATTGATTGGCATAATGCCCCATTTCCTTACACTTGTAACATTGAAGTGTAGGAGGTGCACTCTTTGTAGCCTTTTCTTTGTTCGCATCACTAGGTATCTTCTTCCCATAATTGCGGCATTCAAATGACTGATGACCTTCCTTTCCACATTTGAAACATTAACTTGTCCATTTAAGACAACGCCCACCATGTTTCTTTCCACACATTGTGTATTAGGGAAAAATCATCTTTTTTTCAGTGTGGTCTTTAGATTTCCCTTTGAATTCCATTTTCCCCTTCTTATCAAACCCATATGACTGATGGGTTACTCCAATCTCTATCTCAACCTTGAGATCACATCGAACGATTTCCTCATAGAAATTGAAGTCCCGTATGGCTAATGCCCTTCGAAGACTTTGTTTTAAGCAACTAAAGAATCGATCGATCTTAATCTCATGTTGGATAATAATCCCATAATCTTACCTTACAAGTCTTGTAAAATTTCCTTCATAGGTACCAACAGATTCATCATCATTTGGCTTTAGTTCAATAAACTCCTCCTTCATCTTTATTCGGAGAAAATGAGGGAAGTAGTTATTGAAAAATAAGTTCTTGAACTTGTCTCATTATATGGATTCAATTTCATCCATTTTCTTTGTATCCTTGATAAGATTCCACCATTGATCAGCTTCACCTTCCAAATGATATACTACTAAGATGAATTTATCTTGATCAGAACATTGAAGAACAGAAAATATATATTCAGTTGTACTTATCCATTGATCAACAACTAATGGATCAGTTGACCCGCTGAATGAGGGTGGACGCTGCCTCATGATGGATTAAACAGAATTTTGATCCTTCCTTTTCTCGTTTGGAAGTCTTGCATGATTCATAGCTTGAGAAAGTTGTGTGAGCATGTCTACAAGATTTTTCATTCCAGTTCCCATAACGTTTGGTTGCTCAGGGGGAAAATCATTACATTGCCCGTCGTATTTAGCATTAACATGGTTGCTTTGGGTTCCATCCATTGACTAAAACCAAGAGTAATAGTATGAGAAACACTAATTATAATAGGAAAAATACGTAATGAAGAATAAAATTTCACACTTAAGGTCTTATCATAGGTTGATCATGGCCATTTCTAAAATACTAATATTGTGTTCTATGCTTAGATATATCCTTAGGGTTATTACTCAGGCTTTCATATCCTAGTTTCTAAAGGTTGACTATACCCTTCCTCTGATACCAACTATAACGACCCATACTTTACATACATTATTATTTCATCAAAATTAATGCACACTTATTGCCACATATAACAAAACCATCAAAGGACCGTATAAGTATAGTGTCTTTAGAAATAGGGAAACATAAACAATGGATTCATAAAGAATCTACATTGTCTCCCATTTATTTCACCATATCTAGAATCCCTTTTTGGCATATCCTACTTAATGCCCTTCTTCCTGACCTGTGGAAAAGAAAAATTACAAAAGGATGAGCTAAAATTCTTAGTAAGGGTAAACAAAAGAAATATCAATAACATCATAAGAACATATCATATTTTAAATCTTAAACTGAAAAAGAGATCATAATTTCATAACATGGGATAAATCATGGTAGTGAAATGTAACCCCATTAATCATAAAAAAACATGAAACATTGTGGTATACACACATAATCATAGAGATTCATTCTTTATTAGTCAAGACTCATTGCCAAGACTATCTTAGCAGACAAAGTCCATTTCTGAACCGAGTTCACTCTTCATTTCAGTCCTGTATCACTGAACCAGATTAACCTGTCATTCCATCCATGTCTATCTAATGAGATATAAATCTTTACCCAATTAATTGGAGGGAGATATAGGTACCACTTATCTCATAATTATACCATTCTTATGTGTTCCACAAGATCATAAATCATACATCAAAGCATAACCCATATAATAAAAATGGGATTCTTAAACATCATGCCATCATAACAGAAAGCATATAAGATAAAAGGACTTAATAAAAATAATTCCATCATAACATAATCAAATCAATGTAAAAATTGGGATAGAAATAGAACCGTATATTATCTTATATGGAAAGTAATTCTGATAAAACACTTGAACTCCATTCTTGAGGAAAATATCATTTCTACTTCAATTTTTTCCCCTTTTTAACATGTCATACAATTTTAAACTAAAAGAATTTGATTAAAAATAATCTTGAAAACTTGTAAAGTAAGATTCATGGAAATAATTTTCTAAAAATCCATTTATGCTATAAAATATAAAGAAAAACATTCTTCTCGTACTTTGGCCGGAAAAGTCAAAAAAGTACCTCATACTAAAAACAAAAAAAGATTGCTTTCATATATTTTACTAAAAACTCACTGAAGGGTAAAATTAGATTTAAACAATTTAGGAGGATACATATAATATTACATATTTATGAAACATGGATGTGGATGATAAATATTCCCCAGTAATTATAGAAGTATAAACAATCTCGGATAAAAATTGAGATTGCGAGATTTTCCCTTACCTTAGGTACGATTTCATTCGTACATGTCCTAACATCCTGTATAAAGATATAAATAATGTTATTGACTTATTACAAAGTCGTAATAATTGGTATGATATCATATATGGTCAAATTCTTATCATCGTATTAGTAATATTTCATTGTTACTTGTTATTCGAGTGTTTATTGCTTTTTGTTCTTATGCGTGTTTTCCCGAATAAATTCTTATTCTACTTTTTATGTTATAGATACCTCATTTCAAGAATGGTATTAGTGTAATATATATCAAATTTATTCATTAAATTCATTTATATAATCATTTTGCATTGAAGATCATGTAGAACGAGTCGCATTACATCGTGGAGACGGTGGGCCGTACGTACGAGCGATGATATCGTTCCCATGATCGTGGAATTGTATTGAAGTGTATGTATACTATTTCAGAATAAATATCACTTTTCAATAATCATATATAGTTATTCTTTAAACCATTATACCCATCCATGTAAGGTGGTGATGGAAATCATATTACACTACGACGTAGAGACGGCATTCTGTACGTACGCACGCACGGTGATTTCATTTTCCGTAGGATGGATAGAAGGTGAAATAGGGTTGTTTCATATTTATAATAACATATCAGTATATTAGTGATACCTATGTTATTACTTCACAGTGAAACAACTAAATAAGAAGAATTAGAAGAAGAAATAAAGTTGAAGGAATTGGTAACAGAAATTACCTCTTATTTGAAGCGCCTCTTCTTAACCTCCTCTTAGGGCACTAAAGATGGTCATTTAAGAAGACTAGGACCTCTAGTATGTTTCTAGGAACGTTTATGAAGGGAAATGGGTTGGGTTTTTCTGATCCATAAGGCTCAGTGTTGGGTAAAAGGGAGAGGGAGGAGGTTCCCTTTTATAAGGGAGGAGAGGGGCACTTTAAGAGAAACTTAAAATATTATTTTATAATAAAGTCATATTCGATTTTTAATAGCTTAAAATTGATTTATTTCTAAGATAAGGTGAGTATGGGTCTAAATCCTCTCAACTAATAGATTTTAGACAAGTTTATGTTACTATTTTAACCTTATCATTTAGATTTAACTCTATGTCAAATAATTTTATTTTTATTGTGTCTTCTTGTTGTCTTACACTATATGGTTAATAAACATACTATAACAAGCCAAAAGAACCCCAAGTTGTTCATTATAAATATATATAACCTTATCTAAGTCATTTTTCTGAACCTTAGATTTTTAGTAATAAAATAACAATTAATAATATAATATTTTTTTAAAAACAATTTTATGACAATTTTGACAGGGTTTGGTAATTGTTTTTTGTGAAAATTATAACAGCATGATTAGTTCAAAAAAAGTTACTTAAATAAATACTAACATGTCATATTGACCTATAAAATTAGGGTAATTAATGAAAAGTTTCAAATTACATTTATATGGGTATTTATAAAATCAATTATGGGAATATTTCTTTCATAAGGTTATTACTGCATCATCATTGTGTCATAAATAAAATAAAAAATTTAATGTCTTAAAAAAATAAATAAAATACAATTATATAGGAAATATCTTTAGCTTTCTAATAAATATTTATAGTCAAATTTTTATTTTTTATAACCGTGTATTAAAAATGTTTTAGTTATTAAACTTTGATTTTAACTATTTTAACTTTTCTTTAAAAAAATATATTAAATGTCCTAATCTAATTCAAGTGGAACTAAATGATCATATTTTACTCTTAAGGTTATTTTTGGTCGAATTTAACTTATCCAATAGAATTATGACATGTGTTAGGGTAATAATAATACCAATTTTACCCATAATTACCCTAATTATTTTTAACCGAGGTAAATAAAAGTAAATAGTTACTATTCACCAAAACATTATTTGTATCTTATTGAACCAAATTTTACACTTTGATGCTAACCATTTCTCTCAGATTTTCGAAAATTCCACTCACAGAAGCGGTAAAATTATGTTTTATGTAAATTTTCAAACTCTCCTTGGAGGTGGGTAAAAGACGGTGAAGAGTTCAATAAAATTTTTACATATCTAAAATTATTATAAAATTACGTCAACAAATTACATTGAACTTATATAGGTATTATGTATCAATTTTGACCTAAAATAAATTTAAATAAAATAAATAATTATTTAAATAAAAATTATGTTTTTAAATAGTAACCCAGTGTTTTCACTATTTATAAAAAATTGAATGTTTTCAAAAAAAAATACCAAAAATTCACCCTAGGAAAAGTTTGATATTAGAAATACAAAACTGAAGTCCATTTTGAATGATAAAATTTATAAAATTTCAAAAAGTGTATATTACTATTCATAACGGCTAGTTTATATAATATTTTAACAGCATATCGTTGTTTAGTGAAACTCGGTATTGCGTACAACACAAGCTATCAAGGAAGGTCGCGATTGCGTTTAAAGAAAGCCAAGATAGTGTTGTGTGTAGTGAAAGATTCCTTTGATGATGTATATAACATAAAAACAAAATATTTCTCATAAAAATGTCGGGTGTTACATATTCACTCTTATGATATAATCGTTATAAGGGGTTCCTCATCTCACTCCCATTTTTGTGAGATAATATTTATTCAAAATTTTTTATTATGTATAGTGTATATATACTTACTATTTTCAAATAATATCATTAATATTTATATTTTATTGTTATTAAATGTATAATTTTATTTTTATTAATTTCTGGGAATATAATTCAGTTGATTGCAAAGTGGGAAAGAATTCTACTAGAACCCTCTGTTTTTTCATTATGGTTACTCATTTCTACCTTTACACAAATGTAATGCTTATTTATTTTTTTATATTTATTATAAATTCTATTTATATGTTCCAAAATCATATATCTAGATCATATTATCCTTCTTTTATAAGGAAATTCATGTTTTAAAATGGTTTCCCTCACAAATATTTTTGATAAAAATACCGACTAAAGGGATCATATAGAATTCATACCCATTTTCAGGTGCACTATGAATACTATTTTAATCCATAAATATCATTATAAAATTAAAACATTATAATTAAAACCCATCATGGTTGATTTATAGTTTTATGATGACTAACATTCCCTTCTGCTTAAAAATATATTCATTACACCGCAAAAAAATTGTTTTATTTATAAATCATCATTAAAAATATTTGTACATGATTTAACATTAGTGGTACATAAATTTGCCTAAAATATAATTTAAATATCCATCCATTTTCTTTTTCTTAGATAAGAATGTTAAGAATCTAATTTTAAGACAAATATATGTTCTTTTCCAAAATAATAATTATTTCTAAAGTAAAAAAGGATTTTTCTCATCACACTTTAACTTTTATGAGATAAATGGGTTGATCACCATTTATTCGTTGCATGTGGTGTATGTATTACCCATTGATATATCATATCAAGAGTCTCATTATTCTCATGATATTCTATGGGATTATGATTTTAATTCTTCCAGTGTTGTATTAGACACTTTGGAATGTTTAAATATTATTTTCTAACGAAAATTTCAATGTCCCATTAAAAAGTATCTTTATCAATGTCAACATACATTATGGAATATTTTAGTTAAATGAAGTTTATCTATTATGATATCATATACACTATGTTTTTAAGGGTTTCAAATTAGTTTTTCTATGGATGTGCGATCTTGATTTCTATTCACCATTTTATTCCGAATGGTTAGTAATTATGCTTGCAGATTGGGGAATGTTATTTACATTGTACATGTATATGATGCTTATGTATATCCCCATTCACATGAAAAATTCATTGGAATTAGATTGTGAATGGAATGTCCCTATATATCCTAGTGATTCATCAGTAGTTCTCATGAGATAAAACATATATGGACTTGGTTGAGGCATTCACCATTTTTAGATATAGTTTTGGCTCGGGCCTTAATAATTTTCAGATGTCCTAGATGGGGACATGACAACGTGTTTCAAAATTTCTGACATATTAATTCCCCAATTATGATATTAATAATATATATATTTTTTAATTATTATACAAGTATAATATCCATGGGGATGATTCATGTTATAATTTATATGGCATTATTCATTTAGTTTTTATTCCTACCATATTATGTTCATGATTATGTTTTAATGGAATGAGTTATTAAATTTTACTTAATATTAATGAGATCTTATGATATATCACATACCGTTATTGAGCATATGAGCTCATCTCTTTCTTTTTTTTCCTTTCCCTAAGTTATGAATAATAAAAAATGGAATAAGATTTCTACGATTCAGTTTATTTCATATTTTTTCTTGTTTTAATTTATTTTTTCTAAGGTATTATTGGTATCATAACTATAATTCGGTCTTCCAAGGATAATAAACTGATCATTTCATTGATATTTTATTCCTTGTAATCATGATAATGTTTTAAAATAATGTAAAGGCTTTGGGCTTTGGGGTTAAGGGATTTACCGTTGGTATTAAAGGAATTATATATGCATCCTTTGAATCTAGATGTAGAAAACATTGGTTACAGAAAATAACTGTAATATTGTCCTTGAGGACAGGAATAAGAGATAATACTAGAATTCTAATAAGATATGTATTATGAGGATCTTTCTAGAAAAAACATCCCATTCTGGATACAACAAGTGGATGTTGTTCTGGCACAGATGTACCTAGGGGTAAAAAATCTAACAATGTGCTCCAAGATTGACTCTGGGTAACCTAGTACAATACAATGATCCTTATTGTTCACCTAGTTTGACACAACTGATGGATATTCGTTGGATAATTTACATTTTTCATATATACCATTATTAATGATTTTTTCTTCCAAAGGAAATAAAGTACATGGTTATAAGATTTAGGATGCATAAATTTATGTAATGTTCTATAACATTATTAGAGTTATTGATTTTTTTTTTAAAAAAATGAGAAAATATAATTTATGAAATTTTTTATAAATGGAACCTAGAAAAAGAGAGCTCTGAAAATTCACATGATGTAAAGTGTAAGAATAATTGTATATTTCATGGTCGTAAGATAAAA
Organism: Viscum album; assembly: GCA_963277665.1. Taxonomy (NCBI): domain Eukaryota; kingdom Viridiplantae; phylum Streptophyta; class Magnoliopsida; order Santalales; family Viscaceae; genus Viscum; species Viscum album. The sequence continues at coordinate 439,272,444 of OY728141.1, read as the reverse complement.
TTTTAAAGGGAAATAGTCTCTAAATTAACTACATCATATGAGGAGATAATATCATCTATTAATAAGATATGTATATAATTCAACAAATACTATTGACTTGAAGTGAAGAAAATGAAGAAAAGGATGACAACGAGAATGATGTATAAATAGAATAAGGGAATGAAGGGTTTTCCCACATGTGATAACTATGGAAAGAATCACCATAGGAAATGATAAAAGTAAATGGGAGTTTATTATAACTAAGGGGGAAAGGAAAAAATTTCATGATTGTAATGTTATGAAAATGGCACATGAGCCTCAACCCAGTTGGTGAGGACTGCTTGAGTGCATCTATGAGACCCAGGATCAAATCTAGGTGGAGGATAATTTTCGGGGTACTGTAGAAGGTACTGTAGTACGTACTGTTTGGCACTTTAGAAGCTAGTAATATTCCCCCGTTCGGGCCTTCTAGCTACCGATCTGGTCCTTGAGTCCTTTCAGGCCTTCAGGCCCCCATGAATTCAGGTAAGTAAGGCCCTTGGTCCACCTCATGGCCATAAGGCCACCATAAGTGCTGATGAAAACTAGACAACCTACAAGGAACAAACATCAGAAGGAGGAGGATCAAGGAGCTTTCACCATAGTAGAAGATAAAAATTTTTCTAGAATGAGAGGGTATGGAACCTGCCATCGGGACAATCCTGTGCTTGCATGAGAGAGCCTAACCAAACAGGCATGCAAAGGTGGAGATCTGATTTCACAATGAAGATGCAGGGGAGGTGCAGTTCTAAGTATGTAGTCTTGGTTGTATGTAATTGTTGAAGCCTACGAGCAATGAATTTTTTTATAGCCTATGGGTCATGTAATAATTATGTCTAAATGCCATTTAAGGGTTCCATCTCACCCCTTGAAAGGTTTATTATCAAAAATAAATAAATAATGGAGGCTTTCAGGCCATTATAGGAGGATGGTTAAAAAAATGTCTTCCAATGTACAATTAATTAACTGTAAAAAGATATGACACTATGCGAATCAATTTCCCATGTGTCAGAGAAATATACCTCAAATGATGCTATTGGATAATGATAAAGTTAATTTACTTATATATATGAAGTGGAATAATATATATGTATATTTAGAAATTATTTGAATTTAATATTTTTTTAAAAATGTACTAGTTAAAAAAATTATGGAATATATGAGGATGTACTACAGTACTTTTTCAATATTGATTTGAAACAATATATTTAATGGTACCAAGAAAACATATTTAGTTGAAATATAAACATTTATGAAGACACATGATTAAGGTAAATACAACCCTTAATATAATGATGTATAAATTATTTATTTTAATAATTACTGACTACATTGGATCTGATTATTAACTTGTCGAAAAGTGGTCCATGTTATAATAGATGGAGATTAAAACTATTTTGGATTTAATTAATATAACCAATAACATGTATCTTACTTAAGTAATAAAATAGAATTCATGTATCCAATTAGGTTTTATGGTAATTAAAGTGACTACCATATTTCAAGAGCATACATGATGATGTTATTCACATGTTTGGAATGTGAAAATTTAGAGATTCTTCTTATTGATTGAGGGATAATGATAAACTCATCATATAAATTTAGTGATATTCTTTATAATGTTTTGAATCATTATATTTTGGAGATTTTAAGCATTTATGAATGGTTTATGTTGAGAATTTTTTGAGGTTTAAGAGGCTAATGTATCACTTTACAGGATGACACAACCATTTCTAATTGATTAAGTACATATAGTTCAAGTTGAAATCAATATATAAGATTAAATATATGAAAAAATGTATATTAATAATATTGTATTATACAATAGTACCACAAATCTAGTGAATGTGTTTTAAATGTTTTCAAATTATCATAATCTTTCATAATATCAATGATTGTTTTGTAACTATAGTTTATGGATTAATGAAAATCAACTTTCATCTGAACATATTTTCAATAACATTCCCTTAGAACATGATGCTGAGATTATTATTCTATATTCATATTTTCACATCACAATAATTTTATACAATTCAAAATTATTGTTTTTTGGTATCCTATGCATTTACTTTTCTGCCTTATTAAGATAATATTTTGTTAACCCTTTTTTGATGTTGGTTTCCCACATGAGAATTTTCTTTTATCAACCATTGACATTTGAAGTGAAATTTCCATTTGTGGGGGAACAATTCTGTTGAGGGTAATAATTTAACACCCAATAATTTCTTACCACTTTCAATAAATTAATTTATAGAAAATATTAATTTAAATTTTTTTTTAAATAAATAATACAAATATTTAAAATGTATATCTTTTTAATTATTTTTAAATTAATATTCATAAAATATAAACTATTTTTCAATAATATTTTATGTAAAAGAATTTTTTAATATGACTATATGTATTTTTACTAAAAATATTCTATATCAATATATTATTTAATTAAATTTTTTAGTAATAATATATATATTATAATTATTTAGATAATTACGAAATTATGTTACATATATATTGACTATTAATATGACCCCCAATCAATTAGAAATAAATTTAATATAGATAACATGAAATAATGTGTCCATAAAAAATAACACTTTGTTATAACCTATCCAATAAACAAAATTTTTTCACTTCTCTGATTTGATGTTTTGAAAAAATGAATTCCATGGTTTCATTACGTTAGATATTAAGACTCTTCTAGAATAAAAATAATTTTCGGTGAATTGTAATTTGACCCTTATAAATATTAATGTACCCTTATGAATAGTATCTTAACCCTTGTGAATAGTTGTGTACTCTTTGGTATATTAACCTCACCAATGAAATTTAAAATAAAATATAGCCACCATATAAATGAATTTTAATATTTTGAAAAATAATTATAAAGTGTTGGTATATTTGTGAGTAATAAATATTTAATTGAAATTGTATAATTAATAAATTTATTTATAATAAAATAAAATTTCATAAAATTTTGATCATTTTTGAATTATACACTTTTAAGAATGCTTTGGTTTAATTTTTTGGTTTTTTAGGAAATTGTTAAATTTTTGTGGAATAGTAAAAAATACGGTTTGTAAAATACAATATTTTTTGGGATATCATCATGGAATTATTATTTTATAAAAATTTATATAAAATATTTGATAACTAAATAATTATAATATAAGTGTAATGTTTTAATTAATTAAATTAGAACATGAAAATTTTATTTTTCCATGAAAATTATAAAAATCAATGTTAATGTAGATTCAGTCCCTGTATAGCGCTGACAAAGTAAAAATTGGTAACATATATATAATAATTGAGTGATAAATAGTATTTTAATTAATTAATTATTAATTATTATACATTATTTCATTATTTGGATTGTAATTTATAATTTTAGTTTCATATAAGAAGTGTACTATCCAAATGTCTGTGAAATGCTTATATAGGGAATGAAAAGAAATAATAACAAATCTAAGAAAATTTCTTGTAACTTATAAGAGTGAATATACATAATGAATGAATATAGAAATTTATATTGAACATAATTAATTTATATTTTCTACATTTTTTTTAATTTTTATATATGAAATAATTTAAATCATTGCTTAAGAAACGTTTATGGAACTCTTTTGAAAAAATATGAAAAAATAAATAAAATGTTATTAAATAAAATTGTTTATTTTATTAAATATACGATATTTTTTCTAACACATTTTTTATTTGTATGGTTTGAACATTACCTATTTTATATCTTTTACACACTTTGGAACCACAAGAATAAATTAAAGAAATTTAGAAAATTATATTTAAAAGTAAGACAAGGTGTTCACTCTATAAATATTACATTGTAAATAAATATGATGTAATGTTTTTCTTGAGTTTTATTCAAAACGTAATTTTATTTATAAATATAATGATGTTATTTTTTTAATATAATATAATTTTTAATTTTTAAATGAAAAATAAATACAATAAGGGATTTCACAAAGACGATGTAGAATTAATTTAATTAATGAATAAATCAAATTAATGATAATAGAAATAGTAAAATTAAATTAATTGGATATTATTGAGGTAGTTAAGTAATTACGTAGATTTATAAAACATGTATATGATATAATAAAGTTTTTCATTTGAATTTGAAATCTTGTTTTGTTGTTTTAAAGTCAAAAGTTATGAATATTGTTTCATTTGAAAAAAATCATTTTTCATGAATATAATATTTAATTAAAATAGTTAGAAATCACAACATTATTGAAAAAATCCAAAAATAAAAAAATTTGGTAAAAAATGTGATATAATATTATTTTATAAATTATTAATTTCTTTACCTTATAATGAATTTATTATATTTTAATAATTTTTATAATTCTTATGTTACCCCTCACCTCAATTATAAAAGGAGTCTCCCTCTGTCAAAACCTTTCATTAACATAAGATTTTGTACTATGCTAAAAGATTCTATATTCCTTCTTACTCATACCTTAACACTTTCTAGTGCGTCTGGTCTCACAAAAAACCACTTCCAAGAGGCTTCATGAGGTATTTGATGAGAAATTTTCATGAAGTAAGATTCCTTCTTCTTCTCACTTAAATTCATTATCAATTCTACCTTATCCCTACCTATTATCCAATGATTCAGGAAATCTAAAATATATATATATAATATTATTGTTGTTTTTAATGTTAAAGATTCCTAAAATCTCTCATCTTACACTTTTATTTTTAAATAAAAAAAATCAACGTCTGAGGTATGTCAATTCAACACCATCGTGGGTGATGATTATTCATTTCCCTTTTTATAGAATTAATGGAAAGTTAATATTTCCATGTTATTATTTAAAATGAGGTAAATTTATACATTTTATCACTTTTATATTATTATTTATTTTTAAATGTATGACCATAATAAATTGTTCTTCGAAAAAGGGAAAAGAACACACTAGAATCAATGTAAATATAAAAATATTGATAATAATTGGGTTGAAAATGATATAAGAATAATATTTAATGTATAATAAACCATATTTATGGTCTTTATTTAATTATTTACACTTTTAAAACCATTATATATGAGTTTTGAACAAATTTTAACGAATTCGAACCCTACATAAGGGATATCTTAACTCAATTTCCATTCATTGACTTAAATAATTTTGTCACTGGTTATATTTTCTCCAAGAATATGTGTTTATGCCCTCTGATTATTTTATAATATATACTCAGATACATTGTGTGAATTTTTATTTGACATAAATAATTATTTCATTGATTTGTCTTCACTAAAATGATCAGATATTTCTAAGGGTCTCCTCATCTCACTCTCATTTATGTAAGATACTCTTTATTTACCACTATTTCTTATGCATGGTGTATCTATATTTATAATTTTTGTGTCATATCATATCATGAATATTTTTATTTTTATTATATTAATTTTATTATTTTATTATTATTAATTTTGTGGAATATAATTCAGTTGATTACAAAGTGATAAGGAATTCTACCCAAACCGCCGTTTTTTCATATGGGTTACTCTTGCTATAACATTAATCAAATTTAATGATTATTTTTTTAATTACTATAAATTATATTTATATTTTTTTAAATCATATATTTATATCATCTAATCCTTATATTATTGGTATATTCATGTTTTAAAATGGATTCTATAACAATTCTTCCCGATAAACTTGCCCAATTCAAGGAATGTTCTGGAATTCATACCCATTTTAAAGGGAAATATGTAATTTGTTTTTTAGGCCAAATTAAATTTAAAAATCACAAATTATATTATGAAAATGTATCTTGGTAAATTTATAGTTTTATGAAAAAAACATTTCCTTCCACTTTAAATCTCTTCCTAAAACCACACAAAAATGTTGTATTCATAAATCTTCATAAAAAGAATTTTCAAATGATTTAGAATAAGTGGGACATCATTTATGCCTTGAATATTATTTCAATGTTCAAACCATTTATTTTTTATATGCATGTATAAAATATTATTTCATGGAAAATAAAATAGATATTTTCTAATAACTCTTCATTCTAATGTAAAATAGATTTTTTTCATCAAAATTTAACTATTAGGTGATACATTCCTTATTCACCACTTATTCCTTATATTTGGTGTATATACTTACCTTTGAAATATCGAATCAAGAAACTCCATTTTTTCATGATATTCTAATGAATTATTATTTGAATGTTTCAATGTGGTATTGGACTCTTTGGAATGTTTAATGATTATTTCCCCAAGAATTATCAAATTTATTATTTACATGTATCTTCATCTATGTTAACATCATTTATCAAAATATGTAATTCATTGTGGTTTATCTATTATCATATCATATAAAATATGTTTATGAATGGTTTCTGATTAGTTTGACTATTTATGTGTTATATTTATTTCCATTCAATGTAATACTCTGAAGGTTAGTAATTATGTTTACCGATTGCATAATGGTATTTACATAGCACATGTATATGATGTCTATGTATATCCTCATTCACATAAAGAATGAATTTTCCTGAGAAATTAATTGGTTCAGAGTACTATAAACTCCTCAATTTATTAGTAATACTCATGAGAAAAAATAGATATGGACTTGACTGAGGCCTTTCCCATTTTCAGATATGGTTTTTGCTGAGCCCTTAATCATTTTTTGACGTCATGGCTGATGCCTAAACAATATTATTCAAAATTTATGTCCAATTCATTACCTCATTATGAAATTATTAATATATAAATCATCTGATTATTGAACTAGAGGAATATCAATGGTGAAGTTTTATTTGATTACTTATAAGGAATTATGCATTCAATTTTTATTATTTCTATATTATGCTCAAGATTATGCTTTAGTGGAACAATTCATTCAATTTTAAATATTATTTATGATATATTATATTATATAAATTACTCTTAACTAGAATTTGAGCTCACCACTTTATTATGATTCCCTTCCCGATGTTATAATGAGTAAAAAATTGAATAATCATTCAAGAATTCAATTTATTTCATATAATATCATGGTTTATTTTATTATTCCCATTTATTATTGTTATCATGACTAAAATATAGTCTTAATATACTTATAAATAGATCAGTTCATCAGTATTTTATTCTGTGTAATCATGCTAATGTTTATAAATAATTTATAGTCTCTAGGAATCTAGGGTCAGGTAATTACATATAGAATGATCTATATGGATTTTTTGATCTCATTTCTCAAAATAGTATCTCTGTTGGAATTATATCCCCTCATGATATCTTGGAAATATAATACTATTCTATTATAGATGATGACATAATCATTAAGAAACTCGACATGAATGGATACTTTATTGATAAAGAACAAAACAAGATGTTGTGTGATAGGTCCAATAAACCATCAACCCATAAAATTAAATTCGAGGAACCATTTTTTCATTCCCCATTACTATTTCCTTATTAGAGAATAGGGAAGAAACAACATTTCACATATGATGAATCAAAGAATATAGTGAAACAGATTGTCTAAGAATGTCACGTCCACCTGAATGTGGGGAAAAATATGCAACATATCTTCATATACTATAAATATTCTCGAGATCACCGAAAATATTTTGTAAACATATTCACTCTTATATTACACTTATGTTGGTACTTTTATGAGGTCTATTTTTGAATTATCAATAGTGATAGAAGTGAAAAAAATACATGATGTCCATCTTGTGGCATCTGATACAGTTTTTAATACAATCTAGATAGCCATTAATAAATATCTATTTGAAAATACTTATATATTGATTTATGATGGTACTATTGATGTATAGAGGGACCTTCATGTTAATTTATACATACTATAATTCCAAATGAGAAACTATTTTACCAATATTTACACACATAGAATTATGGGAATTATTGGAAAACCATGGATACCTCTTACCTTGATGTTAATTATATGGATTCCCCTGATCACTTATTTCATAAATGTAAATGTTAATGGAAAACATACAATAATTATAGGATCTTTTGGGTGTGGTGATGTCTTTCCCACCCATCATGAATTTATTAAAAGCTTTTTACTCCATTTTGATGGGAATGGTATTTCATATGAAGCTGAGTTATGGGATATCATTTATGAAATTAATAATGTTGTCCACAATAATTGGAAATCAACATGTGTTGAATTATACTCTCAACATTATGTCGATTGTCTCAAAGAAATAACAATAGATATACTTTGGAGAATACTCATAGAATTTTTTGTTTTCCTTAATCATTCTTGGAACTTTACCATTATTTTATGACATTTCTATACAGAATCTAATCATGTAGCATATCCCCTATTGAAGATAAAAATTATTGAAATGACCACCAAGTGGTCATTTGGGATACCTTATTATTGTGAAATAAAACATGGAAGTCATTTTATAAAATATAATTTTATAGGTATAAAAATTCATCATCATAGAAATTTTATTTGAAATCAATGTCTTATATACAGAAATATTAATTTAATTAACTTTATAAAATTGTAAAAAAACATATGAATAGTTCCTATAAAAAAATTATGTTAGTAAAAATCGATAAAAATTAAAAGAAAATATTTATGTAGTTAAAAAATTGTATATAAATACTAATGAGAACCATAGAATGATCCATTTTATTTTCAAATTAATTTGATATAAAATGAACTAGAAAAAAATTAATCTCTTCATGTACAGTCAATATGAATGAGTATGTTATTGTAATGGTGTGGCTAGATATTTTCTTAAGGACATTTCTAGTTACATATTTAAAAATGATATCATTATTATAAGTTCTTGGGATATATGAATGATTTCAATAAATTTGTTCTTAATATCCTCAAATTGTTTGGAATAAACGAACTATACATATTATGTTTGTGTTTTTGTGTTGTATTGAGTGTGTATGTTGGAAAACGATCATAGAAAAATGAATAAATTTTAGTTGGAAAGTCCAAAAATATTAATTCAAGCAGATAATATGTGTCATTAAAACCTAGAGTGATAGGAATGGATAATTAGTGATTATATTGGATGTAATTTTATAGGATACATGAAGGGGTTTTGAGAAACACAATGAAAAATCCATATCAAGAACTAGTGTTATTGAAAATAATTTATTTATTTTAAAGGGTGAATGGTTCCAAATATAAACATTATAAGTGCATGAAGTATTGTATACTTCAAAATAAAAAGATATAATTAATAAATCTTTTATTTTTAATTTATTTTATGAAAAAATAGTTTCAACATAAAAACTTTGAATGTAATGGAATAAATTAAGATCACATGGATCATACTAAAGGATGTGTTCTCTAATATCATTTATCTTATATGATAACAAAAGTTATTTATTAATAATGTTTTAATATAAAAAATATTAGATAATGAATTTTATAAACATTGCTTATCATTCATCATGCCCTATAAAATACCTTTAAAAATAGATAAGGATAAAAACAATGTAACTTCTAGATAAATTTGTTTATTCATAATATCATTAAAAGATAAAATATTTGATTTAACCTACATCATTAAAATATTGTAAAAAAATATAATTTTCAAGAGAATTATCTAAACACATATGCTTCAACAAAATATATTCATGAAATTTTTTATTTTTTTAAATATTCAAAATAAGTAAAAAATAAGAGCTATTTTTAAACACAAATAATGTTTTGAATCTTATACTGATATTATAAAGAGAATATGATATCTTTGATTCTAGTTGGAGAATATTCTGACTTAGAGAAGATAAAGTTAAAAATGTTTTGGTAACATCCTAGGTAAATAAATAATAAAGCATTTTCATATTTATTAATATTTATGAATTAAATATTAATTCTACTTTAAAGGGGTTTCTATGCTCGATAGCATACCCGATACGCAACAAAGAGTTTCATTGAAATCTTACGTTACACACTAGTAATAAAATAATATTATTTTAAATGGTAGTTAACACATAGCAATTTTATTGGCGGGAAAGAATATAAATAACTAAAATATGATTATATATATTTTTAAAATGTTTTTACATTTTTTCAATAAAATATAAAGGCTTAAAATACGGAAAGAATTCAATTTTAAGCATATATACCCTAATTTTCACTAAAGGTTCACTTATCGCCTTTTGATGGAGAACCGTCATTAAATATAGTTTTGGTCACTCTTATACATTCTATTGGACCAAATAAAACTCTTCTTTAGAATCGTGACATCAAAATTTACTTTGTGTATATTTTTGGTATTTTTCGATAAAGGTCATTTTTTAATGAATAGTGAAAAATGTTGTATTTTAATTCAAAACCTCTTTTTAATATAATTTATTTATATGATTAGATTATATTTTTAATTGGTTTCAATGTTGAATTAGAATATGTTTTACCATTTAATCCAATAGTGGTCGTTGGAATTAATTTCACTTTGAAATTGGACATAAACTAGTGTCAATCTTTTGATATATATTGTTTCATAAAAACACGCTATTTTTCCTGACAGTGGGAATTATTAATTAAATTAATTAATGTAACTTATATTATTTGATTTTTTTTAAATAGAAATCATTTTTTAATTCGTAATATCAAATATAGCTTATGGTGAAGTTTTGGTATTTTTCTGAAAAACCTCAATTTTTGATGAATAGTGAAACCACTAAGTGGTACTTATAAAAACTGATTTTCCGTTTAAATGAAATTTTACCACCTTTGTGTTTTGAATTTAGAAAATCCGACATACATGGTTGTAATTAAGATGTAAAATGTGGTTCAACGTGATTAAAATAATTTTTTGGTGAATAATAACTTTTATGTTTTTAATCGTGATTAGAGGTAATTAGTGTAGTTTAAGGTAAAAATAATGTTTTAATAATATGAAATGACCTAGACACATGTACTAGCCTTATTGGATGTGTCATGGACGAAAAATAAAATCCATGGGTCAACACGGGGACCCCATGGAGCCACTTTGGTAGGAAAATTACATTAATAACTTTTTATTTAAAGTTAAAATAAAAATGTCACAAACATGAGTTGTTTTACTAAAACAAATTTTAAATGGGGTTATAAAAGTCATATTTTTGACTATAAATATTCATTAGAAATCTAAAACGATTTCCTACATCATTATATTTGTTTTATAATTTTTAGACATTAAATAAAGTAAATTATTTATGGCACAATGATGATGCATCGATTACCTCATTATTTAACGATTTAAATAAAATGAAACGATAATGTAAAATCAAAGACCTACACTTGACAAAAACCTATTAGATGGTTGTATTTAGAACCCGTATCACCTTATCCTCTAAATTTATAATTGTGGGACCTTTGGTATCCGAAAATCATTTTATAACAATGTATCCTTTTATAACATTCCAAGAGTGCCCCTCCTCTCCTCTCAGAAAAGGCCCCCACCTCTACCTCCTTACCCACACCTCTCAAGCCTTTTGTTCGTCCAAGCTCTGCTCTATTGTATCCCCACATCCCTCTCTTACTCCTAGAAACCTCACTTTGGGATGAATTCTTCCCAAGGAAGCCTTTGATCTCAAATCTAAGAGAGTTTCCCGATTTTATGGTAATGTCTTCACTTGTGTTATTTTGTTTTATTTTGCTTCTCCAACCCCCTAAACTCTTTTTATTCATTTCTTTTGTAACAACTCCAGTATATTCAATATACTAGGATGTTTTTATAAGAATCATTCGAGCTACACTTACACACAACTACATCTAATGGTTAAAGAACATACTGTTACTTTGGGTGGAGAATTTCTGCCTCACGAAACGATTATTGTTCAATATTCTTCTAACACTTTCAAAGGTGGCCATTAAGATGTCAATATGTTTATATATAATATATAATATGTTTATGGTTTCCTTAATATTCTTTATTTTTCATTTATGGCATAACTTTATGGCTTCCATTATTGGTATACGCGATATCTTCATTTTTGGAAGTGCGGACTACCGTCCCCTCAAAGTGATTTGATTCGTTAATGCTTTATGTGGGACGTATAAAGGATGGATTTAAAGTTATTATATATGATGCTATACTGGAATTATAATATACCTTTATATAATTATTATTTCTTTTCATTTAAGTGTGATATATAAATTAAAGTAGCGTTCATGCGTACGTACGACTTACCGTCTCCATGAACGATGCATTTCATTTCTTATCCCCAAATGTAATGTACTATTATAAGTACAAATATATAATGGATATATATGATGTATGTTACATATAAATGATAAATATAATTCTGGAATTAAAATATACATATCTCTCATTTAGTTTTAATTCTATTAATATGACATAGAAATGAAAGTAACGTTCATGCGTACGTACGGCTTACCGTCTCCATGAACAGTGCATTTCGTTTCTTACCTCTAAATGATTATATAATAAATACATGTATATTCTGGATATATATGATATATATGATATCCGAATAATGAATATCATTCTGTATATAAAGAACCCTAGACCACATGAACAACATGTAATTGTAAGAAGTCCACTTTCGACTTAAGAACCAAATATCGACAAAACAAACATTATTAACTTAAATGATTACATAATGTTTATAACATGGTAATAAGTGATATTAAAGTAATAATGAACTTGAAAAAGGGTCTTAAGAAAGTATAAATTTACTCATGTTTAATATTCAGGATGTTAAAGAATGATCAAGTCATGTCGGACCCGAGGTAAAGAAACTTATTAACCCAATTTTCGTTCTTTGGGTTAATATTCTACTTTCAAATTATGTCATGATATTATTATGTCCAATCTTGTATTTGTACTTTCTTTATGTGTACTTATATTGAATACACATGATAGATCTATTTTATTTAAAAATGATCTTTGTAAGGGACTTCGTCTCAATCTCCTTTCATTGAGGCATATTTTGTTTTATACACAACTTTCATTTATATGGTGTATAAACCCCTTTGAATTTTAATTTTATTCAAAAATAATCTTTTTATATGAATAGTTTTAGTAAATGACTGAAAGTAATTTTTCGTTTAACTTATGCGGTGACAATGAACTTTTCCGCTGCTGCGAGTATTATTTGGTCTTTGGCATCCTAAACAAGCCATAATGTTTTTTTTAAATGAAATAAATACCATATACTCTTTTATGTATTTTGGAAGGGAAAATGGTTTTATAATGGATTTTTTATGTCAATATATTTAAGTGATATATTGTGATCAAAGTGTGGAAATGTTTTCATTCCATTATATTTGTTTTATGTATTATGATTTTATAATGGTACTTGGACATTTGATGGGTGGTTACGTGATGAACCATATGATAGGTGGTGTCGTGAATACCAGGACGGGTGGTTACATTATAACCTCCAATGCACTGGGTATGGAATTCCGCCATATGGCTATTCCATTAAGTGATATGTGTGGAAGTTGACCACATGGTTATTCCATTTAAGTATGTTTATGTCCCAAGTTACCTTTATATGTTATGTGATCTTTATATGGGTTTTATTGTAATATTTTGGTTACAAAAGAGTAATTAATGATCCTTTATTCAGTGAAGAGTTTTTACTACTTCATAAAGGTTAAAAGTATTACTTTGATAAAGTATACATGGTTTAATTGTTGTTTTGATAAACTAACAGTTTTCATTCTTTTTGTATCCCTTACTGAGCTTTTTATTCTCACCCTAAGTTTTTGTTGAAATGTTTTTCATAGTAATAAAAGTGGAATAGGGTCAGGGATGGGATCAAGGGAAAGTCATGCTATCTTAAAAGTGGGACTAGACATGTTTCTTTTAAAGATTATATATTTTATGGAAACTTAGTATAAGTGTCTACTTTGTAATCTTTTGAGTTGTAATATTTATGTCCTAATTCTCTAAAACTCTAAACCTAAAAGGATATTCAATGTGAATTATTCATTTAATTCAATATTAAGTACGATTTAAGGCCATGGCCTTATAGTTGGTATCAATGGTCGGTTTAGACAACTTTAAGGGTTAGAAAATTGTTAAATTATATGTTAATTTATGGTATGACTGAAATGATATAGCATTTAAATATTACCATGTTGCTTCTCCTAAGATATTTCTTTTTTAAGAATGGTTTTTCGTAGAGGAAACAGAACAACTTTTCTGGGAAGGCATACAGATGGAAATGACCTTTCAAATCAGTATCCTGAGATGCTCAGAATCAGAACTAAAGAGTTTGTTTCAGTGATGGCTCAGTTGACTGAGGTTACTACCGAAGGAGTTGAAAAGAAGATTGGTGAATGCTCCAGTTTTGTAACTTCCTTCTTGTAATGTTGAGTTTGTTATATACAGTGATGATTTATTGAAGGGACTTGGCTATGTCCTTATGCAGAATGATCAGGTAATTTCATATGCTTCACGCCAATTGAAAACACCTGAGGTAAATTACCCTATAAATGATTTGGAATTAGCTGTTGTTGTTTTTGCTCTAAAAATTTGGAGGTATCATTTGTATGGAGTAAAGTGTGAAATATATACTAATCACAAAAGTTTAAAGTATATATTCACTCAGAAATAATTGAACATGAGACATAGGAGATGGCTAGAATTAATCATGGATTATTATTTTACAATTCATTACCATCCGGGAAAAGAAAATAAAGTGGCCGATGATTTGAGTCGAAAAAGTAATGCTTCATTAACCATGCTATGTTTGGAACGAGATCCTTTGGTTTTTGATATGATGAACTTTGGAATAGATGTTTTTGGTGTAGGAATTTCTTCTGTTTTGTCTTAGGTATCAGTGAGATCATCCCTATCAGACAGAATTAAGCAAGAACAGAGGGAAGACAATGAGTTGCAGAAAAAGGTAGAGCTGGTTCAAAAGGGTAAGTTTCCTGAATTGAACATTGATAATGATTGTGTTTTGTGGTTTGGGAAAAGATTATGTGTGCCTTGTGATTCACAGTTGAAGGGTGAGTTGTTTTGTGAGGCTCATAGTTCCCCGTTTTCAGTTCATCCTGGCAGTACTAAGAAGTACAGAGATCTACGGGAGTATTTATGGTGGGATGGAATAAAAAGAGATATTGCTGATTTTACTATGAAGTGTTTGACTTGTCAGCAGGTTAAAGCAGAGCGACAGTTACCTAAAGGGATGCTTCAGCCTTTATCGGTGCCAGAGTGGAAATGGGAAAATGTATCCATGGACTTTTTTTTGGGATTACCAAGGGCATCTCGAGGTAATAATGGAATTTGGGATTTTTTTGATCACTTGACTAATCTTCTCATTACCTTCCTATTCAAGATAATTTGTATCTAGATCAACTTTCTCGGTAGTATATTAAAGTGATAGTCAGGTTTCCTGAAGTTCCCCTCTTCATTGTATCTGATCGTGATCTCAGGTTTACTTCTATCTTTTGGAAAGGCCTTCAGAAGATGTTGGGTACTGAATTAAATTTTAGTACAACTTTTCATCCCCAATCAGATGGGAAGTCAGAATGAACAATTAAGACCTTGGATGATATGCTACGAGCTTGTTCTATGGATTATCCGGGAATTTGGGACCAACAGATTTCTTTTGTTGAGTTTTCATATAATAACAGTTTTCATTCTAGTATACAGATGGCACCGTTTGAGACATTATATGGGAAGCGGTGTCGAACTCCAGCTTTTTGGGATGAAGTAGGTGAAAGGAAGCTGATGGGACTAGAATTGGTAGAAGAGATGGCAGCAAAAGTTTATTTGATTCAGAAACACGTGAGAACAACTCATAGTAGACAGAAAAGTTATGTGGATAACCGGAGGCAGGATCTATCTTTCGAGGTAGGTGATCATGTTTTTCTCAAAGTTTCATCATGGAAAAGTGTGATGCGATTGGGTAAGAATGGAAAGCTGAGTCCAAGGTTCATTGGACCTTATGAAATTTTGGAGAGAGTTGGATCAGTTGCATACAGGGTGGCATTACCTCTGAGTTTTTCTTTGTTACACAATGTTTTTCATGTTTCGATGTTGAGAAAGTATATGCCATATCCATCTCATGTTTTGAGCCCGGAGGTAGTTCAGTTGGAAGAGAATCTCTCTTATGAAGAACAACTAGTCCAGGTTCCTGACCGAAGAGAGCAGGTGTTGAAAAATAAGGAAATTCACTGGGTAAAGGTTTTATGAAAAAACCATATGGTTGAAGAGGCAATGTGGGAATCTGAAAATGCTACGAGGGATAAATGCCCCCACATATTTTGATAAGTGAATAAATTTACAAGGACGCAATTCCCAAAAGGTTGGAAGGATGTAACATCCCAGGTAAATAAAGAATAAATCATTTTCATATTTATTAATATTTATGAATTAAATATTAATTTTACTTTAAATGGGTTTCTATGTTCGATATCATACCCGATACGCAACAAAGAGTTTCATTGAAATATTACGTTGCACACTATTAATAAAAACATATTATTTTAAATGGTAGTTAACACATAGTTGTTGTATTGGTGGGAAAGAATAGAAATAACTGAAATATGATTATATATGTTTTTTAAATGTTTTTACATTTATCCAATAAAAGATAAAGGCTTAAAATACGGAATGAATTCAATTTTAGGCATATATACCCTAATTTTCACTAAAGGTTCACTTATCACCTTTTGATGGAGAACCATCATTAAATATAGTTTTGGTCACACTTATACATTCTATTGGACCAAATAAAACTCTTCTTTAGAATCGGTACATCAAAATTCACTTTGTTTAAATTTTTGGTATGTTTCCGATAAAGTTCATTTTTTAATGAATAGTGAAAAATGTTGTATTTTAATTCAAAACCTCGTTTTAATCTAATTTATTTATATTATTAGATTATCTTTTTAATTGGTTTTAAATTTCAATTAGAATATATTTTTACCATTTAATCCAAAAGTGGTCGTTGGAATTAATTTCACTTTGAAATTAGACTTAAACTAGTGTCAATCTTTTGACATATATTGTTTCATAAAAACACGCTATTTGTCCTGACAACAGGAATTAATTATTAAATTAATTAATGTAGTTTATAAGATTTAAATTTTGTAAAATAGAAATAATTTTTGAATTCAGAATATCAAATATAGCTTAGGGTGATGTTTTGTTATTTTTCTGAAAAAACATCAATTTTTTATGAATAGTGAAACCACTAAGTGGTACTTATAAAAACTGATTTTCTATTTAAATGAAATTTTACCACCTCTATGTTTTGAATTTCAAAAATCCTACATACATGGTTGTCATTAAGAAGTAAAATGTGGTTCAATGGGATTAAAATAATTTTTTTGGTGAATAGTAACTTTTAAGTTTTTAATCGCGATTAGAGGAAATTAGTGTAGTTTAAGGTAAAAATAACGTTATAATAATATTAAATAACCTACACACATGTCATACCATTATTTTATGTGTCATGGACGACTAATAAAATCAATGGGTCAACTTGGGGACCCCATGGAGCCACTTTGGTAGGAAAATGACATTAACAACTTTTTATTTAAAGTTAAAATAAAAATGTCACAAACATGAGTTGTTTTACTAAAACGATTTGTAAATGGGGTTATACAAGTAATATTTTTGACTATAAATATTAATTATACATCTAAAACGATTTCCTACATCATGATATTTTTTTTACAATTTTTAGACTTTAAATAGATTAAATTATTTTTGGTGCCATGATGATGCATCGATTTTCTCATTATTTAATGATTTAAATAAAATGAAACAATAATGTAAAATATAAGACCTAAACTTGTGAAAATCCTATTTTATGGGTGGATTTAGAACCATTATCACCTTATCCTCTAAATTTATAATTTTGGGACCTTTTGTATCCGAAAATCATTTTATAATAAAGTAATCTTTTATAACATTCCAAGAGTGCCCCTCCTCTCCTCTTATAAAAGCCCCCCACCTCTAACTCCTTACCCACACCTCTAAAGCCTTTGGATCAGCCATTATATGATCCTTTTGTTTCCCCACATCCCTCTATTACTCATAGAAGCCTCACTTTGGGCAGAAGACTTCCCAAGGAAGCCTTTGAGCTCAAATCTTAGAGAGTGACCCGATTTTAAGGTAATGTCTTCACTTCTGTTCTTTTGTTTTATTTTGCTTCTACAACACCCTAAACTATTTTTATTCATTTATTTTGTAAAAACTCCAGTATATTCAATATACTAGGATGTTTTTATAAGAATCATTCGTTCTACACTTACACACACCTAGATCGAATGGTTAAAGAACATACTGTTTCTGTGGATGGTGAATTTCTGCCTCACGAAACGATGATTGTTCAATATTCCTCTGCCACCTTCAATGGTGGACATTAAGATGTCACTATGATTATATATGATATATAATATGTTTAATTTTTCCTTATTCTTATGTATTTTTCATTTATGGCATACCGTTATGGCTTCCACTATTGGTATACGCGATATCTTCATTTTAGGAAGTGCGGACTACTGCCCCCTCAAAGTGATTTGATTCGTTAATGACATTTATGGGAAATATAAAGGATGGATTTAATGTTATTATATATGATTTTATACTGGAATTATAATATACCTTTATATCATTACTATTTATTTCCATTAAATTATGAGATAGAAATGAAAGTAGCGTTCATGTGTCGTACGGCTTACCGTCTCCATGAACGATGCATTTCATTTCTTATCCCCAAATGTAATGTACTATTATAAGTACATATATATAATGGATATATATAATTTATGTTACATCTAAATGATGAATATAATTCTGGAATTAAAATATACATATTTCTCAATTTGTTTTAATTCCATTAATATGACATAGAAATGAAAGTAGCGTTCATGCATACGTACGACTTACCATCTCCATGAACGGTGCATTTCGTTTCTTACCTCTAAATGATTATGTAATAAATACATGTATATTATGGATATATATGATATATATGATATCCAAATCATGAATATAATTCTAGATATAAAGAACCTCTGACCACACGAACAACATGTAATTGTAAGAAGTCCACTTTCAACTTAAGAACCAAATATCCACAAAACAAACATTATTAACTTAAATGATTAAATAATGTTTATAACATGGTAATAAGTGATATAAAAGTAATAATGAACTTAAAAAAGGTTCTTAAGAAAGAATAAATTAACTCAACTTTATTTTTCAGGATTTTAAAGAACGATCGAGTCATGTCGGACCCGAGGTAAGGGAACTTCTTAACCCAATTTTCGTTCTTTGGGTTAATCTCCTACATTCAAATTATGTCATGATATTATTATGTACTATCTTGTATTTGTAATCTATTTATGTGTACTTATAGTGAAAACACATAATAAATCTATTTTATTTAAAAATGATCTTTGTAAGGGACTTCGTCCCAATCTCCTTTCATTGAGGCATATTTTGTTTTATACACAACATTCTTTTATATGGTGTATAAACCCCTTTGAATTTTAATTTTATTAAAAAAGAATCTTTTTATATGAAGTGTTTTAATAAAAGACAAAAATGAATGTTAATTTTAATGTACGCGGTGACAACGACCTTTTCCACCGTCGCGAGTATTATTTGGTCTTTGTCTTCCTGAACAAGCCGTAATGTTTTTTTTAAATGAAATAAATACCATATACTCTTATATGTATTTTGGTATTGAAAATGGTTTTTATAATGGATTTTTTATGTCAATATATTTAAGTGATATTCTGTGATCAAAGTGTGGAAATTATTTCATTCCATTATATTTGTTTTATGTCTTATGATTTTATAATGGTACTTGGACATTTGATAGGTGGTTACGTGATGAACCATATGACGGGTGGTGTCGTGATACCATGATGGGTGGTTACGTTATAACCTCCAATGCATTGGGTATAGAATTCGGTTGTATGGCTATTCCATTAAGTGATATGTGTGGAAGTCGACCATATGGTTATTCTATTTAAGTATGATTATGTCCCAAGTTACCTTTATATGTTATGTGATCTTTATACGGGTTTTATGGTAGTCTTTTGGTTACAAGAGGCTAAGTAATGATCTTTTATTCAGTGAAGTGTTTTTATTACTTCATAAAGGTGAAATGTATTACTTTGATAGTGTTTACATGGTTTACTTGTTGTTTTCATAAACTAACAGTTTTCATTCTTTGTGTATCCCTTACTGAGCTTTTTATGCTCACCCCATGTTTTTTTGAAATGTTTTTTACAGGACTTAATGTGGAATAGGGTCATGGATGGGATAAAAGAAAGTAATGTTATCTAAAACATGGAACTTGACATGTTTATTTTTAAGAGTTTTTATTTTATGGAAACTTAGTAGAAGTTTCTACTTTTTAATCTTTTAAGATTTAATAGTTATGTCCTAATTCTCTAAAAATCTAAATCTGCAAAGATCCTCAATGTGAATTATTCATTTAATTCAATATTAAGTAAGATTTAAGGCCGCGGCCATATAGTTTTATAACCTCAATATTAAAAAGTGAGTATCACATTATCCTAAAAGATTTTGGGATGTGTTGGTAATATCATAATTTAAATAGTTATATTAGTGATAAAAATAGTTTAATGAAACATTTTATGTAATGGGTTTCTATAATGACGAAGAAGTAAACAGACGGAGTTTTAAGAAGTCAATATAATATATTAACATTAGAAATTTTTTTATAAACTGATAAGGTTATAGTTTTTAATGAATTTTAACGTTAGTAATATAATTCTTACGTATCACCATTCTTTAAACATAAATAATTCATATATTTTACTAACCGAAGATTATAATGCGATTTTTTTATTATATACTTAAATAGACATGTGGAAAAAATTTCATTGAGATATATGAATGGAAAAAAATCCAAAATGTGTAACAAACTTAAGGCTAGACTAAGAGTCTATCAAATATGATTTGTTAGACAAGTTCTAAGATATGGTTTTGTTTAGTATTCTTATATTAATTTAAGAATATAAAATCTATAATATTATACAAAATGAAATATATTCTTTATCAATCTATCACAATGTATGTTTATACATATATACTCATATATATATATATAATTGAAATTATAATTTACCTATCAAAAAATTTATTTGGTTTATCCCTTACCCATTTACACCATGGAGTATTATAAGTAATGGTGAAATGTTATGAATAAAATGATTATTATTATCATTTGGTGATGAAGTATATACACGTGAAGAAAAAATAAGTTTTTTGTATAGGATAACCCATGATGAATACCAAATGTAGTGTAAAAAACTATATATTTTATGTATTAGGTTTTCAAGGTACATATTTATAGTCCCCAATCCCATGGATGATGAGATACATATAATGAAAACTGTTATACATTGACATATTTTATATGTATTCATTAAGGACATTTTCCCACTAATTGTAAGATTATAACATTGAGGCCCACTATTAAGATAAACTGAGATAATGTATATCCATACATATATATTATATATAATATTCGTTTATAATTTAGGGAGGTACATGTGATGTGAACATCTATAATGGTTAATGACATATTATTTATTCATTAACCTGCTATGTGTATACATTTAGAATCAAGAACATTTGACATGAAAATATGTGAATGATATAATCTATTCCCCATGGTCACATATTTTCTTAGAAAATTAAATGAAAAAATAATACTTGTATATGATTCCACTGGTAGACATATGTATAGTTATACATGTAATTGTTGGAGATCACACTAGATACCTTTTATAGATAGAGTAGAAATAATTTTTTTATAGGTGACTATTTTATTGGAAATATAGAATTTTTGACTTATATTTTTTTGAATGTTATAATGACTAGTGAGTTTTGATGTTATTATTGAAAAAGTAAGAGTTGATTCAAAAAATTAAAGTAAATAAATAATTATTTTAGTGTTTATGTAAGAATGTTAAGGATGGTTATTCACAATTTGTTATAGATTTAAGATTAGGTGTATATTTTGATAGATTTATGAAATATTTTTATAAAGATATGTAGATGGTGTTTGGGATATGATTCACTAGTTATTGTATGGTACAATATTTATTGAAATGTTACAAGTCTACGAGGCTTTGGTGAATGTTGGTGATTTTTAGAGATATATAATTAATCTCTTTAATAGAATATTTGCTACAGAAATTCCACATAATATGAAATATAAATGAAAATAATTATACATGTTACGGTTATTTATAATTAAATATATATTGTAAAATGATATCATAACTCATTTATTTTTAATGGTAGGGGAATTTTAATGGTTAATGTTCATGAAAATCCTACATTAGATATCATTTTTATATATGTTACATTTTAGGAAACTTATAGTAATTTATTCAACTATGGGTT
Source organism: Viscum album (assembly GCA_963277665.1). Classification (NCBI taxonomy): domain Eukaryota; kingdom Viridiplantae; phylum Streptophyta; class Magnoliopsida; order Santalales; family Viscaceae; genus Viscum; species Viscum album. The sequence continues at coordinate 439,250,076 of OY728141.1, read as the reverse complement.
GCTAAAAAAATTTAACGAAAAAGATGTTATTTGTAAGAATAATAAAATAAAAGTAAATTTATAGTGATAAAAGATAAATCACGAAAGGCCAATATATTAGAAGTCTCCATGATATGAGAGTATTCCATATTTCCTAAGCCTTTGATAAATCTCTCAAACTCATTGTTTTCTTTCATCTTCTTCCCATTACTGTTATTTGGAACTGATATACCATATGATATTAGAGGACCCCCTCAAATATATGTTTATTCATGTTACCTCATTGATATACCATGGAATTACCCAACGAATAGTAGAAACCCCATAGAAAATCTGAAAATATGACAAATCCATGACTTCACCATTACATGTATCCACCCAATTCAAGGTTGAAAACACTTTCCCAATAAGAAAGGGAAACCAAATGTAATTATCATAACATACTATGAATATTGGTAACATGGAAATAAAATCTCACCACCATAAAATCATTATTCCCCAAGAAAGAGATCATGATCCTGGATCCACAATATGAGTAGGCCATTGCCCCCTCATCAAAAAATCATACTCCCATGTCTCATGGAAATCGTATCTGCATTGCCATAGTACCCAAACCAATAGAATCGTTTTACCAAGCAATACCTTATCATGGTGATCCATAATATGACTTAGTTGCTCGTACACAGTGTTATCAGAATCATGAATAATACCTATGATCTAATCCCATGGGAAGGATATGGTACATTCCTCATAAACTATGAAACCTCAAACATTTCATGTATAGTATTCAATAAATAAGGTAAAAAAACTAATATGAAACCCTCCCTAGTTGATCCAAAATTTAAAAGGGGCCTAAAAACATAGTTCTAACATAACCTATATACCAAACTGACAATATCCAAAGTTATCTGAAAATACGTGTAAATCTAGATAAATAAAATCAAACTCTACCCACCAATGAATATGGTCTGCAAAAGATATTTGAAAACTCTATTGCATGATAAAACACATCTAGATCAGCTGTACCACCATTGTCTTCTCCTGAACAACACTCAACACAACTAAACATTCTCTTCAAAATCTACCTTAGACAATGAAGATTGACATGTTCTCCCATAAAATGCCTTAAAGCGCACAATCATGATCAAATCTTTATAACTTCTTTTGATATGAAATCCAACGTACAAAAATATCTCTCCAATGATCCCTTTAAATAAATCACACATGCCTAAATCATATCCTCAAAAACCCGAATATCCTTCTTTGTTTTCCCATCCATATGGGGATGATAATCCATGGTCAATTTCACCAAAGAACCCATTTAATACTGAAAATAATACCACAATATAGATGTGAACCATTACTATATATTAAAAACAACTATAGGGGGAACCCATTGAGCTTCACAATCTCTCATACATAGATTCCCCCAATCTATTCCACTTTTTTAATTTCATTTATTAGCAATAAAAGAATTTATTTAGTGATTTTTTCAACCTAAATCCAAATCACTTACTTCCCCCAAGAATTTTATGTTAAAAAATTAAAAAATACTTGGAAATATATTCTCATTTATAAATCATAATAGGTAAACTCAAAAAAAATGATTACAGGCTCTTGTGTTCTAAATTAACTCTTTGAAAATTGTGACTCAATGTAACAAAATCATGAACTGAAAACCTCATCCCTAACCACCAATACTGATGTCTCATATAGTGGAACATATTTTTATCCATGGGGTCCACTAACTAACAAGACAACTTTCCACTTCTTAGTAACTCATGTCCGAATGAAAATGTAACAACCAACAATCCCTAGAAGAGAAAAGCTTCATTGAGAGACTGAGACTACTAGACCAATGTCGACACATAATTTAGGATTTAAAATAAGTGATGTATCATGGTTTCTTTATTATTACTGAGTATAAATCACTCATCAAAAGATGATTCAACCATAATTCAAGAAAATAACACTGATACACCAATCTCCTCCACTCCCAAGATCATCTCAATAAAAAAACACATTAGATAGCACTATTTAACTGAATCCTTTAGGTCATGTTTTAGTAATTTTATACTCAATAAATCATCCATTACATTCCCATTCATATGGGTATACACAATATCAATAATATATTTTCTGAAGATACTCATACCATAACATCTATTCTATGTTAAGTTATATCTAATTGAAAATATAATTTACGATTTTATAATTAGAATATAGTATAAACCAACCTCCAATGATATAGTGATTCCATGATTTGAGTTCATGGATTATAGAATCAAACTCAAGATAATGGGTATGGTAGTCTTCTTATAAAGGAATAACTGACATGATAAATAAGCCCCAACTTATCTCTATATCATCAAGATGCATCCAAACCCTATAAAAGAACATCAAAGAAAACATCAAACCCCAACCATTGTTCTAGAATAATTTAAACAGATGATGAAGTCAACCATGTCTTCAACTCCTCATAAGATCTCTAACAATTATCATTACATTCAAAATTTACACACTTTTGGGATAATGATGACATTTAAGAGGCGATCTTGAAGAATCCCAAAAAACCCTCTATTTTAACCTACCAAACCCAAGAATTTTAAGACATCAAAAACATTTCAAGGAAGATCCCATGAAATAACTATAATAATAATTTTAGGATCAACTAAAACACACCTCTTTGATATCACATGCCACAAAAAACATCACCTCCTAGATCCAAAACTCAAACATGTAATGACTACCTATAGACGATGTTCCATAAATGTTTGATGACTGATATGAAAAATAGTTTTTTCTATACTCCTCTATTCTGGAGTAAACCAAGATATCATATATGAATAGAACAACAATGTATCCATGAATTAATGAAATATTTGGTTCATCAAATCCATGAATACTGTAGGAGATATTATGAGTATGAGTTTCATAACTATAATCCCAAAATTTCCATATTGACAATGACAAAAAAATATTTGGTATATCCTCTTCTCATACTATCATCTTGTGGTACCCCGACTACATGTCAATAATAGGAAACCAATGAACCCCTCTCAACTTGTCAACGAGATCATAAACTCTATGTAAATGATACATGTTTTAATAGACCCCATAAAAAACATTTCATATTCAACATAATGTATTAGTATTTTATATGTATTCTTATAAAATAGTTTAAGAGAATCCTATAGTGAAAAAGTAGGAAAAATAAATATTTTCACATCCATGTCCTAAATCCAAATTTATATTCCCCCAACTCATCAAGTACCATTCAATGTGGCAGAATAGAAATGAGAATTGTTCCATGTGACAGGTAAATTGTATAATCAACCTCTATATATTCTAGAAATCTATAAAAATTATTTGGAATGAGATTTGTGTATGAACACAATAAATAAGGTAGCTTAATTCCCATCAATGAGTCAACTAAATCAAAAAAAATTGAAAAAATATCCTGAGATTAATATGTCATAAGGAAAAACTGGCCCTTCTATTTCTATTCAAGAGTCACACTCACCCAAGATAACATGAATGACCCCATAAGTTGATTTGAAATGCACCTGTTGATTATAATAGTCTATTTAGACCTTTATGCTAATCATATAGTTTGTGGTTTTGATCAGGTAAAAGATGTCATGATCAAGGAATAATATGTCCCAAACCACCTCAACCTCACCTATCACCATCCAACATAAGTGAAATTTGAAACCTTGTATGGATATCTTATTCAATGGCATGGAAAAATCTTAAAATAACTTAAAAATATCAAAATTAAACCCCATAAATTGTATTAACCTCGATGACATGAAATGATGAGTAGCACCTATATAAAAAAGATAGTACCATAGAAGATGGAGTAAGAATCGTACATATAATAGTGGATAGAAATTCTTTAGATTCCTCTTCCACATTGTCTGTTTCATAAATCCATTTGGATATATCAACCTAGACATCCCATTTGGACTAATAATGAGACACAACACTAATTGAAACATCAATATTAACCTATGACCCCTTGATTAATGTGGATCCTTCTTTATGGGGTTGGAATATCTTATCCCATAAATGCATCTGATTTCTAGATCTATAAAATGTCTAAAAATTATTAGAGAAACTATAAAAGGTGTCCTGATATCACCATTACTCCCACACTGGTATAAAACATCATGTTTCTTCATAGAATCCTCTAAAACTAGTACTATAGAAAACTGACCACTCTAGTGCTTTATTTTCTGACCAAAAGAAGAACCCTATCTATCTATTTCTCCCACTAAATATCATATCAATCCATCCGTCATGATATGTCTGCCTCATCCATTGTAAACTTATATAATACTCCAAACTAGGTTGAATGACACAAAATAACTGGCATCAACTAAATATTGACCTTTATCCCCATCTCGATCCTAAGATCCATTAGGTAATCATTGGTGACATGATCTTGTTCCAGATGCACCTATTCAGTAGATAAGGTGGATTAATACAGAATAATACTCTCCCATTGTTCTAACATTAGAAACTCCATGGTATTTTCCACATGTAATGTATCTAAATAAAACTAAATGTTGAAGATATTATTGAAAGAAATATATACATGATCTTCCTTCAACTTAGCATGAATTGTATAATCCCACCATATTTATCTCAGTCCCATGATCATATAAGCATGAAACCAACGTGGGAATCCACAAGAGTATTAATAAATTGGAAGATTCAATCAATATGTTCTAGCCAGTCCTCTGAATTTTGTGGCCCTTTATCATCCAAGAAGATATGTGTATACTTCTTGGTAATATATGATCTATGATCCACTACCAATCCCAGTTAAACAATGCCCAAAAAACCAAGACTATTAATGGTAAAGATCACTAGTTCAACCGATGAAGTGTAAATTAGGGGATCCAATTACAACACCAAACTTGAAGATTCCACTCTTGTGTTTGGAAAATATTTTCTATGAGGAATTTTTTGTTAAACATAAAATAATAACAAATATTAAATGAGGAAATTAACAAATCATCAATCATAAAATAGGAATCCAAGAAATTTATTTAAAACTATAACAATTTAAACTAGTTATGAATTATACCATGGGAAGTAAACACCTATTTAGTATAATAGGTCCATCTAAATAATATGACTGGGTGAGAAATTTTCCTTTTCCACACCTAAAATCTGAATTTTTTTGATCCTACTCTCGTCTACCATAGAAACTAAGACAAATAATGATGTTCTTCTACACATTTGTCTGAGTAACCCCTTGGATAAAAAACTATAATAGACCAAACCATGTCAACTAGAGCATTCACCCATGGCATCCCATCACAAGGGGTAAAAGAAAGATAACAAAAAAATTCTCATATATAAGAGAAAAAAAGAAGAATCACTAGAGTATAAAGAGGGAACACTGGTAGATACAATATAACCAAATAGTTGAAACTTGAATGAAATACAATACAAGATCGCATGTGTCTTTATGAAAAAACACCTCCTCCAAACTATCCCAAAGTGGGAAAAAACATAAACAGTAGACAATATGATATATAATGTTGATCCCTTTACTAGAATCCAATAAGACCAGGCCTATATCGACAGACATTTTGAAGTAGGGATTGAGAAAAAAAGACTATTCGGATACCATTAAATAATATATATAAGTAATAATAATAGGAATGAACATGTCCATGATGTAAACAAAACTATTTTATAATTAAACTCTTAAATAAAATGATTTGAAAATAATTTTCAAAAAATTATTGACATTTGAAAAATTTCAGGTCTTGTTTTACAAATCTACAAACAAAAAAGATAAATATATAGAATATAAAAAAAATTATCCAACATCAATGAAATAAATGATCATGAAAAAAAAGAACAAACAGAAACTCACCTACCGACTGAGATCTTGTCTTTGAAAAAATATGTACTATAAACTCATAAGACTAATAGGGAATAAGTTTGGATGAAACTAACATTTATTCCATATATATAACATATACATAAAAGAGGTTACACCCTAGTGGTACAACTCACAGTAAGGCTACCTTTGTATCATTCTCGACATACACAAGGAACTTGTTGTGAAATTTTTGTGAATTACTATTTTAAAATCCATGCTTGCATTTTAATAATATAAATACAAATCCATTCCTGTATGCTTTTAGGATTGAAAATCCATTTTCTGTTTGAAATTGTTAAATTTCTGTTTTCATTGAAAAATATCTTTTAATACAAGAACCCAAGAACTTTTTAAATTTTTAACAAATTTAATCCCATTTGAAATATTATGGAATAAATCAGAACAATTAGAAATTCATGAAATTAGAAAAATGGAATAGATCCACCTACCCTAAGAGTGTAGAAAATATCTCCTCCTTTTAAAATGGGGATAAGATAAAACATGATCATCCCTCTGAAGAAAAGGCTAATACAAAAAAATAAAAGGATTATAATAATAAATCCCAATTACCAATACCTAAGAAATGTTCCACAACCAAAAATGATTGGGAAACTGAAAAGAAGGCTTACACATTGAGATGATGTACCTAACACTATTAATCAATCACTGAACGAATTTACCCTGATGGATGGATGAAACCCAAAATTGAATAGGGTAGGAGATCAATCAGAGATGAGAAATAATAAAGGTATATTTAAGATTCAAACCACATCATGAAAATCTAAAAACAATAACTAGAGTAATTTCATGGTGTGTAAACATTTACACGTCGTGAATACCATCTGTTTTATGTTACATTGAAAAACACTTCTCCTTTTTAACTAAAACCCATATTTTACATTACATGACATATAACCCTTACAATAAATGTAAATTATTACATTATGAATTAAAATAATTGGATAAGTCTGAAAAATTTTCACATTGTGAAAACCGTGTACACATTATGTAATTACCCAGTGAATTTTATAAACCTGAGGAAAAGTTGAAAATACAACAAATATATGACTTCAACAATATATGTATCCTTCCAATTTTGGGTAAATAATACATTACAAAAAAGGGAAACCAACAAAAAAGATCAGAGCATTCCTGATATAAAGTTAATGGTTATAATACACATGATATGATAAATGTATTAGGAATATTCCATTAAATCAGTATTACTGGAAAGTTATAATTTAAATAGGGGATTAAAAAATTTATAACAACATAAATGAAAAATATATTTTACTTGGTATATTTTTAAAGGACATATATACCAAAATATAATATGTTTTGGATAAGAATATTGAATAACAAGGGATAAAAATAAAGAGAACATGTAACTCAATGTTATCAATTGTGGTACAAAATACCCCTTACCTTGTGTTTGAAAATTCTTAATACATTCACATAACATCCTTAATAATAAATTTTATTATTTTAATAACTTTTTTACGAATATTATATATCAATTTTCTACAATGGTTTATTTATCATCTTGTTTCAATATTTTATTACATTGTTTCCACTTATAGAGTTAACAGATGTCCATCAATCAATTTCATGAAAAATTTCATAGTATGTTGACTAATGTAGAAATGTTCTAAAATAGTTTCGTAAAATTAATAATTGAATATTTTTATTTATTTTATTATTTCATTAAAACATAATTTATAGTGTTTAATATGTTTTCCATGGATGTACTCAAATTATAGAATGTTAATTTGATATGTTCATTATAGTAGTTAAATTTACAATAATAGTTTATTGTTATTATCAATTATGGTATGTATAATATTTTAATTTCAAAATACTAATGTTTTAGTAAATAATAAATTTATAAATTTCATGAAGAATTTATTAAACCCATGTATGTTAGTATTAATACCCAAAGAGAAACATTAAATCAAGGAATTAGTCCACACGTACTCAAAAAATGACACTCTCTTATTTGTGTAATACAATGATAGTAGAATGTAAAATATAATATAATTTAATAATATCAATAATATTATGAATATAAAATTATATTATACAATAACATTTTGATCCACCCATAATTGTTCGTAATGTGAAATAGATTCCATCAGTCATTGATTGGTCATCCGCACACACATATGATAGTCTTTTCTATTTAATAATAAATTTAGAGGAATTTATGAAATGAATATTCTATTTTTATAATGTAAAATTTTCATATTAAAAATTCAGTTTTAATATTACCTTTATGGATAGAATATGTTTTAGGTGATATTAGTAGAACAAATTAAGTAGGTGTGGTGGAATATATTACCTCTCACATTGGTAATTTTCTTTTGGTAACCAATATAAAGAATATTTTCCCGTTTTTTCATAAAGATAAAATATTTTAGGGAATAGGGAGAGGGTAAATGTGAGCTAGAGTATAGTTTGGGTTATAATTATAGGGAATTTGAACGGTTTTGAGGTGGAGGGGTGCTAGTTCATTTTATAATGAAGAGAAAGGTATTTAGGGAATATAAAAAAATTTAATTTAAAGAGATAATATATTTCACATTAAATGTGAAGCCAAATTGGATACTAAAAATTTATGGGTAGGGTTAATATTGGTAAATGTTCATCCACACTTTTCTATACATGTTTTACTCTTCTTTTTATGTCATTTACTTCTATATTTTTTATGATTTCTAGTTTTGGTTTTTACCAAGGTATCAATTATTTATAAAAATATTTTATTTAAATCATAAAATTAAGATGATCCTTTTTAGAAAATTAGTACTAAATTATTCTAAATTTTTGGTTAGATTTATGAAGAAATGTATATGTGTAATGAAAAATAAATCTATCCTTAGCACATATAACACAAAAAGATTGTTTTTATAAATGTTTATTTTAACCTAATGTTTTATAAAAAAGAATAATATTTTAAATGTTATTTATTCTATTGACATTAAAATTTTGATTACTGGTCATATAATATTTAATTTACATTAAAATAATTCAAAAACCAAATTCCACTATGTTATTTTTTAAGTGAATCCTATTAAAACAATTTTCATTAAAATAATAACAAAATTTTATAAATTAACATTGCTGTGTTTTCTATATAAATATTGTATATAAAAATATATACTAACACCTTATAAAATATATATTTTATAGTAAAAATTATTTCAATAAAACTATAGGATTATTTTATAATACCATCATAAAATTTATAGTATTATTGAAATCTTTATTGATCACTATTATTATAATTTTTTTTGAAAAATCAGAAAATTAATCTTTGTGCTAATATTACTATGATAAACCCAAAAATCAAGTTATTTTTTAAAATTTTTATTTAAAGTTTTATTATGAATTTATGAATTCAAAATTTAGTTACTAAATTCCGTTTCCATAAGTCTAATAACATTTACCATTGTCTTGAAAAATATAATTTTATTATGGTTTTTTGTTTTTTTGTTTTTTACATTACTGAATCTCAATTGATATACTCAAAAAGTTCTGTAAAAAAGGAAATAATCACTAATATATGGATTCCTTGCAATTAATAAAACACAATGTATCCATTTTTCGTTTTACATATGCATGGAATATTGTATCTAACATTGTTAGTTATGGTTTGGGTTTATAACTAATTATCACCAATTATTGTTTGTGTAAACATATCCTTATACTAAAATTAATATATTCCAAAAATAATTTAAATATTTTTTTCATAATGTGAATTCTAATAAAATTATCTTTTACAATTATATTTTTTTAATAAGGAATATAAAATAAAATGGACCATTTCCTGAACATATTATTTTTCCTTCCAAAATAAATATAAAAAACAAATACTAAATGAAAATATTTTCAAACTATAAAAATATTTATTTATTTTCAATGGATGTTTGGTGTATCAAAATTCTTATAATATGTAAATTAATTTTCTTAATTATTGATATGGGTGTTTGATTTAAAAATTAATTGATGACCCTTGTACATTTTCTTTATCCCATGTTATTATTAATTATATGAAGTCCCTTATTAAAAAATTGGAGATGATTTATGTCCCATGAAATTATATTAATGAAATTTTTAATATTCATAAAGTTTATTTATAAAAGTATTTATAATGGAAAAAAATTAAAAACTGTCATCTTAATCTATGTTAAATTCTGCAACACTTTCCTCCCATACTAATTTCAATTCATCAATAAATAGTGATATTAAAAAATCATTTTCATTTTCATTCCCTTTTCTATAAAAAATCATCAAGACCATTAAAAATATTATTTTTTCTATAAATATGTCTGGAAATATTTTAAATTACTAACCCAATGAGTTGTTAAATATTTCACCAATCGAGGCATTGGTTCGGATTTATTCCTTCTATAAAAATACATATTCTGATATTTGTAACTTCATTTCAAAAATTAGAAAAACATTTATGAATTCCTTTCCTTTCTGGGGAATATAAGGCATAAAATATTTTTCACTGAATATTACCGCCACCTTCTCCCGATAGTAAAAATTTAAGATATATTAATGTTTCTAAGAATCACTTCATATAGAATTTTTTTGAAATATACTTAATTTCATTAGAAATTATTTTGGTACCTGATATATGAGATGAATTAAAATGAGATTATTTATTGATATAAATTGTGATACCCTATATTTATGATACTCTTATTAATCTTTATATTTGTATTTTACATATCACACAATCATTAGAGCATGTATTTATCTTTTTATAACACATTCCCCCCATACATAACATTATTCTAGAATTATAGTCTGAATATTAAATATCAATAAATTTTGTTCGATTATATTTCAATATTTTATGAAATTTCATAAAACTATTATCATTCCACACACATTAAAATTTCATGTTAATAAATATAAAAAATTTAGATAAGGCAATAAATTTATTACTACTTCGATACATGTGCTATTATATTTCATGATATATTCAGTCAATCGGAATGGTTTCTCCAATGATTCCTATAGTGACATGAGAAGTAAATTCATTTATATAATATAATTTTGTAATATGATAATAATTATAAGCTTTAGATACATAATTGGTATGTATTTCTCCATTTCAAATACAATGAATATAAATAAAATTAAAATCCTCTCAAATTAAAATATATTATATTTAATTGGTTCTTAGTTATAATATATTCAAACACTACACAATTTAGAAATAAAATAGATCTTTTTACAAAATTTAATTTATTTAAATTAAAGAATTTATCAACACATTTTTATTCTCCATGAGATAATCCTATTAGTATTCATGACCGCCTTAAACGCCAACCATATTAAGATTTTTTTTTATAATTTATAATTATAAATTAAAATTTAATTTAAATTAACTAATAATTTTTTTATATTCAATTTTTTACACTAAATGAATATATGATTTTATATATCTGGAAATTTATTCAAATTTTATTAAAAAAATAGTAATGATGAAAAGGATGATTAAAGAATCAATAAAAACAAAGACAATTATTATAATAAAAATGATTAAAATAATGAATGATTTAAAAATAATAATGATAAAATATTTATGAAATGATTATCATTTTATAAATTATCAATAATTTATTAAATAAATTATAAATTATTACGGAAATAAATGTTCTTTTATTGTGTATACACATATATTGTTAATAAAAAAAGATATATATACAAAATATTTCTGTTTTGGTAATATATTATATAACATCATATATATATATATAAGTTATATAAAACACAAACACTTGATATATATAAAACAAGAATATATTTGGAACATTTATTTAAATAGTAAATTAAAAAAAATATTCTAATAAAATCAACTAAATTAAACACCAAATATTTAAATCAGATGTAAAAAAATACCTCAATCAAATCCAACCAACAACATGGTTTTTTATGTATTCTCTTAGATTACAATATTGAAAAAATTTCACACACACAACCATAAATAAATCCACACACATATATATTATATAAATTGGTACGAAATAATAATCCCATAATTGGGTCAACTAATGAGGATGAAAAATGATGTCTCTAGTGATAAATAACATAAAACAAATAATAAAAATGATATCGATGAAAATATTTATGTAAATTCATTCATTATGATAAATGATTTCCCCCATAATAGAATTAAATTATTTTACAATGATGTTTTATAAAACAGTCTATCCTGATCTTCCACCTAACCCAACCCCCACCCAGCCTGTGATATAGCCCAAAAGGCATTCATGATCCCCACGAGATAGAATCTTCTGTCTGGCCATGATGGAACTCCTTCAAGAGTTTGTACCCCAAGGAACGATAAACCAACATCAATGAAAATCTCTATACAATTTAACTAATATCCATGTCATGAGATACCAAAGGAATACACTACAAAAAAGAGTAAAACATTTCACTTTTACACTAGGATTAATTAACAAATTAGGGGAGGGGATCCACTAGTTGAAAAAATTCTCTTTAATTAATATGTTCCAGTCTCCACCATTCCCACACCATCAAAACAAACCAATAGGATACCCTATTCAAGAGTAAAAATTATAACCATCATGAATGGTCTTTCTTTTAACATAATTAGAAAAATTGACATGATCATTTACAATATAGTGAAATTAAAAAATATAAAATGAAAAAAAGATCTGTTTTGAAATGAAATGTTAAAAAACAAAATACAGAAGAAAGTAGGTAAAGCATAGTAAAATAATAATTGAAATATGGAGAAATTCTAGGTCATTAGGTCCCCATGACTATCATACCATTATGATCAAAAAATATAGTTTGTTCTTCTTCATGAGATACTAGAGTGGTAAAAAAAAATTCTAGAGGCCTAAAATAATCATCATTCAGTTATCATGTGTTATATAATAAACTTACTAGAGATCATAAATCATTATCAATCCATCCCAATCATCATACTAGTCTAAAGAAACCCAACCAGATATACATGGTTCCCAAGCCCTCTTGTCCATTTTGACATCAACAAAAAAACCTTTCTACAATTAAAAATTGTTTTCTACAACCAACACAAGAAAACCAATCATTTATAGTAGAAATTCATTCAATAACATTGAAACCATATAAAAAATTGAGAAATATAACTTCCAAAATATCTTACATAATTTAAAGAAATATTTAGAATCCAATGCCAGAACAATATAATCATCAATTAGTGGAATGAAATGAAACCATCAACCATTCAAATTGAAGAACCTGAACAGGTTGGGAACATCAAACCACACCAAGAATTATCCTTAAAGAAGAATGGTCACACTCCAAAAATCATGATTCAACCTAATGATATGATGATGAAACACTTTTACATTAACAAAATTTAATGATAAAAATATAAATCAAGGGGGAAGAGGGATGAGACCAATAATAACGGGAAGAAAAAGATGATGAATTTATATGAATATTTCATGATGAATCTACGACAAAACCACCAAAATATCGAGGTAAAAAGGAATATAGAATGGATGGTGGGACACATAGGGAAGGAGGAGACATAATGGGTGAAATCAAGGGTGTTATAGTGTAAAAATATGGGAGTAATAGTAAATCAATTTCCAAAATTTGAAAATTTTAGTCACCCTAATGGTTTGGCCACACTATACACAAGACCATGGAACAAACATATAGATACTCTATCCAAGAGGAGGGTAGATCACATGGGTTTCTTATAGATTTTAATTCCCTCTTTAATTGAAATTTTCATTACACATTTCCACATTCTATGTAGTACAGTTAGTATGGGAGGGACACATTCCTTTTTACTATCCAGTGTAGCATCAGTTGTGAAACTTCAGGGGCCACACTATTTTCAAAAGGATAGTTCAATTTTCTCTTTACAATGAACCATCCCTATGCAGATTTATATCTTCACCAAATAATAATTTCTCATTGAAAAATTCTATTAATTCCTAAAAATAATGGAAAGAAAAAATTTAAATGAAAATTTACTCAATAATAACACCATAAATGTGATAATTATCCTCACCATGAGTATATTCCAACCTCAAAAATTCAAACTGCAGTATGATGGGAGAATAAATTAGGATACTGCTCCTCTACAAAATAAATCCATTCCTATGTATCAGTATCATCATTTTAATGATTATAAAGGATCCAAACTAAGGATATAGAATTACCCTGAAACACCAAATCCGAATAATCTACATTATGAAATTATTGATCGGCCAATGAAAAACAAGGTTCTTGCTTCAATTTCTCAATGACCATCGCATGAGATATGTATCAGTTATAGTTAATAAATTCTGAGACATATAACATAAAATGAATTGACATTTTTTGGGATGGTAAATTCATGTGATATACCTCCTTACCGATCCATTCAGTAAGCTCAAAAGTTATGAAATAACTGTACATAAACATCCCCTTCATACTATGGTGATGCGGAATCGGGTGAGGTGTAACCTTTAAAAACACTTAATAACACACTGATAATTCCAATGATCTACATAGTTCATTTAAATAGTAATAATGGAGGTTTTGTGTTGTCCACAACGACATCATGATCACCTGATCTTTATCTAATGTCTCCAATATAAGGATGAGTCCTAGATGAGAAGTCACAAGCACTTCCATCCTTAAAAATGTGATAGACATGGATGAAAACTAATGTCTTCATATAGATCCATTACTATTAAGTTTTCGTAACTATTATTGTAATAAACACAACCAATCCAAGATGGTTATCCCATGAGCCTATGAAATCCAACAGCTACGCATGGATCATGTCTTCCAGAATCTAATTTACACTTTATTTCTAAACATATATTTGTATATGGAATACAGTACTGTTCATTATCTACTATCACGTTTCCATTTAATAACCTTTTACAAATAGAGAGTAAAATAATGGATCACTATCCAAAATTATAATCGATAGCACACCATGTATCCTCATGATCTTCTAAACATAATAACCATCTAATTATTTGAACATAAGTGTATCATTTATTTGGATGAAATGAGATGATTTCATAATATTATCAATAAAAACACAAATGGAGTTCCTTCCACGGTCTGTTTGATATAACCTAATGATCAAATACATGGAGGCCTAGGAATACAGAGTGACGGAAGAAGACCTTTGGGATCCTGAAGCTCATCTTTAACCTACCAATTAGCATGAAATGTTTATACAAAATCAGCTACATCACTTCGCATACCTGGAAAATAGAACTAAAAAACAATTTATAATTTTATTTTGTTTCTCTTGGATAAATTGGCAAATACGACTAGTGTTGATCCTTCATCGCCACCTTTTATAGATTTAATAATACAATTTAGCAATCCTTGAAGTAGGTAACTCCATTTTTTGTTGTAAAACACTACTAATAACCACTTTAGTATCAACATGAATCACAGAGAATTGAAAAAAAATCTTTAGTTTTCTATCCCTATATCAATTTGATAAGAGAAGGTGACAACTGAACTCTAGGAAAGAACATGTCACCACTATAATCCTTAGCTTCTAGGTGAATCTGAGAAAAAAGTCTCATCAGAGTACACTAATGGTGGTCTTCGTTAAATATATAATTATTCAATTTATCCTCAATGAATATACCAACAAATTTACTATACCCAAGGATTATAAAATATCAAATAAAAACCCTCTAGGTACTACATTAAACGAATTTTCCTTATATTCGTATCATTTACTGAGAAAATGTAATCCAAATATTTATGATCTTAGTTGAATATGAATGTCTATATGAAAATATTGCAAAACTATGATTTTAAGTCATGAATCACATATTCATGTTAGAGGTCACATGTGGGGTATTTTATTTCAGGTGATCAGAGTTGGAATGATCCATATGACACAACATGTGCGCCCTGTATCAACATGAAAATAAGACTCATACATGAAGAATCAAAATACAAAACATTCCATTTTACAACATTGGGTAAAGAAATAATATGGGAATTTTTTATCCATCAATTGTGGTCCTCAATATTCGTCTATAATTCCATGATCTAAAGGACAATTGACCTATATTAGGTAATAACAATCATCAGTGAATAAGAATGAATTAATTCCATGAAAAACTACTTATAGTAACCTATCAAACCCATGAAGCTTCTAATATCAAAGATATTCCTTTCATTCTCCCATGAAACCACTAATATGATTTTATCTATGTCCAACGAAACACACTGATATATGATCAGGTTGCTAAGAAACATGAGATATATAATCCATAAATTAAACTTGGAGGGCATGGAATATAGATTGTTATCCTAAAGTATTCATCGAATGGTTCTCAGGTGATAAATGTACGCCAATATAGATCCAGAATAGTAGAATATGTTATCTAAAAATAAAATGAAAAAATAGTTAAGGTATTTATGAAAAATCTATTTCATAAAGGCCCGGAGAACCACTAGATCATTAATCACTCCAAATGGCATGGAAAGATATTATATGGGTCCATATATACATAAAAAGTTTTTCTTTGAAAAATATGTTTCTCTGACCCTAGCCTGATCATAACCAGAGCACATGTTAGTCTTAGGAAACCATATTCCCTCCCTTGAGTAGATTGAATTTTTCATTATTTCAAGACACAAGAAATTTATTCTTATTTGTAACCCTATTTAATTTTTGATAATTATTTCACAATCAAATGGATCTATTAGCCTTTCAGGGAAACATTTTTGATGCATCCCAAGGTGAGATGATCAAGTGAATAATTATTTTGGAAGAAAAATCATTCATCTTTTTCACTAATTACTTCAACATGATGGAGATAATATGATATTAAGGAATATATATTTGCTATGTTCCCATGTCTAAATCAATAGTGAAGTCAATATAATATTATAGAGGTAAAACCAAGAAGTCCTCTTGAAATATCCATGGAAACTCATCTACCATGAGAGGAAATCCATTCTGAGAATGTTTATCATCAATATATAAAATACATGAAAATACATGGAAAATGAGTCTTCCTAACTCTAGATGATGAGGTATAGTTTTTCATGATAATGGACCCCTTTCATCTTTGATGAATCGTGTACTCCTATAGGGTGTTGAAAAGATACCCAATATCGATTAAAATCAATATGTTCCTTTAAATGATCCATCAAATCATTTCCCAAGATCCCTTCAAAGGGTTACATTTGTAGAATGAGTAAGTCTCATTCAAAATCAAAATCTTGCAACCTGATAGAATATGATGGATATTAGAAACCCTATTCCATTCTCAGTCCAATGGATGTAAAAAAATATATTAAATTGGTCATATGTTCCAAAAAATGTTTCAAAGAGACCACAATGTTAACATAAATAAAGGAATCTGAATAGTTATTATCAAACAATGAAATATCTATAGATGATCATATAAAAATAGTATGCTGAATAGTTTTAGGTCATGTATATGATTATTCTATTTCCAAGTCTATGGAATGAAGGTGCACATTATCTGTATTAGCCTAGGGTTAAATCTTTATTTTCATATCTACCATAAGATGACTCAACCAAGTATCATACCACTATTTACCATGATGACCACTGAATAAAAAACTCACTCCTCTGGATTGTTCTTTCTAAGCAATCATTTATCTAGAGGGTAATGATATAAACCCACATTGATATGGGAGAATATTTCTATAAATAATATACATGTAACCCATAATTATACAACCATGTAATGGGAAAATTTGAGTTGAGCATGAGGTCAATACCTGCATGGGGGTTCCAAAATAATGGAACATCACTTACCCACCACTGATGATTGATAATAAAGGCATCCAGGATAGATAATATGATATACTATCACCCTCATTCTACTCCTCAACAATATTTTTATTTTTCTCAGATGTTCATGGACTTCCCTAATCCTTCATTGGAACCACATTAGAAATGCCAGATTAACATGATTGATCAATTTCCACAATTATGGTGAGATCAAACACCTCAGCATATGTCTTCATCATAAAATGAATAACCAAAGATCATATATCATGAAACAAATGCTTTTAAAATAGTTTATTCTTTAAAAATTCATTAAGAACTACCTTGGAGTAAAAAATGAATGGCTCTATAATATAATTAGCATACACCAACTCTGATCATTCTATATCATGGGGATCAAAAAAATAATAAGAATTTGAAAGAGACAGACTATATGGGGAAATAATATCTTTTAGAAACAACTTTAAAACTATTAAAACTCATCTTCTCATGCTTCCAATCTTGAACTAATTTATCTAACCAACTGAGACTAAGACTGTCCTAGAAGAACATAATGCACTTCATCTTGACAGTATGAATAAGTTTAACGAACAAAAAGATACTCAAAATATTTTCAACCCATTCTTCTTCTTCATGGGGGTCCATGTTACCCAAGAAGGAAGGGTTTTTTGAGAATCATTGTTGAACTATATCTTTCCAGGATTAATTTTAGCCAGAGTAGGGCTAGATCTCACCCTATAAGATATGGCTCGAATATACTGAACCACTACCTCATCTAAACTCTGATCCACTAGTGAGGGAGAAAAATCTATGTAATATTCTCAATGATTGAAGGGAAATATATAAGGATGAATTATTCTACATAAGTAAATAAGAGTATAAAACCCATAAAAAATATCCAAACAATAATGGGAAAATAATATAATTAAAATATCTCTCAATATCCAAAAAACAACATAACAACAATTATCCTATAAATCTCTACACCATTAATTATATTTATTTCATGGTCTAAATCAAATGAATTAAAATAAAAGATGTAAAAAAATCTAAACATCCCCTAGAAACCGAAGGCCTCTTAGGAGGTGTGTTTTCCAGACCCCCTGATCATGAAAAAATCATTAATCCCCAATAGTCCAAGCTCTTGCCTATCTTGAATCCCCAAAACCCATGACTCAAAATTAGGGGAAAACCTATCCTGATACCATTTTGATATGAACCATCTGACCTAGTTCATGTCACATTCAAATACTAGTTATAAATTATGATATATAATTTGAAATAGTTTTGACAAAAATTATTAATGATTAATGTGTCAAATGATTAAATTGTAATTTTGAATTAACATTATAATAATTTAAATCAGAATATTTTAATTTTATTTTTTTTCTTATAAAATGAAAAAATTGTTGTAATGTAATGATTTATTATAATAAATAATGAATCATTTTATTTTAAATAATATGAATTCATGGATTTCACCCAAGGATTATAAGAAAATATAAATTCATGGAGAATATTTGTGTAAGATTATAGTGAATGTATTTGTTATTTAATTTTCAATTTTCTTCACTATCACTATTCATGTATGTAGTGGTATGTAAAGAATCAGATAATCCCATAATGTGAACTACCACAATTATACTCTCGTTTTACATAAATATTCACTAGGGTGTGAATCAGTGGGTTTAATTATTTTATAGTTCTCCCAACAATCAACCTCTTTTAAAATTAATGTTGAAATAAGTAAGATTTAACTGAATTTATTCATAAATAATAATCCATTTGGATTCAATTAATTCAGTTTTGTGATTTAAGATTCATATCCAGACATCAAAATTAGTGTATAATGGTCTAAACAATTCCATATAAAAATTTATTTTCCACATCCTTTACATGGAAAGGTAACATTATCCTTCATTATACCCACTAGAATATCATTCACACCCTCATTATATAGTTTCAATATATATTAATTATTTTTTCATATACTTTTTTTCTTGGGGGTTTATTTATTTTTCAGGGGCTATTCAGGGTGTCTTAAGAGGGTGTTGGTTCAGGTTGAAACAATTTGTCGCATCAATGTGGGGTTTTATGAAATCAAATACATGAGTATGGTGAAATATTATCCTCACAGGAGTAATTCCAGCAATGAACAATTGTATTACACTATAAATGATGTATAATAGGTTTAGAAAGTGAGTTTCTTTCCAATTTTCCCCCAAATGCGATTTATTGTGTTTGGGGTCTTCCCTTTTACTTCAGCCCCATTATTCTATTTAACCCGATAATTTAACTCAAATAATCTTATTAGTGGTCTCTATATATTGATTCATGTTTTATACTTGATTATTTAAGGAATAACCATTTTATCCACTTCCATTCATAAATTATCCATTTTTCTCTTTTTCTTTCCCATATGTCATTAGAATGTCCTAAGGAATATTATTGAATGTATTGTTATTGGTATCATATTGTTTTTATGCATCCCATTATTAATTAAGAGTTATTATTGAGATAGATCGAGATCCATACACCTTGATCTGGTGGTAAAAAAAATATTCCTTGAATACTATTTTGGATATTAATTGGAGTGAGAGAATTTTAATCTTCTATAATTACAATATCAATAGAAAAGATGGAGTCAAATAAATGTAACACCACATTAACTTATTTTAGTTATTCCTCATATATCTATTCCTTTCCAAACATTCTTTTGTATATCTTGCGGCTTTTGAGGAGGGATAGAATTTTCCTTGGAGACTTAATTATTTTTTGGTTTTGTATATTTTTTCTGAGTTAATGGAGTATCGGTGTAAATGTGTAAAGGGGTAATGAAGATTTATTTTCAGGGTTCAATATCACCAAAGGGGGTTTCTTATGTTTTTTTAGAGAAACTTTTTTTAATGATTTGACATTGGGAATGACTAACACCATGTAAACTTTTTGGGGATTATGTCATGAATTGGATCATAGAGTGGTATTTTTAAATGTCATGAAAAATGGTTGACATTGTGAAATATTTGAACAATGTTATTTTATATTAGGAAAAATTGTTTTTCGTTTATATGGATTCAATTTATTTGACACTATAAACCTAGAATTCATGTCATGTATTTCCATAGTCTGTAGGTTTTTTATGTACTGTATGTATGACTTATTTTTGATTCCATTGAAACCTCATATCTCAAAACATAAAATCACTTCGAGGTGATCCTTCAGATCTACTATCATTCCAGATTATTTTATTTGAGATTATTTCTTTAAACTTTTTTCACTACATATATTTAATAATGTAAAAGTTATCATCTGGTAAAGGTTTGAGTTGGTATTTGGGCCAGTTTCATCACAATTTTGTATCAGATGAAAAGTTTTTGCTATATTTTGGGATTTTAGTATACTGAATATGGGATTGTAGGAACATGATAGGTATGTTAAGGTGAGTTTCTAGATTTCTTTTATTTTTTGTGACACATGATACAATGGAATTCTTGTCTCTTATTTTGTTTTTCGGATAAAAAACGTACTTTTTTCTATTGGTTTTTTTTGTTTTAATGATATTGTATTGATTTATGATCATTTATTTTTCATTAGTGTGCTGCACTATTCCTCTGAGAAATCTTCCAATGGTTCTTTGTGATGGTGAAATAGAATCTCCTCAAGGTAGTAGAACTATAGTTCATAATCATATCAATGGTATCATACGAGATGTTCATGATGTATACCAAAATGTATCACAAGTCCAAACCATATTTGTTGCATTACATCTTAAAGTTTCATGAGAAACCGATCTATAACGAGTGTTATTACATGGAAATACCTCATACATTAAGCGTACAAATGAACCTCTATAGGTTGAGGACTGTTTAGATAAGATCGATCTAATAATTAAATTCCTATATACTAATGAGAATATCAAGGGGAAGTGCATGAAATTCAGAATCAAGGGTCCCATCAAGTGATGGTGGTGGTACTCCCCAGTAAAGGTGAATCGAAAAATATTATTGGACTCAATGGGATTTATGAATAACTCTATTATAAGTTTTTTATATGTATATAATGATGGATAATCATCTAGAGTTCATCTTCGTTCATCAAGTAGAGTCCTAGTTTCCGGGTATACCAATTAGTTCATAGATATGGTTCCATTTACAATATAGGTCATAAAGAATAACCATATAAAGGATTAGAAGTACCTATGTGGTTTCTGGTTTGATATACTATCATAGGAATTTATGGTTAATATATCTACATATGTAGATAGAGTAGAGATGGAAATGATTGAATAAATGGATATGACAATAATGGATAGTTATTCATCACCATCTCTTCCCCCTAGAAGAATATTCAGTTCTGTGTATGGGTGGAATAGGAAGTAGAACAATCATCACATTAGTGGTGGAGTTGGTTCTTAGTTGTGGGTCCCCTCTAAACATTTAGTTATATCCAGTTTTGTTTCTATGACATGATATTACTATGGAAAGGAATGGAACACAAAACATTCTTGTTCGGTACATGTAAGGATTTTTAATAGTAGTTTATACTATAGTCATCATCTATATTTATGTCACATTATGTATACTAATAATTATAGGCTTGGTTCATCAACTCCAAAGGCTACATCGTTGTGGTATGATTTTTAAAATACTAAAAGAAACCTACCCAAAGCCTGAGGAGTAAATCACCTTCACGTAGTGGATGAGTTTGTAGTAGAGGTATATGTGGGTAGAATAAAAGTGAGAGCTCCCATATTTATTGAATCTTAAGTAGTGAATACATTATATAAAATAGGTTCCTCCCACATATTTTTATCTTGTTTTTAGATATTGCTAAATATCCATGGGAACTCATTTTCTTTTGTTATAAAGTTATCACAACTTCATGTAGAGTGGAAGACTAGTGGTCATGATGTCTTTTATATTCACTATGGATAGTCTATGTAATGATTGTATTGGATTTTATCATTCTAGATCTTGATCAATTTGACATCATCGTTTTTATGGATTGGATTATTGATCTACATTTCGATATTAAATGTAATCATCTTCATGTTTTTTATTTACTTATGATATGTTATTTTGGGTGTTACGTAGAGAGTGGGATCCAATGTCTTTCTACGCATGACCTTATTACCATGATCTTAGATGTTTTTTTGTCTAATGAATAAGTTTATGATGATGATGCTTCATTAATTTATGATTTTCTTACTGTAGTTAATGATTTTCCTAATTATTTTGCAAAAAAATTTCTCTCATATTCTCCAATAGTGGTAGGAAGAATTAATGAATGATCTAGTTCAAAGTAAACATCTATTTTCGATAGACTAGTTTTATATGGTGAAAATAGAGTTTAGAGAGCTAAATATTCCAAAAGAAGATCTGATGAGGATTTTTTGTTCTCCCTATTGTTTCAGATTTGGAATCCTGTATGCTGTTCGCTATGAAGGAAGATGGATCACTCCAATATTGTGTGTACTATGAATTTTATTTACCATGTAACAGTTATGAATAAGTATTATCTTCCATTTGGGATTAAATTATATGATATTTTATAGGAAGGAATGTGGTTTTTAATGATATATATTTAGTCAGGTTATCCTTATATCAGAGTTCAGGATTGTGATATACAAAAGACGACATTAAATATATGATATTACCAATAAAAATATATTTTGATTCATATTGGTTTGACTAACATTCAAATATTTTTCATGGATTGGATAAACCAGGCATCCCATGAGTGTCTTTTCACTTTTTCTGTAGTTTTCTTAGATTATATTTTGGTTTTTTGGAGGTCCGATCATCAAAATGAGAAATATTGGTTTTTTGGTTTTGGAGATCCTAGGGAGTCACCATTTTAAGGGAACACATTGGAAATGCATTTTCATTACCTTGGATGAAAAGTTCACGGGGAATTTGATTTTGTGGAATTTCATATTAGTTGATCCTTGGAATTTGAAGGATTTATTCTCATGGTAAGATCTACATACCAACTTTGATATTTAGAGATTCTATGATCTTGGTTGATATTAATGATATTTTTTAGGGGATTCCTCAGTTTTGTAATCTCCTTTGATTTATATTGAAAGGAAAATTTAGAAGTTAATATAATATGAAATGATTTGATGTGCATTCATTTAGCTAAAATGTATTCTTTCCCCCAGATCCTATTATAATATTACCTATGTCTAGTATATGATATATGGAATTTTGTGATTATTCAAGTGCTAGTATTTGTTACATTCTTATGTTGGATGATCATTTTGTTTCTAAAATCTCTCTATATCATTGAAAAAATGATAAGATTTATTCCATTAATGATTTGGTGGTTTCTATTGTTATTCCAGAACATAAATATTGTGGAGAATATATTTTTTTGGAAGAGGGTTACAATCCTTTATGACCATATGAGTCTGAACTATATTTTTACTCAAAAATACATGAATCTCATATAGGTGAAGTTGGTGGAATACCATCAAACATTTCACAGTGACATATCATGCACTAAAAAGAATAGTAATGATGTTTTAGATTCTCTCAGAAATAATGTTCTATCACATAATATTACAGAATCTAAAAAGGAGAGAAACCTTATGGGACTCATTACATAATATCATCTGGATGCTCAAGAGGATGTATTAGGTATTATAATGTCTTGTGTCCAGATATCATCCTTTATATATGATTTTATTCTGAAGGATTGTTAGATAGATGATAAAATAAGAGAAATTATAGATACCCTATGTGGAAGAGGACTATTTCTTGTTTGTCTCTCCCTTAAAATTGTTTTCTCTATTTGGGATTGTGTTTTTTATCCCAGATTCAACGATAATCTTAGTTTTGTTTCATTTTCACACTTCATCATGAAAAATCCATCCATGAACTATAAATATTAATTATAACCTAAGAAAAGTTCTATGAGGGTTTTTTATGAAGAATAAAATTATATATTTGGTATCCCACTATTACTCTTACAAATAGAGAAAGGTAGATCAAAAAAATAATTTGGTTTCTCTTTCATCTTCTCAAACTCATTTGTAAATGGTACAAGGTGTAGATGGATGTCTTTATTTGATTACCATAGACTCCCCTAAAGATAAATCTTATGTGGGTGGTGATTGAGTATTTGATAAATTAGGGTAACATAATTATGATTAGGGAAACCACTAATTTTGATGACCTGGGAATGATGTATGTGAAAGAGGTAATGTGGTTACATTGAGATATATTATCCATTGATTTAAGAAAAGTATACTTATAGACACCCAAATCTTGACGTACATGGAAATTAAATTACTTTAGCAGAATACTTAATACATAACAAAAACAGACACACAAGGATCATAATAGTTTAGTGTCTTTGAAAACTTGGAATGTAATCTTCTAATCGCGGTGAAAGATCTTCAACATATCCCATAAAGATATTCCCCCTTTTTTTTCTTACCTAAAACCTTTCTTTATATCCTGTGGAAAAGAAAACATAAAAAGGGTGAGCTCAAATGCTTAGTAAGGGTAACCATGGATAAAATAAAACATACCATATACATTTGAACTTAAAAACATGAACATAATGTTTGAACATCAAAAGCTTGAATAATGACATAAAACATGGAGGTACATAAGTCATAGATCATAAAGAAACATTAAGAATGATAAAATATCATGGGAAAAAAACATGTAATTGTGGCAACCATTAACTACATGATATGATTTCCATAGTAGCCAAGGCATTGCGGCCGAGACCATCTTAGTGGACAAAGTCCCTTTCTAAATCGAGTTCACTCCTCGTTCCAATCCTGTATTACTGAACCCGT
Source organism: Viscum album (assembly GCA_963277665.1). Lineage (NCBI taxonomy): Eukaryota > Viridiplantae > Streptophyta > Magnoliopsida > Santalales > Viscaceae > Viscum > Viscum album. The sequence goes on along the minus strand of OY728141.1, from coordinate 439,224,600 downwards.
TTAACTTTCCATTCCAGCCATGTCTATCTCATGAGATATAAATATTTACCCAATTCATTGGAGGGAGATATAGGACCCTCCCATCTCATAATGAAATCATTCTTACTTGTACCACACAATAAACATACATAATTCATAATAACCCAATAAATAAAATGGGTTTCATAAACATCATACCATCATCACATAATCCATAAAAAAGAAATGGATTTCATAATAAGAAAAGTGAAACCATGTAAATCATAGAGACATTATACTGGAAACATATACATATGAAATAATGTCATCTTAGATGGAAAATGGTTTTGATAAAACACTTGAAATGAATTCTTGAGGAAAATATCATTTCTTCTTCAAAATCATTCTCTTTTTCCAAAATGTCATGCAATTTTAAAAGAAACGGATTTTGTTGAAAATATTCATGAAATATTTTGGAGGAAGCTTCATGAAAATAAGGATTTATAAAACCGTAAAAATATGTTCGTGCCATATAAGTTAAAAAAAACATTCTTCTCGTACTTTTGTCGGAAAAGTCAAAAAAGTACGTTATAGGGTAAAAAAAAGAAAGATTCCTTCGATAACATGGGGTAAAAGTCAAAATGGGTAGAAATGGACTTTAAAAATACATGTAAAAACTATTATAAAACATGGACATGGATGATAACAATAACCCTAGTAAATACTTACGAATAAGCAATCTCAGATAAAAATGAGATTTGAAAAATTATCCTTTACCTTAGGTCTAATTTGCTTCGTAAGTGTCCGAACCTCCTGTATAATGATTTAAATAATGTCATTGACTTAATCAAGAATCATACACATTGTTATTATATCATATACGGTTCACTTATGACTTTATATTACCCGTTCTTTTGTAAATTCCATGTTAAAGAGTGTTTTGGGTAAAATTATTTCATTTGTCGTCCATGTTTTGACTTGTAATTAATAATATGATTACTTAGATCATGATTACATAATTCCAGAATATAAAAAATTATTTATATATAATATATATTTAGTAAATGGAATGAAATACACTGTTCATGAAGACGGTAGGTCGTACGTACGCAAGAACGCTGTTTTTGTTTTCTTATTGAGTTGAATGGAATTAAGTAGATGACATACATATATATACCCATAAATCCAGTATCATTATTATGTCTTATATTTCATGATTACTTATTATATATATTTTATAATCATTCATTAATGGTTAAAGTGGAGAATGAATCTCATCGCGTCGTGGAGACGGTAGTCCGTACGTACGCAAAAGCGATGATATCGTTCTCATGATCGTGGGACTATATTGGAGTGTATGTATACTATTTCAGAATCAATATCAATTTAAAATAATCATATATATTTATTATTTACACCATTATACCCATCCAAGTACGGTGGTGGTGGAAAATAGATTTCACCACGGCGTGGAGACGGTATTCCGTACGTACGCACGCGCGGAGATTTCGTTTTCCGTAGGATGGATAGATGGTGAAATAGGGCTGTTTCATACTTATAATAACATATAATTATATGAGTGATACTTAAGTTATTACTTCATAATGAAACAACCTAATAAGAAGAAGTGGAAGAAGAAATAAAGTTGAAAGAATCGGTAACGGACATTACCTCTTCTTTGAAGCGCCTCTTTGAGATCTCCTTTTAGGGCACTAAAATTGGTCTTTGAGGAAGGCCAGAACCTCTAGTATATTTCTCAGGAAGTGGATAAGAGAATTTGGCAGAGGTTGGCCGATATTGAAGGCTCAAAGTGGTGTGAGGAAGAGAGGGAGAGGTCCCCTTTTATAAGGGAGGAGAGGGGCACCTTTGGAATAACAAAAAATATTATTTTATTATAAAGCCAAATTCGGTTTTAAATAGCTCCAAATTGATTTATTTAGAATCTAAGGTGGGGATGGGTCGCAATACTCTCATCCAATAGAATTTAGACAAGTTTAGGTTCCTATTTTAGCCTTATCATTTATATTTAACTTTAAGTTAGATAATTTTACTTTTACCGTGTCTTCTTGTTTTTTTACACTATAAGGTTAATAAACATACTATATCAAGAAAAACGAACCCCTTGTTGTGTATTATTAATATATATAACCTTATCTAAGTAATTTGGCCAAACCATAGATTTTTAGGAATAAAATAACAATTAATAATATAATATTGTTTTAAAAAGCTATTTTATGTCAATTTTGACACTATTTAGTAATTGATTTTTGTGAAAATCATAACAGAAATATTACTTCTAAAACAGTTAATTATATCAATAATAACATGTCACATTAACCTATAAAATTAGTGGAATTCATAAAAAGTCTCAAATTACATTTATTTGGGTATTTATGACATCAATTATGTCAATATTTCATTAATAAGATAATTACTGCATCATCTTTGTGTCATAAATAAATTAAATTATTTAATGTCTAAAAATTACAAATAAAATACAATTATGTAGGAAATCTTTTTATCTTTCTAATGAGTATTTATAGTCGAATTTATCTTATGTATAACCCTATATTAAAAATGATTTACTTATTAAACTTTGATTTTAACTATTTTAACCCTTCTTTAAATAAATTAATAATAAATGTCCTAATGTAATCCAAGTGAGCCTAAATAATAATATTTTATTCCTAAGGTTTTTTTTGGTCGAATTAAAGTTATCCAATAGAATTAGGACATGTGTTAGGGTAATAATAATAACATTTTTACGCTTAATTACCCTATTTACTTTTAACCGTGGAAAAAAAAAGTAAAAAGTAACTATTCACCAAAAATTATTTTCATCTCATTGAACCAAATTTTACTTAATAACATCAACCGTGTCTCTCAAATTTTTGAAATTTTAATCACAAAATTGGTAAAATTATGTTTTATGAAAAATTCATTTTTTTAACTACCACTTAGTGGTTTCACTATTCATCAAAAAATGAAAGTTTCCAAAAAAATACCAAAAATTAGGCCTAAGATATATTTGATATTATGAACTCAAAAATGATGTCTATTTTACCAAATTAAAAACATATCATTTTCATTAATTAATTTAAAAATTAATTCTCGTCGTCAAAACAAATAGCGTGTTCTTAAGAGATAATAACTATCAAAAGATTGACACTTGTTTATGTCTGGTTTAAATGTAGAATTACATCCAATGACCAAACTTTTATTAAATTGTAAAAATATATTCTAAATATACTTTAAAACCACTCAAATTAATAATTTATCACTATTAATTATTCGGATTAAAAAGGTTGTTTTTAATTAAAATTTAGTAATTTTCACTATTCGTCAAAAAATGAAAGATATCCGAAATGTACCAAATTTTCACCCTAAGCTAATTTCGATATTCTGAATCCAAAAATGAAGTCCATTTTGAAAAATAAAATTTACAAAATTTCAAAAAGTGGGTATTACTATTCATAATGGCTAGTTCATAATATTATAATAATATCTCGTTGAGTGAAACTCGGTATTGCGTACAACACATGCTATCGAGCAAGGTCGCGATTGTGTGTAATGCAAGGAAAGTCAGGGATGCGTGTTGTGCAAGATCCTTTTGGTGTATCATACAACACAATACATTGATTAAATTAAAAAGAATTTTTTTCATAAAATCTCTGGGTGTTACATTCTACCCCCCTTAAAATGAATTTCTCCCTCTAAATTCGTCGGGGTTATAAATGGTTTACTATTCGAAAGTTTCTTTGATAGAAACCCACATTGTAAAAAGAAATACCAAAACCATTCTTTAAAAACAAAAGTACGAAAAATAATGGTAACCCAAATAAACTAATCACCGGGTTTCCACATAGGTGAAAATATTGATATGGAAGAGAAATCTAACCATCATGTTCTGATGGAGAGTGGTAGAGAACATGGCTAGGGAAAAGCCAGCAATCACAAAGCCATATTTTTGTGATGATCTAAGGTACCATCTGATTCATCGGATATAAGGGAACTAGGACAAAATTTTTGTTTTTCAAGATCATTTCCCTAAAGTTGAAGAATTTGAATTAGAATAAATACTTACTTTATTTTGGTACAATCTCACTATTGTTCGTGCTTTGAACAATTTCCACTTAATCTCCTAAAGAAATGAAGTTGAATTTGTTATTCGTGAAGTGTTAATAGATCATGTGATAGAATGATGGGTCATTCCATCTGTTTAAAACAAAAGGTTAGATAAGTTATCATAAAATACATAAGTCCATCTATAGTGAGATTAATCATATATGGTTCCTAAAATGGACTTATACTTCATATATCATACTGCGTAATATAATAAAACTAGTTTATAATAAACATGGGCTTCCTGTAGGCCAGTGGTAGGCCTTAAAGGCCAGTCGCACATCAGTTGTATGTTCGATTCCCACAGCCTTGTCTGACGCGATGGCATGTCGCCCATCCTGCAGGTTGTCCTTTTTCTAAAACAACATTACTATAACATCTCATCAATAATATCAAAAAAGTTCTATCCATAAACAATACTAAATTATGTCCAACATAATCTACTCCAATCCGTAGTCTTATCTAAAATACTTCGGTCTAAGCTCATAGTATAAAGAAGATGATTACTTGATATGTCACATAACAATCACGTGAATGCCATCATTTATCCCGCATATATCATAAGATATATCTTTTTGGTCAAATTACAAACATGTGAATACCTTAATCATGTATTCTCTTGAATAATGAATACCCATTGAACCATAGTGAAAACATGAATGCAGTTAAAAGTTAACACTTTCCACAAACTAAAATCCCAAAAATTCTTTATACTCAAACCATGATATCACTTAGTCCTTATATCAATCATGAGCTCATGAATACTGTCAAACATTTCATTTTCTCCTAATCCCTTCATTAGGTGCATATCATCTTTTTTCCAAAATATTTGAATCACTTTTCATGGTTACTGATACCTTAAAATTATTGAAAACCACAATAGAATAATACAAAAATATTCTAATACACAATAAAAGTACCTAAACAACATTATTCTTGAATAACAATACATAAACAATTCAATCCATCCTCTTCAATTATTGTCCTGGAATAAGTCCTTTCTTGATTTAGAAGTAACTTTTTAGTTCAGGGCATTAAGTTGGGTAATGACCATGTTCTCCACAAATAATACATTGAACTCCATAACAGTCTATCACTCTATAACCCTTTTCTCCACACAGATAACATCAGTACCTCCATTTTATGTATTCCTCAAGGTTCTTCTCCCCTTCTTGAGAAATCTCAATCTTCCTTTCTTTATGCTCCTCAACATGCGAACATGCATAACGGTCTATCTTCCTCTTATTTGATGAATTAGGCATACCACTAAATTTCACCTTGTTAATCATATATCGCGATGACTGATTTAGCATAATCACAATATCATTCTCTCTAGGCATTACACAATTTTGTTTCTCATAGTCACCAATTTCTCCATTGGATTAAATGTTAGCTGAATTCTTTATGGTTCCCTCCATTAACTAAAACACAAAAAGAATTATGTGAGAGGAAAAAATCATGATAGAGAAAACAACTTAGTAAAGGGGGTGTACCCTCAAAATCCAACATCTGAGGTTAAATTCTATGATCATTAGCACAATTCTAGGACTATAACCTATACGTATACTTAACCTTAGAGACATCCCTAGACATACCTTAGAAATATCTCTAGGGATCCCACTAACGTTTTCGCATCCTAGTTTCCAAAGTTTGACTAAAAATTTCCTTTGATACCAACTATAGAGACCCAAAGCTTGACGTACATGGACATTACCATACTTTAGAAGAATACTTAATACATAACAAAAACAGACACACAAGGACCGTGATAGTTTAGTTTCATTGGAAACTTGGAACGTAATCTTATAATCGTGGTGAAAGATCTTCAACATCTTCCATAATGATATTCTTTTTTTTTCTTACCTAAACCTTTCTTTTTATCCTGGGGAAAAGAAAACATAAAATGGGTGAGCTCAAATGCTCAGTAAGGGTAAGCATGGATAAAATAAAACATACCATATACACTTGAACATAAAAACATGAACATAATGTTTAAACATCAATATCTTGAAAAATGACATAAAACATGGAAGTAAGTAAGGCATAAATTATAAAGAAACATTAATAGTGATAAAATAGCATTAGAATAAAACATGTAATTGTGGCAAACATTAAGCACATGATATGATTTCCATAGTAGCCAAGGCATTGCTGCCAAGACCATCTTAGTGGACAAATTCCATTTATGAATCAAGTTCACTCTTCATTCCAGTCTTGTATTACTGAACCAGTTTAACTTTCCGTTCCAGCCATGTCTATTTCATGAGATATAAATCTTTAACCAATGCCTTGGAGGGATATATAGGTCCCACCCATCTCATAATGAAATCGTTCTTACTTGTGCCACAAAATAAACATACATAATTCATAATAACCTAATAAATAAAATGGGTTTCATAAACATCATCCCATCATCACATAATCCATATAAAATAAATGGATTTCATAATAAGAAAAGTTAAACCATGTAAATAATAGAGACATTATACTTGAAACATACACTTATGAAATAATGTCATCTTAGATGGAAAATGGTTTTGATAAAACACTTGAAATGAATTCTTGAGGAAAATATCCTTTCCTCTTCAAAATCATTCTCTTTTTCCAAAATGTCATGCAATTTTAAAAGAAAAAGATTTTGATGAAAATATTAATTTAATATTTTGGAGGAAGCTTCAGGAAAATAAGGCTTTATAAAACCGTAAAAATCCGTTCGTGCCATATAAGTTAAAAAAACATTCTTCTCATTCTTTTGTCGAAAAAGTCCAAAAAGTACCTCATAGGGTAAAAAAAAGAAATATTCCTTCCATAATATAGGGTATAAGTAAAAATGGTTATAAAAGGACTTTAAACATACATGAAAACACTTTTATAAAACATGGACATGGTTGATAACAATAACCATAGTACATACTTACGAATAAGCAATCTCAGATAAAAATGAGATTCACAAAATTATCCCTTACCTTAGGTCCAATTTTCTTCGTAAGTGTCCTAACATCCTATATAATGATTTACATAATGTAATGGACTTATTCTAGAATCATACACATTGTTATGATATCATATATGGTTCACTTATGACTTTATATTACCCGTTCTTTTGTAAATTCCATGTTAAAGAGAGATTTGGGTAAAATTGTTTCATTTGTCGTCCGTGTTTTGACTTGTAATTATTCATATGATTACTTCGATCATGATTAATTAATTACCTAATATAAAACATGATTTATATATAATATATATTCAGTAAATGGAAAGAAATACACCGTTCATGGTGACGGTAGGCCGTACGTACGCATGAATGCTGTTTTCGTTTCCTTATTGAGTTGAATGGAATTAAGTAGATGAAATAAATATATATACACATAAATCCAGTATCATTATTATCTCATATATTTCATGAATACTTATTATATATACTTTATAATCATTCATGAATGGTTAAAGTGGAGAATGAATCTCATCGCGTCGTGGAGACGGTAGTTCGTACGTACGCACGAGCGATGATATCGTTCTCATGATCGTGGGACTGTATTGGAGTGTATGTATACTATTTCAGAATCAATATCACTTTACAATAATCATATATAGTTATAATTTACACCATTATACCCATCCAAGTAAGGTGGTGGTGGAAAATAGATTTCACCACGGCGTAGAGACGATATTCCATACGTGCGCACGCACGGTGATTTCATTTTCTGTAGGATGGATAGATGGTGAAATAGGGTTGTTTCATAATTATATTAACATATCATTATATGAGTGATAATGATGTTATTACTTCATAATGAAACAACCTAATATGAAGAAGTGGAAGAAGAAATAAAGTTGAAAGAATCGGTAACAGACATTACCTCTTTTTTAAAGCGCCTCTTTGAGATCTCCTTTTAGGGCACTAAAATTGGTCTTTGAGGAAGACCAGAACCTATAAGAAGTTTCTAGGGAAGTTTATAAGAGAATTTTTCAGGGTTTGAACGAGCTTAAAGGCTCAATGTGGTGTGAGGAAGAGAGGGAGGGGGTGCCCTTTTATAAGGGAGGAGAGGGGCACCTTTGGAATAACTAAAACTATTATTTTATTATAAATTCAAATTAGGTTTTAAATAGATCTAAATTGATTTATCTAGAAGATAAGGTGGGGATGGGTCTAAATCCTCTCATCCAATAGAATTTAGACAATTTTAGGTTCCTATTGTAACCTTATCATTTATATTTAACTTTAAGTTAGATAATTTTACGTTCACCGTGTCTTCTTGTTTTCTTACACTATAAGGTTAATAAACTTACTATATCAAGCCAAAAGAACCCAAAGTTGTTTATTATTAATATATATAACCTTATCTAAGTCATTTTTCTGAACCTTATATTTTTATGAATAAAATAACAATTAATAATATAATATTTATTTTAAAAACTATTTTATGTCAATTTTGACACTATTTAGTAATTGATTTTTGTGAATATCATAACAGAATGATTAGTTATAAAAAAGTTAATTAAATCAATAATAACATTTCATATTAACCTAGAAAATTAGTGGAATTCATAAAAAGTCTCAAATTACATTTATTTGGGTATATATAACATCAATTATGTCAATATTTCATTAATAAGATAATTACTGCATTATCTTTGTGTCATAAATATATTAAATTATTTAATATCTAAAAATTACAAATAAAATACCATTATGTAGGAAATATTTTTAAATTTCTAATGAGTATTTATAGTCTAATTTATCTTATTTATAACCCTATATTAAAAATGATTTACTAATTAAACATTGATTTTAACTATTTTAACCCTTCTTTAAATAAATTAACAATAAATGTCCTAATCTAATCCAAGTGGGCCTAAATGATCGTATTTTATTCCTAAGGTTGTTTTTGGTTGAATTAAACTTATCCAATATAATTAGGACATGTGTTAGGGTAATAATAATAACATTTTTACCCTTAATTACCCTATTTACTTTTAACCGTGGTAAAAAAAGTAAAAAGTAACTATTCACCAAAAATTATTTTCATCTCATTAAACCACATTTTAATTTCTAATATCAACCCTGTCTCTCAGAGTTTTGAAATTCCACTCACAGAATCGGTAAAATTATGTTTTATGAAAAATTCATTTTTTTAACTACCACTTAGTGGTTTCACTATTCATCAAAAAATGAAAGTTTCCAGAAAAATACCAAAAATTAGGCCTAAGATATATTTGATATTATGAACTCAAAAATGATGTATATTTTACCAAATTCAAAACATATCAGTTACATTAATTAATTTAAAAGTTAATTCCAGTCGTCAAAACAAATAGCGTGTTCTTAAGAGATAATAACTATCAAAAGATTGACACTTGTTTATGTCTGGTTTAAAAGTAGAATTACATCCAATGACAAACATTGTGTTAAATTGTAAAAATATATTCTAAATATACTTTAAAACCACTCAAATTAATAATCTATCACTATTAATTATTTCTATTAAAAAGGTTGTTTTTAATTAAAATTTAGTAATTTTCACTATTCGTCAGAAAATGAAAGTTATCCGAAATGTACCAAAATTTCACCCTAAGAAAATTTCGATTTTATGAATCCAAAAATGAAGTCCATTTTGAAAATTAAAATTTAAAAATTTTCAAAAAGTGGGTATTACTATTCATAACGGCTAGTTAATAATATTATAATAATATCGCGTTTAGTGAAACTCGGTATTGCGTACTACACATGCTATCGAGAAAGGTCGCGATTGCGTGTAATGCAAGGAAATTCATGGATGCATGTTGTGCAAGTTCCTTTTGGTGTAGAGTACAACACAAGACATTAATGAAATTAAAAAGAATATTTTTCATAAAATCTCGGGGTGTTACAATCCTAGGTTTACCTCACCATTTAGTGAGTGTATCAAGGAGGTGAGGAGGACTCATGTCTGGCTGATTACAACATACAATCTACATAATGACATCTAGATTGTTCATACTATTCAAATTCCAAAGGATATGCACCATTCATGCATCTTTTATATTTGTGTCTCATGGGATAACCATCTAGGATATGTTGATTTTTCTAAAAAAAAAATTATCTGTTGTTGATTTTAATAAATTGATTCTATGATTTTTATAATGTCCCTTGAAGATCATCAATTTGTCAGGAAAAGGTGGTTGAGTCCACTATTGTAGGAGAGAGAGAAGTTTAGGATATTTCAACGAGTATTTAGGATATAAATTATCATTTGGGTACCTATAAGAGTTGATATAAATCATATAAGTATAATCTATGTCTTCTTTATGAGTTTTCCATTGGTGACCACGTCTTTATGAATGTTTCTCCATGGTTATATATTTTTTCATCTAAAAAAATAGGTGATGTTGACTTTGAAATATGTTGGATCATTTCATATCATTGAGAGACATAGAATGGATAATCAACTGATGGAATTTCTCATTTAGTAGATGGGTATTCATGATGTTTTCAACATACCTCAACATAGATACTAAAATCCTGACCCCGATAAAGTTTTCAGTTGGAAAGAGATCGAGTTAGACCAATAAATTAATTTTTTATAGAATCTATTATATATTTTTGAATATTATGTAAAATTCATGCATTGGAAGTTGATTTTATTTCTTAGTGTATTACGAAAACATATTTTATATTCTCATTAGACAAGGGATCATGAGTCACAAACAGGGGTGATGTGTCCTAACCTATTTCTAGAAATATTTCTTACGCATCACGTACCAGAGATAAAAATAATTTTCGTGTGGAGTTTGTAACATCCCATTACCATATTTCATGAATTTAGCATCTATATTTTCACTTCCCTCTCTATTTTGGTGAATTTAGGGTCTTCTGTTGATAGAGAGCCTTTGCTGGAAAAATATCAAATATTTATGTGTTTATTTTTATTGTAATTAACATAGTCTAGGTATACATGTGAAAATATATTATGAGGATTCCCTATAGGGTATAGGTTAACATTTTTGATAGTTCTAAGTTTTTCTATTCAATCTTCTTAATGAACAGTTTCACATCATGAACATGTTACATGATGTGAATCTATTTTTTCTAATACTATTAAATTTTTGATAGTGTTGTTTTTATTCATCATGATAATGGTTTACATTATGAAATGTTTAGTTAGTTTTTTTAACAATGCAAATGTATTTTTTGTGTATATGGATTTTATGGATTTTATGTCGTGAACTAATAAATAATTTCATGTAATTATTATTTCCCGTAGTTTTTTATTCGGTTCATGACTGATTTATTTTTCATTCGACCATATCTTCCTCTCTTGAATCCTTGATAATATTCTAAAAGATTTTGGGGATATCCCCTCCATTTGAATAACTTCTTTATGTAATTGATCTTCATTCTGGTTGGAATGAGTTACTCAAAGTACGTGACAATGTTGGTCGAGTATCAGTTTGAGAGGGTATCCATGTTAGGTTCATCACACACATACCAATACCCTTTTGATATAGATTTTTTAAAATTAAGAAAACCCATTTTATAACAAACCCATTTATATCTCATTAAAAGTGTATTTATCACTTTATATAAAGATTTTCTTATTCCATTAGAAGGGTTTAATTTATCTCGAAATATTATCCCCACATGATATCACTTTATACATATAATATACAATATCCTTATTTATATCCCAATGAGATGAAATGTTTTGAAATGGTGTGCACAAATGAACATTATGGGTAAACATAGGAGTTATCAATGAATTATAATATTAAGTAAATATATAAGAATAATGGTATATGATATTTTTATAACTTATAAAATATATACATAATCATTCAACGTTCACAAATCAAGATTCAAGGAATACAACATTTTCCTAACAAAATAAATTTATTTAAGTGTGGTAAATCATCAAATTTTTTTCAAAATTTATTAGGGAATATCATAAGAATATTAAATTAGATTGAGTAGTACACATAATCATATAAAAACATATACTTTGAGAAGGCTTACTTCAAACATTATGGTACTAGATGGAGTCCCATAATATATTGGGTTAACTCTCCATTCCGGACATTTCATTAGTTAGGGATGACAAACAAAACTGTCATAATTGACCATGTCCTAGAGTTTATTGTTTTTAATCCCAATTCTTATTATTCCATATGTCATGGATCATTGAAATGAATATCATTATTGAAAATTTAACATATAAAACAAGGTTCACTCCCCATTCCAGTTCGTATATTCTCACGAGATAGTAATCATTACAAACTAATTATGAGGGGTATATATAAATCTAGTACCACCTATCACATAAGGAAAACCATATATGTGAGTTCTATAAGTTCATAAAAAAATAAATCCTTTCATCATACAATAACCCATATAAAATAAATAGTTTTTATAAACATTTCATCATCACATACAATAATACATCCGAATAATAAAAGTGGATCATACTATAAAAACATTCCACATTTCATCACAACTTAATATATAAATGGTTATGAAATGGGTTTTAAGAATTCATCCTTAAATAATATCTTCAATGTAAATCTAAAAAAATAATGATGAAGGTATGATAAGATAATATCCCGAGTGAAGCATAATATTCTATATCATAAGTTTGAATAGATTTAAGATATATTTTATAAAATCAATTAAAACACAATTTGAAATAAATATAATACATTTCATTTCATTTAATAACCTTAATAATATATAATTTATTGGATAACATAAATATTGTTTTAATAATTTTTTTGAAACTTGTAAATAATGATTCATGGAAAGGAAAAAACATGGTAGAAAAAATGGATGGATGTCGTATAAAGAAAAATGAAAACATTTCATTAAAAAAGTTTAAAATAATTAAAAATTTAATTATATGAATCTTTTAAAAGATTATGTTTAATGATTTTTAATGAAATTAAAATATTCTAAAGTAACCATTCTCAAATATTTTTGTATAGATAAAAACATTGATAAAATATTTTAAATAATATGGATATGGTGGAGACACATTCTCAACTAAAAAAAGGAAATAATTTCTACGTTTCTTAAAAAAATTTCTTAGACATTTTAGTTACCAAATTGGGGAAATTATAATGAAAACAAAGAATCGCTATAAATTAATGTAGGAGAATATAAAATATGAGGTTTAAAATATAAGTAAAATATAATTTCCCTCATTATCAATTTAACCTATATTATACTAAATATAAATAAGATTGTAACATAAACAAAAACAACTTAGGTAACATATGAATTATAAATATCATGAGTGGAATTATATAAACAAAAAAATTTGATACTGTAAACATGAAAATAATTCAGATATTAGATATCAAATAGGTACTATCTAAACCATATAAAAAATTCCTTTTTAACATGAAAAATGAGAAAATATAAAATATTAAGATTAAAAAACCTCACACTTTTGATAATCTATAAATACAAAATTTATGAAGGATATAAAATTTATTATATTATTATATACCCATAATTTTAATAAAAATATCATAAAATAAACTCATTGGCATTATATACCCACGAAAAAGAAACAATTGGTGAATACAACCTATGTCATATAAAAATAAATGCGAGCTTACAAAACCTTACCTCATGACGTATCATTATTCAAAAATTATCTTAACCTCAAATATAGTAAATTTATATATATTATAAATATTTTCACGAAACATGATCAAATTTAAATTAAAATATTATATTCACATATAATGTTTTCCCAATTAAGAAATTATTATTAATTCCTCCCCAAAATAATGATAATGGTTGTTAGCTATTCATTTTTTCATTGTAATTTTATGTTGGTGGGTTTGGTAATTTTCACTCATTCATAGTATCAAAATATCCAAAACATAATATTTTAATAAGTATCATATTCATTCATCATATATACTTTTACAAAAATTCATATATGATAGACATGAATAATTAATTACATCACTTCATGGAGGTGATTTTTTTGAAATATGGATGGGTAATTATTTCACTTTTCAATGGATATAACAAAATAATGGTAAAAAATTATTCACATTTATAGAAAAATAAATATTTCTTATATTTAATTTATATTTAATAAATCTATAAATATGAAAATCTATATGAGAAATATATGAGAATAAAATCACAACATATCATTGATGTTGTAGTCCAAAAATATGCACGAACAAAATAATTATATTCCAAAAACAGTATGGAATAAATGATATATAATATGTATTTTTTAATTTTTTACATATAATTATAAAAATAATATAAAATAGTTAAAATTTATGAATATAACAATTTATGAGAGATGGTGATGGAAAATAATATATGTTGATCATTAGGATAATAGTTTATAGATACACACAATGACACATTCATTTTCAATTTGAAAGGATAATAAATTGAAAATGGTTATTATATTATTAGACTAAAATATTAGTAATATTTTTTTTTTAGATTTAACTATTTTAATATGGTTAAATAAAATTTGGATAAGGTATATGAATAATGAATCTTACAATTATTGGATGAATTATATTACCTATTCATTTATGAAATTCAGATGTTTTTATTCTTAAGTACCATTGAGTAGGTATTTTAAGAAGTTAAACCCACTATAACTGATATAGGTAATTTTAAAAAATAATTTCGTAGGATTTGTTAAATAAATGTAGATTAATATGTTGTGAATATGAGATAATATGTGATTCCCTTTTATAAGTGTCAGGTGTCATATAAATCTATTTATTTAATTCTTTACAATCATGTTCATGAAAATTTATATAAACAAGTATAAATTAAAAATTTAAAATGAAATATTCCAAAAATAAATTCATCAATTATTATTTTTAGAGTATGAAGGTAATTTACGACATAATTTTTTATTTTAACCCCATGTTAACCCTTTAAAATCTTATCGCAGTGACAAAATTATGGAAACTACTATCTTTAACAAACTTTATTTCATGATTTATTACATAAAAGAACACATAGTAAAACATATAAGATCAATTATAATTGTTTTTTTGGAGTTTAGGTACATATAAAATAAACTTTATACTGGTATAGAAAAACATTATATGAAACATATATAACATTCTTGTAATATTCCATTGATCATTTGAAATTTAATAGGATGACATGATGAAATACATAAGTAAAGCGTCAGATATATATAAAAATAATGGAAAAACATAATAACATGATTGAAGTATTATGTGATAGTATATATGTGTTTAAATGGTACATAATATTGTTTAGAATCAATATCATAGAAAATTATGTGTGATACAATAGGATATCATAATGGAAACATAGGAATGTGGTAACAAAAATAAACATGAAATCATAAACACTAGTAAAGAATAACTTCAAAGAAACCATAATATGGTAGAAAAATAATTACAATGGATTATTAAAAAACCCTAATCCCACATATGGTTTATCAAGAGACAAAAAATATTACCCAATGGTTAGGAAAACTATATGATTCCAGGTGTACCCATCGGTTTCATATAATTTACAAGCATAAGTGTCCTACATAGATCATAGGAAAATGGATATTATTTAAAAAAAATTAATCTCAATATTGAAAATAGTATAATAAATTAATGTAAATACAAATTAAATAAAAGATTTTTATGTATATTTGAATACCCTTTAGTGTAAATAGTTATGGTATTCACAATAAAAATGTATGGAATGAAAAAATCGAAGCATAATTGCAGAGGCATAGTGAGGGTATATAATGAATTATTGGAGGGATTGACAAGAGCGAAAGGGGTCACTAATCACTTTTAAATCATACAGTTAGTAATATAGATAAGTAAGAAAAATATAAAACATGAAAAAATTGGAATTAAAATTCATAAGAAAAAAAGTGAGTTTTAATTAATTGTTGACATGTAAAAATCAGAAGATATTTTTCGCAATAGAATGTGGGTATATAATGAATCATTGGTGGGGTTGATGAGAGTGAAATAGGTATATATATAAAAGTAAATCACATGTTTGTAATGAGGTATATACAAAATCATATCCCATTAATATGAATTTATCATAATCCAACAATACCTAAAGAAGACTATTGATTAATTATGAGAAAGAGAGAATCCTTTACCTTGAGAGGGTGTTTCCAAACACTTGGGGGATATTATTGAAAGATTGGGGGATCTATGAGAGGTAAATAAAGTTTAAAGGGAACAATATAATCATAATATGTGTATATTTTTTTACACTGAATGAGATGTTTTTGGTGTTTATATAGGAAAATATAGGGGAGTTCATTATTATATTTAAAATATAGGTTTTAGATCCAATACAATAAAGTAATAAAAATAAAAAAACCTCACATTTTCCCATTTTTTCATCCAAATGGGAGTGGTTTTTATTATTTTATATGTCCATGAGGTGGTAACACTAAAATATTATGCTTGGTGATGTGGAGGTGAGTCTTGGTTATAATGAATATATTTTTAATCATTAAAATTTAATAAATGATTTGAATAATATATAAAGGATTCATAAAAATAATAAAATAACCTAAAACCACATTATATTAATTTGTAAATATATATTTTTCCATTTTTACTTTTTATTTGTTATATTAAATATATATTGGTTCAATTTTATGTCATAATAGAAACTATATATAAATACAGTGTTTAATTTTTACCAAAAAAATTGGAAGTCATCGACAATTATGAAAAATATAAAAATGCGTAATTTCTACAAGATGATTACAAAAATTTTTATTTTAAATAAATAATTATATAAATGTATGATATTAATTTTTAAAATTAAATTCACCATTTATTTAAAAATACTTATATTTTTATAAGAATAATTTTTCAAACCTTATAAAAATTTCATTTTGATATCATAAAATTATATAATAATTTTTATATGTTTTAAAATATTTAATAAAAATATCTTATTAAAATATTGCTAAATTCAAAAAACTATTAATTCATCAAAATTAATGTGTTAATTGTATTTTTATATTACTGAAAAATATATTTCTAGTTTTATTATATATAAATCTAATTTGTATAAGTAAAATTCATAATAATTTATAAATTTTAAACACTAAGGAATCCAAATAATTATTATTTCAAAAAAGATGAAATAAACATAGTCATACTATTAAGCTTGATATAAATACCACTTTATTAATGTGGTGATCACTTCAAGGGTATGGTGTGTGATGGTGAGATTTTCTTAGGGTTGATTAGTTAACACTTCTTGCACCTTGATCTTCAAGAGCCTGAAATTCTCCCATAAATCGGTGTTCTAATGCATTGGTTATTGAATCATAGAATTTTTTTGTCAAATAAAAATAACATTTACTATATCTCCCATATAAGTATCAATAAATTGGAATCATAGGGTAAAATCATACTAGTTGAGGCCACTACTTCTTTTTTCTGGGTCAATAGGACGGTATCATAACCCTTATTATATAAAAATCACATGATAACTACTTAATTGGTATATTATAAATGGTTAGGATTCTTAATATTGTTTTTTATCTTATAAGATATAACATATAATCTTCAAATATAAAAAAAATAGTTTTTGTGTTTTCTATTACAATATTTTATAAATAATGAATTTATTTATTTAAACAGAAATTTTAATTTTTAAATGATTAGTTAATTAATGTATTCTTCCTAAAATAATATAACCCTTAAAATTTTCATTTCATACAATAAAATAAATGGTGGTAGTTTTGATTCATCACATATTTCAATTCATAATTCACTTCATCATACTAGTTGTTCCAAAATATCACATTGACTATGTGTGTTGTTTGGTTTTGTAGATCTTTGTCTCTATAATAAAATATCTTCCCCAGTTGATAAATGTATGAAGAATTATTCTACAATGGTCTCACCAATGAATTATATAAAAAATATGTTTCTCGTACAAACTTTCCCTAGAGGTATACATAGAACACATCATGTGCATGAGATATGTCAAGCTAGAGTTATAGTCGAAATTCCAAATATAAAATGTGATTCACAATCTCGGGTGGGATGATTCATCTTCAATTAATATTTCTCATCATCCTAGACCTCATTAATTAATTCCATAGTAAAATTTGAAGGAACATGTTATCAATGTCCTTGAACTCCATGACTCGTGGATGATTGTCTACAATGCTTTTCTGTCAACTTTGTATGGAATTAATGTAATAATGACTGGTTTGAAGCATTTCGAAATCTAATTGAGAATATAAATTCTAGTTATCTAATTCATTATAGAATTACGCCAAAATTTTTTATTTCTATACATATTTCTATATAGAACCTCATAATCTTACTATGTAATGATATGATGATAACTTTTTATATATGTGAACTCAACGAGGGGATACAACCGACCCAAATATCCTTTAAAATTCATTAATCATGATATAATGATATAATATATACTTTTAATGGTCCATTAAAACTTACAAAATATCTAAGTATGATAAGTAATTCTAAAGATCAATTTTATTTTAAAATCATGTTGAATCCTCATCCTAGACCTGGAGTTAACCATTAGATCTCGATCAAATAAAATAGATATTGTCACTCCATGAGGTATTACCACTTCTAAATTAATATCATGTTGTGTTGGTCAAGTGAAAAATATTAATTTATATAAATGAAAAGTGATGACTTTATAAGGTGATTGGATACCACAATATTGGAATTATTTCAATTAGTTGTGTGGGGGAGTCCCACAATGAAATCAATAGTTATTTTTCCCATTTCTATAATTGTATGGTAAATTATAATTTCATATACTTATACATAAATTATTATTACATGAATTGATGGTATACCAAGAATAAAAGTAAAACCCACAAAATCACTCTTTTCATTTTATCCCAGAAGAAATTTTTCTTCAAATATGTTTTTATCTCAGTGATTCATAGAATAATATAAAGAATGATATATTAGAATCATCTATAAATACTACCATTAGTTTTTCATTTGACTATAAATATACTATAGAGATCCATGATTATCATACAAATATATTAAATCACATTTTATGAATATTCATTAAATTACACAAACATTACCATAAAGACCATAATTTTGTAGCAGCACTGGAAACATGAAAACAAAACCATTATATAATAAGTAAAATACATCATTTCCGACAATTATCTTTGGAAATAGAATCCCTCTTAAATATATCATATGTTAAACATATCTTCATTGCCAGTTTAAAGAAAAAATAAGGAATGATGATATTAGATGCTCAGTGAGTGTAAAAAAATTGGAATACCTTAGAAGAATATAAATATAAGAGAGTGATAATTTGATTCTAACATTTAAAAAACATACCTTGAACATCAAAGATAATAATAAGGTTTCATATAATAATGATTGATAGATCATAAGAAACGAGTCTTAAGGGAATGAATAAATGTGATACGTGAGAGCATAATATTTATATAAGACATAAATTTGTTTCATACATATATTAATTAAAAATAATCTATATATTAGTCATGGTTACTCCCAATAACATAATAGCAGAAAAATTACCTTACTAATTGGAATCCACACCCTGTTATAGCCTTGTCTTGTGGAACTAGGGTCAATTACCATTAGATAACTTTATTACTAAAATAGGTTATCATCCCATTCCAGTTATTTTTATATCATGAGATATAAATCCACACCTAATGAATTGGAGGGATAAATAGGTCTGAAACCTCACATAATGAAATATAACATATGTATGCCGAAATATAATAAACTATATTCATTTAATGTCACATGAAATGAAATCAGTATCATTAAAATTTCATTATTTCTTAATCTCTGAAAAAATGGATTGGTTTATTAATCATTTCATCAGAGTAAGATATTAAATGATGTAGGTTTCATAATAATTTTCTCATGTTATAACCAAAGAAAAGGGAACATGTTTCAAAAATAAATTTTTATCATAAACATAAATGATCCAAATAAATAATGAGAATGGTATCCAGGGATAATATTCATATTCATTAATATGTGACATGAAAAAATGAAATATTTGAAAAAAAATAAATTTTTTTGAGATTTTAAAACATTTCATAAAGAAAATATCATTTCAACATTGAAAATAATATTGATAAACATATAATGATTTCATTATAATTTATTTTGAAATTATTTATTTAAATATTAAATAATTTACCAAGTAGTAAGAAAAATATTTTATTTAAAATGGAAATTAAATTCTTGTAAGGTATTCTTGAATTATTTTTTCCATGACGATGGGAAATACTATGCATGTTAGGTATGTTAGAAACGAATAATATTTTCAAAGTATATTTAAAAGAAAAAATATTATGTTTCTTAAAAGTACATGAATATTACTTCTAAAACGTTTTTTATTAATTAAAACGTGAAATTTTTAATTTAAAAAATCATAAGAGAGTAATAAAACAATTTTTTAAAAAACATTTTTAGAGAACATGGTTTGAAAGGAAAACATATTTCCGATTAAAGAGAGAAATAAAGTCACATTTTTTTAAAATATATTCTATTGATTTTTATTACCAAAGAGTTGAAAAATGTTACCTATATATAAAAATATCATGAATAAATAGATTAGAAAAAAAAATAATTAGCATTTATGGAATTTATATCTTGATATTTCAACATTGTAGACATAATCATAAAAAATCATGATAAATGATGAGATTTTAACAAATAATCACCCTATCGATTTGTTTAATTTTGAACCATAAAATATATGAATGTGAGATCCTAAGATGGATATGTAGAAAATAATAATTTATTGTATAATATTAATTATATAAATTCATTGTATTTATATACACCACATAAAATAAATTGGTTGTGAATATGACATGTGTCTAAAGGATGTATAATGTGAGACAGAAATCCAATACATTAAGTATTGAATTTCACTGAAATTGTTCCAATATCCTATTAAATAAATATATGGTAATTATAAATATATAGTATAACCATATTCATATATATATAATACCATATATTATCTTATTATTACATTTTATTACATTTTTGTTATCAATTCAATGTTGAAGTTGCATTTCTGGAAAAAAATACATTATTTGTCATGTATGTTTCGACTTATTAATTTCATTGTCCATTAAATTATCTAATAGTTTAAAAAATTAGAATTTAAAAATGATATAAAAATAATATATTTTCAATATATTCATTTTAATAGAAATTCATAATATTTATAGATTGAAAATAAAATACAGCGTTTACGAAGATGGTATGTAGTACGTACGCATGAACATAGTTCTTTTTCATTTTCATATTTGAATGAATGAAAATAAAAGAGATAATTACATATAATATCATTAAAAAGTAATTTTTATATCATATATATCAAAAAAATTTATTAAACCCATTCATAAAAAATTCAAGGTAAAGCATGAATGAATCTCATCACTTCATGGGGTGGTTTTCCATCAAACACTCAAACAACGTTATCGTATTCCATAAAAATGGGGAGTATGAATGTATGCATGAAATAATAATTCGAGAATAGAAATAAAAATATTAAGAAAATTATTACCATTAATAAAATATAAATTCATCATTATGTACCACAATTAAAGGTGGTAATGAAAAAATGAATAACATTGATTCGCTAGGCAATAATCCACCACACACAGGAACAATGGTTTCACAGTCTATTTAAAGGAATCGGAGATGGTTTTAGCTAATTAAATTTACATAACAATATATTATTATATGAAATATTATTTCATTTTTATAATATAATGTTATTAAATGAATTTATGGGGGTGGGGTATGAAATTAAAAAAATCGCATGTTGATGAACAATACAGCTTATTATTGTAACCTCCTTTAGTTTTCAGTAAAATACATCTAATGTGGTATTTTTTTTAAAAAATATTGATTCTATGATTATATTAGGGAATTTTCAATGTTATTCGATAAAGAAAATGGTGTTAAGGTGTTAATAAGGGAGGAGAGTAGGAGGCCTCTTATATGTGGGGGAGAGGACACGCATGCATTGTTTTTACAAAAATTGAGTTTTCCCACATTTTATATAACTCAAAATGGTAAAAAATAAGACATTTTTTAAAATTATATGTTTAATTGTTTCACTATGTCCATAAAATAGTTTTTTATAAATGTTTATAGGTAAATGTGACCCTTAAATTTTTATTTTAACCCCTAGTAAACAGGTTATTACCTTAACAACGATAACTATTTTTTACTACAATCACATTTTATTTTGGTAAATAATTAAGCTTAAATTTTTATAAATTATATATTACATGGATTACAAATATGGAATATGATATTCCAAACTACACTCATATAAGATTAAAAAGAAATTTAATATTAATCTTGCAGACACGATGAGAATGTAGGTATTAAAAGTGAAAATGACAAAATGTTTAAAAATATTTTAAATCCAATTTCAAGGTAAATTTAACTAAAATGACATAAATAAAATTAATATATTTTTAATTCAATTATTTATATATTAAATCCAAATAAAAAATTTATTTATCTTTATTAAAAAATTAAATGAAAATGCATTTGTCTATTAATATTCTGCATTTTCACTATTAATCAAAAAATGAGAACATGGAGAAAAATCCCAAAAATTATTCATATGATAATTTAGACACTATGAATTCAAAATTATGTTTTTTTTAAATAAATTTTATAAAAGTTCGAAACATTTATTTTATTATTTTGATAAAAAAGAAACAAAAGTCATTTTTTAGAAAATAAAATTTAAAAAAAAGTGAAGACCATAACGAAAAAATATTTTGTTTTATCAATGTATTTTCATTAAATAAAGTCTTTATAATTATTATTTTAATTTTTTATTACTATTTATATCACTGTGTTTAATTTTATGTTTATAATGGTTGTGTTTAAATAATATTAATAATATATTATAGTTTTGTTAAAACTCAGGGTCTTGTGTATCACAAGCTAATCCTATGTTTCATGTATTGAAATATTAAAATGGCGGTTCATGTATTAAAACATATAATATAAATTGTATTTATTCAATATAATTCAAAAAACATACGTCTTCTATATTCTACCGACTTCGAAACGAATTTTCCATTCAAAATTCGCCACTCAGAGATAGACAAATGGGGATAATTTTCCCTCATAATTTATTAATATTCCCATGTAACATCCTTAAGATGGTGGGTTTGACACAAAACATTGATTAGGTGAGTGGTCATGTTTCATATAACATTCTCTATATTAAGAACAATTTCTACTAATTGTTCCACATAAATAGGATCTTAATTCAATGACATGACATCTAAGATGTGTACTTGTGAAGGGTCAAGTATTTACCTCTAAAAGAGAGATACATGTAAGACATAATGGGGATGAATGTGGTTGTTTAGAAGCATAATGGGATAATATACCATATTGACACGACTAGGAATTTTCAAAGGTAGTGATATACCAAGGGTTTAGTTTCCATTTCATCCCAAATTTTTTAACAATATACAGAGGAGAAATTATTAGAAAAAACTTATCACTAACATAAAATTATATATCACACCGATGATTATAAGCATAACTATTCATCATACTTTGAGCTACTGTGATGTGTTTCTAAATGGTTGTATCCTCCACATCAATTTCATGAACTGTCTTAGCTCTCAATAGACTTTTAAATCACAATTCCATTATGTAGTAGCTTTAAATATCATTCAATGGAGGTATTCAAAATATTCCATATGAATACTTTAGTGAAATATATTTTTGTTTTAAAACTATACTAGAAAAAGGTGTCGATACCAACAAAAATTGAAAACCATGGAACAAGATCTAAACATATCCTCTGGGGATTGATTTTTTTTTCAAACATACTTTCGGTTTATGAATGATACCTATTGTTAAAAATCTACCCTATATCAAGATTTTTCTTAAGAAATAACTAGAAATATAAGGTAAACCACAGATCCCAATTAAAATAATGAAATGTGAAACTCCGTGAGAACTTACCACTTACATAATGCATATTTTGGCTACTTGATCTAGTGTGAAGTCTTCTCTAAAAGTGATAAAGCGTGCATATTTAGTAAGGTGACTGACTACAAGCCATATAGAATTATGTTATTTTTTATTTTTTGGGAGACTAATGATTAAATCCACTATGTTATTTTACTATTTCTATTATGGTATGGGTAATGGATTCAATATACCCATCAATATTTTTCTTTTTCCTTTAACTTGATGACATTCCAAGGTCCAAGGAAAAAACTCTATGATATTTATATTTATTCTGTCCCAATAAAAGTATTATTTTAAATATCAATACATAATTATATGTATAGGATGGGTAGGGAATGAAGATCTTGGTGTTTCCTATAAAAATACCTCTTCAAATATTGTATGGATAGAAAAAATACCTTCTCATAGATCCTTATCATTCCAACATGATCAATATTAATCATAGTAACATTTCTAAACTTCTTCTATAGCCTTATATATTCCTTATTCAAAACTTTGATCTTCACATGGTTTTATGGTTTAATATTAAACTAAGAAATATAATATTTTCCCCTTCATTAAATATTTACACATACATATTTTTGAAATCCATAAATATTAGTTCTTTTTTTATCCCCATAATTGATAAAATAGCATGATCATTTTGACTCAATGCATTTTCCAAAGTGATCACTTCATTTGGTGGTAATATATTAAAAATTAATAACTTTTATTCATCTCCAAGAATTTTATTTGTAAAATATTCAATTCATGTTCTGTCAATACATGATTTAATCTTTATTCATCAGTATATATATCAAAAATTTCCCCATAACGATAATACATCTACATTTTTAATTAAAAAATTGCTACCGGTAATTGTGAATCATGAGATAGGTAATTTTTCACATGAAACTTAAATTTTAATGATTTATAAGCTATAAAAATTCAATTATTTATATGAATTCATCCCAAAACCATCATGTTTGAATAAATAGGTAATATAAACCCATATAAACTATATGTTAATTTATTTACAAGAGAAACAACTAATATTCTCTTTAGTTCCTTGATATTTTCCAAAAATTCATATATCTAGAAGAAATTCTCTCCATGCCATGTTAAATCAAGAATTTTCTTATATAGTTGTGTGAAACATTCCATTAACTATATAAAATATCCATCTAAATGAGGGAAATATCACATCTCAATATTCATGGTTAGTCTGGGCCAACATTCAATCACCTTCATCAATTATGGGTCAACTAATTTTACCACTCTTGAGATTATGTGTTTGAAAAATGGAACCTTTTATAGATAATATTCTCACTTTATAAATATTAAACATTTGTTTCTTGTCCTTATGGTCATTATTACAATAATCTTTCTATATTAATTCTCTTGATTTATCATTTGACATATTATAATATCATATATAAAGACTACCCAAAACAGATCAAGGTTATATCTAAAGGTTCTATTCATTAAATCCCTGAAGATAATAGGGGAATTATTAAGACCAAAATTCATCAAAATATATTCATAGATTGTATAACTTTTATATAATTCTATCTTCTGTATATCATCCTTGTTCACCCTCAACTGATGATATCGATAATGAAAGTAAATTAAGGTAATTTATTGAGCTCTTTAGAGTTTATCAAATAATTCATTTATATGAGGAAGAGATTATTTGTTCTTAATTTTAATCATGTTTAACTCTTTATAAACAATGAAGTTTCTCATAAATATATTATTATTTTTAACAAAAAGAATAAGTGACCTCTATTGTGACACACCTAGACAAATGAATACCTTTATAAGGTTTTCATGGAATTTTTCTATATTTCATGAAACTAAATTTGTTATATTATATATAGAGTCTTCGAACATGGTGAGACACCAGATATGGGTTTTATGGGGAACTAAACGTCATGTTTTGGTGGAAGGGTATGAAAATTCCTATAAAGTCATTAAAAAATTACTAAAAACCGGAATGAAATTGATATCAAGGTTTCGTACACAAAAATATAAGTTAAACACACCTTTTGAATGAGAATTATGACCCTTATAATCAATTAGATTTTAATCAGATGTTCATACCTATTATCACACTTACTACAGATTAGTGTTTGGATTTAAATTTCAAATTTTACTTCACTTCTAATGAAAGTGATGCTGTAATTATGTAGATAAATCCAATCTATGTCTATGATTGTGTAAAATTCAACTAAAGAGATAATTAAATTAATTTTTTGAAGAACATTCCAATAAACATCTAATGAAGAGAAATCATAGACATGAGATGTGATCATAATAGCATTATATGTTTCACAATTAATTATACATCTGATAATTTTTGTTGTATCATGGTACCATTATGAAATTATTTAGATATGAATTAATGGATAGATCTAGGGTCAAATTGGATATTATTAGATCTAGAGTGGATGGTATCTGTACATTTAACAAATTTTTCATCACACCCCTTTTTAAAAATAGTTATCACATGAGATTTACCCTAGTCACTAAAATTAATAGTTTACTGATTTTGATCATCATCATTAACCTTCAATTATGGGATCTTTTTATTTTAATTCCCACACTCTTTACATTTTTAGTACTTAAGTGTTTCTTGTTAATTCAATTCATATTTCACTTTATATGAATCATTGCTATTTTATTCCCATCACTTTAGTATAAAATTTCTTGATAAACTTCCCTCCCACACATAAAACATTTAATTGTTCCTTTACGATAATGAAATCTATTTTTCCCCATACATTGAGAATTAAATAAATTAAATTTTCTTTTAACCCTAGTTTATAGATATTTATTTGAACTCTGTATTTATTTTCTTGTAAAAAAGAATGATTTTTACATAAATCTAGCATCATTTGTACCTTTATAGAATATAGAAACAATCTCTTAATAGATATTAAACTCTATTATGGATAACACCCCTTAGTGACTAAATTTTAA
This sequence comes from Viscum album, assembly GCA_963277665.1. NCBI lineage: Eukaryota > Viridiplantae > Streptophyta > Magnoliopsida > Santalales > Viscaceae > Viscum > Viscum album. The sequence continues at coordinate 439,197,534 of OY728141.1, read as the reverse complement.
TCAATTGATTAATCAATTATCCTCACTTTTAATTTGGATGAAAATACAACAAGTTTACCATATAAGTCTTGTAAAATTCCCCTCAAAGGTACCAATTGGTTCATCATCATTTTCATTAACTCAAGTTGCTACTTATATTTTTTCATATAAAGAATATCAATAATGAACTTATTGAAATATAATTTGTTGTACTCATTACAATCCATGGAGTATATTAGATCCTTTTTCTTTATATTATTGATATGATCCCACTAATGATCATCTTCACGTTCAAAATGGTAGATAATAAATTGTTTTTTATGTTATAAACACCTAAAAATGAAAAATATTTTTTTAGTGGTATGGGTCCGTTATTAAGAAACTAGTTGATAAAATTACCCAATAAATAATTGAGGATGTCATCAAATAAAGGAATTAAAATAATATTGTTCTCCTTGCTGGTCATTTTAAACTCCAGTATGATTCATATCATAAGAATATTGTGTGAGAATAAAAATGAGATTTTTAATTCTATATCATATAACATTTGGATGATTATGAGGAAAATCATTTGTTTTCCACCACACTCATCATTAATCTGGTTTTATCAGTTTCTATGAATTGTAAAAAAATAAAAACGAATGTTTAATAAAACAATAATCATAGGAGATTACCACAGAATATGACTGAATGAAAATTATTTTTTATTAATAATGACACTTTTGAGGAAAATGTGAGAAAGCAAAAGTTTCAACAAACCCAAACAGCAATAAGAAAAAACCAGAAATCACCTCATCCAAGCAAAAACAGCGCCGCTCACTCCGAGGGAGGACCACACAGTGATCCCAAGAAAGCATGGTCCCTCTTGATGGCAAGCCATCCCTCCGATTAGCCACCTCCCAAATGACATGCCAAGGAAGGAGCAGCGTGCTCTAGCCCATCCGAGCCCATCTGGCCCTCCAATATTCCACACACAAAAAGAGCGGTAACTTGGGAAAGCATTAGTTAGTGAGAGTATAAACAGAATCATTGAAAACAAGTTGAATTCTACCAGAGACCGTGTCCCTAAACAGATTCTAGGATAAGTTAAAGACCTGCAAAAGAGGATCCCCCCTTATCATTGCTTCGAACGCAGTGGTCAGTGTATTCCAAACCTGCATGTACTCCTCGAGACTGATCAACCCCTTATTGAAGCCTCCAATCAGGATCTTATCCTGCTTTTCCACCCAAAAATACTTCTCTTCATTCATCTCCACTCCAAGGTTTTGTCCCATAATTTTGGCTGCATCCTCTTCCGAGGTGTTGAGATATAACACCTGTTCTGTCACCACATCCTCCGAGCTTAAAAACAAATCCGAGGAGATTTCATGCTGTCCGGGTGAGTTAAGGTGACACATGATCTCCATGTCCTGCACCTCAACCATTGGCTTCATAGCTGACCAGGTCCTCATAGGAGGGGGTTAGGAGGAGTAATCCTTCCTACCCCTCCACCTCTTACTCCTATAACACCTTGACTCGGGTTCGGGTTCAGAAAATCTGCTACATATCACATAATGTTTTTCTTCCCCTCCACCATAATCACACTCTGGGAGAACATGCCCCCTGATCTGACCATCCTACAAGAGGCCACCAGTGTTCCTCCTGTTATATTTATCATCCACAACCAGAGAAGAAGATTCAACTCTAGAATCCACCTCATCCAGTTTTGCAAACCTGTTGCTCAAAACAATTGGAGTCCGGGTTGGAGATACAAGCTCTGGCAGGATGCCAGAACTCGAACACTCTGGGTCTCCATGGTTGGTCTGAGCCTGCACCACCACCCCAATTATTTAATCTACTACACCATAAGTTTATCCATGGTTATTCATATTCATATTCTATAAAAATATATCGTGATGGTTTATAAATAGTTTCTTACGTTTCAAAGCATATCCCTCAAGAGTGTCAAAATAGGTGTGGATGAAGGTATGTTGTCATACATCTGTTCCTGCTTCAGTTTAGCTCAATATAGTGTTTACATAGTTGTCACACATAGGAACATAATTTCTACTACCACATGCACTAGTAGTTTTTAAACAAATATGTGTTACCTGAAAACCAATCACTCTATACTTTACCATAATTTCAGGACCTTTTCATTTACTTTGACACATTAATATAATTGTCCATAATCATAGAAATTGGGTGCTGACTATTGTATTGTCATAATTTTTTCTAATGGATAACTAAACATGCCCTTTAATACCAAATATAGAGAACCATGATTATTAAACATATATATTATATCATTTTCTTGAATATTCATTACATTACGCAAATACATGCCTATGAACCATAATAGTTTATTTCCCTCGAAAAAATGGAAACATAATCACTAGTTTGTAAGTAAAAACATCATCTCACACTAGTGTCTTTGTAACTACCATATTTCTTATAAATGTTATACTTAATACATATTTCATAATATGGGTAAAATTAAAATAACAAAGGCTGAGATTAGTTTCTCAGTAAGGGTGAAAAAGAGAAATACATAAGAATAACATGAACATAAGATTTTGATAACATGAGAATAAAATTTTAAAATAATACCATGCATATTAAAGATCATAATCAAGATTCATGGAGTAAGGATAGGTATTTTATAATACATGAATTTCAAAGAATCAATGAACACGATCCATGATTGTATGACATTGGAATACCACATTGATTTGTTTCATATACATAGACAATGATAATAATTTCCATTTTTATTTGGGTTTACTCCCAGGACTGTCATAATAAATGAAATATCTCACAGAAATGGGTTCACTCCCTATTCTATCCATGTCTTATAGAACCGGGTCCACTCCCCATTATAGCCCTATATTAGTGAATTGGGTTCACTCCCCATTCTAGCCTTATGTTGCGATATATATCATTACCTAATGAATAGTAAGAGGGAATTTTCCCAAACCATTACATAATGAAATCATATATAGGTGTTCCGCAATATCATAAAAATCCATTATATCAGAGCCCATGAAATGAAATGGTTTTTATAAATATTTCATCAAATCATAACTAGTGGAAAAAGATATGATTCATAATCAACAAATCATAAGATAATCTAATAGAGGAGTAATGTTTCATAAGAATTTCCTTATTTTATAACCAATGGAGGAGAAATTGATTTCATAAATACCCAGTCAACATTTATATAAACCATTAATAGAAATATTGAGAATGTTATACTTGGATCATATCCCCAATAAGGAATATATAATAGAAATAGGTGGAATATTATATGTAAAATTATTTTAATCCATTATTTAAAACATTTATTAATAAAATACACATTCCACTTTTAAGACCATTATAAAAAAACATATAAAAATAATCAAAATAAATTCCTTTAGACATTATTTGTTTTAAAAATAGAGAATTTATTTAATATTTAGTAAACAATTTTCATTAAAAATAACTTTGATAAAATGTAAGGGAAGCATGAAATCATTGATTTTTCATTTAAATGGTAAATATTGTGCATTCCATGCATGTTAAAAACAAGGATTACTTTTCTTTTTATGTAATCTCCAAACTAGAATATTTTTTTAAAACACATGATGATTCATTTTAATTTAATTTTAAAAAATAGTAAAAAATAGTTTTCCTAAATTATAATAGAGTAATCATGTTTTTTTCTAAACATATATAGATCTCATGGTTGTTTATGAAAACATATTTCCAACCGAAGTGATATATGAAGTCAGATTATCATATAAACATTTCTTAACAAATTTATGTACCAATGAGTGGTAAAATGGTTAAATTAATGGAATGTATCTTAAAAAACATAGTATAAGAATATTCATGAGATGTACTAGGATTTTGATCATGATACTTATATACAGGTTACATAATCATAAACAATCCTGATAAAATATGATATTGTGAAATTAAATCCTTAACACATTGGTAAAATTGAATCACAATACTCATGAATTAATAACATAAAATGAAACACAATATTTTATATAAATGTATAATTTAAAAAAAAAAAGTATTTATATACACCTTATTATTGAATATTGGTTCATTAGAAAACAAACATCTCAAAGAAGTAATACTGAGATAAAAATACCATTACCAATTTGTTATATTTTTATCCTTTAACTCAATGAAATTGAGATTAATAAATAGATATTTAAACCCTATTAGTTTATCTAAAAATCATCATAATATGACTTCATGGGATGTTTATACACCACAAAAAATAAATTGGTGGTGAATATTACATCTGTCTCATGGAAGTAAATGTTGAGACCCAAATACTTTACCATAAATATTGAATTCCGTATTACTCTTAAAAAACTACAATATAATATGTATAATTATATTATTCAGATATTAAAAAACAAAATTAATATATATTATACCGTATATTATTTTCATATTCCATTTTATTTACATTTTATTAAAAAGTCCATGATAAATTCACATTTCAAACTCAAATTACATTGTTTTTTCATGTAAGATCTTACATATTATTTTTTGGTACAATGAATTATATAATTGTTTACTCATTTAAAGAATGAAAAACATAATATAAATATATTATATATTTATTATATATTAATTTATAGTAATATATATTATTTATATAAAAGAAATGATATGCATCATTTATGGAAATGGTAGGCTGTATGTATGCATGAATGCTGTTGTTTTTATTTGACATTAGGGTTGAAAGAAATAAAAAAATAAAATAAAATAAAACTGAATAATAATTTTTATTTTATATATATCACAATATTTTTCATATGCATAATTAACTCATTCTGTGTAAAGAGGGAATGAAGCACAACTCTTTGTGAGATTGTATTCCGACGTACACAAGAATGGAAACAGTGCATTCACACAACACAGAGAGTATGGAGGTATGTGTGATATATTATTTTCATAATCATAATAAATAGATAAATATAATTAATATCTTATATAGAATATAATTGTACCATTAATACCAACTGTAAATGGTTTTAATGAAAAAATGAATGACAGTATTTCGTGAGGTGGTTGTCCTCCAAACACATTAATGATGATTTTTAACTCATTTAATGAAAGTTGAGATGGTTTAAGGTCATGAAAATAACATAAATAAATATAATATTACGTTATATATTTATGATATTATCTAAAATTGAGATGAAAATAATTTAATGGGTTGGGGTATGAAATAAAATAAAATCCCTCACTGATTAATAATTGCTATTCTTCGAGTATCCTCATTAGGATTGAACTAAAAGATATAATTTGATGGATTTATTTCCTTTTTAAGGATTCTAGTAAGAGTGGAGAAAAGTTGGTATAATATTTGGGATTTTATTTTCAAATCCAAAGAGATCAGAAGATATGAAGAAGGGAGGGAAGGGGTGGCCATTTATAAGTGGGGGAGAGGACACACTTTGTATTTTTGAACAGAATTGAGTTCTACAACGTTTTTCATATTTAACAGTGCTCCAAGAATTGAAATAATAAATAATTAGAGTTTTAGTGGATGAAAAATTAACATAAAATAGTTTTTGATCCATGTAATATAGAAATTATACCCTTATATTTTTAAATTAACCTCATGTAAATCTATTTTTATCTTAATAGTGATAATAAATTTTTTCTTATTTATCTATTAACATTGATAAAAATTCAAATTAACCATATTAAAATTATAAATTTTGATTATTTAAAATATGGATTCAATTTTCCTATACTCTATTCATATAATTGAAGTCAATTTATTTTATATTAGTCATACAAATGTGACAAGAATGCATGGTTTTGAAGTGAAAAAGATGAAAAATTTACAATGTTTTTATATCCATTTATTAATGTTAAATTGATTAAAATTAAATAATTGAATTAATAAATGTATAATATAACTAATTTAAATTTGAAACCAATTTAACATAAAATTTAAATTTATAATTATTCTTAATCAAAAAGAAAATTTCAATTAAAATTACGCATTTTTCTTTATTCATAAAAGAATTGAACTTTTCAGAAAAATACAAAATATTTACCATAATATAATTTTGACTTTATGAATTTAAATAATAATTTTTTTAACATTATGTTTATATAATTTTGAAAAATTAATATCATTATTTTTCACAAAAACAAAAATGATTTTCTTTGAGAAAAAAATATTTTTGAAATATATATAGTGAACACTAAATACTAGCTATTTTAGTATCAATATGTTTTCTTTATATGAAAACATTATACTGAATATTTATATATTATTTATTAATATTAATTTCCCTAGGATTATCAACTAGGTTATAATGGTCACTTTTATATAATATTAATAATATATCATTTTTTAAAACTCTATATTGTGTTTAACACCATCTAAAAAATTGTTGTCTATAGTTAATGATTAACAAGGATTTTCATATAGTGAATAATATAAAATAAATATAATTTATTCAATAATAAAATAACAAAAAACATGACAAGTTATAGATATCTGAGTTACAAACTATATAACTCCATTTTTATGAAAGTTAATCACTAGAATATTTTATTCCTTATTTTATTGAAACTCATCACCTCTATGAAACTCTATAATTATCCGCAAAATAGTGATTTGATAAGTTATTTGGGTAATATTATATGAATATCCTTTTATTTTTCGCATATACATCTTTTCCATGACCAATATTATTCAATCCATATCAATCCAAATCATAAATAGAGATGAAAGCTCTTCAGTACTTTGATCAGAAACCACATTGTTTCATTTCTTAGGATGAAAGTGTATTAAATAGAAATAATCCTCGACCATATCTAATCAACTCCATTATATCATATTAATCACTTTTTTTGGTAATATATACTACAGTCTTTTACAGTATATATATATATATATATCTCCATTATCCCCATAGATATAATGCTAAAAAATCATTAACAAAAAGGTCTCTACAATAAATTATATATCTTTTATGGGTAATTCTACTCATGGATCATTAGTTGGTGGGAGTAAAATGATATCACTTTGTAATTTTTATTCATTACAAAACTGAACCCCTTTCCAGATGCTTCACTGTATATCACAAAATTATACCCACTGGTTGGTAATGTGAGTATAGGTGCAATGATTAGCCTCTACTTAAAAACAACAAAAAAATTCCTCAAATTCATCATTTTAGGAAAAAATTACTTATTAATATGTTATCATGGTTTGGGGGATTTAAAATCATGATATGTTCCTCAAAAATCCATGATCATAACCATATAATCTAATGAAACAATGGATTTATATCTGAGAGATTAGACGTGTCCATCCTTCAATGATATCATATTTTTTGAAGGATACATATATATCCCACTATATGTGTTGAAATACAAATGTAATGTCACTATATCCAACCCCAAAAAAATATTTAATGTACATTTCATCCCAAAAGGTCCTCATTACAATATTAAAATGCTCATCATATCCCTCCTCACATTTAGAGAAGTTCAAAGTATCATTAAAATTACTACTAATACTTTTTCATGGTAGTCTCTAAAGTCATTAATCATCATTTCAATATTGATTTATGGTGAATGATTGTGTCCAAATTGAATCACTATGAACTTCTAATTCTCATAACATGTATGAAAGGAAGTCTTGTTGATATACTCCTTCTTCACATGTACTTGATAATATCCTCACCCATGATCTCTCTCAAATAAATACTAGGATCCTTGTGGCTGATCGAACAAATCATTAATCCACTATAGATAACAGTTTTTCCCTATCATGATATTTTTAGCTCATGATAATCAATATAGAGTAATATTGATCCAACATTCTTCTGGAAGATGAGGACAGGCACACCCCATTGTGAAGTACTTGGGCATATAAACCACTTAACCAAATTCTTTTGTTGTTTCTTCTACAACTACTCATGTTTAAAAAACAACCAATCTATATGTTTTCCTAGATATTGGAAAATAACTAGGTATATGTTTGATGAAAAATTCAACCTCTTAGATAAGAGGAACACTATTAAATTTATTCAACTAACACATCATCTCATTCTCTCCAAAAGAGAATGTAATAAATATTGTATTTTTTTAATCTAAATTATTTGAGCTAGAGAAAATTTCTTCCAATGAAATAATACATATTCTTGAGATGATGATTCTAAAAAATATTCATCCACCACCTTGACAATGATATTATTGGAGAAAAATTCATGATATAGAGTGTTATTTCAATATATCATTAATTTATGTTGGTTTAATAATATAAAATAAAACCCACACCTATAGTTAAATATATTTTTCAATAGGGTGTATGAAAAGGTTACCTTGGAGTTTTATCCCTAAAATAATGAAAGGAGTGATTTTATATAATTGAGAAGCTAAATTACAACATTTTTATTTTTCACCAACCACTACTAGAAAAATACCCTATACCAACAGTTTGTAACCGTTGGTAAAGATCCCCAAACCGTTGGTATAGGCTATACCAACAGTTTGGAGGACCGTTGGCAAGTAAGCCGTGACAATAGGTCTATACCAACGGTTTTGGGAAAACCGTTGGTATAGGGTCTATACCAACGGTTCTAAAAACCATTGGTATAAGTAATTAGAAAATCTATAGCAACGGTTCTCAAAACCGTTGGTATATGTATTTAAAAAAAGAAACATCCGGTGGGATTTGATCCCAGGACCTCTAGATTATAACGGAATGACTTAACCACTAACCTAACATGACTTTTGTTAACATAATTGCATAAATATATATATGTATTGTTCTAATTATTTTAAATTTTGATTTATATAATGTTCTCCGTAGGTAGATTCCAAATAAAATCAAAGGACCTTTCCCAATGGTTTTGCAAACCGATGGGAAAGGTCTTGCTTTTTTTTGGGTATTCTGGCCGAAGGTTTAATTGTGGACACCCTTTCCCAACGGTTTGGGAAAACCATTGGAATAGGCTACCCTTTCCCAATGGTTTGGACAAACCATTGGGAAAGGTGGTCCAGAATTCATCCTTCCCCAATGGTTTGGCCAAACCATTGGGATAGGGTAACCATTCCCAACGGTTTGTCCAAACCGTTGGGAAAGGTGGCCAAAAAATAGGTTTTCCCAATGGTTTGGCCAAACCGTTGGGAAAGGGTACCTATACCAACGGTTTTTACAAACTGTTGGTATAGAAGAGTTGGGAAAAATCTTTTTTCCAGTAGTGAACAGTTATGATTCCATTCAATATATTGGGGTTTATAAGATATTCTTAAAATTAAGAGATACAATATGATTTTCTAAAGTAGAACAAAAAATAACATTCTCTATTCATCAATGAATAAGTTTTGTACATGTTTCAACTTCATTTTCAAGATCCACATCTATTATTGTGATAGAATAATCTCACCCTTACTCTCTAGGCATTCGGGTTTTCTTTCGTTGTTTGTCGTAAAAAACCATTTGGTTAGTTAGATGAATCACTTTGTATCCATGTTTCTTGCATATGAAACATTGGAATATAGGTTGAGGGTTGACTAAGGAATTAAAGTCTTCTATCTCAATGGTTGGATACTACAGTCGCCAATCCTGATCTAGGTTTCCTTCCATTATACAACTAAATAATTTTCTTTGTCACCTGTAAAGAACTTCAGGGTTCTTCTACCCACATCTTTAAAAAAAGGAATTTTTAAAATTATTAATAATATTATATTTTTCCATTTCATTAACATAATTAAACTTCAATTTTAACAAATTATCCCCATGGGACAATTGTTATTCAATGATATCCATTTGGACATCAATTTATCTACATAATATATATTCAAAACTGTAAAAGGCATGAAAGAATAAGGATTTTGATAAACATATAAATACATGTGTAATGATAAAGTCATTGGCCTATCAGTTGCATCTTTTGATGTTTTCATAATATTAACAAATATATTATTCATTGATTTTTATTATTATAAGTATATACCACCTCATATTTTGGCATAGAGTGTGAGGAAAATGATATTTGATTTTTGGGACTCTCCTTCTTCTCCATCACATTGACATCCTCATCTGTCCTCATATTATTGACTAATTCAAAACATTGTTTCAATTCTCTTTCCATAGGATAAATATGTAGTACAAAATTATCTTGATTTGAGAATAAATGGAATGGATAATATCATTAATATAGATATTATCCATTATTAATCTAATAAGAGATTAGAATATCCATTGATTGTTAGAGGCCTCTATTGTATAAAGGCCTGAATTTACATGTTTACATTGTTGGGCTGATTTTTGAAATCATACTAATTGTGTTTTTGGATTAATACATGAGTATCTCGAGAAAATAAATCCATGATGTTCGTGATTCCTATTTAAATCCTGTTAGGAGTATCATTTGGTAAGCCATCACATTTACCCTCATATTTTTTATTATATCAGATCATTTTATTTTTTTTCATTGACTAGAATAATGGGAAATCGTTGTGAGATAAATTTAAAATTATTAAAAACATAAAATGGAGACCGTTAATAATAAATGGTATAATCATAAATAATATATATTATTTATCCGATCAATATTTATTATTTTATATGGGTTATCCCTCATATAATTCATAAAATAGTACTTCATGGGAAATTATGTTCCCTTAATAAAATATAATAATTATATTTTTATTTTTCTAAATAATAACTCTTGAGAGTGTCAAATTAGGTGTTAAATAAGGCTAATTTTCACACCCAAGCTTATGATTAATTCTTACTTAATATGGTATTTTCTAGGTTGTTACCACTATGTACATCTTTTACAGAGACACATATAGTAGAAGTATCTATATAGGGATTCATTTTCAGGGAAAACATCTAATATATACATTAATAATATTTTGGGATATATTCTTCAGTATAGAATTATTCATAAATATTTTTCAATCATTTTCTAATCATAACACCCAAAAATAACTAGATGTTTTATTGATGCCATATTTTATAACCCTTGTCTTTAAAACCCTTTTTTACGGATTTATTACTTGAATGAACACATAGTAAACCAACAATTTCAATAAGACTATTTTCACTGGGTGATTATGTATATATAAAATCAACATGATATATAGATACAAAAAATTTATTGGAAACTTCATAAACATGATTATAATATACCACATCTTATTTAAAAATACAATTTATAACATGTGGACATTAAAAAGGAAGGGTGATATATAAGTACCAAGCTGTGGAATAAAAAATAATAACATCATGAATATATTAAATTTTAGTCAGAATGAATTTTAAATTAATAAAAATGGATGAGAATCATAATTTTGAACAATGAGGCACACGATAACATGATAACATATATGAGTCATGGGGATTTATAAAGACCATTAAAAATGAATTAAAAACATAGATCAAGGATCACATCTAGAACATCATAAACTGGTGGAATTATACCATAATGTATTAGTTTTACTTTATAATCTTATACAAAAAATCCCATTAATCTAAAACATCACAAAATCCATTGGATTTATATATAATCTCTTATGAACCCATCACATTCCAATTATGTTCATTCATATGTCTGTAAAATAGATAATTCAAATAGGATGAAATTTTATCATATTTAATCCCGCAAAAGATAAGTGTTGGTTAAATAAATTTAATTACCAAAAAAAATTAGGAATGGTATGCCAAGTTCAATACACTTCAATGGATATTTTACATAAAATAAAAAGGATTGTCATGAAAAAATCATATTATAATTTGGACATCATAACGAGGGTACACAATGAATATTGAAAGGGTCTAATGAGAGTGAATGGGTCCCCTCTTAAAAAAATTATTTTATGTAAGATGGATAAGTAATAAATAATTCAACATGACTAATTTTTGTTGAAATATAATAAGAAAATGGTTTTATTGAATAAAAGTTTGTCCTGAGAAAATTGTTGGATAATTTTTGTTGTATAGTGAGGGTACATAATGAATCATCTGAGGGATCAAAGAGAGTTAAGGGGTATTTAATTAAATTTTAATAATAAGGAAGTTATTAGGAATGTGTAATAACATATACCATAAATATGAATTTAATGAATAGAGACAACACAAAAAGAAGGTGCTTGAATAATGAGTGTATGGAGAGGATATCTTAACATGAGTGGGTATTTCTAAAAGAAATGTAAGAGATTAAATATAGAATGAGGCACCATGAGAGGAATATAAAGAGAAAATGGAAGTGTATTTTCCTTATTAAATTATTTTTATTTATGAATAATGATATAAAGGGTGAGTTTATATTTATAATTATAGGGGAGTTAATTTAAATTTTTTGAACATATATTTTTACTCTATAAAATATATTAATAAAAACAAAAAAATTCACAGGGATATAACCCATGGTTTCTATCAATATAGCAAGTTTTCATCTATTTAATATGTAAATGATCATAGAAAATAAAATTATTACCCTCTGTGATGTGAAATTGAGTAATCTTTATAAATAATCGATTTTGAACCCCAAAAATATTTTATAATTATTGGGGGATTCATTATGGATTTTTAAAAGTAATAAAATATACAAAAAAAACCTTCTTATAAAGGGTAACTATATATTCATTTTTGGATAATTTATTATACTATATTAAATCACATTATGGTTCATTATGATTTAATATTACAAATAATTTATTCATACCTTAATGAATTTTGAACCCAAAATTCTACTACCTCAAAAAATATTGAAAATTTAACTGGTGGATAAATAATTTAAAAAATATTTATTTTATAAAAAAATTTCTCTAATTATATGAATATTTTAATTAAAATGCACTTTTATTAAAAAATATAGGTTTTTTTTGAAAATAAATTTTTAGACCCATATAATAACTATATTTTTACCATATAAAATTATATTATCATTTTCATTAATTTATAGGTTTATATATATGGTTTTAAAAATATCACTTTTTTAAAAAATTCTTAATTTCATAAAATAGAATAAATTTTTCAAACTGGTTGTTACCCAAAAATTCCAACTGTGTTTTATTTTATTAAACAAATTTACTTTCTAAATTATTTCTTAATTATTTTTAATTTAAAATAATAAGTAATTATTATTATAATTATTTTATCGAAAAAAATATACATATTTAATAAAACTTTGGTCAATATTCTTAGAACATTATTACACCCTCAAATTATCGATGTTATGGTGTGATGTATTGATATTCTCATGGGGTATTCATACAATATTCTTCTAGATTTAATATAGATGGGCATGAACATATCATGTAAAATGTTTACCTCATTATTTTGTTGTAGAATTTCATCTTGGACATAATAAAATTCAAGGAAAATATATTTTTTCTTCCTTAGATTTTCTAATAAATGGGATTCATAGCGTATAATCATACTAGTTGAGACCATTACAAATTTTATCTGTGTCAATTTGACAATTTAATAATTCTTACAATATACCAATCATATGATCACTACTCATTGAATTTATTATCATCAATTTGGATGCTCACTAGTATTTATGAAACCAATTGGATATAAGTTATTTCTATATAATATAACCACCATTCTGAATGTGTTTTATAAATCCAAATTACCTAAATAAGAAATTTTTTAATTTAAAATGTAATTTCATTTAAAAATTGTTGGGTTGTTGCAATGATACATAGTCCATAAGTATAAATAGTGTAATTATAAAATAGAAAGTGTATCATAATAGGAAAATGGTTTATTACCTCTAAAATTTACAAATAATTTGATAGATTATAATATTTTTAGTTTGATCAAAACACCAATTAAATATTGTATAACATAAAAAATCAATAAAGTCATTTTCGAGTCTATTAATTAAATTGGAATTAAAAGATATCAATATTTCATTGGATATTGAAATTTAAAAATTAAAAAATTACAAAACATCCATTTAGATCCATGAAAATATTTCATTGGTCATTCATATCTGGAACGTATAAATTGTAATATTTTAAAACTATTTACTCCGATTTCTCACTGGCTGACACAAAATTAGAAACCAAGATGCGTATGAGGTTTTTGTAATTATACCATTACTAATAATTAATAATAATTTACTATATTAAACATAATTTATTCATCTTCAAAAAAAATTAATAACTTTTCATAACATCATTTAATTCATATGAAATCATATTTGTTATATTTTAATATAGGGGGAGACATTTGGTAATTATTCCTTACATAAAATAATATAAAGGTTATTATTAATGGAAAATGGAACCAATTGTAATGTTTTCTAATATAAGACTATTTTTCTATCATAAATTAATAAAAAAATAAATTAATGTTTTAGAGATATTTTGATAAATTTTTCGATTATTTTAACCCTTATTTAGAAATTTTACCCTTTATTAATTTGATAAATTTTATCCATTATTTCTATTAATTATGTGCAAAATTAAATTGAAATTATAACTAATTTGAAACAAAATCATTAATAAAATAGAACATGATAACCCCAAATATAAAATACACTTTCTAGGATTAATAAATATAATTGTTAAAAATTAATTATAATAGACATTTTCCAATCATAAGGACAAATAATATTTTTATAAAATTCTCCATTTAAGAATAAGAAATTATTTTATTCCAAAATCATGTAAAATATTTAATACTAATTAATTTATTAAATTATATTTAATCTAAGAGGAAAAACATTACATTAAAATAAATTCATAATAAGAATGAATATTTTGTATTTTTTTAAAAGATTAGTTTAAAAAATAGTTTTTTAATAAAAATATATCTTAGATATCAAAAAGTTCCAAAAATTATTTTTTACGTTTAAAAATATATTGTTAAATTCATTATAGAAGGAAGATTCAAAATCCATCCGAAGATGATCCTCAAATTTATTAATAAAAAATTGTACTTTGTTAACCAAATTAGGTTAAACACACTAAGAGGGGTGTTTGGGTGGGCATGAATAATTGTATTGAATATTAAAACAACTACCCCTTGAGATCTTGTTCTTTCATAAAAAATTCTCTCACTAACATGTATCAAGGTATGAAAAAAACCAAATAATACACGTGGAACATCAATTTTACATTGTTCACCCTCACCAGGCTATGTCCAATGAGTATACAACAATGAAGCGATGATGTACCAAACCCACTAAACTCAATTCCTAATTACAATGTTCAGGTTAGATCACATCTATACCCATGCTCACTACTTTTACAAAGTTTAGTGTCAAATGACTAATATACCAAGAGAAACTCCTCAAGTCATTTTATATTGCTCACTACTGATGGATTTGATAATTTTCTTCCTCTTCCTTTACACACATCTCAAGAAGACACTACAAATTGTTTATGGACTTGTATGTACAATTATTTCCATCAATGAATACATCCTCAATTGTCAGTAGATGCTATGTTGATGTTCTATTTCCTCCCATAAATGAAATATATTTTTCTACTCTATATTGGTTTGTGTAAAGTAAATTCAAGAACTTATATATTTTTGTTAGAAACATTGTTGAATACTCTATAAACCACATTGAGTTTTCTGTGAATAGTGTTTCACGATGTTAAACCAGTGCTTCACAGACCTTCCCTTCTTCCAAAAACATCCCCTACTCCCATGGACAACCTAATTTTGATGAACTATATCCTCTTTAGTGGACTACCTTTTCTTTAGAAGACTATCATTACTTATAGGGACCACATTTATTCTACATACTTTCTCCTCTTCCGCATCTCACTTTTCTTCCACAAACTCACCTTTCTTCCACAAATATCATATTCTTCCATGTACCATTTTTCATTTGTGAGCTATAGATCCCCATAAAACCATTTTTCATTAATTATACATTGAGAACTAACTCCTTCAGAAAATTCCACCCCTAAACCCCATTAGACATTTATGAATTCTTATCAGAGAGATGTTCAAACCAAATGAAATTTTCACTCTCTTTAACATCTAATTAGTGGTGTTTCTATGAAAAATTGTTCCAACAGTCCCACTAATCAAAATTACCAAAAAACTATACGTGGTACAACATTCACCAAAGACCATTCAATGTAGTTTTCATAGAATATTTGTTTTTTCAGAGGCCACTAACTTTTTCATATGATTTTTTGGAAACAATAATCACCACCTCAAACCTTTGACATCATTCCTCCCATAGACTACAAATTTGTTATTAACTGTGAGACATTTACAAATGGTTTTCTTTACATGGATCGCATAGCATGGTTTATGGTTTACTATGAAAAACTATACGGAAATATCCACTGGCCAAGAATCTGTTTTACATTCCACCAACCTCCTTTGTGGTCCAAATACCACATTTACTATGTGAATATCCTTAACGTTACATAAAGAAACTCCTCTGAGGCCAAAAATATTCAAACACTTGGAAACAATCCCACTTTAAAAATCTTCTTGAGATTCACAAACCATAGTGATTTGTTGTCATATGGATTGGTAAACAACAACAATCACACAAAAACACAGAGTGGTTTCCCCAAGACATTCTTCCCAAACAATATCAACCTTTGGGATTGTTTACGAGTCATAACATTTTTATAACTCATTAAATATTATTTCATCATCTACCTCCATTGGAATCTTGTTATTTGGATAGAGATAAAGGATTTTATCGATATACACTCTAATCCCATATGATCCATTCTCAGTATGGGAAACATGATTATAATGAAAATCACATGAATGAACCACTCTATTCCAAAACCACTGATATTATTTCATCACGAACTCCTTATATAATGACATATAGTCATTGATCAATCACATTCAGACTTAATTCTACACCTAACTCTATGATACCACTATCAGATTCTCCTGTATCTTGATTTAGACATTTTCCCCCATTCTATATCTACATTTTATCCCCCTTCTCAAAAACAAAAAGGAAACACCTTTGAGTTGTTTACTGGGGTATAAAGAAAAATTCATCATATTAGGGAAAGAACACCATTACATCGGAAGAGGGGGTCCCCCATCCACAATATTAGAGTTTGGGGAGTTGACAGAACTACAATAGCAATTTGATTCTATTCAAATGCTTCTCTGGATAAGGCCTTTGTCAGAATGTCTAAAACTTATAGTTCTGTAGGCATATAGTTCAACATCAAAAGCCCATTCCCCACCTTCTCCTTGATAAAATGATAATTAATTTCAATGTTATTTGTCCTTGAGTAGTGGAATGGATTCTTTATAATATTTATATAACTTTAACTAAATTAATGTATCCTTATTAGAAACATAACATTTACTACAAAATCATAAATTTAAAGATTCATCCACAATAACTCTGTGCACTATTGATTAGCCACAATATATTCAGCATATGCAGTGTGAAAAAAAATTTAATCATGTTTCATGCCTCTCCAATAAATAAAAAATCCTCTAAGATAGAATTCAGAAGCTATTGATGATTTAATATTATTGGTTTAACATGCCCAATCAGCATCGGTATAACCTAATAACTCATGATGATATTTTTCATTGTACAAAATAACAAAATCCACTATTAACTTTATATACCAAATTATTATTTTCACAGAAAGAATGTGTCTTTCCATGTAATTGCTTTGATATTTTACTACCTCTCATGTGGTGAAAACAATATATGGTCTTTTCGGAATCAAGTAGAATAGACTTCTAATGCTTTGTCTGTATTCTATGACTTTATCTAAATTTCCATCACCATCCCATGATCATTTTATCTGGGTAGCTACTATAGTTTTCATCACATGGAATTATTCAGTCTAAATCTTTTATAAACATCCAATAAATATTTATTTTGAGATATTAATCGGTCATTCTTTGCTGGAATCGCCCGTGAACCCTAAAAAATGCTACTTTACCAATCATTGACATTTAAAATTCACTTTTCATGAATTTTTGAAAATAGTTTTCACATATCATCATTTGATCCACCAAATATTATATGATCGGCATATAACATCCCCATCATGGATTGATTACTTTCACTATTGGAATAGAGAGTATAATCAACTCTTCCATGATGAAAAATAATGATATGACAAAACTGATATTTCCTACAATACCATGCTCATAGTTATAGCTTCAAATCATATAAAGACTTCTTTATTTAACAAAATATATTCTCATATTGATAAATTAGGAAACCATGGTCCATGTAAATATAAAATTCTTCATCTAGAACCCCATTCATAAATTCAAACTTAACATTCACAAGGAAAACATTTAACATTCATTTCACGAATGTTCCAAAGAATAATATAATTCTCTCTAGCCATGAATTAGGTGAAAATAATTCATCAACCTTGATACCCATTATTTGGGTGTAACCTTTTCAAACTATTGGTGGTTTTTAATGTATCACTTCACCATCTCCATTCATCATGTTGTGAAATACCCATTTATTCTGGATGGAATTATAATCAGTTAGACATGAAACAATATCTCAGTTATAATTATTTCAAATTATTTTAAGCACTTCAATCATATAATGAACCCAATTCTCATATCTGGTTGCTTTATCAAAACATTTAGGCTCTACCTATGATAAGTATGATGCAAGCCATAGAATCTACATTCTCACTATCTAAATTTGTGATGTCTGATCACCAATTCAGTTCTTTCTATCAATTTTAGCTCTCCTATTAAATAATTATGAAAATCACTGTTTGATATCATCTTCAAGTTATCATAATCATCTATTGATTTAGCCTATAAAAATATAAAATTCCATAATTTAATTCTATCATTTTCACTGTCCTCCTGAGACTGATCATGTATTTATATAAGATTTATCTAATTATATACTATAATTACATCATTTCACTCAATTATCTTTATTAGTCTTATATTGAAGCATTTATATGATTTTATTTTCATTGAGTACCTATGAAATATCCCCTCTTCTCCAATAGATTCAAACATCTTGCATTTGGCCTTATTGAAAATGAAACAGTTACTTCTGATGAATTCAATGTTCATCAATTGTGGACTATTTACATATCATAACTCATTTAGAGTCTTATATTATTTCAATAATATTACGTTCTATTTTATATATTGACAGATTTTATCATTTTTTCATTCTAAAACATATATCTAATGACTTTCTGAATGAGAAGTGTTCTAAATATATTGTTGATAATTTGATTTCACATATGAAATATTCCATTGTTCTATGCAGTTATTAATATTAAAACTTGGTGAATTATTTGTTGTTTCTCAAGAAAATCCTCTAATTGGTGGTTTGTGAACTCTATTCCACCACCTATTGGGATCCTCTAGATTCATTGACCAATCATATTTTCTCCTTCCCTTTGATATGTTATTATGCCACCGAACACCTCTGATTTTTGGGTGATAATAATAACAGATATAATTCTACTAAAATAATTATTGAAGAGAACATAATATCTCATCCCTTAAATAGATCTCAGTGAAATATATCCAAACACATAAATATTCACCAAATCAATAATGTTTGTAGATATTTACTTTTTTCCTCATAGGCATTTAGAATAATCTTCCCTTATTGAAAAGAATCTCATGTAAGAGTATGATCATGTGGTAACCAAGGGATGTCTCTAAAAACATTATATTTCAACATATCTTCCTATAATGTTTAAGTCATGTTACAATAATGTTTATCCCATAACATGATTTCTTCATCCTTGGACAGAAATTGAATATATACTTCTTGAAATATAATGTAGAGATTCCCTTTTATATGATTTCCCTACAAAACCATTTTACTATCTTCTCCTTGATGACAAATAATTTATTTTAATTCGTTATTGAATTTAATATGTCATACATTTTATATACACTAAATAGGATGAGGGTGAGACCTTCAACAACAGATACATCTACACATCTCATGTTTTTCTACCAAACCAATATTTTTATTATCCAATAGTATTTCGACCATTATCATTACCAAATGTTATGATAACTTCATTATCATACCAGATTCCGGTCACCATATCCATATTTTCTATCATGCGATTTGGGAATCCACTATAAATGGTAAATATTCCATTTTTATAAGATTCATTAAAATTAGTCGCTAAAACTTGTACATGTTCAATTTTATTATTTTGTATCACTTTCTTAAATCATATTATATATTAATTCATAATATTGTTCTTCCTCCAATGAATGATGGACCAAATTCATCTTGAAAAGATAAAAACCTATTTTTCATCTTCATCTCATTTCATAATACTTTGAATTGATTCTTATAAAAACATATATTCTATTTCAGTATAATTCTCATAATTTTTGTTGAACAACATCTTTCCATTTTCCTAATTACCCCACACCTATAATAGTGACAATCAAATGAACTTATATAAAATTGAGTTCTGTATTTATTTTTTTTGTTGATCTTATTCCCTCTTCTATGACATGGATAATGAACATACATTTTGAAAGTGTCCCATTTTTTTTAAAACAATAAAAATTAATGCGAGTAGAATTTCTATGTGGAAATTCTACATTAGTGGTTGTTTTTTGGGTTCAGTGAATCATATGTTTATGATTCATACCCAAATAAATATTTATTCTAGGACTGGGGGCTTGTGGTATAATATCAACCAATACTAAATTCTATTTTCAATCAATCCCTATAACATCTGTATCGTTATGATCAATAATTTTCCTTTCTTAATACTCCATTGTTTACTTCACTTGAAATATTAATTATTCTTTTTCATTTTATAATGCATGTGTATCATGTTTTTTTGGAATAAATAGTTTATCCTGATCATTCAATTTTGTTCGCATACTAAAAAATTCCTCTTCAAGATCTCTAAAATGTTATATTTTATATTGTATAGTATTAGTCAAACTATCATCTCTATTTTGGGTATTATAATTTTTATTTGGAAGACTACATCCCTTTTTTATATCTCTGGAATTGAAGATGTCATTTTTTCAATTCCTTCATTAATCTAACTCTTAAATTATTATTATTTATATATATTAATTCTAGAATCAAATAAAAAATTTGATTTCATTTTTTCTCTCCCTCTAGATATCTATATATTCAACTATAGATTTTAATTTGACGGGAAGGTAAACTCTTCCTTTAAACTCTCCCTTATAATTATCACTTTCTTATATTGTAACAGGGTTTCTAACAACTATCAATTTAGTATGTTCTTTAAGAATCCTACCATCCTCCAATTATTCTATCTCATATTCTTCTAAATTTTCATCTTCTATTGAAATCATATTCATCCTTTTGAAGAAATATCTCTTAAAATATGCATTTCTATTCATA
The DNA here is from genome assembly GCA_963277665.1 of Viscum album. Lineage (NCBI taxonomy): Eukaryota > Viridiplantae > Streptophyta > Magnoliopsida > Santalales > Viscaceae > Viscum > Viscum album. The sequence continues at coordinate 439,176,235 of OY728141.1, read as the reverse complement.
CAGGATGAACACTTCACCCTTGGAATTTTAACATCATCCCATTAATCTTCTTGAAAATTCGTGGGGATCCATTATTCATGATTTTCAACATTTCCACATTAAAATCATGAATGTCGGAGTTTCCCTTTGATCATTCATTATCCACATTGAATATTTGAGGAAATGAATGACATCACCTCATTTTCCCCATTATCTTCTTTCCCATCTAAAATAAATAGCTTCTTTATGGCCTTGTATTCCACTTTTATAGACTTACCTTTTTCCAAAACATCATTCTCATCATTCTCATTTCATATTCTATAAGATTACTATGTATGTTATCAAATTTCAACTACATTGGATCTTTATCATCAAATATTGAAAAAATTAGAATAAACTGGGGTGGGTGTTCTCTCAAGAAATTGTTAATGATCATTATATCTTCTATAATTTATCCAAGACCATGAATTTATTCTACAAAATAATTAACATCGTAGAATAAAGTATTAATAGACTCATTATTGTTTATTATGAGATCTTAGTATTTTTTCTATATAATCATCAACTTTTATTCCCTCTATTTTTAGTCACCATAATAACTATTCAATTTTTTTTTCCAAATTTCATTTGATGTCATTAAAAACATCACTATATTATATATGTAATTAGTTATAGAAATCCCAACATCATTGATTTCATTTTTATCTATATCCAATACCCTTTTTCATCTTCTGATAAAGAACCATTATAGATATTGTCCAAATTTACATGCGTTGTTTCTGTAAATAGATACATTTTTAACGAATAAAAGTAGTGAGGCATAAAATTATTCTACAATTAAAAATTGTTCCCATTAATATACTAATCATTTTTTGATCAGAGATATCAATTTCTTATAATAAGATATAATAACTAATTTTTATCCTTCTACTCTTATTCCAATTGTTAGACCAATTATTCTTAATATCCTAGGGGTGGGTGAATCAGGTTATGATATATTAAATCAATGTAAACCTTATAACATGTTTTGACATTAAAAAAATATTATTTATACCATTTCTTGTAGAAGTGGATGAATAAAATCAAATTGAGGCACAAGACACAAAATATTTTCATGGTTCACCCTTATTGGGAAATATACAAGGAGAATACTACAAAATTATACTGATTTATCAACTCCACGAAGGCTCAGTAAAATATTTCAATGTGTAAGATAGATCACTTCTATATAGAAGATCAATACATTTACAATGTTTAGTGGCATATATCTACATTCCATTGAGATAATTACAATGTCTTTTACTCTAGATCACTTCTAGTGGAATAGATTTCCAACTTCCAATTCCTTTTCTCAATTCTCTAAAAGGGATCCACGCATAGTTTACAGACTTTTAGGTCATTTAATTTTTATGAATGAATGTATCCTATATTATCAGTAGGTGATCTGTTGAAGTTCTATTCTCACCCATATATTAAATACACTATTCTTCATAATATTAGTTTTTTAAAATGACTTTCATAAAATGTTTTTGTGCCTCCGAGAACATCCTTGAAGCCTCAACGAACTACCTTGAGTCTTCCAAAAACTTATTTTCACCCCATACAAAAAGTACTTTGTGAACCACCTTTTCTTTCATGGACAAACCCTTCTACTATGAAAACCCACATCTTTTATAGACTATCATATATTTTATGTACTAGCTTTCCATGCATAAGCTACACTTGCTTATATGAACCACATCTTCTTCCAAGGACCGTATCCTCTTTTGTTGTACACTTTTTCTACCATGGACTACCCATTCTTCCACAGAACACCTCTTATTTCATGGAAAATTTTCCTTTGTGAGTTAAAGTGCCCTGAAAATCTCCCTTTTTAAATTTTCCCTAATAAAATACCAACTTCATGAAATTATCCTTTGTTAACCACTTCAATTTTTTTTAAATTATTCATAGAGTGATAATAGTTTCTAATGAAATTCACTATATACTTAACATATTAATAGGTATCATTAAATAAGAAAACAGATACAAAAATTCCGCTAATCGGAATTACCCAAAAACAATTTATGGTAGAACATTCACCACTGGCTGTGACATAAGGTTCAAATAGAGACATCATTTTCATATGGTAGAATATGTCTTCCAGGGAAGAATTTTTTTTTGGAATCCATAATCAGTAACTAAAACCCAAACAACATGCCTCTGAAAAACTACAATATTTCTGTGAACTACGAGAATCCCAAAAACTATTCTCCACAATCACTCTGTATAGTGAACATTGCGGTCTTTATAGTGCTACTGAAAATAAATATTTCATTCCCATTTTATCATTGTAGTTATGTGTACCTAATTTTTGTTTTTGTAAAATCTATATTCTATGTGGAAATCCATCATTTTCCAAAAATTAATTTCCATATTTTGTAGCCAAAAGTTTTTGTAAATAATGGTTAAAAGTGCCACTTTTTATATATACTTCAACAATGTCAATCATACGAATTCTATTTCATTTGGATTTGTATACAGACCCAATCCCCCTAAAAACACTGAGAGGATTACTTTTTGCATTTCCCCAACATATATCATATATTATACACAGATTTGAAATAGAAGGCATGAATTTCACCAGGCATGTATTAATACCCAATTGTGGGCCTGCCTCATCACACAGAGATGCTACCCGCAATATTTGGAATGTAGAGGTACTCCTCTGGTCGAGTACCGTGGTTCATCTTCGTCACACAAAGGTTCTCCCCACTGTGGGTCTACCACGTCACACTGAGGTGCTACCCCTTATAGCCTGATAAGGTACTCCTCCTGTCAAGTACCGTGGGTCTGCTGCGTCATATAGAGGTGCTTCCCATTGTGGGTTTTCCACATCATAGAGAGGCTCTTCACACTAGGCTAGTCAAAACACTCCGATTTGAATTGGTCAGGAGTCATCCGGACTCAGACAACTACTAGTTCTCTGCACTATCCTCGCTTGTCTCTAGAAGAATCCGCTCCACGATCTACAGGTTGAAACTCCAACTATCAAGAAGTCCAACATAGAAGTATATGAATGGTCTTCTACATCATAGAGTTCTCAACCCAACTGATGGGTCGTTAATCAGACACATATTTGGTGAGTTATTATCATTTTATTCCCTGGGTCCCGATTAGATCTGTGTACGATCCAACCTAACCATATCTCAACATTACCCTGATCTGCAGTGGGGTATAAAAAAGGGAGGGATACACTACAAGATTACCAACGCTACTGGAGGATCATCAATCGCACATCTGGTTCCAAAGACATGGCCAAAGAATGTAATGGCCGGTAGGAGGCCTAGGTCTGGTCCAACCTGGCCGGACCGACTCGACCCGTCATAGTCTGGGATGACCCGGTCTTGGTCGACATGGTTAGACCTGTTGGATCTGGCCCGGACAGCTAGGCCCAGCCCAGCGGGTTGCGAGGGCGGCTCGGCCTGGGCACAGGGACAGTTCAGTTGGGCGCATTGTGACGGTGAGGCTTGGCCCGAAGGGAGAGACCGGGTTGGTTCGGCTTGGGCTTTGCGAGGGGGCCATAATTGATGGCTCAGTCGGGATGCCTCAAAGGGGGGCGGTTTGTCGGCTTTACCGAGCGGCCTCATGGGGGCCGGTAGGTGGCCGGTTCGGGAATGACCAGGCGGGCGGGAAAGCGGCTAGTTCGGCTAGGGCACGTCCAGCGTGGGTGGTCAGGCGACTGGTTCACACAGGTCTTGGCCAGTGCGGGCGTCCGATTCAGCCAGGGCACGGCCAGCACGGGTAGCTGGTTCAGCCAGGGCATGGCCAGCGCTGGCGTCTAGCGTGGGCGGCTATGCAGATAGGGTGTAGACTGGTGCTGGTTCCGCTGGAGCACGTGGGTGGTGCAGGCGGCCAGTTCGTCCAGGGCGGCCAGGCTGGCACAGGTTCCGTCGGGGCGTGTGGGAGGCGTGGGCGGCCGGGCCGGTGGGGGTGTGGATGAAGGCAGTTGGAGATGCCACGGGGGAAGCGCGGTACACAGAACCCATGGGTAGCATGGACTTGGTGTTTTCCCTCCGTCGCCTTGTCTTTGTTACATCGCCTTGCTGAAAAACGCCACAATAATGACGATCAACGGAGGATGTCGGGCCATGTTAGGTTGTCCTGCACCCTCCAAATTTAAGGAGGTCTCAAATTGGCTCAGTAAGGAAATCAAATAAACAGTAACACATCTGTAAATAATTAATTTTCTTACCATCAAAGAGGATAAGAAAAATGGTATAACATCATTAAGCAATAAACCCCCTACCTTTGTTGTTTATTCGTCATTCATTGACGGAGTTGCATAAAGAAGAGGAAGAGGATGGTCATTTGTCGCATCCGCCAAGCTCTTCCAAACCCGAGTTTCATCGGCTTGTGGAAGAATTTCCACATCAGTATGTTTCCAGGGAAGATGTCGAAGAGGATCGACATTCTTCGTCAGTGGAGCGTTCTTCATTCTTCGTTGGGGTCTTTTCTCCCAGTCTCTCCACATACAAACTTCCACCAAATTTAATATGCCATCCCAAAAGATATAATAAATTATCTATTATTTTAGTTGTTGGCACGAATTCTAACGGAGAATTAATTAATTAGATAGGCACCACCTAATTATTTGATTAGATTTGTCACCAATTTAATAAAGGGGATTTGAAGAGGCTCCACTAAATTAATTGGATCTCGTGGGTTTCTCCACATTATTGCGATTTTAAGTGGGAGAAGATCTCGGGAGGTCCCCTCCACAATAATCCTCCCACGGGAGGTTGTGTTTGGTGGGGCCCCACCACCATAACCTCTCATGAGTTCAGATGGGCCCCACCACCATAACCTCTCTGGGTATCAGAATCACATGCCGTCAATTTTCACAGATTCATAATATTCCCAAATTATTTGAAAAAATTTATATATAACTTATGGGTCTTTACACTCTCCCCACCTTAAGGACTTTCTTCCCCAAAATCTACAATAAAACATGGGAAACAAATGGGAGTACAGAGCATGAATCTGAGCCACCTACTCCCATGTGACTCCTAGAGGTTCTTGTGATTCCACCGAACACGCACTAGAGGAATCGACAACTCATGAATTACCTACTACCATTGATCATCTCTTTACACAAAAACTCCACCAAAGTTTCCCTATAGATATGTCCAACTCACCCCAGTCGATAATGTGCAATGGATCATGTAAGAACCTCCGCATCTGGGGCACATGGAAAACATTATGCACCCGGTGCATCTGTGGGGGAAGAGCAAGATGGTATGCTACCTATCCTACTCCATTGAGGATCTAGAATGGTCTGATGAACATAGAATATAGCTTTTCACCCCAGCCAAATCACTACAATCCTTATCGGGGTGATACCCATAAGAAGACATGATCTCCCACCTCAAACTCCAAGGGTCCCCATATCTTATCGACATAAGACTTATGCCAGCTCTATGAAGTCTACATCTACTACTGAATGATCGGAACCGTTTTAGTGGAAGCCCTTACCAAATCTGGACAAATGATTGATGACTCCCTTATGGGTGTCCAGCATAGAGGTGATCTGCATGGTCATCGTACAAGGCCACCATTGAATCTAGGCCAATGGTGTTGTGATAACTATTATTGTGTGTGATCTCCACCTGTGGTAGTTGTTCGTCTAAAATTTGTCCAAAATCTAGGATGAAATCATAATGCATTCTACCAAGTGTCTATATAGTCTTCTCTATCGGACCATCTGTCTAAGGATGAAAGGCGGTGTTCAAGTGCAGCTAAGATTCAAAAGAATCTTATAATCACTTCAACAAGAGGGATGTAAATTTAGAATTGAGATCTAATAAAATTTTCTATGGAAACCCATGAATCCATACAATTCTATTGTACGTAGAGGCGTCCCACGCCCTCCACTGATCCCTGATCTTAGATGGGTAGGACATGGGCTGTCATGGTGAGTCGATCAACGATCACCTAGATGGAATTATGGCCCTTTTATGAACGTGGTATCTCTATCATAAATTCAATATGGACACCATCCAAAATCTATTCTATTACCTCAAGTGGATAAGCTAATTTTGATGGTACATGATTCCTGGCCTTCACTTGATGACATGTGAGGCATCTTGATACGAACACTTCCGTGTCTTTCTTCATCCTTAGCCACCAGTACTGATGCCAGTGGTCTTCATACATCGTTACCACTCTATGATGTATCGACAATGTGGATGTGGGAAACTCCCTCAATACCTCATCTCATATAATCACATGTAAAATGGTACGTCCTCTAAAGATAACGACGTGATCCCCACCTTTAGAAAATCCTTAAATAGACTATCTTGAATATGTATGAGCACGTTGGGCCTCTTTGTCAATGTCCCCAAGCTATGCCTCAAGAACTCACTGATGGTGTGGGGGGGGGGGGTGAAATTCATAGACTGGAGGTAAGCAACTCCATCTATTTTCATGAAAGATATCTACAACGCAACTAGATGCTCTATCACCACGCTCAGTAATTAAAGACCAGACCTCCTGCTGAGTGCGTCTACTTCTATGTTTCCCTTATTAGGATTGTATACTATCTCAAAGCCATAAACTTGGAGGAACTCTATCTATCAACACTATCTCAGGTTTAGGTCTATCTATGAGAAGATATACCTAATACTCTTTTGATAGGAGCTAAAAGAAATATGTTCACCAATCAAGTAGTACAACAACATCTTTAGTGAAAAAAAAAAATGTTGTTAACACAAGGTCATGGGTATCATAGTTCATATCGTGCTTTCTCAACTAACGTGAACCATAGGCTATCAAAACTAACTCATTCATCATAAAATATTCTTTTCAGATCCCTAATGTAACCAATTAGACAACATATCCAACACCTTTTTCTTGAAGCCTAATTATTGGGGAACTCATCAGTCTCCGCCTCAGCTCTTGGAATCTCTATTGGCACATCTACATCAAAAATAATGTCTTCCACTTATTTTTCAAGGATAACAAGGGTGCCTCTACACTGGATATGTGAGGTAAAAATATCTTGTATTACCCAAACAATCCCATGAAACATCGTACCTCAGTGACACTCTTAGGTGGCTCCCAAGAAAGCACTACCTTTATATTTGCTGGATCCACTGCAACTACATACTCCGAGATAACGTTCCCTATGAAGAGGACTTCCAGTAACCATAACAGTCAGTTTGAGTGCATTATATAAATCTGGCTATCTCATATTTTATCGAGAACTATCTGCACTTGTGTGGTGTGCTCCTCCTCTGTCGTTGTGTGCCCCAAGATGTCGTCAATGAAGACCACCATGAAGTGATCAAGGTAAGGATGGAAGATAATGTTCATGAGCCCCATGAATAATGTTGGAGTGTTGGCCACACATAAAGACATCCCCAAAACTCATAATGGCCATACTGACATCTAAAGGCTATCTTTCGTACATCCTCATCCTGTACCCTGAGTGGGGGATTGCCTGATCTGAATTCTATCTTCAAAAACCACAGTGCCCCATTCAACTGGTCGAAGAGATCATCAACCCTTGGATAAGGATAATTGTTCTTAATGGTCACCTTATTTAGGTGTTGATAGACTACACAAAGCCTCAGACTTAGATATTCCATCTCGGTGAACAAAATCAAGGCTGCCTGTGGAGGAACACTAGGCCATACAAACCCCTTCCATTGCAAGTCATTCAATAGTACCCACAACTCCCGAAGTTCCACAATAGCCATCCGATATGATGATGTGTATATATGTGCCCTCCCAGGGTACATGTCGATGTTAAAGTCTACTTTTCTATGAGGATTTAGTCCTATATAATCATCATAAAATAAATCATCATACCGGTCCACCACTATAGGATAACTCATATTCCTCTCATCCACTACACTGAGGGTGGGTGAAGACCACTAATGAGTGATCAGCTGCACCCTCCTCCGAGAATGTCCATCATATGTTGACAAGGTTTCCATCTCATTGGTTAGAAATAACCAGATCTCATCCTTGTGGATAGACATCACTCTATGCCTGAAATAGTCAATCTAATAATGGAATGTGGATAGCTTTTCCATACCCAATATAACATCGTAATTCCTCAATGCTGATACTAGGAGATCTTAGTTGAAGATCATTCCTCCTAGAGTGATCTCACACTGCCAAAAATAATTTTCAATCATCGAATCCTATACTATAAGAGTTTATAATCATAATGTTTGAGACAAAAGCTCCATCATAATCTTCGAGCTACGAACGAGTGTTGTGACAATGAAAGAGTGACTTGAACCTGTGTCTATAAGATCTGCAGTTTGGGTCGAATAGCCATAGATTGTAACTCTAATCATCTCTAGAGGTCTACGGTCATAGGCCTTTGCTTCCTGAAGCTGAGATATCCCCTATCAACATGCTCCCTGTGTTCCATGTGGACCACCTGGGGGTGGTGGGAGAACCTCAAACCGTTTTCCACCACTTGCTGAATGAATTTCTCCTCTTCCACATACGTTGCCTGCATACCTCCTCGCTTAAACCTCATCTGCTGCCTTAGTAGTCCCTCAATGATGTTCTGATTATCCACATGGGGAGTCAGATAGTCTTGAGCCATTTTTCCTTATCCCCCACATGAGTAACTGACATTAGTCTACATAAGACATCCTCTTCATCGTTAGATCTGAACCTGCGACTCTATGTCATGGGTTTGTTCTCTAGATGGTGTATCCCACTTGGACCTCTGATTCTTAAGCCTACTGCCTACAACAGATGAATCTGCTACCTGTCATCCAATGGTGGCACTCATCGTCGGTGCCTGCTCAACTAAAAAGCTATCCACCAATAATACTCGCTCGAGTAATCAATCTTGTGTCACGATATTGAGTGATATCATCGATGAAATGATCTCCCACAGTGGTCCCTGATCAATGTCCTGAGACCTAAAGAATGGGTCTTGTACCATGGAGGTGGAGTAGTGAGAGAGGATAATGAATCTTCCCGAGTACTAGGCCACCGTCATGCTTCCCTGTTGTAAGTACAGTGGATCCTAGATACAAAGTGGGTATAAAGTATCTGGTGAAAAATTCATCCTAAAGAGGGTCTCGAAGTCCATCCATGAGAGTGTTGCCCCCTTCTTCGTCTAGAGAATCAAGTATACCTTCCAGCTGTTGTTCCCAGAAATATTCTAGCACCAAGGATCACTATCTTGTCTACTCGTGTCTCAACTAAGAAAAAAACCCAAGGCACAAACTCCAGCTAGTCCTCATCTTCTTTAGTATCTATCTCGCCTCAAATCCACGAAGGTCCCTGTCTCTGTAAATCGTTCAACTCAATCAGTTGGCATGCATGGTCTACTAGTGGGGCTGGTGACAACTTCTACCAAAGGGGGGTGCTGCTACTGGTACACCACCTGATGGTTCCTTCACCATAAGAGGTCTATAAATCAACACCTCATCACTTCGTGGCCAATCATAATTTCCTCTATCTAGAATCCTAGATGGATATCTACGTTTTGGAATCTTTAAAGAAATAGGTTCATCACATTTAATAATTTATACCTATTGAGCTGGCTCAAAGTGATCAAAATGAAGTACAACATTTTCAAAACACATGTGATCAGCATTTTTGTGTGCTCATTTAGAAATCCGAATTTAGGGTCCTCTTGTATGGATACATCTGCCGCCACACCAAAACTGGACTCTCCAAACTGAAACCATAACTCAAGGCATGTAACAGTATATTTCCATTGAAAACATAGACTCTATGTTTTTCTAGTAGAACCGACTCCTTTGATACCACTTCTTCATGACCTTTCCATTAGGGCCTGTATTGTGACGACACCAAGATTGCCTTCCATAGTCATAGGGTCGGTGAATAACACTATAATTTTTTTCCCTAAAATTGGAAATCATTACATCAAAACATAGACACACACTGATAGGGTACACCATGAACAGATAAAAATCAACATAATAAAAATTGTGAAACAACAACTAAAAAACACCAAAGTGTGTAAAAGAAATTACAGAAGTGAAGGGGATAGAATACAAACCCAATTGAAATGAAAATACAGAAAAAAGTAAAATAGCTTGTGAGGTCATCCGCCAAGGATCATACCTGAAGGGAATGTACAACTTGACATTGTGTCTATCCAGGTTAACCTATCACCTTTTTACAACGTCATGTCCTTGATCCTTGAGACTGAATCAAACATGCATGTCATCTGTACAAGGAAGAAACAGGTTCGAGGAATGCGAGTGAATGGGTGAGTAAAACAATTCCCAATAGGGACCCTGATATCCCTGAAGGTCTCTTAGAATTACACAAAGAAAATAACAACCATTCATGATATCAATCTCAGAGAATAAATCTAATGACAGATCACATTAGTTTTAACAAAATAAATTATGTTTATTTATAAAGCTATATCATCTTATTCTCGAACGAGCCTCTATGGCTAAACTACACATGATCGCTTAGTGCTGGTACACACAGGATCGCTCAGGGATAATCAACACAAGATCGCTCGGCGATGATCCCCATAGGATTTCTTGGTGCTGATCCAAAAAAGATCCCAATTAATTATTCATTTCTTATCTATCCATTGGATTCCCACACAAAGCACGCATGATTCTTGGAGGACCCTCTCCCCAAGACAACCGTCATATTTTAACCAGCACGAAGTCCCTCGATGATGTAACCAAATGAACTTCCATGTCATAAGTGTTCCAACACAACAAACTATGCCTCAACAAGACTCCCGATCACTAAATATCATGTTCAGTCTCTCAAATGATAACCTCATACTAAGGGTTCTGGCACCGCAGATGTTTCCTCGAAAGGACGTCTAATTTTGGAGATATTCCCAATTAGGTGTAACTAGGCCAAAAGGGGTCCGAGTTCAGTACGACTCGACCTAGTCTGGGTCGACCATATCCAATTAGGATCGACCAGACCTGAGTCTGGTGCTAATCAGGTTGACCCGACCTGGTGGGCTTGGCCCGGCCCAGCTGGGTCAGAACCAGCTCGTTGCCCTAGCCGGAATAGTCTGGACCACCTGGCGGCACGACCCTCCAGTCTCACCTTGGCCAACAGTTACAGACCAAATCCCTTCTCCTAGGACACGACATAAACACATATGAAACCTACTAATGTGTCCATGTCTACTGGTAACATCTCCCATGTCAACCCGCACGATAGTGGCTCCACGTGATTCTAGTGTCGTGGCATGTCGTCATCATAGCTTTCTTCACCCAGGCGCTCTGCTGGGGTACACCTCGTGAAGTGTTGTGGTATGTCTCGGCTGAGTCCTTCACTGGCCTAGAATGCTTCCAGGGTGCGCCTCCTCCTTTGGCTTCCAACTTGGACTATGGGCCATCTTTTCTCTGCCAGGCACGCTACAGGCACCACTGTGTTCTGCCTTACCTTCCAATTTTCCACGAGAAATGCTACCAAATCTAAAAACCACAGAGGTTCCAGGCCATGTTCATTTGGAACATTCCATCCATGTTGGCATTAACATGGAAATTATTTCATGAATAGTACTAATCTTAATTTAAAAAGAAACCCCCTACCTTTTGTTTTTTGGAAGGCTATGTAGAAGAGATAAAGAGTGTCCACTTCCGAAGGTTTTCTTTGGCATTCGTCGGTTCATTTCCTTTTCCCCAATGACCATCTCTCGATCATGTTCTTCATCAGTACAGAAGTTTGTTTGTGCTTCATCAGTGCTTCTTCTCATATCTTTCCCAAAACACACGCCTGATCATAAATTAAATAGATAGGAAGGTGGAGATTAACGTGTCACACAATTACTGAGGTTCATTAATGGGTTTAATTAATGTTCCTCTTAACTCACTAAATGGCGTCATTACATATCCTATTATATCTTCCAATGTTGTGGTTACACAAAATAAGAGTCAAGACATTAAATGGTATGACATTGGACTGTGCTCCCCCCACCAATTTTCGAATAGTTTCAAAAAGAAAAATAAAATACAATTAGTAACTTCTTTGTAAAGTAAATGAAAATAAATTTTTCCTCATATCCTTACTGGTCAAATTTATAATTCTATTAAGCGAATCTCGATACTATAGATTCAATGGTTCCCTCATATTTTTATTCCATGCACTAGTTAAAGAGGTAGAAAATTCATCCCTCACATTTGCTGAATGTTCCTTAAAAAAGTCCAAAAATATTTTTGGGGATCTCCGAGCCTCAGAATCACATGCTATCAATATCCATAGACTTTTTATAATACATAATAATTTAAATAAAAATATTTTTATTTTCTGGGGCCTTTACAGTAGGTTTAATTTAATACTAGTATTTTAGAGAGATTGTGATTCAATTCTACCAATACGGTAAGAGTTTCTTTTTACAATCTCATCATTTATCAAGAACATTTATTGTCATGCATAAAATGGTGTGATATGATGACATATCACTCAAAAAACACCCAAATATTATTCTACAGTGGCCATGTCATAGAAATACATGGTTTCTCTTTATTTTCATCTCCTCATGTACCCAATATTCTAAAATAAGGTGTTTAATAAAAATCATATTTCTATCCCTCATCAGTAGAAAACCCTTTTTCTTTTTAAATAATTTTTTCTATAAATGACTACAAATAAGTGTTTATATAATCCTAATGATTTATTAAATACATTTTAACCCATGTTTGATGTTTTTTAAATTTCTTCAATGGAATGATTATGTCATTTTTCAAAAACTACCAATTTATTTCTATTAAATTTAAAAATATTATTTTCATGATATTTAAATCATGAAAATTACATTCCTCTATCATGATGAAACCATGGTTTTAAATTCCCTTAATAAATTCCAAGGATTCTTATCTAATATATTTTTTAAAAAAATAATTATGAATTTTTGTTTTGAAAATATTTTCCCAAATTAGGAATTAATATTTTCATCTAGAAATGATTAAAATGATTTATATTTCTTCCATTATATGATAATAAGTTTATTTTTACGAAATATTTTTCTTCAACTGTTTTAGGTTTTAAAAAAAATAATTTTCATTGAGTAATGACTATAATCCTCAAGAAATATGCCATGTGATCTTTACAAATAATTTTCCATTTATGATAACATACTTTGATGTTACTTATGCTTTGTTGGGGATAAGATGGAATTATATGATACTTCTTCTTTCCCAGAGAAGATAATGATTACGTTGATGAAAAGTTTATAGATCCCATTTCTCATTCATGGGTAGTGGTATGGTGAAGTAATGAAATTATTATGAAACCTATTGTATTTAAAAGGGTTATAATGTGATGATATAATAAATGTGTCATTATATTATGGAACACAAATTTATGGTTTTCAATAGGAGTTTAGTGGGACCTATATATCATTTCAATTTAATGGATAAGTATTTATATCTTCTAAGATATAAATTTGTACCGCATCATAGATATTTATCTATTATGGGAATCATAGGTGACCTAATCCACTATGTGAAAAAGGTGTCCTGATCCACAATGGGAAATAGGTGTAAATTTATTATCAATGATGTTCATTATTACGGTAGTTAACCTTGATATAAGGAATGTTTAGTTAAATGTATTATGGTAAAAAACTAATATGAAATGAGATTATAGTTAATGATTGATTAGTGATGATTTCTTACTATAATGGGCATTGTTTTTTGAAATGGTAAAAAATAATTCCATGACTCATGTTTATGATCTATGATAGGTTTGGTATTTGGTTCATTTTAAATGTTTATGATTAAATACCATTATTTGTATAATATTATATCAAGTGATAATAGATTTATATACCCCATTTTTATCATTATTGGGCATATGAGATAACCATTTATTATGTTTCCCTTCCCAAATAATGAATAATTTTTTAGGTATGGTATGACTATGAGATGTACTATCTGAGATGTTCAGTCATGGAGATGTTGAAGATCCTTATAGAAATAACAATATCATGTTTCATGTCTTAAAATATATTAAAATATTTTTTTACATAGGTTGGTGTTTATGAAATGTATGGAATATTCATTTAAAAAGATGTGTTTTTTGTATTTAAAATCCTGGGACACTATAGTAGGTAATAGAGGAATGTTTTAGTTAATATTTGGATGATAATAATAAAATTAATTTTTTTTGGGCCTTTGGTATATTCTTATGTATATATAAAAGGATATCTCTAGGTATATATCTACGAATAATACTAAGAATAATTATAAGTACTAAAAAATATACTATAATTTTAGTGAACGTTAGTGCAAGGGGATTCCAAAAAATTACATTACTTTATATATACAATTGTAGGATGTGTCATAAGAACTTAGTTAACTAGGGGGAATAACTCTAAAAATAGAGAAGTAAGATGGACTCAATCCTCACATTGATAATGAAAATGTAACATAAATCAAACCTGGTTTGATACTATTTTGGGATACGATTTTAAAATTCAGAAAACCATTACAATATAACAAGAAGGTTTTAAATTATGACTAACGATAACTTAGTTTAATCCTAATGTTTCATAGATTTAAAATATGGTATCATTATTAAGACAATGTATAAATGGTTTTTCATTTTTTTGTGGTTTTCTAATATTGTTACTGTTTCTCAAAAATATGAATTCTAGTATGTGTGAATGGATGTAACCCAAATGGATCATGTTAACAATAAGTGTGAGTGACAATGTAATGATTTCCCTCCTTAGAAACCATATGTTATGGGATATGGAATGTAAAATATTGTAACCGTGGTCACCCATATTTCACAGGGTATAAATCATTAGAATAATACAAATGACCTATGAAGGGAAAAATAAATTTTTTAGTCCTTCGAAATCCAATGTCAACCGTATTTTAGCTGTTCTGCTGATTCAGTAGTTTCTATGAAATGGATCAGTACAAATAAAAAGAAATTTTCTTTTTTTAGTGTTTGGATCAAGAAAAATACATTTTGGTTGTTTATCAAATGGAAGGAGAAAAGGAATAGTGGTATACTATTATTTATGAAGATAATGAGGAAATAAGTAATTAAATGTATTAAATAGGAAGATTTAATGTAGATATTTCTTATTTTAAACATACCATTAATTCTATGAAAAAATATGGATAAGGAATTCCTTTTAATTAATTAAAAGGATAATGGGTATGTTGGTACTTATTATGCCAATTTTTCGAGACCTACATGGTATGCTTCTAGTATAATCATTATCCATAAATAAAAATTGATCAAATATATAGAACAATAAACTAAAGTCATCTAATGGTGTTAGATATAAGAAAAATTATTATTTAAGAATAATTAATTTGATGTAAAATGCTGGACAAAATAGAAATTTGATTTTCCCACTATTCAATTGTTTTTTATAAGAAAAAAAGATTTTGTATTATGAATATTCAAATGGTGGAATGAAATTCCATCCATCTATATTCTATAAAAATGGGTAGAATCATCAACGGAATTTATTTATTAGAAAAGGGAGGTGTTATAACTTTGAAAAGGATGGTTATGAAGAAAATAAATGTTGAAATGTGATTAATGGAATGGTTATTGAAATGGATTAGGAAAGTATTAAAAATAGTATAACACCAAAAATATAGTTTTTCATGTGAAATGTGTTTTGTAATTATTAAAATCAATTCCCCAGTACAAGGGATAATGGGATGATATGATATAAAAAATAAAAACACAATAGACAAATGGGTAAATTATGAAATCCTGATGGAATAAGTGAATCAAGATACTTAAGTAACAAGAATCCTCACCTCCCTAGTTGGGAATCACATTTTTTATTTTGAATTTATTTTCCATATGAAAATCGAATTTTACATTACATACACAAATATCATATTATTATCTCCTTCTATATGGATTCAGGAATAACTAAATCACACTAGATATTAAATCAGTACATGGATAAACCCATTCTATCAATTAAATTATTTTTTATAATATACTAACTCATATATAGAATTATGGGTGAATTAACATTATGAAATTTACACATCTACATGAAATGTTAACTTCAGTATTGTGTATACCATTATGTGATTATAAGGTTATGGATGATTATTAATTAAATTTCATTCACACCCCAATTATTGTTTTACTTAGTTTATCAATTATTAAGGATGTTTTAAGATAAATTTAGACTAAAAAAACCATTGGTTTTGTATATGTTTTAGTGATAATGTTTTTTAAGGATGGATTACGTTACACTTTGTGGAAATTTGATTTATGTTACTGGTGACCATTATAGTTTATCTTATATTTGATATTGAGGTAAATATTAGTTTTATTCGATCGCCATATGATGTAATAACACATTTTTTCAATCATATAATCTTTTATTTCTAGAACCATATTCTTTAATATACATTAATGAAGTGGTAATGTTTGACATTGTTGAAAATTTAATCGTAACTGATGTTTATATTATTTATACCTCGATGTTTTGTTGAATTATTCTATAAGAACTAGATATAGAGTTTAGTCTCGTCACTATTTATCATCCTTCAATAGATGGTTAGTCTGAAAGAGTAATTGAAACCATATAGAGTATATTATAATCATGGTTAATAGATTACAATAGTGTATGGGATAAACACCTTTTTTATGATGAGTTTTCTTGCAACAATAGAATTCACATAAGAATTCAGATGAAAAAATTTGAAAACCATGATTGAATTATGTATAGAACTCTAATGTATTATAATTAAGTTGAAAAAAATAAATCTATTATATATATAGAGTAAAAAAGATATGTTAATGGATGTTTGATCCCTTCAATAAACAGTACGTATAATACAATATGGACATAAATTTAATGATGGTAATCATTAATGTGATCTATAATTTGAACATGGTGATAAGGCCATTCTATGAATTTCTCAATGTATGAAAGAAAATAAATATAACCCGTAGGTATATTGGACGATTTTAAATTCTGGATCATACCAGGATTGAATATTATTGTTAAGATCATTTACTGAACCTCTCCCATGTTTAAAATATGATCCATGGACATCTTTAAAAAAGTACATACCAAATCCTACACATTTACTAAATATAGATGACGTAACGCCAGTGTGTAACCTTCCATATATGGAAGATTTGGTTTAGATTTTGAATCATATAGATAAATAACTATGAAACTGTTCCACCAACCTGGTCAATGTTTTGTGACAAACCCAGATTCTTAATAAATCTTCTTTGAAACCTGAGAATGTAAAAAGGTATATGTATATTTAGTTTTTTGGTTCCAATGTGATTAATTTATAGGTAATGATTCATTTTATGTGGTGAGGGAGGGGGATAAATGATACAACATGAAAATATGTAAAACATATTTTTTATATTTATTTTCATTTTGGTATTTTTCATAGAAAACAATATTAATATTATATTTTATTATATGAAACACCAATTTTTCTATTCAATACACACACCACAATTTTTATGTGGAACATGGAATACTCTTAAAATATTATTATTTAATATTATAGTTATAAACTAGTCCATATAATGGTGTGTATAATTATTATTATCTAAATTATGTAAATATATTGTTTAAGAAAGTATATATAATAATTTTTATAGTGACTAATTAACAATAAATGGAAACAAAAAATCTAAAATAAAGGGAAAACTTTTTTGGATAATTTTTTTGAGCAATAGTTTGTTTTATATCAATAACATAAATATATCACTTTTTTTTGAATTATTTTAAGGAAATTTAAATATTATATAATTAAAAAAATTTAAAAATATATCTTCTGTGTTTTCTTAATGAGAAATACTAATAAATGAAATTTTAAAAATAAAAAAGATATTTTAGAAAAATAATTTTTTCCCCCGTTTGAGTACTTATATAAAAATAAATTTTATACTTTTGAAAATTTTATTAAAAAAATTAAATTCATTTTCGAAATAATCTTTTCCAAATTATAATTAGACTGATTTTTTAGAATTTTCTATGAAGGTAAATTGGATTATTAATAGTGAAGATACTTGGTTTAAAAAAACATTATTTATTTTAATGATTTTGAAAAAAAATATATTTTAACATGGTATTGATAATTAAATTACTTCAATAATATATATATTAATCCAACTCAATTAAATTTAATGACTTTTATATATATTATATATATATAATATATTTAATCTTTGGAACATTTTCTCTTTTGAACATTTTATCTTTTGAAAAATGAAATCATATTACATTTATGGGATAAATATTTAATAAAAAAAATTAACTTCTGGGATTGTAATTTGAAATGATTTTTTCCATATTTAGAATCATGGGAATTTCAAATATATAATAAGGTTAACTTCATTATTGGCCATAATGAGTAGAAAAGAAGTAAAAATATTTACCGTGGTCATGGTTAAAATATGTTTACCAGGGGTTAAAAATGACGATGGATAAATATTTCCCAGACATATTACTAAAGCCATTTTATGGACATATTTCCCACATATATCTTATATTTTTATTT
Source organism: Viscum album (assembly GCA_963277665.1). Classification (NCBI taxonomy): domain Eukaryota; kingdom Viridiplantae; phylum Streptophyta; class Magnoliopsida; order Santalales; family Viscaceae; genus Viscum; species Viscum album. The sequence continues at coordinate 439,157,756 of OY728141.1, read as the reverse complement.
ATAATAGGGCCTTTTTTCCTTAGGTTATGTAAAAAACATGGGTTATTAATTTTTATTTTCAAAAATTACAAGTGTTCCACACACCACACTTATAAAAGGAAACCCACCCTCCCCTCATATTCACACATTCAAATCACAGTTATTTGGCCAATCCCTAAAAACTGAAATTATTTAATTCCACACTCTCATCTAATAAGTATTAATTTTTCCCCAAAATCCAACATAATTAATCCTTTTAGTGAAAATGAAAACATGTTGTTCGAATAATAGATAACATCCCTATCCAAGAATTTTCTTTTTATTTCTTCATCATCCAAATTCAATACATATTGAAACATAATTATCTAAAAACCTCTTCATATTACATATAATTATATGTGATTATGTTAATTTAATTAAATAAATCATTATCCTCATTTATCAAGTGGGATTCAAAAATAATCATTCATGTATATGGTGGACTACCGCATCATGAACTGATGTTATTTGTTTTCCCACCCCACCTCCCAAAAATTGATATAAATATGGATTAATTGTTTATATTGGAAATTTATGATTTTAATATTATTTGATACTCATTATATCACTTCTTATTTATAACCTTCAATTCCATGTTAACATAATAATGTATTTTGAGTGTACGGTAGACTACAACTTCTCGAAGTGATGTGAGTTGGTCACACATTACGAGGAAGGTAGTAATAATGTTTTTAATGAAAATATTGGATTTAAATGTCATAAAAATAATTCTTTTTATAAATATATCATATTCCATTCATTGTTTATTTTCTTCCGGATAATGGAAACAAAATTCATTCTTACAAATGACCTACAGTTTCTATGAACAGTGTATATCATTTTCCATCTCTAGATTTTATATATCACTATACATATAAGGAATGATTAGGATATTTATATCATGGTTAAAATTATGGAGATAATAAAAAAATGATCAATGTAAGTGGAACAAAAATAACAAAGTCAGAACATACAAGAAATCAAACCAGTTATTTCATGAAACATAAAATTTACATATAATTGTTTGAAAACATGAAATAAAAGGCCAAAAGATAATTATATACTGTATGTTATGTATAATTGTTTTTATTTAATATATTTGAATTAAAATTTTAATTATTATTCATTATATTGAAATTTGTACAATGGTGGTTGAGACTTATGGTATGGTATTTCCATCTCACATTTATTTATCTATGAGACACATTACATATTCATGATGTGTTTATTTTATATAGTGTATATAAATCAAATGAATATATATAATGAAAATTATCATTATAATTTTTTATTCAAATAGTTATTTTTTGATCTATATTTTAGGTGTTTTATATTTCAAATGTTACCAAAGTGGTAAGTGATTTTTTTGACATGGATTGCCCCTTCGTTGGGATATAACTATTCTTATGAACCAATATTTGTAAATGAGTTGTATATACTTCTAATATTACATGTTAAGTCATGTACATCATTATTTTAATGATATTATATTCTTTAATTAATTTTATATTTTCCTAGGGATTATGACTCATATTTACCAAAGTGGTAACATTTTTATGTTTTAATGGAATCTGTTTTCAAGATTGTTTATGATTATTATTATATTAGTGAAATAAATTGATCAATATCTAATAAAAATAGTGAAATTATATATAAAACAAATATTTTATGATGTGAAATATTTTACCTTTAATTTCCTCTTTTTATATACTCACACGCATAAAATAAATTTTGGAAGAAAACTAATCTCTCTTTTTCTCTTTAGTCAAAACCCCATTTTCATCTAAAAAATATAAATTCTAAATTTTCTTTCATTTTTTTTAAAAGTTATCAAAATTATTTATTAAAATAAATTCCCATGTGGAACATACATTAAAAAAGTAATGTAATATTCATTTTATTTTAAAAAAAATCCAATTTTTTCATTTATAAGAAATAGGAATGGAATCATAATTTTAATGTGTAAAATAGGAATAATTGTTCCCACAATCAAGAATAAATATTTTTTTAACGATTCATTTAAAAGTTTCAAATTTTATATTCAAATAATGTGGTTCAAAAAAATGTTTTTTGAATTTTAGTTTTGCAAAGTGATTTTCAAAATAAATGGGATATTTTCATCAAGAAATGTTATAAAATATTTTTTAATCTACCATTATAGGGTTAATTTTTTGTAACACATATATTTGGAGAGTTTTTAAGGTTTTAAAATTACTTATTCTTTCAAATTAGAATTTCTGTATTTCTCATGAAATGGCTCATGTGATCTTTTAAAATTATTTTTCATCTATGAAGACATACTTCAATGTTGCCTATTATTTAATACAAATATTATTGAATGATACCATATTTTTCCTATATTATGGGGGTTAATTATTATGCTCATTTGGTTCATATTAAATAATTCATTTTAATGGTTTACTCTATGGTGAATTGATGCAATTTTTATAAAAACTGATTTTTTTCAAGCAGGTCATGATGTGATGAGATAATGAATGTTTTATGAATCTATGGAACATATATATATGGTTTACATTGTGATATTGTTGTGACATATATGCATCCCTAAGTTAATTGGTTAATGATATATATCACATATAAAATATTGGAAACAAGTCAATGAGATTTATCCATTATGGGAAATAGGTGAGTCATTATCCACTATGGAAAACATGCATGGCTTGAACTATAATGGGAGAAATGAGATAATTTCTGATCCACTACGATTATTTTCTTGGAAGTGAAACTTAACATATGGAATTGTTTTTTAAAACATAAATGGTCCCAAAAGAGTATGAATTGAGATTATGATTAATGATTTATTCATGATGATTTCCAATTCTTATGGGTTGTGTTTTCTAAAATGATAATGTTTTACTCTGTGAGTCATGTTCATGATCTACCATAGGTTTGTTATTATGTATCTATGTTATGTTTATGGTCAAATACCCTTATTATTATCTTATGATATAATATTATCATAGATAGACATATTGGCCATATACATTTTGTTTATTTTTTAAGAAGCCACTTTTTTTTGGAAAAGTGGGAACCATTCAAAAACCTCCACAAGTACCCGCACATCCCACTTAGACGATCACCATAACATACAAAATAACAAATTCAAAATCCACACTAACCAAACCCTACCGCCACTACAGTGATTCAAAAATCCACAAAATTCAAAATTCAATGTCAAGGCACCACGATCCATCAAGAAAATAAACGAATCTCATCACGTGTCACCTCGAGTCTCGCACCATTCCTCAAGTCTCGCACCGAACGCGACAACCGCCCAGTCCGCATCAAACCAGATCGCCAATGAACTCCACCGGCAACCACTGTCGACATCGAGGAAACCATTATCATCTCTTCCATTCTCGAACATCATGCCAACATCTACCCCACTGTCGTCATCCTCGTCCGAACACGATACCATCTTCGAGGTATGACTAAGCCAGAGCACAACCATACTAGATGCAGAAGTCAAAAGAATCACCGGACAACCTGATACAAATCCACCGCCATATAAGGAACACACAGATCTTCACCAAAACTAAGATACACAGGTCGCGCAAGAAACATAAATCTCTGCCATATCCCACCTCCTAAACCTTTGAGGAACCATTATTCTAGCTCAAACTCGGAGATGAGTAGAGGTCCTTGGGGTCATGGCTGGGATGAGAGCGGTCAGTGCCTCCAAACGACAACACCTTGCCTGGACTGAAATTGGAAACCAAAAACGAGATCAAGCCGATACAAGAGAAACTAGAAATACCTTGACCACTATTCCACGTATCCCAAAACCAAAGAGTAACCATCACTCTAGATCCTACCTGGACAAGAGCGATGGAACATGAGGTTAGGGAAGGGACGCAGCAGTCAGGGGATACAGAAAACACCATCGTCGGGATCCAACACCACCTGTGAAGGAATCACCAAAAAAAGAAAACCACTCCGCCAGAGATAATAGTCTCACGAATAAGAATATTTTTGAGAGGTTATGATGAACAATCACGAAATAAGAATATTTTGTTACTAGTATCCCAATACACTAAACTATTATATTCCGTAGGCATGGTTTTTTAAAATTTATTAAATATTCACAATTAAAGATGTGGAATTTATCTATATGATAATGGGTCCCCATATTTTAGACAAATATTTAATATTTTTTAAAAAAATATTTAAAATGAATTTTAATATTTTATTTTTTAATTACTTATTTATCATTAATAATTGAATAAAAAATTCATTTTAAAAAATTATAACTTTTTATCCAAATTGTATAATTAGGATAATATTTTCTTTTCATAATTTATAAATTACCTAGTAAAAAACTACTCACCAGAGTGGAAACAAAATTAATTAATTGATAAACATAAGAGGCATGGAGACAATGTTTTTAATAATTTTTAATTGAGTATTTGAGGTGTTTATCAGCCTTTTATATATTATCCCCTATATTATATCCAAATTTTTGAGATATATTTTATGAGATTGAACTTTTATAATATTAATATTTTGGATATTTACAAAAAATATTCTTATATTCAAATATAAAAGGGGAACACCTCTATTCACTTACCCTAAAAAACACTATTTTAGGAACAATATCTACACCAAATATTCAAAAAATGTACTTGAAAACATAAATTGGTTTTATAATTCTAATATTACAATCCCTTAATGGATTAAAATCCATCACAAAGGATATAAAATGTGTACTTAGTTATATATATCTGACCATTTATTCCACTATACATTTTCCTTATATAAATTTATTTTCTCTAAATTTATTTTCACCATTTAAAAATGGTAAAATAAGAATCAATCTTATACTATTTTGTTAAACATTGATCATACACGAATTTACCCCATTTTCCTATTACCTTTGGAAAAATAAAATGTTAATTATGTGTATGTAGACTACTACATCCATGAATAAATGTGTTTCCCTTTTCAAAACATCCATCATTTTGGGGTATAGATTATATTGTATGAATATATATGATATATGATATATATATATATATATATATAATATATGATCAATATTTTTTACTTTTTGGGAAAACATTAATTAATAATCCTTATAAGGAAGGACATATATATAAGTAAATATACTGAAAATTTTTAAACATCGATTATATATTCATAAAAGGCAACTAAAAAGCCCATGAGGTAAAATTATATTATTTTAGGTATTTTTAAAAAATAAAATCTAACCTTTTTAATGTGTTATAAATGAATAAATTTTTATATAAAAGGAGGAAAAACACTTTTAAAAACCTATCTCAATGTGATCAATAATACTATTACCCAATTATTAAAACATATTACAAATATCTCATACTTGAAGGGAATTTTTATTAATGAGGAGTATAAATGAAAATGTATATGAATAAAAGTATGAATTAAGAAATTAATAATATTATAATTATGATATAATATATTATATAACATTAATGGAAATAAATGTTTACTATAAAGGACCTGGAATCCCAATATTAATTATTTGAGTTATATTATTTTTAATGGAATTTAAATTTTCCAAGATATTTCCCATGGAATGATGTTTTGTCATTATATTTTCAATGAATATTATTTTTTCAATGAAATATATTTTTATTATAGTATTTCTATTAAAATTTCAGTAGAATGATTCTTTTGAAAAGAGACTCAATAAATTACAAATATCATGATGAATAAAAAATGTTTTCAAAAAGAAAATTTAGTGAGTTTTTTACAATATAATAAAAAAACTATCTCAAATAAAGTTATGTTTCATACATCATGAAATTATTTTATTTTTTCATGTCATTTTTTGGGGATAATTTTTTTTGGCAATCAATTATTTAATTCAAGATATTATTTTATACAATGTGAATTTTTGAAGAAACCCATTTTATATCCTTGAGTTCTTTCTTAAAAGTGAATAATTTTTATTAGAAGGGTTTTTAATTTTGATTTAAATTTTTTATTACATTATGAAAACTTAATGATTTCAATTTATATGTTTTATAAATAGTATTTTATTCACAATTCTTTTTAGAGAAAATAGATTTATTTTTAATTATTAATTTTATTGAACCCATTTTATATCCATGGGATCATTATAATGAAAAATGTGAATTAATTTTTCTTGGAAATTATATATGTGGATCAATTATGTGATGGTTTATATATAACAATATAATGAAATGTTTAATATTTTATATCTCATGATATTGGTTTTCATGATTACATTTTAGTTTCTCATATGCATGAATAGTAATGGTGTGGCACATGATAGTTATGATTCCATATGTTAATGTTTTTTATTGTTAAATCATGTTATTATTTATGATATTATTCTCTATGGAATCAAGGATAATGTTAAATTATTTTATTAAATTTTATAGCATTTATGATTCCATGATTATGATTTTTTTATAATTTTTATACAACGTACTTTTATTATCACTTATGTTTTATGATTCTTTCTAATTGTGTTATGATTTATATCATTTAATTTATTATATATTCTACTGAAATCATCATTGATGAAATTATTATTCACCCATTTATAATAATTTTACCTCACCCATTTAATTTCATTCCATTACCTGGTTTGTAAGAGAGATTCACTGTAAATATTATTCTTGAGGAGTGTATTGCAAGGTTCCCTTAAGGTGAAATGATTTTGAGTTTTCTGAAATAAAAAAAATTATATATCTAGTCTATAAAGAAACTAGACATATTAGTCCTTGAAATATTTTCATTTATGAAATTTAATGTTCAAAATAATTTTCTGGATATATAAAAAGGGTTGTTTTTATTGGCCACTATATATGGAATCATAAAAAATATAAATTTTTTTCAATATTAAATATGATATTTTGAGAATGAAACATATATTAAATTATAGGAAAAACATATAGTTGATTCATAATATTCAACTACATCTTGCAATATTAAAAAATTCCAAATTAATTTTTCTTTATAGAAAATACATTCCTACAAAGAAACTAGAAATTGGATGCATACTCTGACATAGATGTTTCTAGGTGTAATAAAATTGAAGAGGGCGTGTTTGGTGTAAACTCAACCATGACTTGGTACATGAAGAAGTGGAATAAATACATACATGTATTAGAAATATCCAATATATTTTTTTTGTTAATCTTATATTATTTATCAAAAAAATTTGAGGATTGATTTCCTAGTCACACTGATTGAATAGTTCAAGAAGTATATTGAACCCAAACCAAAATTTTATCCAAGAATGATTTGAGTTTAATTGAATTACTTATAGATTGACAAGATAGAATATAATATTAATACATTTTAATGTTTAATTATATCAATGATATTTTTCAATTTTATTTTCATTATTCATCACTTATGGTAACTCGTTTTTTATTTTAATAATATTTTGATTTTGATGGAATCTGAAGAATAATGGATGTGGGGGACAATGTCATTTCTCCCCAAGGAATACGAAAAAAAGAATCTGGAGTATAGTTTTCCTAAAAATGATCACTCAATTGTATTATAATATGTATAAAAACACAATATTCTAAGATATCTTGAACATGTTAATGAGGGAGAATATTTCTATTGAGTCATTCATGTAGAAACAACCACCATCTTTTAGTGGCTCTTCAAATCCTCATATCACCAAGAAACAGATTTTTGTGATGTGAAAAATATTATAAATTCTATTATAGTAAGAACATGATATGGGTTTTATGAATATTTATCAACTATATGGTTGTGCTAAAAATTAGTGGACTCATTTTAAGAACAAAATTAAGAAAGTGGAAATATAATATCTAAAATGGGATGTTTTTTAGAATTTATTCACCATCAGGTGTTATACATGAACTTATCCTAAAAATATAGCGAAGGAATTTTTGGTGTTGAAACAAAATGGATAGATAATGAATTATGGCATAAGAAGTAAAAATCTCGAGGCTTCTAAGATAAACCTATATTTTTATCTCATATATGGGAAGTAAAATCAGTTGTTTCATGAGTGGATGAGAACATAACATTAAAAAAATATTCCCATTAGAGATTTTGGAATCTATGAATGAATATTTTGATGTTATACTAAGGGTAATAAGGAATATAGGTTCTCACAATACTCCATTGGTTGGAAAATGAAGTTTGAATTGAATTTTTATCTACATAGAGAGTAACATGGGGGAAGAAATTTAATCAAACTATTCTCTAAATGTGTTGATGTAATCAATTTGGAAATTACATTAAAGGGTTACAGAAGTGTATTATGTATTTTAAGTAATTCCACCACGACCAAAAATACTGATTCAGTGCAATGATACTGATTTAAATGAAAAAAGAGAATAAGGTCACATATAATGATAAACACACAATATAAATATTAAAAAACAAATGAATTCAGACAGTATGTGAAACAATTACTCAATACATCATAAAATGAAGAAAATAGACACCAAAATCCTCCCAAATATAGGTATTTATTAGTGGAAATTGGAATCACTATTTTTTGAGGTAGATCATGATAAAAAATAATGAAATGTAAATATACTATTTATTCATGATCTATAAGTATCTTATTTGATTATGGGTTTAAAATTGATTCATGTCACAAATTTTTAATAAAAAAATATGATCACAACCTGATGACATGGATATTTAACACTCTTTAGAATCAGTTATTGGGAAATAATCATGTATAATATATATAAATATTTTCTGATTGATAATTATGTGAAGATACCATATAAAGAACTAAGTATTTTACCCTTGTTTTAATTTGATGATAATTTAGATGTGGATTATGTATCCCTCTATATATCTCTTAGCAGTTTGTTGGGAGGAGAAGATCTCATCTCATATTCTTGATCATTCGATTCTCACGTATCAATATAAATGTGATATACCATTGAAATAAAATTCTATAATATGATATCCATAACTTAAAATGAGGGAGTATTGACTCAAATAATTCGAGAGCATGTAAACATTGATGGAAATACGATTTCATGGGAATATAAAAATGTATATATAAATAATCTACATGGAATTACCAAAGAGTGTAAAGTTGAGTTTACTACTAAACATATTCTGAGATTTATTCTAATTAAATGAAGTTAATATATAATGGTCCCTATTAAATGTGGGGAATTAAATTACCAGTTAATGGATAATTTGAGAATGGATTTTATCTACCCCAGTGATTCAACATGGGGATTAAATGTCCCCTTTTCTAATAAGAAATATAAATCAATGTGACTTTTTAATTACTATTATTTTCTAAACAAGATCATAATTAAATAAGAAATAATTTACCTTACATCAATGACATGTTTGATCAATATAGGGAAGTCCAATACTTTTTGAGGATTTAACGTCATAATTAATGTCATCAGTTTTGGATCTAAAGGGAGGATACATCAAGAAGAACACTCCAAATTTGGTATATAAACTATGATTCTATAGTGATTCCATTCATGTTGACTAATTTTACTTCATCATAAAAGATCCAATCAATTATGTCATTAAAGAATACCTGTAAAAGTTTTTTATTTTTTAAAAAATTATATTGTTATATATTAAATGTGAATAAAAGAGAATAAATACCACATAAAAATTGTTATTATGATATTTATATAGGATACATTATTGGAAAAATTTATGAAAATGTGAATTCTAACATCCAAAGGGTTCATTATTGGGTTTTTTAATCATTATTAATGGAATTTCTGTTGATACTTTTAAAACTATATTTATTAACCAATAACCTATATAAAAAATAGAAATATAGTTTTCTCAGGTTACCTGGTTATTATTTATGATTTTTCTTAAATTTATGAAGCCTTTCAAATCCACTAACCATATTAAAAATATAATGGACAAATGTTTCTTTAGAAGGAGTTATGTGAATAATGTTTTAGAGATCTGAATATGATATTTTTTTAAAAAAACAATATTTATAATAGATAACTTGTGAGAGGATTTTTTAATAAATATTGATTTATTTTAAAAGGTATAATCAATTTTTCTCATGAAATTGAAAAAAGTAATTACTTATAACCTATGAAAATTAAACAACGAATGGGAGATATTAATAGAAAAATTATTTTTATGTAGTAGTATTTATGTTAACATAAATCCATTAGTACCATTATATTTAGGGTGATATGTGTGTTGTGTATTCCAATAATGTGTTCTTGGAATATATATTAAAATATGTGGAGATAAAAATATGCTAATAGATATAGTTAGAACTGATCACCGTATATGACTACACAATACATTATAATTTTGAGAAGGAAAAAAGGTTGATAATGCTTAATATTGGAATGATAATTATTCCTCATTAATGATGAGGGAAATATAGACCCAAAACTCATGGATTTTAAGGGGTTGAATAATGAAGTTGTTTTATAATGTGGGAAATAATATCCTGACCAAGAAAATTCTCAACCATCTATTCATTTGAGGATCAAAGATTCCTAGGATGATAACTTAGTGATATAAAAAATGTACAAAATATTCTTGAGTTTAACTTTGAAAAATATGATGTAATAAGGTTTGGTACTCAAATATGTTTCCCATAAAAAACATAACTAAAAGGGATATTTTTTATGATTCTCATTGTTTATTTTTTTTCTATTCGTATAGGATATAATGATGTACAAAGATATAAATAAAAACATCTGGTGAGATAATATGAATAGATAATTACAAAATATGTATCTCAATTAATGGTATGTTTGATTGTTAATGTTAATTAAAATAATTAGATTTTAATGCTACTAATAATTTCTAAACGTGAATATAAATGGGATAACCGGACCACAAATTCATTATAATACTCTCCAAATCATATGAAGTCCAAAATTCAATTTTGGTTGTAGTCAATGGTCATATGATTTAAACACATTATTTTTCTAATAATGATGTTGTCTACCATGACCAACTAACCATGAGATAAATAAGTGATGCCGTAATTATTCATAGAGTATTAGTATTATTCACATATAATTTGGATCTATGATTTACCTCAAGATTCTAGATTTTTATTTAAAAATAATTGACAAAATAATTTAGATTAAGAAATACATATTATCCTTAGATAAATGGTTAGACATAGAATAAAATACAAACTATGGAGGATATGATGATATCTTCATTAATGTATTTTCAATAATTTTACGATCAAATCCTCCCCTTGGTAAAGATATCATATAATATCACTTTCCATTATTCTATTAAGATGGATCAAAATGAGGCTTTGAATGGAAATATATATAGGTCCCTTATAGGTTGGGATGAAGTTTAAGAGTGGAAACTGATAGGTGATGAAATTTTATATGAAATGATAGATAAGGTTGAAACCATTAAGTGGAAAATATATGTATAAAAAACTAAATACAATATTTAGTAAGATAATCATTGATGATATACGGAGATTAAATTTGGTTATAGGTTTTAACTTCAAATAAATCAATCGAAGAGGGTTATGATATTTATAAAAAATGTGAAGTTGAGCCATTAATAAAAATGTCCCATCAGGATCCATGATCATGTTAGGGTTAGAGCCTATCATATAGAAATACCACCATGCCTCACTCAGGTTAATGATGTGTCACAAATATTACAGTTAAATTTGTACTTACCAGATCCATTATATATGTTTAGGTCAAAAGTGATACAAAAAACCTCACCATTTATATGAATAATGACTTGTGGAAATAATATATTAATGGGACAATGTTATGGGGAACAAGGCCACCAATTAATTCAATGTTCTATGGTGAAATATAAATTTTTAGTTGGATACTGGAAGCTTCAGTATGTCATGATAGAAAAGTGTCATCACTAGTTTTTATCTACGTAATAAAATATATTGGATGAAATTATATTTATGGGGGATCAAATGTAATGAAATGAATTTTCATTACATATATAAGAACTATGTTTGATAGTATGATCCATATGAAACACTCAATAAATATATCACACAATAAGGTATCCAAAAATTTGGAATGTATAAACAGTGATAAAATAATTAGGATATATATATATATAGATATATTAGAAGAAAAAAACAAAATAGTTTTTACAATAATTATCAACTCAACTAGTATAAGAAATAAGATAATAAAACCACAATTTAAATACATAATTATTTCTATGTAAAATATATTTTTAAATTTATAAAGTATGGAAAATAGATTAAATAGTAGTTAATTGTAAAACAAGTAGTTAATATACCAAAAAAATTTCATAATAAGAATAGTTCATTGACATATATTATAAATATAATTGAAAATATTATTTTGAATTTTTAGAATTCAAATTTTTAAAAAATAACTTCATTTTTTATTTTTCATGGAGACATTCAAAAAATATTAAATTTTCACATTTTTATAAAAAAATATTTTTCTTAGTTTTGAAAACATTACATTTTTTAATAGAACGTTACTTTTATAAAATAATTTCAATAAAAGTATGAATTGAAATTTAATGAAAACATTTTATAAGGACAAATATGTAATTTATTAGATTCATTATAATTCATAAAATTTTTTTTTTTATGCTGAGATTTTCAATTTTATAACAGAAGTTATATTTTTTAAAAAATAATTTTTAATACATTATAAATTTATAAATATAAATTTTTTGTTATAACTTTAAAAAATTTAATAAAATGAAATGGATTTCAATTTTGACTCATTATGACCTTATTATATAATAATTACCATTTTTGGACATGAAGGATAAATTAAATCAGTTGATACTAATTCCCATGTTGAAAACCAAAATGGTAAAATTGAGAAACCTATGTTGTAAAGGGATATACATGTCATAATATGTTTTAATTTAGTGGTTGGTGTTATTTTAGATTATAAGATATTCCCTCTATATGATTTATCAAATTGTTTCTATATTACATGGTTTTGATATAACATTATTCAATGGTTTTGAGAATGTAATTAAAATACCATTTATTTTACAAATAAAAGGGCTACATATATATAAAATTTCACCCACATAATACCCACATCTGTCCCACCAAAAACATCCAATATATCTTCAAAACAATAATATAATCCTTAATGGTGTTATTTACTTCATTAATTAGAATACTTAAACTGTTTAACAATTTTCACAAAAGAGATAACATAAGTAGTTACGTATATATTTACAATTGTATCTTACACTTTTAATTTTCAATATACACATTTATTATGTAATGAAAATATTTTCATAATATAAAATTTTTAACAATAGTATAATTTTTAGATTATTTTTCTATTATAATGGTGGTATAAGAATTTATCCCCTTTCACACTTCCTTTAATAAAATTTGAAAATGTTAAATGTGTCTATGTGTGGTATACCACCTCCATGAATAAACATGTTTTATTTTTTACTTAATAAATCATTGATTATTTTATATTATATTTAATGAGAATATATGATATATATGTAATATGTATCTTTATTATGTTGTTTTCGATAAAAAATAATGACTATTATTATGTTACTTATCGATATCAATAAATATCCTAAAACATGTCCAATACTGATTTTATCACTACAAACCTTGATTAAAAATATTATTTGAGAAATTATAAAAATACATGTATTTATAATAAGAAAATTCTCATACCTCTAGTGGGATCATGATGAAAATATTTATATGTAAAAGAAATATTAATAGCCCTTTTACAAACAAGTTCAAACTGATCAAAATTCCTAGCACCCATTGTTTAAAAAATCACATAAAAATCTAATAATTGATGTGAAATTTTATAAATGAATATTATAAATAAAATTTATATGAATGAGGTTGTGAAATAGTTAATGGGTATGTTTGTATTTATTATAGTGGAGGTCAACGGACACCCATGGAATATGGGTTATTTGTATGGGGATTGGTAACTCAAAATACTTTCCTAGATTTATAATGTTTTTCATGAAATTTTATTTTATAATAAAATCCATTTTGAAGGATGATTTTTCTTTTATTCTTGAGATGTAGTGGTTTAAAATCCATTCCAAATTCGGGAATGCATTTCTTAAAAATTTTCTGAAATAATACATGAGTCTATATTAAATGTGACTAGTATCTATGAATTTTAATATAATTATTATATAATGTTTTCAAAAATAAATTTTATGAATATATTTTTCATCATATTCAAATAATTTATCTCATATATAGTTAGACTTGTATTTCACGCTATATTTTTTATTTTACAATGTTTTTATTTATTTATGACCAATTTTTTGGTATCAAAAGATATAATTAATGATGTTATTTTATACAATGTAGATGTTTTAGGAAAACAATTTTATTTCCAAGGGTACATTATTAAATGTGAATGATTTTGATTTCGATAGTTTTTAAAAAAAATAATTACTTCTATGGGCACCTTATGAAAATTAAAATATTTCATTTTGTATGTTTTATGAAACATATTTTACATCAATGGGATAATTATGAAGTGAAAATTGAATGATTTTTATATGTAACATTTATTTAAGGATCAATGATATGTGGTGTCCTATTTTACATTACAGTCCATTGGTTATGAGGGTATACTTCATGAGGTACGTATTCAAGAAGTAGTTTTCCGTATCTCTTAATCATGATCACTGTTAGTGTGGCCCATGATCTTAACTTTTCCATATAATAATGTTTATATTATTGTTTAAAGTTTTTAATAATTATTATATAATGATCTTATGATTCAAGGTTCATTTAAACTGATTCAATGTATTTTTATTAATATTATTATTTCCAGATATTGTTTGGGATTCATGTCCTTATTTCATGTAAATTGGGGCTCACTTATTTTTTATTTTTATTAATCATGAAGTTATGATATTCAAATTATAAATATGTTTTTAGATAGTACATTGAACACATACATGATGTAATTATTACTCATCCCTTACTAATCACTTATGATTACCCATGTCTTATTACATCAATCCCAATTTTATAAGGATGAGTATTACTATTGGGATGTCTAAAAGACGGTTTGGAATGATGTTGTAAAGGAGAAATGATCAATTGTTTTCTAAAAGAACATATTACATAGTTTTATCAATATAAACATAGACTATCAGTCAATAGGATACTATTATATATAAAATTTAATGTTATAAAATACATTAAAATCATAAAATAAAGGAATCTTTATCCAAGGTCCCTAAAATTTCACGCGCTAAAAATCTCAAAAAATCTAGATGAATTCATAGAATCACACTCTCAATTGCCACATATGAACATAAAAATAAAAACATATAAAACTGGATAAACTCCTAAAAAAGAAATTATGGCCATTAAAGAACCTTCTCCCCCATTATGAAAATATATTTATATATATTATGATTTATGATTCATTATTTTTTCATTTATAAATATATAAATATAAATTGTTTTATAGGGGATTAAATTCCATTCAATAGAATTTATAATATCATAATTTCACTACGTTAATCAATATCATCATCTGAAACATATTTGTACGTTTTAATGGTTACATCTTCATGAATTTATATATTTGTTGGAATATATTTGTTTTGAATCATTATTATAGATATACATTAAAAAATGATTAGTTTATATCAATATGATTTAGTCTAGAATTAATAAATAGATTAATTAAAAAATTTAAGAAACTTCAATTATAAAATCATACCAATAAGGGATGTTTCAATTATACTAAAAAATATACCATTTGTGTTTTCAGCAATAAGAGTTGATTCAAAACACATCAATCTATCAAACCTTTACATAAATATCCATTCTTTAAAAAGGTCACGTTAGTTATTTATTACAATGTATATAAAAATAATGGTTCTTTAAAACCACAAAAATAAGATTAAACATGAACATCATCTTTATTTTAAAAAAATTTACATGCTAACTCATTTTATTTTATGTGATTATTTATTACTAAATGTGTCACATGGTTCTCTATAATTTATGAATCCTTTATCAGATCTAATTACACAAATCAAATGAGATGTACAATGATAGTAAATTATCAATTGGTGATTTATTTATAATGATTATGAAGAAACATCTTCCGTGATAGATTTCCCAATCCCCTTTTTTTAATTATTTTAATTTTTGATGCATTATTCCTCCATAATTGTTTGAGAAAAATGATAAGTAATTCCTTATCCAATTGTCCTGATGGATAAGAACTTATTCAAACATTATTTATAAAATGACAATTCTATTTTACCTAAATTCAGATGTTATTATGATATTTTAAAACCCATGTTCATTTATAAGGGTGTATTATACATAACCTTTTGTTCTTTATAATAAATAAATAATTTTTTATATATTATATTAAACCACAAATTTTCATAACACATCCCCATAACCATTATTTTACTATCAATATCAAAAAATGAAATTATTTATTATAAATTGTGTTCAATATTTTTTTGACCAAGCAATTTCATAAAATTTAGAAATAATTAGTTAAAATATTTAATTTTTAACAGATTTCATATAATTCTTTTGAAATATAGAATTTTGAAATCTATATAAATCATTATTTTTATATAAGTTACTTATTTTTATAATTAATTTATTTCTAGTAAATATTCTTCTCCATAACTCTATATATTTTTTATTATATATAGTTATTATTTTATGATTTTAATAATCATCGTCACTCTTGGAATATTTAATATTATTTTCAATACAATTTAAACATTCAACAATATTGTGCATAAATATTACAAAATCGAATTGTTTAAATTAAACTGAAATTCATCCCCACTCACATATTTCTACAAACAATGATTTTCATATTATTTTATTTTTATTACATTATTCATTATATATTTGATATTATTCTATTAAATATATGGAAATTATAAAATCAACAATTATTTCACAAAAAACATCACAATTTATTCATTGATATTATTATAAAAATTGTGAAATTATAGTAACATATATTTCTTCTATTTATCCATATAATGTTTATTAATTTTAATAAGTCACTACATAAAATCTATTTTTTTCATAAATTACATTTTTATTTTATTCTTAATTTAATTTCCAAGAGAAATATTCTTCTGGATCATTTCTAAAATAAAAATTCTGTGAAACATTTATAATAGATATTTAAAAATAACTTTCAAATCATAACATTAAATTTCTTCTGTCTTAAGAAAATAACCATTTCAAATATAAATATTATATTTCCCATTATTTGGTGACTTTTCTTACAAAATTTTGTATTATTATTTCCCGTGAACTAATTTTATGATACATATTCATATTTACACTATTATTTAGTCAATTTCATGTGATTTATAAAAAATTACTATAACTCCCTAGATGAGTGATTTTAAATAAATCATACCATCACATTGACAATTAGTTTATGAAGAGTTAATGACATTAATGAAATGATCATGTCACAAATCACATAAATATTTTAATTTTAATTTGATATTTTTATATTTTTTTCATGTTTGGAAGAATTATCATCCTTTAAGACATTAAAATGTATCTTGTTCCAAACATTACATCACTTTTTAATATTTATACCATTTAATTTAGAAAGATGTTAAAAAAACAAGTTCTTTATACATTGTAAATTTATAAAAACCATTATATTCAATATAATGATCTATTGAATTAAAAATGTTATAAAATAAAAAAAACAACTTAATGAATATCATTATATCCTATAAATATTTTTTTTAAGCCTCTACATCAAATAAAATTATCATTAAATATTATAATTATGTTATTTAGAGATTCTCATCAAATAATAAAAATTCTTTAAATTAAGAATACCATATTTAATTGTAAAAGTAACTAATTCTAAGGAACATGGTAGTGATTTGTCACTAAATAATTCATTGATGGGGTTGAATCAGTTTATAAAATTATTTTATAATTTTTTCAACAATCAACCATTATCCATAGTTATCATGTAATAAGATAGTTTTCAATTGATTTCCATACCAACACAAATATATTTTATATTATTAAATCAAATCATTGACTTTTCCATTATAAATACATGACACAATAATAGTATAATTATTTACATTGTTTATTATCTCAAAAAATGGATATATATATGTTTTATGAAGTTATATTATCTACTAAAATAAAATCCAAAAGAATAAATAAATGAACAACATCAATGTAGGTTTGTACTTAAAACTATTATTTGTAAAAATAAATCTTTCAAACAGGGATGTGACCCAACAAACATTATGATATATATTTAATATACATCAATAAATTTCGTCTCAAATGACTAAAATTTTCTAAATATTCTCCCAATCATGTAACAAATGTTTTATCGACATTTTCAAAAGTAATTAAAAAATTCATTAATTGGAGAGTTTATCTAGAAAACCAAATATATTATTCTTAAAATTTCATATTCATAATTATAAAAATACATAATAATAAAGAAAAAAATTTACTCATATAATAAGTATTCAACTACTATTATCCATGGTCTTACAATCAATATTTTGATCATCACATTCTTAGATTCCTATTCAAGAGAATATATTAGTGAAAATAAACACTACATCATCAGTGTACATATATTTTTATATATAAAATCACCCACTAAATGAAATTACATTATAAATATCCACACAAATACATGTGAAAAAACCCATAATCCTTAAATTTTAAAATATAAATTTCATATCCACTTCAATTTTCATGTTTTCCACCTTATATATAATAAATTATTCTAATAAAAAATTCTTTATCACATATCATATGTGTTAAATATATAAATAATTTCTTTGGATTATTCTACATTTAAAACATGAAGGTACATAAATAAAAAATATCAAAACTAGATTACAAAACAAATTCTTTTATGAAATAAATTCTCATGATGTAATGTATATATAAATTATAATTCCAAAAAATAAAATACTAAAATTGATTTTTTTTTTCACCAGAAGATTTAATGTTTGATGAAAAAAATTGTCACATAAAAAAATTAAAAAAAATATCACAATTTTAATGACATATTCAATATTGTGTAATATGTGTCTTCAATGTGAAAACACCATCTTAGTAACATAATCCATTTCCCATATCCTAAAACATAAATACTTAAAATCACATCCTTTTAAATATTATGTGGAAAATATTTTATGAAATTCCCAAAAACATTTCAAATTTTCGAAATAAATCATTGTTGAATGCTTTTTATTACAACATTCAATTTTCATTCTAAAAAAATCATCACCCCTGGGAAAAAATTCATAGTATAGAGTACACCTATTTTAATTTTATTTTTAGTGTTTCACATAAAAAATAATAAAAATTCTATATTGAACACTAATATTTTATAAATACATCCAAAAATATAAATGAACTTTATCTCATGAGAATTTCAGAAATACATTTTATTTGGAATATAATTTTTCTATTAGTAGCTGTTTTTATTATTACTGGATAATTAAATATCACTAATCACATTCATCTAAACTATTATATACCATAATATTATAATATCAATGATATAATGGGTTGAATTATATTATATAAAACTTTTTAATCTCAAACAATCATTTAGATATATTATGAAATTCAACAATTTGTTTGTTATAAATAATATCGGGTGTTTATTTTCTCCCATAATGATATTTTATAAAAATAAATGTGATGACTAAGGAAAAAAGGGTAGGTTGTTGCAACAAAATGGGTATGTGTTTCAATAAGTTTATAGTTCATAATTTATATTATTATTTGTTATATTAACATGAGATTTTAGTATGTATTTCACTTAAAATGATACAAGTATGATCAATGGATTACGATACATAAAAAACCAATTAAACAATTTTTTATTCCATTATAGAATAATATAAAAACAATAAATGAAAAATATTATGATATGACCAAATGAATCATAACAAGTAAAATTTCTAAATTAATGAAAACCCAGGTAAATGAGACTATTACATGGTAAAACATCTCATCACCATGATTTTTCATGATGATCATACCATTAATGGAATCTATAGAAACAATACAATATGTTTTAAATATGATAAATATCATGATAATGAAATTAGAGAATATGAAGAATTATTTTAATAATGTATTTAAGGATATATATAGAATGTTATATGACTATAGTATATATGGCTGTTGGTTTTATGGTATATGGATATATAGTCTATAGGTATATATTCATTGGAAATATGGTAATTAGATTTATGGTAATGGTATATAATTGAATAAAATAGGTACAAAAGGGCATATAAATGTTAACAAAAAATTAAAATTAATATAATTATCATATAATAAATAATTTTCCCTTTAAATAAAAATCTAATAATAAATGAAAATTAATTATTTTATAAATATAAAATTTAGTCCTGAAATGTTATTTTTTTAATTATTTATAAGTAATTATTAAATATTAATATAAAATTAAATATAATATTCTAATGCAAATATATTATTAAATTATAAATAATTAATATTTTATGATGTGATTAATACCATTTAATATTTAAAGTGATATTTTCAATGAACAGTTTATCTAGGAATTGATTATTTTTTAAAATAAAATAAATTTAATAATTTTTTATTATTATAAAATTAAAATTTCCAATTTAAGAACTAATTTAATTAAACACATTTAATTATAATTTGACGGAAAATTATATTTAGATCACAAAATGATTAAGGGGTTATTATTATATAAAAATGTTTTTGTCTATATATCCATTAAAAAGATAAATTTTCCAAGATTAGATGTTAAAATAATATTAAATGAATATTTAATTTTAAATTCACATATTAAAATTATGTTAGAGGTTATATTTTATTTTTTAGAAAAATAATTTCATGATGGAAAACTTCAGTCGTCACAGTAATTGTAAAATGATGTTAAATGGTTTAATTAAGGGTTAAATTCCTAAACATATCAATAATTATACATAAATTTCTGTGTAAAATAGTATTTGTGACCCATATCAATTATTTATTGACTTATGATCCCTTTTTAATGTAAAATTACAACCTTTTACCCCATGTAAGATATATTTAGTAAAACGATAAAAAAATATATTATAAAAGGACCCCACTAGTACCTCCCAAATACCATTCCTTGAATTTGTTTTCATTTAGAATACATTCTCAATTTATATACTTAATATTACTCTCCAGTATTTTTGAATTTGTGGTCAAAAAAATTACTCCCAAATACCACGTTTCGAAGAGTCACTCTAACAGAAGATTGAAGTCTTGATCGTATGTTTTATCCTTAATTTTTACATCATTATTTATCATATTCATCCACCTATTATAAAATATTATTTTTAATGTAAATATAAAATTTAATAAATATTAATCTCTTTTAAACATTAATATATAATAATATATTTTAAAATTTTTATTTTGTATTATACAACAATATGTTCTTACTCTTTAAATAATTTTGACTAACAATTTTTTATGCATTATTAACTCCTTCAGGAATGATTTTAAAAGATTTACCTCATGAATGAGTAAAAACGGTAAATATGATAAATATTTTATAATAATTTTTAACATAAAATTTATGCATTATTCTAGATTTCCCAAATTGTAATTTATATACAATAATAAATTTTATTATTTTAATTAGTAAATAATCATAAAAAAAGATATTTTTAAACATACATTATGAACCACCACAATAAATTCTATTAAATTTACATGGTAATATTGAAATATAACAAAACAATATTCTCAATCCTAATGAAAATTAATTATGTGATCAATCCATGATTCATGAGGAATGTCTAAAATAGAAAAAATGTAGAAACATAGGGAAAAAATATTTAACCCCAAAATATTAAATTTTAATAACTTGTTAGTAATTTATGGGTATTAAGAAATAAAATTTTATAGTATTAAGTAAAATAAATATTAATAAATTATTTATCGATAATAATAATATAAATAATTTTTTTATAATGGATGTTAGTTCATGTCTGGACTAGATCTAATCTGAGGTAATAGTTTCTCAGAATAATTTCCCTTAATTGAGATATGCTTCATAGTAATAAATTTTTTATCTTTTGACGGGTATTTAATATCACATAAATGTGTTTTATAATAAATATTATAAAATACAAGGGATATAAAACCCATATTAGGTTCTCTATAAAACTATATTTTAAATTGAATGTTACCATAGTTATAAAGGATTATTTTTTAATTTTTTTTGAAATATATAATGTTTATGAGTAAATATAACTTAGTGTAAATTTTATATTCCTTATATATAAAAACCCATATGATTTAGTTGCTAATATCAGGTTTTAGATTATTTCATTTCATTCCACATCCCATTGGATCACAATTCAACCTTTAGGAATATTGTATATATTGTCGACCATATTACATCAATATATAGGGAATCTATATATTCGTTGTCAATATGTTTCAAATTAAATTGAGATAGAATTATCCAAACATATATGATTTCATGTGGAATTTTTAAATTTACTTCAAATTAATTTAAAGAATTATTGAATGGGACTTTTTCATCTTTTACTATAAGGTATCATTCTCCCACTATTTTCAATGGTTTTATTTGAAATACTTCCTCTTCATGTTTTAAAAATTCATCAATTTATTTGTTATTTAAATTCCAATTAGTTTCTACCAATTGTATTTTTATAATTACATCTGTTTTAGAAAAATACTACAAAACATTTTATGGACATGACTTCTAATTTATTCCAGACAATTTTCAATTTATATTAAAATGTGTTCTCATCCATATTTTAATGATTTTCATGATTTATTGGAGAAATGATCTAGTGATATGATACAACGTCATTTTATGGATTATTTTATATCTTTAATAGTAGAAAATTTCATGAAACACATTTATCTATTTAAGGTTATATATGATGTAATTGATTTATAAATGTGATCATGTTCATATTGAATATATAAATATATTTATTACGTGATTCATGATCCCATAAAAATATAACAATCTAATGAATTCGGGAAATAATTATATCTAATTGGATGACTAATATAGTATTATTTAGATTGTCCATTCAATTATATTTATGGGAATGAGGACTGAACATAATCCACTCTTGTAATATTTTATCTTTGTGAGGATGGTATGATAAATGGGCCTTCAAATAATAAATCATTATGGTCTTGTTTATATTAACAATTATTTATCTACATTTTTATGTTATGAAACATTTTAATGGGACGTTTTCATGTATTATTATAATTGTTTCATTGTTCCAGATCTATAAACCTTATTAATCATGTAATGTTGAAAGACCTATTTAAATGCTTATAAAATTTAATAAATTTTTTAATGGGTATGATTTCTTTGGGTTATAGTTTAATATCCTTATTTTTGTCTCATACCCATATTTTTCTGTAATGATCAATTTAGTTTCATTAATTGATATCTCTTATATTTATATCTTATTGAGATTATATGTTCACTCATTCATACATTTCCATTACTGATTTAATAAATAATTGTAATATGTACGAAATTTCTATAACAAAATCATATGTGGATGTTATATTTGGGAAATATTAAATAAATATAATAAATTTGTTTGTAATTTATCTAATATCCAATTAAAATCCAATGGGTTCTCGAGTGTGTTTAAATATGAGATTAAATGAATATTTAACTGAAATGATGTAATATGTATGTTTTTTATGGTCAGGTCATATGAATTGGTATTAGAGTTGGGTTTAGTTAATAATAGAAATTTTTTTGTGAAATACAATTCTATAAAACATCAACCAATCTAATTTTTTAAAAAATAATACAATATGAAATTATAGTGTTATATGATGTAATTTGTTTTAAATGATCAAATGTTGGTGTCATATTAATAGTCATATTAGTATTTTTTCATTATTATATGATTTATAAATTGTGTGTTATAGTTTAATACATCTTTGAATCATTTTAGTCATTGTTAGGGGACAAGGATGTAATCATAATATAGGGATGGTAATAGTTATATTCAATAATGAGAAGTTATTATCTAAACATTGTGATAGGAATTCATTAATATATATAAAAAACTCTAGGTATAATAGTTTTTTTTTCAGAATTGGAACATATTGAATTTTTATTGAAAAATCATAGTAGTGCATGTTTTAATTAGAAGTCTATAACTCTTTTGTAATGTTGTTTATAGAACTAATCTTCCTAAAAAACTTATTGTTCTCCTTTAAAAAATAATAATTTATTTTTTGGAATTGATTGACTCTATATACACAGAGACTATATTAATTATCAAGATAGAAAACCTAAATTTTATATCCTACATCAATCAATGACCAATTTTATTTCATGGATGATTATAATTTCAATGAATGTTACATACAATTCATGAATCTTATTAATAATTAAGAATATATATCTAAATTTGTTTGGTAAAAAATAAATAATGAAGATATATATATTTTTGATAATATGTTAATAAATATCTAATAGAGTTACTTTTTGTTTTTTAGATCAAGAAGTTGATTATATAATGGTATTAATACTATGTTATATAACTAAATAAAATATTCCTTATAAAAACCAAATTTAATTAGAATAAATGAAGAAGAAACTCCTAAATAATCCAGTTCAATGTTCTATATTCCCAATTACATCACTATATAGTGTAGTATACTTGTTTATTATAAATAAATATGGACAAATACATATATTCTTTAATTAATCATGGACATGACAATATCAAAACTATGAAAAAGTTCTTTATACAGTTTATTAATATGTTTTTGATAATATATTAGGGGATGAATACATCCCAATAATTAACCTTCAATCTCGGTATCATTATTTAATATTGAAAATAGAATATATACACATGAAATATGTTCATACTGTTTATGGAAACTATAAATCCATAAATATTCCATTCAAACATAAAAATGTACCTATAATTTTTATGGGATTGACGAATATACAATTTAGAGATTATATATATACAATTTTTGTAGTCATTTTCAATGACATTTTAATATTTTCTCATATCAAGAATGAATATAGAGATCATTTATGGATTGATATAAAGACCTTGAGAATGGAGAAGTCCTAGTATAAATTAAGAAAGTGTGAATTATAGATATTAAATGTATAACTATTGAGTCATGTAATCAAATATGAAGGAATGTATATAGATCCTTCAAAGAAAGAGGTTATTATTGAATGACATGGACTTACCAGTATATCATAGATATGAATTTTTCTTGGATGATCATGATACTAGGGGAACTTCATAAAAAAATTAATCATGGATATCAAATCATCTATATATGTAAACTAAGAAGTGGTTTACGTAAATTTATGAAGATAAATGTGAATATAATTTCAAGGAACAAAATATAATGTTTATAAATTCATTTATACTCACACTACCCAATATCTATTAGAGTGGTTTCTAATATATAATTATACACCCTAAAATTTATTGTATATTTAATAGGGTTCATAGAGAATTATATATTATAAATATATAATATTTAATTGATTTTGAAGATGGTTTAGATCAAAAAAGACCCCTAACATATTTTTTG
Organism: Viscum album; assembly: GCA_963277665.1. NCBI lineage: Eukaryota > Viridiplantae > Streptophyta > Magnoliopsida > Santalales > Viscaceae > Viscum > Viscum album. The sequence goes on along the minus strand of OY728141.1, from coordinate 439,132,132 downwards.
TAAAAAAATAGATTAAATTATGTAATCCAAATGGAACCTTAAGAGGATATATATAATAATTGTTTTATATCTAAATCATTATTAGATAAAGTTAGATAATGTAAACAGATAATATTGGATATTTTTTATGAAATGTTAGAAAAGATTTAAACCCTTAATTGACGCATTAAAATTAAATAAAAATGTTTATAAAAGATCAATGTTATTTTCTTGTAATGAAATTTGTAGTTTAATGTTAGAGATGAGGTATCCTTTGAATATAATAATAGAACTTGTTTTTAATATCGATATGGAGGGAAACATGAGTCATATAAACCTTAGATGATTTTAAATACTTTATCATCTGAGGAATGTACCTTATCATCATAAAAATCCATTGAACCTATTTAAAGTGGATGTTTTATACAATGAATTACATTTAGGGATGTATAGAAAAAACACTTCACACATTTTGAAATAAAATAGACTATGATTATAAAATTAACTCCTTTTCAAGGAATAACTAGTATAAATCTTTGATCCTAGTGTAAAAGTTCTATAAAACAAGACTAGTCAATTTTTGAATGGTTTTCAGAGGAACACATAGTTTATGAAATAGACATGAAAACCTGAATATTTAATGAGGCAATAATACTCTACATTTTTATTATAGAGTAATTAAATATCATGGGAAAAATAATTTTAATACGGGTTAAATATAACAACCCCTTATTTATAATGAATTTACCATTACATAAGTAACGTTTGTTTGCTACATTATGAAATGTAAAACATAGAAAAAGTGAACAATTATTTATTTAAATACCATAGAATATTAAAATAGAAAATTCAATTCATTATAAGATAACTACTTGAAATATGTTTAAATAAATTACTAATGGAATGGAATAATAATTAAAATAAATCACAATATTGATGAAATTCAAATAATAACAATCAACCATGATTTTCATACCACCGATGAAAACCATTGTATGAAAAAAATGAAATTCTAAATATGAAAAACCACTTGAAAAATAAAATATATAATATGGTTAATGATATTGTACTTGTAAGAAAGGATATATATATGAATTTAATATAACAATTATGAATATGGGAATTGGTTATATAGTCACATGACATATGGTCATTCGTACATTAAATTTGTTTAGGAGCATGTAAAAAATAAAAATGACATAACTCACATATAATAAATAATTCAGAAATGAAATTAAAAAATAATAATTAATTAAAACATTTTATTATAATTGTATATTTTGTTTTTCCATAATATATTATTATATTAACTATTTTTTTATAAAATATTTAATTTTTTACAAAATTACATGAAATAATATAATAACAATGGATCATTAAATTATAAACATATAATATTAAAAAAAAGTTATAATATCAATTTAATATTGAAATTATTTCATTCAATAAATAAATTTTCAAAAAAGTAATTTAATATTTTAACAACTTAATTTTTCAATTTTATTTTATCATAAAATATAATGTTTCAATGAATAAAATATTATATTGTCAATTAATTAATAAATAATATATGTGAAATAATATTAAGTAGATTTAATTTTTTGTTTTTCATTTAAAAAAAACTCTTTTCAAATATTTTCATTTAAAAGATAAAAATATCATATATTTATAAATTTAATTATATTATGTAATGAAAAATCAGTAATTATTAGATCAAAATTATTTATTAATGTGATTTTCATTATTTTGAAAAAAATAAATTACCATGATAAAATTGATTTACAATATATAAGAAAGATGATGTGAATTAATCAAATAATACGTTAAAGGCTTAAAATATATATATCCTTAAATATAAATTCGGTATTTCAAGATTTATAAGACACATAAATTATTTTTCATATTTTAATAAAATTCCATTTTAAATAAAAATCAGACTCGTTAAGGATTGACTATTATTTGGAAATGACAGAAAAAAATACTAATAAGAGTACCCATCCTCTACCCCTCAAACAAAATATTTTAAATTATATTTATATATAATATGAGATCAAATTTTATATCTAGTAAGACCCTACAATCATTAGTAACATCGAATACTATTTATTTACAAATCCATCATTTCTAAGAGGCTATCTAAGAGGAGACTCAAGTATTCAATGTTCGTGTCGTCCTCTCATTAATCAGTATTCTATATCAGATTCTTCAGAAATATATTACAAAAATTATAACATTAGAGGTAAGTTTTTTAAATCATTAAGATTATATAAAAGTTATAATATTACTATACAATAACTTGTTCCTTCTCATTCAATCATTATACAATATTTTTATTTTGGTTGGATTTACCACCTATATGAATGTTGTTATAACAACTACCCGAATAATGAATAAGGAATTTCAAATACATGTAATATTTTTTTATTAACGGTTGATTAAAATATTTTCATAATTTTCTTATTGAAGCGTTTTAATGCATATTCACATGTAAATTTAATTCTTTTGTAAATTCAATACATGTAAATAATGATATTTCCCTGTGCTCCCTACGAACTATCTCAATATCACCAATGAAGTAACCCTGAGAATCTATTACTTCATCATAAATATATAATAAATTTTAATTCATATTATAGAGGTGATGAACATCTAACACATTGAACTAGAATGTCAGCCTGCGTGATATTTAAACATGAACATAATAATGAATAAAAATATACTTGGGGATTTCAACTAGTCATAAGATCATAAACATTAATTGGGGAGCCTATTAAATTAATTTAAAAGATTTAAATAAAAATAAATCACAAAAAATCATCCAATATTATTCAAATATAATAAATGAACACATCTAATAATATACATGATGTAATCATTACCAATATTCACCAATGTCCTACTTAGATAACCCTATATAAAAAATAAAAAAAAGAAAATTATTTACATATTATCCTTATATACAAACCTGAAAATCATCACGATCATAAATATTTATTCAAATTCTGTAGTTTTAACTAATGAATTGCATAAAACTTATATCGGAATAACACATAAGATATGACATCAAACCAGATTTTATATGTAGTCTGTGAACATATAACACAATTGTGTATCACCAAGATCCTTTAATATGCACTAACATATTATTATGTATAAACATAGAAAATAAATACAATAAATATACATGTTAATTGGGTTTTCATGTGATTAAAAGGATTCCATGACCCATCCTGATGTTGATATTCCCACTAAAACAACATAGTCTAAATAAGACATCATGTTTCCAGACAATAACAACATCCACTTCATGATATAAATATGTTGTTAACACTTTTATTATATGTGAAAGTTACCTTAGGCAGTATTAACAATCTTATGGATGGTGTTTCTATAATACATGACTTGCTACCTACTATTAAAGAGTTTGATTAGAGGAACACATGTTGACCTTCTAGCTTATCCTTCGAAGTGGGGTCCACCTTCTATTCCACCAATCTTACCTCACTAAGTCCTAATCAACCTCATAGAAGTGCATTCATGGATCATCTTCCACATCAATTTCTTAGGTCCCATCTCACTCATATATTCCTAATAACTAAATCATTAGGTCCAAACATCTAAATCATTGAATTACTTGAAGGATCAATACAACAATCTCACACATTATGACCCAACCTCATCCTAACCCAAGACTTCTCCCCCATGAAAATTATTGATGTAAATTCAGACAAGGAATCACTCCATCCCATAATAGAAAAATAAAATTCATATCCCTTATGATGGTAAAATACTTTCGTATCCTATCCCCCACTAGGTTTTTAAACTATGAGATGAATAATCACTTGTATACACATATAACAATACAAAAATACTTTAACCCAACACACAGATCACTAGCTCACAATCTAAGAACAAGTCAATCAAGAACTAGCCCCATGCCTTGATTTTTCATATAAACTAGGTCAATAACCCATGGGTAAAACCAAAACATAGAAGCTCATTCCAAAATAAAGCATAATTTTACATCCAACCGTACTAATAACCGTCAAAATTATTTATCCCACAACCCTAGGATCATCCAAATCCGACACATTCACCCATAAAAACATCTATAGATAGGGTCAAATTACAATCGAAATTACCTTGGAATTAAATATCAATTTATTAAGAAATTATGATAAACCTAAATTGGTTCTCATCACACATCTTCAATGTGGTACCACTAAGACTATAAACATGAGAGAACGCATATCCATCACATACTCAAAGTCTGAGAAAACATAAACCCCCAGTAGACAATCTATGAATCTCCTCTAGTATCATGAGGGTGTTAAAAATCATCTGTGAGATATAAAACTATCTCTTCCATCGTTAATTTTATGGAATCCCTTCATTCCTTATAAAAAGTACAAGGTTACCTACCTATGATATTGTTTATCTCAAATCATACCTTGAGACCCACTAAAGGACTCATGTCAACTCACCTGATTCCCTCTCCTCTTAGATATATTATTACTAGGTGACCCCAATTTTCTAATTTACGGAGGAGAACTATATTCAAGAATAGGACTCAATTCAACCATATCATCTCATTTATGGACACTACCCATCCATATCCTCTAAAATAGAAAAAAACATTTATGATGGCATACATAATCATTCATAATAATAATATGCATTTATATTATAGTTTCCAGTGTTATAAATAACCATTTTAACCCCTCATCCAAGCCTTCTAAGCCACATACAAGCTATACCATGCTTTTGAGTTCCTATCACACAAGAAAAGACAAAAATAATTAATTATAATTTAGTATTAAAAAATAAATAGTCACATATAACTCTATATACACAGACACCGCATCTAAAACATGCTCAAATTGTGTGGAAGCAACCTTTAATGATTTTATTTACCCTAAACATAAATGATCCCCATCATGAATATATTCCTTAAATATTATCTTATAAAATTATCAGTAAACCCAAGACCAAATTTATAAAAAATCAAATTTCTAGTAAGTGGAATCCAGAATGAGAAAAAAAGTATGATCATACATCAATATTGTGTGATAGAACACCATTAATACAATATGAAAATGGTGGATAATATGATGGAGGTTTAGAACCATAGATGATATCCTCCTTCAGATGAATAACTAAAATTAGGGGGAGCCAATGTTGGGTTTGGAAAAGGATCCCCAAAAAATTATCAAAATAACCTAAGAAAACTTTATCATTATCACTTGATCATTATAATTCCACAAAATTTAAAAAACCCTGAATTATAATATATATAAAAAATAATTACATTTACATAAATTTTAAGGAACAATTTTTTTTAGAGTTTTCATGACATATGAAAATATTTTTTATATCAAACCATTATAATACAAAGCAGACACCACCAGTAAATTTCAATTTTATTCAACAAAAATATGATTTATAAACTAAAAAATAATTTTCCTTTAATTCAACAAAACATATATTAAAAAACATTCTCAAAAGAGATAAGTAATGAATTATATAGTTTCTACTCATCCTTATTCAATATGAAAACAATTTGAAACATGGGATAAAAAACACTATAAGGGATATAAAATGAAAGGTAATTCAATAATGAATTTAAAAATCACGATAATCCCAAATGATGATTTCCATTTATCATAGTAATCATTGAGTTTAAAATAAAAACATAGTTTCTCATTAAATTAACTCCTTCCAAATGTTATTTTAAAAAAATATAATATTTCCTAAAGAGAAAATATTAATTCAAAATGATTTTAAAAGGAACATGAAATTTATTTGTTGGAAACAAACCTTTGATCCATATGAGATCATAAATAATATTTTCAATTAAATCTATTTTTCTTGTATTATGAAATTAAATTATTCCCAAGAAAACCATCATTAAATAGATTCCGAAATATATCATAAGAGAATAATATAAATTATCATAATGAAAAAAAATTATATTATAATTATGGAATGTATAATTATAAACATCATAATTTTATACAAATGGTCTTGTTCAATGAAATTTTATACAGAACATCAAGGCCACATGTGAAAACATCAGAAATAATTGGTTATATAATAACTAAATATCAAGACTAGTTTTTCTCATTAAAAATATTTATGTTTCAAGGGGATATAATGGGACCCTCATATCACTTATTATGATTGATGAATTATTCATGTTAATGAAATTAAAAAAAGTTCAATACATAATCAATATAATCAATTGTTTTAAAAATATAGAATAATAAAAGTTAATATTTTATTTGTAAATAAATAAGTCAAAATGATGATTATCTATAAGGGAAATAATTTTTAATGTATCATTATTTTATATCCTACGTAAATCATAGGAATAAAATAATTTTATTGGAATTTATAAAAATACTGTTAAATGATCCTTCATACCTTTCTTTGAAAACATTATAAAAATTAATTTTTATTTTCATAATATTTTTAATAATATTTAATATAATATTAAAGATAAGAGATTCCATGAAAATAAAATTAAAAACATTTAAAATATTAGTCAATGAAAATAATGGTCATGATGGTAGGAAAATGAATTCATGCTAAGTATATTAAAAGAGATCATTATATTCAACCATTTTAATGAATTTAAAAGCTAGTAATATATAAAACATTTAAAAATATAAATTTAATTATTTATAAACAAATTAAAAAGTTATTTTAATTGCAATTTATCAATATTTTAAACATAATTAAAAAATATATGAATTTTTTTTAACATGTATATATACAAGAATGATCTTGAATGTAAAAAATTAAAGTATGGTTTTAACAGAAAATCACATATCTGATGTCCCTAATAAATTTTTACAATATATGAATTTTCAATAACAAAATTATTTCATTTTTTAATATAATAATAATTTGTTTTCATGTTTATTCAATTTCAATTAATTATTTTTGTTTCTTTATTACAATTTAATTGTTTTAATCAAAATAAGTTACTTTTACTTTAGATATTTTGAGGATGTTTATTTCGTAATAGAAAAACAACATCATTAGGTATAACATAGTCAAAGTGGTTTGGGGTACATCATTTAAAAAATATTAATCAAGACGAAATTATACTTTTTATATAGTAAATTCAATTTTCAAAAAATCCATGGAAGGAAGACAAGAGAAATAAATCACAAAGATTCATATAAGTTATTTTCCACTCATCCAAATTAGCAACATTATCAATTTTAATGGATGAAATTGTAAGAAGGGGATTGATATATTTACATTACATAATAATAATTATTTCTGTAATATCTTATATATTAATTGAATCTGTATATTCATCATTCATGTGTGGAAGTTGTTAAAAATGAAACAAACTTCTTTGTAGATGATATAGTTCAGATAAACATTTGAGCAATTATTTCAATTCCCAATTGAGAAAAACAGAAGAATATGTGTATTAAAAAAATTAAAATAAAACATATTTATATAGAAGCTATTTAATCTACAATATAATCATTTTTAGGATAAAATGGATGAGTTTCAGGAACATATAAAATAAAATAACATCAATAAGAGTTATAAATCTTTTTAAGAAATCCTCTTTTAGCATAACCATTAATCATTGTGTTGATATTCTTATTATAATAACACAATCTGTATGAAGTATATAATAAATCAATGAGGGTAACTAGATAGATATTTTATATATTAAATTAATTATTAGGTGTGAAGAAGAGAGTAGAAGTGGTTAAAATTTATTTGTGATATGGGCGGTAATATTTTAGCTGTAGGAAATATAAATATATTATATTTGTTAAATTCATGTAAAATTACCCAAATATAAAATATAATAGATGAAAAAGATTCCAAATTTTAAATTTAATCATCCAATATAACCTAAAAAATTTTATGTTCAACTTCAATTATTATAATTTTGTTTAAACCCCTCATTTTCTATGTTTAACTTCAATCATTATAACAAGATTTATACTCTTTATGAGTCATGAATGTAACATTATAAATTATAATAGGCTCATAAATAAAATAGTAATGATATTTTCGAGACATTATTATACACTTAATTCAAATTTTTTTTTATATATTTATAATAGTGTAAATATAATTTTTAACCATTAAATATATTTTGATGACATACTCCTAAATACTCTAAATTTTTTTATTTACAAGAAATAAGATCACAATGGAATTATAATATTTAATATTTAAAAATAAAATATATATTAAAAATATCTAATAAATAATAGTAACAACATAATTAATTTAAAATTGATTCTTTTTATTTTTTTAAAAAAAATTTATATACTTATTCAACTCCTTTCATAAGTGCTGCATCAATATTTCTTAACCAATCAATGTAATTATACAACATTTATTTTTTTTTTAAATAATATCATAAATATTATTTATACTTGATATATTTTATCAATTTGATATTTATTACTATTTCATTATTATCTATATCCAAATCATTTTAACCTAAATTGTGAGGGAGAGTATATATTTTTAATTACTTATTACTTAAAAAAATATAAAGTTCATTATCAATGGAAAATGATATTGAATTGCAGCAATTTAAAATATAGGATTATAATAGTTTTAATAAACACATTAAATAAAATATATTCATGTATTGGATTTATTTTTAAAATAAATCGTTTAGTTTTTAAACCTGTTTGATAGATTAGTCATTAATTATAGTGATAAACTATTACCTCAGTTACTATTCATAATTTTCAAAAATTAAATTGAATACATTTCTAAAATTGGACATTCAAATTAACAATAAAGAATCTATTTTTCATTATTATCTATTTTCAGTGGTATAAATTTATTTTAATATAATTTCACAGAACTAAATGTAAAATAGTTTTTAGACAAAAGTGTTTTTTATGTATAAAAATTAAATTATACACTAAAATATAACGATGATTCATTCGGAAATTATTGAATTATTTTAAATATATATGATTATATTGTTTAAAAAATATATATTAAATATAATGCTACTTATATTATACCCTATCTAGTGAAGACGAATTATTGGTATGTAAAAATTAGTATTATTCAATATTCACAAAAAAATAAATCTTTTCAAAGAATAACAAATATTAAATCTAATAATATTTTATTGGGATAATAACAAAAATTATTTTTACTTTTTAAAATATAATTTCTAAAATTATAACAAATTATTAACAATTTCCATGAAGAAGATTCAATAAAGATAGATTTTATTGAAGATTTATTTTTGATGTATACATAGAATTTATTATCATTCCTGATATAATATCCACTATTTTAAGATTGTAAAATTTTATTGATAAACAAGTAACATAAAAATTTGATTAAAAAATTTATAGTGACTCAAATAATTGATATTGATAAAAATTCAAAGTTATTATAAAATATTTTTCTAAAAGACATATCTTTTAATGTAATTGAGTTTATATATACATGTAAACGATCGTTACATATTTATTATGAAACATTTTATATGTTTATTTCATAATATAATTATTTATACTTATATCCCCTCAATCAATTGTAAGATTCTAACTATCATACAAAATAATAACGTTTTATTGTATAATGTGATTGGTTTGAATACAGTTTTTCATGTGGTAAAAAAATATAAAATAAAAAAAATAAAAAAATGATAAATGTATATTATAATTTATTTGTATATATCAAGATCATAATATAATAATTGTTTTCCATAAATTTTAGTTTGATTCTATCAAAATATTTTTAAGATAATGTTTTAGAAAGAATGGAGATAGATTTAATGTTGAAAAATAATTTCATTGTCAAGATGAGTAAACATTAAATACATGATTATGTATAAGAGTCATAAATCAAAATGTGTTTCTAAAATGAGTACCATTATAGTATAGTTTTACTTTCAAAAAAATATCTTTAGATTGAAAATGTTCTTTCCGTCAGGAAAATGATTTTATGAAAATATATGTACATTATTTCATTCAACACAATAATTAAAATTTCTTCCTTGTTTTATTCTTATATTACTTTCCACTTAAATATCATCTATTAATCCATTAAATGAATACTCAAGATGATATTTTCTTGTATCAATTTGTAAATAATTTTTTTAGTGAATCACCAAATCCATATAAGGATGGAATGTTATTTGTTTTTTCAATTTCTACTATTCAAAATAATAAATTTATATCACAAGGTATGATAAAAAACAATATTAATAGAAATTCATATTATTAAATAAATCATTAACATTAAACCCTAAAAACACAACCTAATTTCCACATATGTTAAATAAAAAATTATTACCCTTAAAATATTGGAAAATAATCCTAATGAGGTTGAAAACCTAAAAAATTGAAATATTTGATCACATGTTTTTCCATAATCAGTTAAATATATATTTTCAAACAACATTAATCGATTAGGAAGTCAAATATATAAGAATTTAAATGAACTAATAAAATTATATACAAATTATAATATTATTTTTCTCATATACTATTACACCAAAATAAAGACATATACAATTCCAAAAGAAATATTATCTTTAATAATTCTAATAAAATGGCATCTTAAAAAAATATTGACATTCACCTGAACCCTATTTTATTATCGATTTGAATAATTTCATAAAACATATCATTAAAAAGTTATTATCCAAAAGACTTTTCAATCATATGTCTATCAATTAGATAATAAAAATGTTCTCTAAATATGATAGATCATTCATCCTAGCTAACCAAAACTAACCCAAAATTAATGTAAATATTAAAAAATCTATTATCAATACTATTCAATAAAATTCAAAATAATGTAATATAATTATTCATAAAATAAACATTTAAATACAACATATATTAATTCTAAGGATTTCATTAAAATAATTATATAACAAAATATCATTAATAAACATAAACTATCATCACATAAAACATCAAAATATGTATAGAAACCTTAAAACACAAGATAAAAATAGAATTATTAACACATGGAAGCATAAAAAACTCTTCTGATATCTCCATCATAATAATTATATTCCTTATTGTTTCCTAAAAAGTTATCGGATGACTATTTTAATTCTTTATAAATTTATATAATTATAAAATTTAGAATAGGAGTTATAATTTCATACATTTCATAGAAATATTCATTTTAGAGTTTTAGAAATTATAAAAAACACTAACATATAAAACAAATTATAATATAAAGTTCACACATCTAATAAATTTTAATTTTTTTTAAAAAATATCTTATTATTAATTTAAAATTCATGTTTAATTCAAGTCAAATTCAACTAATTTAACATGATTCATAATAATAAAAATAAAATTTTATGATATAGTTATTAATTATCCATAATACCAATGAAAAACATTATAAAATGTGGTATTAGGATTTTTTATGAATGGATTCAAAAATATTGATAACTCTTTAATAAAATTGAAATTTCAAAAATTATATAAATATTTTTTTAATAAAATTTGATTTTGAAATAATCACATATTCTTGAAATAAACATTTTCACAAAAATCGTAGATTATTTCATAAAAAAAAAATAATAATAATTCCCAAGGGTTTCATTATTAATATCTAATATTTTCATTGAAAATAAACTTGTTACATTTAGTAGATAAGAAATAATCATTTAAATTGAAGATAATTTTCAAATATTATGAAATAAAATGATTTACAATAATACATTTAAAAAATAGAACATGTAATATACCCATGGATTAAAAAATAAATAATCCCATGGATAATAAAAATGAATTTCATAATGATATAATTCATATTGTTATATATCATAATTATACCACCATTGTATTTTTTGAAGTCATTTTAAAAATACCATCATGGCCTCATGCCATGAAATGTTTAATAATCGGGTATACATACAAAAAATAACTAGAATGGACTATCTCATGAAACATAAAGATTCATAATGGGGATATAACATTCCCCACCACCACTTACTTTATTCAAAACCATTCATCATATGAATAAAATGAAAATTAATTCAATATGTAATCAATGTAAACATTTAAATTAAAACGGTATAAAAAGAAATGTTAATATTTTTCTCATTTAATAAATAGAAAAAGATCATCATAATAGATATAGATAATTATGGTGGACGGTATCATTATATTATATCCCATATAATTATTAATATTCATCAAATGATGTTGGAATATATGAAAACACCTTTAAATGACCATTCAAACCCAAAATTTAAAACATGAGAAAATTATACTTTTATTCTGATATAATTTTAAAATAATTTTTTTTAATTACTAAGCAAAATACATTATTTGAAAATGAAAATGGAATCATTTAATGTAAATAAAATTAAATAGTGGTTAGGATAGTGGGAAAAAAATTTCATGCTATATACATTAAAATCAAAATTCTATTTCATATTTTTAATAAATTAAATAGTGATTCATATAATTATTTTTGATAATATGCCTCTTAATTATTTTTCAATAGATTAAAAATTAGTTGAAAATTATTGTAAAAAATATATGAAAGATAAATAAGGACATTCATTATAAAATTTATTAACTTGGACCTGGATGTGAATGATTTTTAATGTAAATCAATAAATCAAGTTTTAAATAGAAATATTATTACTTCATATACCAAATAATTGTGTACCTTTTTTGATTCTGGAATAATAAATTGTATTTGTTATGTATATTATTAATAATATTTTATTTTTTATACCATTTCAATTATTCCATTAATTTCATTTATTATCATTATTTATTTAATAAAGTAGTCATGTTTGTGTCACACATTTTTTGGATGTTAGATCTGAATTCCCAAAAAAAATCTATAGGTTAACCATGTTCAAATGGTTTAAGGTTCCTCAAAATTCATATTATAAATAATTAAATAAAAATATATTTAATATATTAATTAAATTTTTATAATTATCCATGAAATGAAAACATGATAAATTGATTGCGTTACTTTATAGAGTTGGGAGTCCACACATACGCAATAATGACGTTATAAAATTTTAAATGTTGTAAGGGTAAGAATATAAGAAATATATTATCTTTATTAAATAATATTTATTTCATGAATATCATATATTCAAAAAAATCATTTTAATAACATATGTTTTAAAGTGGAGATGAAAAAACACATCGCTTTGTGAAGGAGGTATTCTATACATACACACAAGAAATTGCTTCATTTCTATTTTCATGGAGAATGAGATGAATATGATTTGTGACATCATCCCAATAACACTTTAGTATATATAATATTTTTATATTATTATATCCACACTGTTCGGATAGAAATGATGGTGGTAGAATATGAAACAAAATGAAATAACTCGGTTATGTTTTATAAATCTTTTTTGGAAATCCTGCATTAAATTACACATTAATCATACATAGGATCTTATTAGGGGAATACCAGAAGATATAGGAAGATTATAATAAATATATGAAGTTATTTGTTTTGATATTTGAATTTATAAATGGCACATGCATTATGAGGAATAAAAGAGTAGAGGTTTCCTTCTATATGTAATGTGACAAGAAATCTAGTAAAAAACAAAAATAATAAATGATGAAAATATGTTTCTGACTCATTTAATGGATAAAATATACATAATTTTAAATATATGTATTACGGGGATGAAATATGTCTCAAAATAGAAAATATAGAATTCTATGTGAAAACATTTCCTTATAATTTTGTTTAACCCCTCCTTAACCCTATATCACCTTATGTAATGTTACAAATTTTTCACATTTTAGGAGTCCTTAATGTAATTTAAAAATTTAAATCTAGGGAATATAGTAACCTTTAAGGATATAAAAATTGTTACATTCCAATTGACTTAATATTTTATTTTTTTAATTTAAAAATTATTCGAATTTTTTTTAACATTAAATACCAATTATGTTCATTTTTCTACTATTCCGAAACTATAAATTTAACTGCATCTCTATTGCAATTTAAATTTAATATAAACTTCTTCATAATCAATTTAATGAGAATTTGTCAAATAATGTCACATTACACCATATTTATGAAAAAAAAATCTTCTGAAGGTTTTAATATAATTTGATTTATTATTGAATTAATTGTACAAGCATTGAGTCAATATTTCCTAATCATTTAATTTAATTATATATTCAATAAAAATAAAAAATAAAATAATATCACATATATTGTATATTTATCATAAATATTTTCTTATAAATTAAATAAAATTTCTTTTTTTTATAAATATCCAAATCACGAAAACATAGTGTGTGAGAGATAATGGCATTCTGTATTTAATTTATAGTAAATATATTATAAAGATAATTATTAAAGGATAATGATAACAAAATTGAAATAATTTAAATTCTAGGATAATTATTGTGGAGATAAACACATTCAATGAAATAAATTATTTTTTTATTGTATTTTAATCCTTATCATGTTATTTTTATGTAGTTTAACTTATTTTACGTTTTACCATCATGATAAACAATAATAATAGTTTTTATTCATAACGATCCACAATTAAATTGACATCATTGAAAAATTTTAACAACAAAATTACAAATATTAAATCATTTTTTTTAATTTTCAATTAATATAAGTGGTAGAGAATACATTTAATACAATTTCACAAAATGCTATGAAAATAATTCTTAGAAAAATTATTTTTAACCATCAAAATAATCTTATACCAAAATCAAATATAATGATGATTCATAAAAAATTAATTCTATTTTTGTTAATCAAATGAATCATATGTCAAATTTAAATAAAAATATAGCAAAACAGTGGAAGTTTTAAAATACAATATTATAAAAAATACAAGATGAATTTGAAAAAATTGGCATTATTGACTATTCATTAAAAATCAATATTTTTAGAAAAATTAAAAAAATGTTTCTAAGATAAATTTTACATAGTTATTATCATATCCTTTCCATTTTTATAAATATAATTTTAAAAAGTGACTTTAATAAACATCAATAATTATCAAAAAAATAAAATAGAATAAATTTTTATAGAAAATAATTTTTTTAAGAATAAAATGAAATTACAATAAATACATATCAAGTTACCATGATTAGATTAATATAATTATATTTTAATTGATATATTATTTTAATAGATATAGTATATATAAATTAAAATTAAAACATAAAATTATAGATATTTAAATATTTAAATTTGATAAAAATACATTACATAGATAAAATAAATTTCTAAAAAACATCTCCTTAAATTTTTACTGAGTTTATAATTTTTTTCATATGATTAATTCAATACATTTGTAAAAAAGTATACCTTATATATCTTATATTTTGGTATTCATATTCATTCAATCCAAAACAACATATATGTCATTCAAGTAATATTTATATAATCATATTTTTATGGTATATAATATTTTGTTAAGGATTATCATTTCATGTTGAAAACACTATAGAAAAAAATATTCATTTAAAAGAGGATTATTTCTAGTTATATTAGGGTTTTTTATAATTGAGTGAATATGAGTTTGATTCTATTACAAGCCTTATATGTAGGTGTCATCCCTAAAATCCGGATATTTCCATTGCTTTACCCATATGAAAACACTATGGATTCCCATGGCCATTATATCCTCACCCATCTACCCCATTAATATCTTGAAGGGAACTCTATTAATTCCATTATTTGAAGAACTACCAAAGAAAGTGATTAATAACATATTCCTTCATTTTTAGTATCCCAAACAATTCTCTAATATCCACTCAAATACCTATGAAATTTACTAATCATTAAAAGAAGTCCAAAAAACATAATTTAATGAATTCAAATGACTTATAATACTAATGTACATCTCAATTATAACAAAAAACCCATCACTAAAAAATAGATTTATATTTATATAAAAAATTTTCTTCCATAAATCTTTTGGGTGTGAAAAACTCCAGAAAATAACATTTTACATCTCAAAGAATTTTTTTTCTTATAGACACCTTTCTTGGCCTATCATGATCAAAAATTCACTGTCAACTCATCATATTATTTATCTAAATGAAAAAATTCATACATAATGAATCATTGAAAACCAACTAAGAGATTCCCTTGATCCTGATCGACCTAATCACCGAAACTCAAACACCAAGATGACAGTCACCCAAACACGTCTGTCTTGAGATGCCACGATTTACTCAAATGATTTATTCCAAGGATTTTTGTTCTCTCCACTATAATATCCCACTCAAAATCGATTATTATAAACTATTTTTTCCTCCTCACATTACTCAGTTATCCAGAAAAAAATATAATCATCCACCATCTGACCAAATTCATTCCAAATAGTCCTTTACATGTAATTTCCTTCTTAAGAATATAATTATTGGAAAAATTGAATTCAGCTATCCATTGGATTTAAGTAACAAAAAATTATTAGTTTCACCTGCCACCACAATACAACTTCCACCCAGGCATAATAAATTAATAGTTTTTGGAATTGGGGGTTCAACTAAATTCCCAAACAAAATTCCAAACCCAAAATATCATTTTAATTCTTTGGAAGAATCACCCACAGATTGGTTTATCCATAATGGTCTCATTAGAAGACTTAAAAGACCACTGATCCATCTCACTTTTAGAGAACATTATATACACATTAATTCAGAGGAAAATGTAGTGACTCCACCTAACATATAATCTAATCATCATGTATACTATTATACAAGGAACCTATGATCGGTTGATTGTAAAACAGACATATGTGCTAGTGTAACATCAACTAAATATTGACTACTCCCACCACCATAATGAATCATCAATGAAATATCCCAGATATTATTTTTAGGTTTGGCTTTTCTTTATTGTGTTTTTGAAAAAAATAACAGTTTTTGAAAATTTTAGGAGTACACACTGTGTACTTATATGTACAATCCATATACTCGCTTGTCGTTGGTAGCTATGTGTAGGTCGTGTAATGAATGATGACTTGGCCATGTGGGGTGACCTTGAGATGGTCTAAATTAGGTGATGGTAAAGGAAATTATATATCGTGTACTTTTAAATAACACACCATGTAATTTATTTTTATTTCATTAAACGGATTGGGGTCACATCTATTCGATAACCCTTCCTTCTTATAAACCTATCTCATCCATGAGAATCTGTGGCTGCCAAATCATATCTGAGCCCTAGACACAACATCTGTTCTCTAATTATACCGCCGTCAATTGCGTTGGAATCTCCACAGTAAAATCTTCTTTCTTCTAGATTCTCATTTCCAGATTTCTATTATATTACGAGTTGTCACCTATTGAAATTTTTTAGTGTTTTTGTAGATATATGTCATTCTGGGGAGATTCAAGGCATAAGGATCATGTATATCATTTGTACAACACCGAGGTAGGTGGCTCGTTCTCTTCTGTTGTTATACCTTGATTTAAATGTTCAAAAGGTCCAGATACCCTTGATTGGGATATTTTGTCTAAATGGTTTTTAGAATAATTATTTTCTTCTACGCCTTATGTTCTTGAGTAGTGGTTTTATAATTGTAAATTTGTTTATTTACCTTAATATGGATGTTTTGTACATTTTTTCTTAATATCGACTGTTTGGTTTTCCTTTCCTTGTAGGCTGATTTGTTTTCCACGCCTAGTATTTTTAGGATGCAGTAATTCTATCTAAAATTTTGTGAGATGTTGTAGACTGTTTATCCAAATATTTATTGAGGTTTAATTTGTCTTTAGATTATCGTTTATTCGTGATAGACTTATACTGGGTTGTGTGAACCTGGTGTTGTAGACTATATAAGGAATGGGTGCTGAGGGCTTCTCCAATGTGTCTGTTTACATTATGTTACGAGACCATACTGGGGATGGGAAAAGTGCTCCCTCATAGTGTATGTAGTTTTCTCGTTATGAGACACAATGGGGAATTAGACGTTTATTATTTCCCAATAATGTCTATAGTTACTGATATAAGAACACATGTGGAATTGATGGTGAGTGCTTCCACAATTTGTCTTTGTTAATGGTGAACCAGTGGGGTTAGACTTTGAGTACTTCTAAGAGGGTAGCTTGTGCTTGCTTTGCTTTAACTAGAGGGGTTAGACTATGAGAACTTCTCGAAGGGTTACCTATCTGCGATTAGCTACTTACTTGATATGGGAAATTGAATACCAATAAATTGTAGGAATTTTTACTTTGAGTAATTCCTTGTTTATTGCTTCTTTTCTATTATTTATTTCCACTTATATTTATTGACTATTAGGCAAATATCGTTGGGTTGTTACCTACTGGGATTTATCTCACACCCTATTTGGGTCATGCTTTTGGGCCCAAACAGATTATATTATTCCTGGTCAAGATAAGTGAAATTTTCCGTCTACATCATGTACATGACTAATGTTGAGATGTAGAGCATGGGACAATGCTGAGTTTTACGATACTATTAAATAATTTTTGTACATTGGTTTTGAAATGTATTCCTGTATTGTGGCTTGTTAGGATGAATTTCTAGAAATATTTATCATGCATCATTTATATATGTGTCCTGCAGTTTTTTATTACTTACTTTTTTTACTTAATGCATGTTTTAATTATTTTTTTATTGTTAGATGTTTCTTTCTGTTGCGTTACTCTGGCAATGAGGGCATAGTTTTTCCAGTAACACACCCAAGGCCCTCACTACTAGTCAGCAGACACTGGTGTTTGGGGAAATGTGCATGAGCCCATGTGACCAATGGAGTACGGGACCCCCTGGACGACTCTCGGAACTGGGACGTTACAAAGAGGCATTTTAGGAATTATTTTCTTCATGACTTACTTTTTGGAGCCTATTTACTTAGATTGAACAAGTAATTGGTAATAAGTTGTGCCCAGGATTAGGTATCATATATTCAGGGAAAAGCTGATTTACCTCAAATATTTCTATTTTCATGTTTTCCAATTATTATAGTTGATTTGATTTCACTATTGTGTGATTCAATTTTTTTTATTATTATCATTGATATTATTGAGCTACTATTTCTATTGCAACTCGATGAGATGAGGGTATTCTATCTAATGCATCATATAGACACTTGCTAAAAATCATAGGTCATGAATTTTTTCCATTCCATTTAAGGTGAAATTGCAATTGCATGTTGTTGCAATAGATTTTTTTCTGGATTTGCATAATGTTGTGATATATTTCTTGATAGAATAATTGTTTTTGATAGGTTATTAAATTGTGTAATGTTTTGTTTGAATGAATGAAAAACATTGGATCATGAGGTGTTATGGGACATCATGGACCAAAATTTTGAAGATCATTGCTTAATTATGCTTTTATATAACATGTATAAGATTCCAAACACTGATGTATGGGGTGTATGGGCCCTCACAGATCAAAATTTGGAACTTTATTGTTCGTTTCATTACTTTTCCTAGAACTAGAGTACTATCAGATGTTTACTGTCTAGAAAAACCAAGAATACATGGCATGTGGTGATAAATACATGCCATGTATCCTTATGTTTGAGAAGGTTCTATTTTTATCAAGTACACACCATGTACTGTGTGTACATGTTTTGCAGTCTCTAACCGTGTCAGTGGTTGTGTGGGAAGAGACATGGTGTTTGGAATTCATTGGTGGGACACACAATGTACCAGATGTACACATAGTTTTCTATAGACCATGTGTTCACCCTTGTGACTAATGCCATGGATAGAAAAAACATAGGTTATACATGCCATGTCATGCTTGTACCCACTGTGTAGTATAATCCGTGTATCAGGACATGTAACGAACAACAAGGGGTGGTGGAAATCCATCTTTTACACGCTAAGTCTAGCATTAGAACATTGTGTAGAGTTATCTGTGTGCCCAATAGTGTGACTAACTACACAGGCAGTTGACACCTATGTGATACCAACCATGACTGGCACGAACACGCTATGTAGTCATGTCCTTGGAGAACCGTGTTGCATTGTCATGTTTAAGAACACGGGTAGGGGAACACGATTCCAAAACACACTGTTCAATGGAGAAACACGTCGTGTATATAGAGTGTTATAAGACTAGTTGTGGAATATGTACATGTACATGAGAAGTCTTAAAGGAACACACCATGTTAGGGTCGTAAAGACAATGTAAAATTGTTTTGAAAAAAAATGTGAATGCATTCATTTTCATATTTCTTTATTACACTTATTAGTCTTAGTATTTGATAATACTGTTCTAAGGTGTGTGATTGACATTGCAGAATCATTCCACCGAGAGGTCCTCCGTTTTTGCGCCAGTTACAGGGCACTGGTCAGACACCCGACATGGTAGATCATAAACTGCAAGTTGATCCTCCTGTCATGCCCGTCATGGCACTAGCTAGTATCTCGGATATAGGTGTCGATTCTCATTTTTGATATGGCTTTATAATGTTCATGAAGACATTTTGAGGAGTACTGTCTCCTACCCCATCGATGGAATAATAGACGTGTGTTTTCCACTTGCAGAGTCCTCCCACCTTTGCAGGGGATGGAGGACCTTAGGTATCAAAGTCATAGTTAGAAGCCATAATACCTATCTTTGAGTATCTAGAGACACCTCTAGAGAGAACGGTCAAGCTAGATCTGTATATGCTTCGAGACTCTGCAAAAAGATGGTGGGATGTGATGTCATAGGTGGGACGAAAGCAGGAAATGGCGTGGGATGAGTTCCAGTGTGCCTCCTAAAACTAATTCTACATCGACTCCTTGAAGGCTGATCGAGACTGAGTGTTCATGAGTTTGGAGCATGGTTCTCTTTCAATCACGGAGTACTCTTCTCATTTCATAGATCTGCAGCACTTTAAGAATATTCTATGAGGTGATGAGTAATTTATGAAAAGGGTAATTGAGGAAGGTCACATTCATGACATTCGATTTCTATTTAATATCTTCTGGTTGACTTCCATCACCACTATAGTCAACCCAACACTGAACATGAACCGAAATATGAGGTATTTTAGAATTATGAGTCAGGGTATCTTGACATATAGAGTTGGTACACCTATTACTGACAATAAGATGCACCATTGGGAGACAACACATAGGGATCTAGAAAGTAGGGCACATCTTATGATGTCTAGTTTTTGTGCTACCAGTCCAGGAAGAGTGGGAATAGGATGCCTCATTTCCCAAGAGACATAGTGGTGTGTCGATATTAATGCAAGATGGGTCATCCTTAGTGCTTCTTTCATTTCATCACACCATCATCTAGTGATATGAGTTCTTCTATGACTCCACGTTGAGGAAAAGTAACACCATATTCTCATCAGCTTTGGAACTAGGGTTCTTTTAGCCATTCAGGCCGAGGTGGAGGATACAAACATGGTAGTCAGTAAGTATGATTTCCTGGAAAATAGGATGGATCATCTCAGGGTTGTTAGGCCAGGTCATAGGTTCGTGATACAAGAAAAGTTTTTTAGTGGAGTAGACCTAGCAGGAAAAACATCTCAGACCCTCTAAAATTCAAGGTACGGTCCTAGTTACCTCATTTTTAGCTCCTACACATTTCAATACAGGGCACTCTCATTGTTTCGTATTTTTTGTTATTCTAGAGAGACTTGGGATCTATATCATTTTTTGATGATGTCCTGATGTTGGCCTCTCTCTTGGAGACATGAAAGACTAGTATACGAAAGTGCAAGGAGCTCCCTCTCAAGGTTGTTGGGTTTCACTCCTTTTGTGACCTCCATGAATTAGAGATGAATTTATATGATGTCATCTCTAGAATGGGCTGGTTAGTTTTTTTATTGGTTATTGTCGATTTCTATTATCGTCGGGTGAGTTTTATGTCACCAAAGGGAAGTATGTTTTTGCGTAATCGAGAGTGGGATGTCCAGCTGAGCAGAGAGGGAGAAGAGGATCGTGTGTAAGAAGGAGCTAGAGCCTAGATTTATAGTCTATATGTGAACTACAAGGGGACTTCACATATGAAATTTCCTCTAGTGGTGGATCATTTTAGATATTTCATTCCAGAGAACATTTCATGTTTGAATCTAGAGTTTGAGCTAAAATTTTCTATTGAGCTCATTCTAGGAGAGGAACAAGTGTCTATTCCTCATTAAAGAATGGCTACATAAGAGTTACATGAGCTAAAGAGGCAGTTGGAGGAGTTGCAGAAATAAGGTTTCATCTGTCCTAGTACTTCTCTTTGGGGTTCTCCTGTCTTATTGAGAATAAGGCCGACGGTACCCCAGACCTTATGTGGATTATCAGAAGATGAAGTAGTTTATGGTTAAGAACTGATATCCCATATCGTGGATTGATGATCTCATTGATCGACTTTGAGGTGCCCAGGTGTACTCAATTATTGACTTGAGATCTGGTAACCATCATATGCTTATTATACCATAATATATAAATCTTAAATCCTTTCATAAAATGTATGGTCTATATGAATATGTGGCTATGTCATTCGGTCTCACGAATGTGCCTACAGTTTTCATGGCATTGAGTAACCAGGTTTTCCATCCAAACTTGGATTCTATCATGGTAGATTTCTTGGATGATATCTTGGTGTAATCTCACACTTGACACAACCATTCCACACATCTTGATATCGTTTTGAGTACATTGAGAGAGCATAAATTATATGCTAAGCTCTCAAAATTCCACTTTTGGTTGGACCAAATTCACTTCTTGGGTCATGTTATCTCAGATATTGGTTTATCAGTGGACCTAGAGGTTGTGAAAGTAGTAGTTTCCTGGGAGCATCCAAATAACTTCATTGATGTACGATGTTTTCTAGGGTTGGCTGGATAGTACATGAGTTTTATACAGTACTATTCACACCAAGTAGTGCTACTAATGGACTTGACTAAGAAGGGCGTGAAGTACTTGTGGTCAGATTCTTGCGATTCAACCTTTCAAGAGATGAAAGAGAGGTAGAATTCAACAACAATACTAGTTTTTTCAGATCCAGGAAAGATCTATACGGTTTACTGTAATGCTTCTGGTATCAGGCTAGGAGAAGTTCTTATGCAGGGGAATGATTCATTGCGTACGGGTCTCAGCAGTTGATTCCACTTGAGAAGAATTACCAGACACACGATCCTGAGTTGGATAGAGTTGTTCATGCCTTACATTTTTGGAGACATTATTTTATAGGAGAAAATTTTGTGGTTTTCAATGACCACAAAATATCAATTATATTATCACTCAGTTTGATCAGAATTAGAAATAGTGAAGGTGGATTGCGTACCTTTAGTTTCATGACATTGATCTTGACTACATTCCTGAGAAAGGAAATGCATTATCTAATGCAACAAGTAGGAGCACTCAAATATTGGTTGTTCAGGAGGCCAGTAGTGAGTGGATGCTTGTGGAACTATTCTCTGAGATGCATTTGGAAGAGCACAACAGACCGGGGAATAAATTCTTTTCTTCTGTAGTTGTAACCCCTACTCTACTTGGTTGAGTGTGAATGATGAATATATCATATTCAAAAGGCCTAGTCCTACAAGAATTTATGTAAGGAGAGGACATTATTCTTTGATGGACAATAGATGAGAATGAGATCTTGCATTTTTCATAAACCTGTATTGGTGTTAGTATACATACATGAATAGATGATGCTGGACTTTAATTGATCAGTTTGGGTTGTTCATCTTGGGGTTAAAAAGATGTATCATGATCTACATCATCAGTATTGGTGGACAGGTAAAAGAGATATGTTGCTAGTTTTTTAGGAGGTGTTCCACCTGTCAGCTGGTGAAAGCAGAGATTCAGTGACCAATAGGGCTTTTGGGGAAGTTTCCCAATCCCTAGAGGAAGTGGAATGATGCCGTGATGTGCTTCATGACAGGTTCATCGAGATCTACTCGAAGTAATGATGCAGTATGAGTTGTCATTGACAGACTCCCAAAGGTTGCTCACTTCTTCTCGATGAATTATACCTTCAGTGATGATGGGAAGGAAAGGAAGTACATTTGAGATATTTTTTTCTATATGGTGTTCAAAACTCCATTGATTTAGATAGGGATGCACTTTTTACTACTCAGGTCTTGTAGGGGCTACAGATGGTATTGGTTACATGGGTACTTCTGAGTATAGCTTACCATGTCAAGAAAGATGGTCACTCTTAGCGTACAACTCAGGTGATGGAGGACATGATGAGAGTATACATCATTGATGATAGAGGTTCTTGGGAGAATAATATACCTCTAGTAGTGTTTTCAGACAATAATAGTTATCAAGAAACTATTCAGATGGAACCTTATGAGATTTTGTACGGTAGACCGTTAGGATAACCCCTATGTTGGCTGGATGTAGGAGAGGAAACTATACCAAGACCTAGTCTTGTCCAAGAGACCACGTAGCATGTAGTGTTCATTTGGATGAGTATGACTACTGCACAGTCACTGAAATAGTCTTATGTTGATTGATAGATATTATATCTAGATTTAGAAGCTGGAGATCATGTTTTTATACGTGTCACACTGAGGATGGTACAAAGGACAATTAAGAGACAGGGTATGATTTCAAAAAATTATGTCAACCCATTTGAGGTTATGGATATATTCGGGTGAATTTCCTATCAGTTTCCATTACCTCAGAGTTACAAGGATGGGAACAACGTCTTCCACGTTTCTCTGATACGATGTTACTTCTCAGATCTGTCTCATGCCTTCCAACCGGAGGAGGTTGAGATTGAGGTGGATTCCGTGTTTGAGGAGGAACCTATCCATATTTCTGATTTTAGCGCGAAGGTTCTCCATTTATTTTCTGTCTATCTCGTATGATTGATATGGTAGTATGGGAATGTATAGGATGATACCTGGGAGAGGGAGGTTGATGTATGATCACAGTGGCCGGATCTGTTCAAGGATTCATCTTCTACGTCATCTTAATAGGAGAATTCAGGGGGAAATTTCTTTAAGGGTGGATTTTTGTTATAACCCCGATCATCATTTCAGGTTTGAGTTTACTTTTTTGTTGTTTTTTAGAAAAAGATTATTTTTTGTAAATTTTAGGAGTACACACCATGTACTTATAAGTACATGCCACATACTTGGTTTCCACAGGTATCCGTGTGCCGGACATGTAACGGTTGAGCACATATCTATGTGGGGTGAAATAGAGACTAACTAAGGTGGAGGCCGGTTAGGGAAAGTACATGCCATTTACTTTTAAAGAACACGACATGAAATTTTTTTATTTCATTAAATGGAACATGGTCGCATATAATTGACAGAAGCTCATTCTTATCAACATGTCTCATCCAGGAGAATATATGCCAACTAAATTTTTTTAGACCTCAACTCACCATACATTATCTGATTCTACTATCGTAGATTTCATTGGAATCACTGCAATAACTTATTTTTTCTTCTAGAGCCTCGTTTTCTAATTTATCTTTTTTCAAAAGTTATCTTTGGTTGAATAGTTTTATCGGTTTTTGTATATCTATGGAATTATAGGGCAATTCAAGCTCTGAGATTCATGTATATCATCTTTAAAACACCTAGGTAGGTGGTTTATTCCTTTCTGTTGTTAGTCCTAACGTTATATGGGAAAAAATGCACAATAACCTTCTTCGGGTTATTGCGTGTTTGTGGTTTTTATCCCTGTTATTGATTGTTATTCCATGTGTGCTTGAGTGGAGGTTTTATGATTGTTAATTGGATTATTTTCCTTTCTATATATGGGATTCCCATTTTTTCTTATTATCGACCATTTGGTCTAGCTTTTCCTATTAGGCAGATTTGTTTTCCATGCCTAGTACTATTAGGAAGGATTGATTTTATCTAACATGTTGTGAGATGTTGTAGACTTTTTATCCAGGTAATTCTTCTGGTATTCTTTGGCTCCCAAATATAGCTTGTGCACGATTGACTTACACAGGGATGTGGGAAACTTGTGTTGTAATCCATAGGGAGAATGGATGAAGAGGGCTTCTCCAGAATGTCTTTTTTTACATTACGTTGTGAGACCAAATGTTGGATGGATCGTGTGCTCCCTCAGAGTGTGTTTATTTTCTTCGTTACAAGACCACAATGGGAATTTTATGTTGAGTTCTTCCCAAGAGCGTATATAGTTCCCGATATGAGACCACATAGGAAATTGACAGTGACTGCTTCCCCAAAGTGTCTTTGTTAAAGCTAAAACATTGGGGTTAGACTGTGAGTACTTCCCAGAGGGTTTCCTGGGATTTTTTTGGTCGAACTGGAGGGGTTAGGTTGTGATCACTTCCTAGAGGGTTACTGTTTTGTCATTTTAGACATAATTAATATGTGAAATTGAGTTCAATTGAATTTTAGGATTGTTTTCTTTTGAATACTTTATTATTTAATGCTTCTTTTTACTAATTTAAATCAATATATATTCACTAACTGTTAGGCACAAATCCTTGGGTGGTTGCCTTTTGGGATTCATCTCACAACATATTTGGGGCATGATTTTGGGCCCAAACTGATAATATTGTTGCAGGTCTAGATAAGAGAAAATCACCCTTCAACGTCTGGTACATGATTGTGGTGGAGCTGGGGAGAATGGGACCAAGTTGAGGCTTGCAATACTGTTAGAGTTTATTTTTTTTCTTTTTTAACTTTGGTTTTTTACATTATTCCGTCTTTGTGAATACCTCGGTTTCTTTCTTAGACATATGTATCATTCATCAATTATATTTGTTTTCTCTATTTGTTTATTACATTAACTGTTTAATTATTGCATGTTTTACTTCTTCATTTATTGTTATCTTTTTATTTCAATAGAATTACTCTAAAAATGAGGGAATACATTCCCCACTATAACACCGAAGGCCCTCTCTATTCGTTGGCAGATTCTGGGGTTATTTGGAAATTTTCTTGAGGCCATGTGACCAACTGGGTATGGGGCCCCCTGGGTGGCTCTCGGAACCTGGAAATTAGAATCTAACATGAGGATTGATCACCAATGACCAATTTGATTCTCTCAAATGTAGAAATATCATTATAATTACAAAAAATATCAAAAAATGAATCATCATGGACAATTCATGATCCATTAGTGAATGAAATGGGAGGACATAACTACACCTATCATACATAAGTGACAAGAAATTAACATAACACAAATTATTAATGGATCAAAGTTAACATCATCCCTTTGGATGCTAAAATTAATTTTAAATGATTTCCACCCCTCTAACTAATAATATCTCATTCCCATAATATGTATTTTGTGATACCAGTTTTAGAGCACTAACCGATATAGGTATCATTAACACACCTCCCCAAAAAAAACATAGTAATGGACCAAATTTCCATTCTATTACACCTGAAATCATATATATAGAACACTATAACTAAGAACCACTTATTTTTATCCACAATTTAATCAATTTTCAACATACCCAAAAAGACACATTCACTGATCTGCAACTTAAATGGGCACTAGGCATACCTTGTATTCTCATATCCTTTTTCATCATGTTTTTTTCTGAATACAATTATCATTTCTCATTTTACATCTCATAGTGAACTTATTCACTAAGAATCCTCTTAGGGAATCCTTATGATGATCAAAATCATTCTCACCTAAATTCAGTTGTTGCACACTCCTGTAAAACTCAGTCACACACCCTAAATTAGTATTCTATTAATTAAACCTGATAAAATACATTTTCCAAGACTAATTATACTAAAAATTATCCACAATATGTTATACGTAACTGGCCAACAATGTAATACCATTCATTCTATGGATAAACACATAATCTCCCACCAAGCATATTCATTGAAAAATAATGTGTTTAATTATTCTCCCATGAAGAAACCAAAATCTAATCATGGAATTTAAGGGTAAAAATAATAAAAATCATATAGTATACCAATAATTTTATACATATTACTACATTATTTGAATAATAATTAACCATTAAATATAAACAATGGAACGTAATGTCTAGTGTATTTTGAGGATTTGGTACATAAAACAAAAAATATGGAAATAGAATAAAAAATATTTTAAAAAATACTCAATAATGATCCCCAAACTTATTTTTTTCTCTCATATATTTATAGAATAAAATAGTTAATACATTGAAAATAGAGATGAGCTAAAAATTTCAATAAGGGAACGAACATAAAAATTAAGCATAACACATGGGTTTGATGGAAAAACATGATAACATAAAAAAGAATATATCACGAATAAAAATATGGAATCATAAAATAAATCAAGGGATCATGTAATATTATAAACATAGGAATATAGATGAAACATATAACTAGATATAAACATGGTCCAAGGCTATCTTACATGACTATATAACAAGGTTGTCAATTTCCATTAATGAAATTTGCTTTCCAACATATCCAAATAGGACATCTTATGAGTCTAAACATTACCCAATAAAGTGGAGTGATATTTGAGATCACCCGATATAAATTATTTCTCCATATATGTTACACCTGAATATTCAATCATAATGAATAAACATAATGGTTACCCACGGAATTTAAGGGGTTTCCTAATAATATTATATGGCCTAAAAGATCGTCATAACATAAATGTTTATATTAAAGAATGAAATTAAAACATTAATAGAAATTTAAAAGGGAAATTATAAATAGATCATGATAAATTATTTTTATCTCTAGTGAAAATATTTAAAAAAAAATTTGATTAATTGTTAGAAATTGAGAAACAATGGTGTGGTTTAAGGGAAAATATAAAAGTTTCCTCAAAGAGGACACAAGATTTATTGATGTATAAAACCAAAAAACTGAACTAAGATACATTTTCATGATAAAATGAGATAATTTTATAAAATTGTGGTATCATAAAATATTTTAAGAGTTGTACAATAAAATGGGTAAGAGATTATTATTTTCCCATTACTATAGTTTGCCAATTGGGAGGAATTTAAATGGAAACAATATAAATCATGTATTTTCCCATAAAATAATTTATAATTGATCTAGTTAACTATGTTTCAAAAATAAAAACCTGATATTAAAGGATTACATAATAATAATTATTAATTAAATTTGTTTAAAAAGATATGGATATCATAACCTGAAAGAAAAAATGGTGGTTCGGAGAAATCCCTTACATTATGTTAAACTGCTTTCTAAACATGTAATTAAAGTCCTTAATAATAATGTATAATATATTAATTATTAATTAATATCTATTATATATGTATTTAATTAATTATAAATATTTTTGGTTCATTTATTGTCACTTTATTGTATAATATTTTATAATTTTGTCTGTTTTTGAGTTTTCATTTCATGGTTTCATCGTTAGTTCACTGTGTATAATTGTGAAAGTTCTTTAGAAATGTATGAAAAACTAAATAAATATAATTAGACTGTAATAATTTATTTACAAAACTATTAATGGTTCAATATATCATATATTATATGAGGATGATTCACTAGATAAAATGTTGAAGAAAAAATATTAGAATATTTTGGTGATTTCTATGACCATCGCAAATTAGTAAAAAAAAATTATTAATATTTATAAATAATTTTTCCAGAAAATTTAAAAATATTAAATACATATATTATAATCATTTTTAATAAAAAAATTTTTTAATGATGATCCTATAAATTCTTAATGAAAATTGAAAACTCGTCATCATCAAAGGCTGTGAATCGAGACCTCAGAGACAATGTTTCCATTTTTAAAACAAAACGACCGAGGATTAGATTTGATGATGGATATTACATTTATATATATATATTTGTATATATATATATTATACTTGATTTATTATGTTTCTTGTTATAGGGAATTTTATGGAAGGATAAAAAAAGAAAGTAAATTAAATAAAAAAGTGTGAGGGTTTAAATTTTGAGTGCCCTCTCCTTGAGAGTCTCCGTAAACACTTGTGAATGTTATTTTTTAAGACCTATAAGAATAGAATATAAAGAACATGTTTTTAGAGGAATTGGGTAAAATGTAAGATATTTGAAAGGTCTGATGGTGTGAGGAGAAGATTCATTGACATGTGATACTAATAGTCAGGGGAGAGCTATGTTTTTATTACTTTATTCATTTGTTTATTACATGGGATCAAGTAAATAAATAGGTTTTGTTATTGTGAATAATTATAGTAAATATATAGTATATTTTTGATATAATGGTCACATACATCATCCATTACTCAACAATGACTCAAAAATTCATTAATTTACTTGTAAATTTAAACACCATAAATTGTGGTATTTCTTTATTAAAAAAATAAACTAATTTAGAAATATCCAAAAAATGATCCAATTTTTTTGATGTTTATATTTCTCAAATGGAATCAATTTTATGATAATAATTAATTAAATACAAGAAATTTATTTTTTTTAATTAAAATCAGCTTTTGTTCGATCAATACCGATTTTAAAATATTAACTGATTTTATAACACCCGGAATAATTAATTATGGTCTGATAAAATGATATTATAACCATAAGAATGTAAAATATTAAATTATGAATCTATTTTATAAATATATTCTTTCTTTAAAAAATTATATTACTTATAATATTTTAAATAAATATTTATGACTTACAAAAATAAAAACATGTAATTTATCATTTTTTAATTATTTATTTACATATTCCCTGATATAAATTTATAATATTTATTTATATAATATTCCTCAATTTTATTTACTATAAGGTCTAAGATCTTCATCATGTGCTCTATATATGAGAGTTCATTCCCCAGTAGCAACCCCATTCAATTTATTACATGTGAGTGATCTGGTATAAACTTCATGAAGAGGGATACATGTAATACCTAATGTAATTTAAAAAATTTCGTGGATATACTAGAAAATATTCCAGCACTCTAAGATGATCAAGAATCTATAAGGGGTTTTTTTACCTCAGAATAAGCTTTCCTTTTTTCCCAAATCTCATGACCCTCTTTAATAGTGATTTTTTGAGGAATATTATTTCCCCATAAATAAACTCTCGGTCCTACCGAAAATTTTCATCATAGATATTTCATTGACTTTGGGTAAACTAAATATGTTTCTAGATGGTTTTCACCTTTTCCACCATTTAATAGATCATTTTAGGTCTGAGAAACATTTATTGACCTACTTTATCATGCCATTTCCATGTTATTTTTCATTTCCCATAAATTGATTCAAATGGGGCTATTTCAATGCTTGAGCAGAAACAATTTTTGTAAGGGAAATCGGCTAGGGTTTGATGTTGGTCCCATCCACCCATGAGATTCATAGGTCATTCAAACATTATGTCTCCATGTGTAATAATTGTCCAGTTAGATTGGTCCTCAGTATGAGGATGATAAGATGTATTAATGTTCAAATTGTTGTTTTGAAAATATTAAACGATTTTTCAAAACATGGAGGTAAATTTCAGATCCCAAATATATATAATCGATAATGGTATTCCATGAGTCGTTACCACTTAAACGATGTATGTTCATTCATGTTGATCTAGTGAGATGTACTTTTGAATTGGGATAAAGTAATTTGTCTTTAAAATATGATCCATAATGACACATATAGAATTATTTACTCTATATGTCTTTGAAAATCATGTGGAAAAGTCTATGGTGATGTTTTCCAATATATGTGTATATATGGATAATGGTTACATCATCAACTTAGAATTTTTTCTTTCTTCCATCACTTGATGAAAAACAATACAGATTTGATTTATATTTAATGATATACTTTTTCATATTGTCCCCCAGATAGTTCTCTTGGAGATCGTGAGAAATCTTGTTTCCTCCTTCATGAATAGAGAAACATGAGATATGTGTTCCATCAAAATGATCTATATCTATCTATGGATTTGATGGTACATATTTTCATGACACAAATGTTATTACTATTTCCACCTGATTTATAAATTATAATGATTTTCCATTAATGATATCTTCCACCTATTTATGAATATCTTTATCATTATGTAGAATCCTCTATTTTCGATATAATTGATTGTAGGGAAATAATTTGAGAATGGACTAATGAGGTTCCTTATTTAAGGATTCCGAGGTCTATCATTTATAGGTATAATAAGATGGGATAAATCTCAATTCTTATCATTGATAATGTTGGAAGATCATTTTACATAGAAAATTTATGACATTATTTTGTTTACCATGATGGTATTGGATTGAGCAGTCGATATCCATGAGGATTTATAGCTATATTTGCTGGAATATAGTAAAAAGTTCTTGTATGAATTTATATTTGAGTAATATATGATCATTTTATATCTGAAACTTCTCCCCATACATGATAATGTCTCCATATTTTCAACATAAAGGTCATAACTACCAACTCCAGATCATCCACGTGATAGTTTTTCTTGTGAATTACAAAAAACCATGTGTTTTGGGATATAATGTTATCATTTTTATCAATAATAACCTAATACATTCTTTTAATCATTGTTGTATACCAAAAATACTTCCCCATTTGTTAGCAGTGTAATTACTGGTGCATTGAGAAGCCTATTTTCACTATTTGGAACATTATTCACATTAATAGGCCTATATGAACAAAACTCCATTATGATTCCTCTTGTATAATGGTATTAAAAATCATTAGAATTTATTCACAAATCCGAAGTAATAACTGGATGTACTATAAAAACTACAGATCTATATTTTTTAATATGGCATGGGCCACTATTTTATTGGAATTATCTTTGAAGGGTCCAAATATATTCAATTTTAATTGTTAACATTATAGAAGAATGATACATACTATTAAGAACAATCATTTACTATAATTTTCATATATTTTCTCCCTTATCATGGTAATTATAACATTTTTAAACTTCTCCCCATGTTCCACCTATCCCTCAAAGTATATAATAATATAATTATGAAAAAAATATACAAATTTGTCAAAGAAATCTCTATAGACTCTATTCATTAATTCCTTAAATATTACTAGATCATAAGTGATTTTTAAGGGCATCACTATAAACAAAAAATTTCCATAAATTATTCAAAAGGGGGTTTTTGAGTATCATCCTTTTCCGCTTTTAATTGGTGATGTCCTAATTAAAGGTTCCCATTAGAGAAGCACATGGCCCTACATAGTTCATAAAACTAGTCATATATATGTTTATGGGGATACATGTTCCTTATCATGATATTTTTAATCATACAATAATTAATGAAGAGGCACATTGTTCAATCCTTCGTCATGAAGAAGAGTATTGGGACACCCCATGGTGAAGCACTAAGTTATATCAAACAGTTGTCCAGATTCCCTTATAATTTCGTTGTTAATCCATAAAACTCAATGGTGGACATTGTATAATGATTCACTGATATAGATAGAGAATCAAGGCTAACTTCAATTTTGAATTAGACCTTTCGATCTATAAGAACACCATTAAATTCATCAAGGGATGCATTATTGTAGACCATCACAATAGGATTGTCTCCAATATTGATTATCTCCTTTGTATCAATAATTTCAGCATGATATTATTTGTAATAATATTATAATATAAAAATTGAGATGATGATTCTAAAGAAGAGTCATCCTCCTCTTTATAGTTTTACTAAATAATAAGATTCCTTAGTATTTGAAGTGTGATTTCCCTTCCATGAGAGTTTATGTTGTATTTATATAATGATAGAAAATCCAATCCCAATATACCATAATATTCCACATAATAATGTATTAAAAGATTTAATGGGAGGTTCATTAAATAAAACTTAATCTATGAGGATTTATATACATTGGATGAAATAATTACCCCATTTTTTCCCATAAAATATTATCATCTATATTTTGT
The DNA here is from genome assembly GCA_963277665.1 of Viscum album. Taxonomy (NCBI): domain Eukaryota; kingdom Viridiplantae; phylum Streptophyta; class Magnoliopsida; order Santalales; family Viscaceae; genus Viscum; species Viscum album. The sequence continues at coordinate 439,098,405 of OY728141.1, read as the reverse complement.
GGTGGTGTTTGAATAGTCCAAAAATATTGGATTGATATGAATGAAAGTGTATATCTATAATGAAATATTATATTTTCTAATCATATATTAATAACTAGTTTACTTATCACCACATCATTTTTAGGCTCCACCATAGTAGAAGTTCTAACATATTACTTTACTTTCACCATTGGAGGTTGTTGTTAATTGCCTCTAAAAACCTTGGATTACTTCATTGGAACAAATTATGAACTTTTTATTTTTAGTTTAAACAATATCCTTCAAGATGAGTGTTGATATGAACCTTCCATTATTATTATGCCTTAATGTGATTCTTTATATCCTTTCATATGATATTATCCAAATGATAGTCTTTTATAAATTTGAGGCATCTTCTAGTTCCCCTTAGCAGTACCCATGATTCTTCTTCCAACACTCCTAACACATGTGATTTTAGGCTTTATTTCCATAATGATATTTATCTATATATCCTCCCTTAATGAACACCATTTGTGGTATTTTATTTCGAGGCCCACTAGACCATTGAGACACTCATATCTTTATTTCAACCCAAAGGTCACATTAAACTATTTATTTATAGCTATCACTGTAATGAATCACCACTATTTCTCATAGACTCAGTTATAGTTCTATAATGAAGATATCCACCTTGATTTTAGTTCTAATGTTATCGTCATAGGGGTATCATGAAAGACATGTATTTTTTTCTCATACACCCAGATAGAATCATATTCCATTATATTATGTCCAAGGAACTCTCTTTCCATTTTAATACTGAGAGTTTGGAGAAATTATTTATTGATTACTATTTTTTTAATTCATCCCATTACATGGAATACAATTACTCCTTAGATTTTTTAATTTTTATTACTATCCACCTCTTAACATCATCCCCTTAAACATAATAGACAATGATTAAAAATTCATCTTATTTGGATAATATAAGGACATAAAATATATTCTCAATAGATTTAATCCATTTTTTTCATGATGACGGGATAAAAAGATTCAATATACATTGGAGGAATTTTTCAAATAATGAATTCAATCCCAAATTTCACTTTTTTTGTAGAAGGATTATGTTCTGCATGATTTATGTTATTATTTATAACATGAGACATTTATGAAATTACTATAATGATGTTTGAGCTCATTTTCCCATCATATTTGGCATTACATTAGGTAAATATTCACATTTCCAATCACATTGACTGTAGTAATGGGTTATCTTATATGTATCAATTAAATAATAAAATAATATATAATATTGCGGGATTAAATACATAGATAATAATAGTATATAAAAGGAATCATAGAAAATAGAAGGGTAAACTTTTAAATGGAAATTATATCATATATTATGATTCACTAAGTTTTAATAAATGTTTTCCATGGTGATACATTTATCCTTATGGTTATTAGAAATTTTTTTTATTCCAAATATTAAAAAATAAAAAGATTGTGCTATGATACCAATGATTATTTACATTTCCTTTTACAAATATAATTATATTATTTTTAGCATAATTAACCTTCAAATACAAGACAAGGATTTCAATGTCTATTGATATTTGCTGATTAGGTTCCAAAAACAAAAACCTGGATATAAAACAATCTATCTTTATATTAATCATCCAAAATGAGATACTAAATTCCTTAGTGCTCTTAAATCTATATAGGATACCATGGGGAATACATATAGAGAAGTGATGAGATAAAAATCCTAGTAAGGGAATAACCATATAAGTAAAACATAAAACCTTGGTTAGAAGGCATCACCTGATGAAATAAAAAAGGGATGGAACATGGATAAAAATATGTAATCAAAACATATAGTTCATTGGATCATGTAATTATTGAGATATAATAATTTGGTATAAACATATAACATGAAATAATCATGAGACAACTCTAACATCCAAAACTAAATCACATGGTAGAAACCACCCAATAAAGGAATCATGTTTCCTCTTTATCCCAACATGATGTATCATGAGACTAAAAAAGACCCAATGAATTTGAGAACTATCTGTGTGTATCTATCATAACACATTCGTTCATATGTATCCCACATGAAGTACCAAACATAAGTAATAAACATAAGGGTTATCGATGGACCAAATTGTTATAATTATCATGTAATAAGGTATAAAAAGGATGTATCATAAATGTGTCTTTGAATGAATGAATTTAAAACTAACATGGAAAATAATAATGGAAGCCACTCACATATAATGATAAATTTTTTCCAAATGAAGTGAAAACATGTAAAAATAATTTTTAACAAATATTAGAAATGATTCATTGTGATGCAGTTTAAGTGAAAATATAAAATTATATTTAAAGAGAACAAATATATAATTATTGTATAAAACCAGAAATAAAATAAGATAGTTTTTTCTGATAAAATTCTATTTTTATGAAAATATTCGTGTCTCAAAATAGATTATGGAGTGTAATTGTAAATGGGTAAAAAATTGTGATGTTCCCATTAATCAAGAATGCTTATCTAGAAGAACTTAAAAAGAAAAAATATCAAAAATGTATTTACTCATAATAGAATAAAGAATTAAGATAGGTAAATATATTAGAAAATAAACTTAAGAAATTTATGGATTAATTATGAATACTTATAATGAAAACTAGGGTATATAGGAATAAAGCTCAACCGAATTTAAAAATAGCGGTTCAGAGAGAACACCTAAACATATGTCATATTATTTTATTTAATGGTACTAAATGTTGTGAATAATCATATTAAATCCATTAAATAATTAATTAATTATCTACTATACATTAATTTTATTTAATTTATTTTTATTAGGTTAATTTATGGCCATTTAATAGACTAAAATTTTATTATTCTAATGTTTTCATAGTGTTCGTTTAATGGTTTCATGTGATGTTATATTTCGTATAGTTATATTTATTATTATAAAATTTTATAAAAGTGGATTATTGGAATGATATGGTAATAATTTATTTCCATAAATTTAAATATTCTAATATATCATTTTATTATTTTCAACGAGTTTAATTTATTAGATAAAATGTTGAAGAAGAAATTATTTGTTTATTTTGGCAGTTTTTACAACCACCATGTATTAGTATCGTTTTATTTTATAAATTTTCTATATTCCATTTTATGAATATTTAATATTTTTTAATAAAAAAATTATTATATATTTTCATTATAAAATGGTTTTATGATAATCCTCGAAGTTGGTAATGAAAAATGAAAACATGCCATCCTTGAAAGAAGTGAATAGACACCACATGGATGATGTTTTCATTTTTAAACAAATTGCAGAGGAGAATAGATTTGATGATGAATATTTAATTGAAATAACAACATTATATTATATATATGTTAATTTATTTATAATTTTACTTTTTATAAGGTAAGAGATGAATGGAAATGAATATAAATTCAATTAATCGATAATTAGGGAGGGTTTTACCTCTGGAGTATCTTAACCTTTAGAACCTATTTAAGGCACATGGAAATGGGATTTTGGTGAGATAAAAATGATAAAAACATGGTAAAGTGGATTGGAAGATTAATTGATAATAATTTAAGAGATATCCTAAGATTATATGTTTTGAGAATAAGAGGTTGTGAGGGATGGTATTTATATAGGTGTTGAGTGGAATTTTTTATATCATTATTGATTGTTTATTATTTTGGTTCAATACAATAAATAATGTTGATTTTTGGGAATAATTATAGTAAATAGAGCATGTGAGTTTGATATAATGGACACTTAAATCATCCATGAATCAACCATGACTCAAAATTCATTTATTCACATATATGGTTAAGTACAACAAATTATCATATTTCACTATTCACAAAAAATTCAACTATTTTTGAAAAATACAGAAAACTAACCCGAACCATTTTTTGATATGTTGATTTAAAAAAAGAACCCCATTTTATGAAATAATATATTAAAAATGAATGGTTAAATTTTTAATTAAAATCCCAATTTCATTGAAAGACACCAATTTAAAAATTATAACTAATTTATTGATACATTAAAAAGTTAAATATGGACTCATAAAATTATCTTATATTCATAAGAAAAAATATTAATTTATAAATATAATTAATAAAAAAATTATTTTAAATCACTATATAAAATATACAATTGTAAATTATTATTTACTTATTATAACAAAATAATAAATTTATCATATTTAAAATATATATTTACTTATATCATGATATAAATATAAAAAAAATTATTTTATAAGATGAATAAACTTTATTTATACATTAATAGGTGAGGTTACAATTCTATTAGTTTATTTTATAATCTAAATGGTCATATTAATATTACAATTATCTAGTAACAATTGAATTATTATAGAATCGTTAATTTCTTAAAATACCACTTATTTCATTATACATTTATGAAAATAATGTTTTTTTATGTTCTATATTTTATTTATGAGTTTTATACTATTTAACATATATAGAATAAGGGAAACATGATTGCTAAAATTTTGGGTCATTACAAATCATGCCCTAAAAACCTATCAATAATACCAGAAGCACTAATAATTCTTTAAATGAAAATTCCCAGGGAATTTCCCATTCCGTTATATAACTTACTGGTTTGGTAAAGAGTAATACCATTAAGAGTCAATATAGGAAAGTATAATATAGGTTGTTATTTACACATTATGTAATTGAAATACTAACACCATAAGAACTCATTCATATCAGAAAATTACTCTTTAATAACTCAATGGTTATTCTAACCCACCAATGGTCACTATATATCCAATGAACATAATACTATATAATTTTCACTAGAGAATGGCATGAAAAAGATCCAGATGACCGGTCTTATGAAAACCACTCCGGACTAAATTTGAGGTCCAATTTAGTATAATAAAACCAATAAATTATATGGTAAACTACCCTGTACGTTTTTATTATAACATTAATATAATGAACAACTCATATTTAAAATCATTAACATGAATTCACATGAATGGAATGTGAATAAATTTTTTAAAAATGATGTAGGTATGATTCCTCTTTCCTCTAAAAACAGATCCACACCCCCAAAAATTATTTGAAAAAACATATCCTATATGAATCAAAACTTATATAAGATCATAATAAAACAAAACTACATTTCCTATTCCCTAGTATCTATGAAATACCCATTGAAAATTTTTCATGAATCACTAGTATGTGGTCAGTCATCAACATTAAGAAATTCAGATACCACTTTATACCATTTCCATAAATAAAATGACACAAAAAAGGATATTATATATAATTGTAATGCAATAACCCAGAACAATGGTCTGTGTTAGAGTGCAATATAACCACAGGAGACCCTCCCAGTATATCAGAATCAATATTCTATTAGTGGAACATTTAAACATACATTGTAGGGACTATGGAATAAATATATTTACGATAAATAATGATAAATTTCTTCAAACTATCCATATTTGAGTTTATAGAGTAAAAAACATCAAATAAAATGCATTATGTATTCATAGAAAAAATATATTGATTTCCCAATAGGCCTATCCATGATAAAAAATTTAAAAAATAAAAAAAACACCCATGAACCACTACTGTCACCATGCCTCATCCTAAACATTTGTAACCATCATACTTCCACAATCCAATTCATTTCATCTACTATAACGTGATCTGATAAAATGACATATGGTTTTTTAGGTATAATAGTGTCTCAATTTATGGTGTAAAAATATGACATAATATAGTTTAAACAATATCCATAATATTCATATCTATATTAAGATGTGTTCATGATGAACATAAATAAAATAAATAGACATTATTGTTTTGTCTTCATGGGTTAACCATGCCACCAAGAAACCTGATGAGGTAAACATACTACTAAGGAACAAATATGATAACTAGGACACCACATTTCCCAACCATACCTACTTTTCTTCCATTCTAGATTACTAATTTCTCTTCACCTCATGTAATTTTACCTAATTCATATCTGGTTCTAGAAGAAAAATGGAATTTATTATTCTAACACTTGATCCAAAAATCAGAAGAACATGTTACATTCAAACATCCACATACTAGATTATTATAATATCAATCACAGGAGGGTATTTCATAAACACCTCACATATTACCTCATCCTAGGTACAATATCCCAAATTTTTCACAATCATTGATCTTATGTACCACTATGTTCCTGGAATCATTCTCCCTCATGGAGGTCCAATCATTCAATCCTTATATCTAAACATCTCACTCATAAATGGTATATAATTATCTAGAAAACCATGTTACTTAGGGATTTTTCAACCTCAACTATTTACAACACTTTTAATTATAAGAAAGTTCTATAATAAGGAAAAAAATATACACAAATCAAAATCTAGAGCTCAAAATCCATCTCAAAACACCATAGCTCACTAGTAGGGTTCCAGTCACTAATTACTTAACTCATCCTCCTGAACATTGATACCAAATAGGTAAGTCACCCCTCAATGAAATTGAAACCTATAGTCTCATCCAAATCAAGAAATAATTTTGTGTCCCAAATATAGTAAAAAACATCAATACAGCTATCCCACTACCCATGTGCCTTCCCAAGAAAACATTTTCACCCGACCCAGGCATCAAATGTGTGGTATGATTGTTTTCTAAAAAAAGTTGAAATACCACTTCTAAATATGATGAAATGGAAAAAACCCACACATTTTTATCTTCATACAACTAAAAAGAAAGATCCCTCATATTTTCACCTTGAAGAAACCCCTCTCCATTATATACACCAAGTCCTATAGGACAAACCTAGCACACCTCATACTCCAATACAATGATTTGGACTTCATATAGAGATCCTTGTCACATATGAGATATGAAACCATCATTTGATTCATCACTCAACCACAATATACTCATCCAAAACATTATCAATAATATCCCATCATATTCAATCCCACATCCTTATGCTTACCTCGAGAAATACCCAATACCTCCCATCAACTCAACTGGACCCCCTCACCCTAAAGAAATAACCATAGGGTGATCAAGATTTACATCAGTTATTATAAGAACTTTATTCAGTTATAGGGTTCAATGCTACCTCATCTTCAAAAATATTAACTAATCTAGAACTTATTCTTCATTCTCGATAACACATAAGTTCAATTATAGTAAGAAATTATTTTCATTCTAATGAAACAATAGTATAATTCATGTATCTTTATTCATGAATAAGATTAAAAATGGAATTCCAATTTTATTAAAATTATTTATAATCAAATGAATTTAAATTATTAATATTTTATGGAAAAATTAACTATGTGCTGATTTTTTAGATTTTTTTTTAAAAAAACTTAATGAATTAAAAAATATATCTACTTTACAAAAACTATGAAATTTTTGACATTTAAATTGGATAATAATAATTGTAAATATTATAAATCAATTTTTTATAATAATTATTTATTAAATATTTAAAATAATGAATACATAAACAAAATTAAGAAAATAGATTTATAAAATTAATAATTTTAAAATCTACGTAATGTTTTGGATAAAATATATTTTTTAGTTCTTATCCCTCAAAAATGAATTTTAAAGGATACATTCCATATTTTATTGGTTCCAAATAAAAATACATATCATTTTATTTAATATCCTATAATTACACTAATTAGAATCAACATTATAATTTATTTTTCTAAAAATTCATTCTTATTCCCTGAATAAACATTTCTCATAAAACATTTTTCATTATACATTTCAAAAATATAAGAAAAGAAATATTTACCTCTTATGAAAGTTGAATTTTTAAAAAATGATTAAATATTTGGAAAATGAAAAATTATTTTTATTTAATATGGTTAAATAATTTTTTTGCATAATTAACAATAACTATAGGGAAAATTTATCCCTTAAATTAAAGGTAAAACGAGTTTGAAATGTCAAAAATAATGTGATAAGGATTAAATATAACACATAAAAAATTCATCAACTATATTATTTTGTTATTTATAAAATTATATTATCTTATTCGAATATATAAAAAACCATCAGTGAATTTACGTGAGTATGACATATATGTTATATAATAAATGTTAATGTATTTAGAAGCTTTCCAACAACCTCACTTATAAAAGTGAAACCCATATCCGTTTTTAAAATTGTTAATGAGTAAATTAAATCAATATATACCAGAATTAAATATCCAAAATCCATCCCAACATTATAGGTTTAATTTTATAAATTGGATACAACATAGAAAATGACATTTGTGTAATAAAAATAATGTTACAATAGAATGAGTTACATGTTCTTATAAATGTTTTTCAAGTCAACATCTTCTCAAACCTCCTATAGATAATAAATTAACTTCTAAAAATAATTAAATATGAAAATTAACCATACTTGAATATTTTTTAGAGTATTGGCTCATCCATTTTCTATATGTTTATCATCGTATAAAAAATGAAATTTGTCCATTCAAGCATTGTGCAGACCATCCCCACAATGTGTTATCATTCATTTTCAATCACCATTTTAAATAGATGAATATAAAGATCCCATTTATATATATATATTTATATGATATTTATAATATAATTATTATTATTTAAAATAATATATATTTTCCCTTTTTACCCATTGAACAATTAGAAATGATAATGTTTCTCCTCTATAGGTGTAGACTAACATATCCATGAAGCAATGTGATTTGTTTTTAAATACCACATTGAAGAGATCATTTAAAAATGTATATAATGAAAAAAATTTGAATTCATAAAATTTTGTACATCCTGGAGATAGTGGATAATTTTTATAACGCATTTATCCATAAAAAATATATAAGAGTAATTTTTTATTAATTAATAAAAAAATTTAAAAGTTCAGCGTAAACAACATCAATTAAACGACATGAAATTAAATTAGTATAAATGAATGATAATAAATTAAAAATGGATGAATAGTTTTCCTAAAAATTCATTTCATATTTAAAAATACATTATATTGGAGGATCATACATTTAAATCTAAGAAGAGACCCAACTAAATAGATTTTTCTTGTAATCTCATTTTAATTTGGTATGGTTTGTCTTCATATTTACACTAAAAGAATTATATGTTTCTAATAATTTAAATTAAATAAATGAACCTTCCTTATTGTTATATTGTTTATTTAAATGTTTATTTTATATTTTTTTCCTTTTGGATCAAGAACATATATGTATGTTACCTGTAATGTACAATGTTTTAAAATTAATGATTTAATATTTTCCATATAACTCTTTTCAATCAAGATATAGTTTCATTTTAATGTTTAAAAAATATTCCTATTTAACAAAAAATTATTATTTGATATTATTTTAAATAATTTTCTCATTATAATAATTTTCGTTAAATGAATATTATTATTTCTTTTCTAAATGAGGTGGTTTAAGACATTTTACAAAAAGCGGGAATGTAATATTTTTTTAATTATTACCATAAGATCAGAATAACCCAACTTCATATAATTTCATTACATTAAATATAAGAAAAAATATTATATGTGGTATTCTTAAAGGAATTTTTTTATCAATATCATTGGATTTTTTACATAAAATTTAATCAAAAGAAAATGCATTTATTTTCTTCAAGAATGAACAAAATTTCTCAGACCATTTATAAATTCATTATTATAAAAATTTACCATGAAATTTTATATTTAATGTTTTTATATATATTATTTCTGATTTCTTAAAATTTATGATTCACTATATAATGATTATTTCATATGAATTTATGTTCACATTTTAGTATTTCTTTATTTAATATTTTAGGTTATCAACATTATTTGGATTGCTTTCCCTATCACTATACAACATTTCATTGGATATTATATTATTCTAAATAAAAAAATTAATTATTATGGATCTATTGGAATGAAATTCCACCTTTTTGATCTTTTCTATAATTTATAATATTTATATATATATATATATATAATTAATTGATGAATGTTTATTAAGAATGTTATTTTATTTAATTATGATGTATTTTTTTAATATTATTCAATATGTAAAAATTTGGATGTTTAAATAATTTTAAGTGTAAATTATATTGATCACTAAATATAATAGAAATTTATAGGATGTTAATGTTATAGTTGGGGTCCTATTCTAAATCTTCTTTCGATTAATAGGCATGATTCCTGAGACGAACAAATAAGATTTCATTATTAAATGTCAATCTGGTTCTCACCAACCAATTTATTTATAATTTATTGGAAGAGGCCTTGATCGTATGATTCAAGATATCAATGTCAATGAATAAATGGTAATATAAATAATTTATGGATTCATAAATTCCATTGTTTATAATTAATATTACATTAATCTTGTAATTTATATGTTGATACTTTCCATGGATTTAAATTGAATTGAAGTTATTGATTTAATAGAATGTGTTTTTATTATTCCCATTCCATATGTGTTATTCTTTACATACTAGTGATTACTTCTGATGTATGTTAAACGTACAAAACCTATGATTTCACTCTTTAATTGTTTTGTATTACCAAGGATATAATTAATGTTGTTTTTTGTGATTTCATAGATGTAAGAATATAAATTATGATATTTTTTTATATTTCTAGTTTAATGTGGGAAGGAATTTGTTTAATAGATGTATGGAAATTAAAATGATAAATCCTATATGGTATAATTGATTATTTTTTATACCAATTTAATAATATAAGAAAGGTATTTGGCTTACAATATTTATGGTTTTTATATATTGTACATTATTTACTAGAATTTAAATGAACTCAAATTATAATATAATTATCATAAACATTTACATTATTTGAAAAAGTTTTCCATTATAGGGTTTTCTATTTTATTTTTCAAAATTCGTTATGATTGATTAAAAACAATGTGACTGAATTTTCTTAAATAAAAAACATACTATAAGGATGGAAATCCACAACCATATATAGTGTAGATATTTCATTAGTAAGAAAGAAAATAAATCTTGTATTGGATATGATAAGATCGTAACAAAATAACTTCAAGAAAATTATGTTATAAAGAATTACCATTACATTATAGATATCCCAAATATTCCAAAACCAAATTAACATATGTTTGATCACATTATTCCATATAAGTCTCTATATTTTAATAGTAATTATAATATATATATTTCCTTATAATTGATTATGTCCAGTGAAAACATATTTATATCCCCAGAATTTTTTGAAACATGATGGTTTATTTAGTAGGTGTAGTTTAATATAGTTGAAAATGAACACAAGTGGTCATTGATCCATTATATTAATGAATATGAAAAAAAATATGTTATATAATTAATAGATTTTGAAGAGAAATTATTTGAGAAATATGTTTCATGAAAATAAATAACTAAAATGCATAAAATATTACCAACCCTAATATAGGTGGCTGAAAATTTTGTTTCCATGTATGTGGATAACATTAGAAGATTATACATGCATGTTATAGACTATATAAAAAATTAAAATAATAGGATTGTTAATTTCTTCGATGGTCTTATGTTGAGTCTTTAGAGGTCAATTGTTTAAAAAAAATTAATCATATTATTATATTTTAAATGGTTTCATAGATATAGAAAATTATTTTTTATAGAATTATAAATTCATGGGAATCAACAAAATAATGGTTTTAATGAGAACTGAGAAAAATATATTTGTAAAAGAAAATTCAATAGAAATGAAATTTCCAACATGTTTTTATTATGTAATGATGAACCAATGTTCATTCATAATGGTTAAATGAGTTTATCCTATGTGAAAAGAATGGTATTATATAGCTCATGAATTTAATGGGAAGAATAAAACCACTACCATATGGTGGTTTATTAATAATGAGATTTAGAATTACTCAAACAAATATCCAATTTTTTATGGGGTACCTCTATAGATGATTAAAGGGGTTATGTACAAGATTCTGTGATTACTATTTGTAGAGATAATATTCCTAATGATTTGGTGGTATGTAAATTTATCAAATTCTAAAATTTAGATAAAGCATTATTGGATTTTGTATCATTTCATTATTTCATATATTATATTTTATCAAATAATGTTATATATTTTCACCACACTATACTAATTTAATTCTTATAAAAGACTCTTAGTGGATATGTTATTACAACATGGGTATTTCAGTCAGTGAAAAAAATAAAACATAAACATACCATATATTTAACATTGATTATTTCTAATATAGTTATCATTGATATAATCTATTTTATATAATGTACTTAAAAATATTGAGATAATTATTTATACGAGGAGTGTGATATTAAGATTCATGTTTGAGATTTTAATTCCCTTGTTTTGAAAGGAGATACTACATCATCTGAATCATATTAGGATATGACCCTAGTAGATCTCCAGAATGAAAATTATAGTGAATAATTGTAGATCCAACCAATGAATGGGAATAGTAATTTTTAGTATATCCGATGTATCGATTATTCCTGAATACATTGATATGTTTGTTAAATAACTACATAGACAACAACCAGAGTGTGATGTAGAGTTTTTTGTTAATCTCATACAATATAAAAAACATATATCTTAAACTCCCTAGAGTATTTACAAAGAATAATTAGTGGAACTTGAGTTATGACAACATTAACTGTGTGACATGGGATTGATATTCTATATTTTTTCAAAATGGGTATTCTCTAATCATTTTGCCAAGAATAAAATTAGATCTATGAAGTTGTTTAATAAATACAGAGAAATCATGCCAATAAATATAAATTAAAATTATCTTCTACCACGGTAATGTCCTAATTCTTATATGTATTGTTTTTAAATATTATATGGATTTATTTCGAGACTAGTCATTGTGATGGTGTTTGATTCAGAGGTATAGTATTCCTAAAATAAATGTTTTAAATAAATTTAAATATTAGATAACATATATAACTACTTTTTCTGAAAAAATGTAATATCATCTAAATAGTTAAGAAGATAAGAAATCAGAGGGAACCATTGAGTTTATAATAATGGATTTACCATATGTGCATCCTAACACTGGTCTACATGAGTCTCTTATTAAAAAGTAATCAAATTCACATAAATGAATAATATAAATTTTTAAGATTTATTTTATTTTAAAATTTTATGTAGTGACTGGTTCAAAACTAAATAATCCACTTTGATAAATATCCAGGGATACCCTAAAAACATTGGAATTACCTTGAAATATCTAATAATGAACCTATGGAGAATCCCTCTAAAATATGATGATGAATTATTCGATACTAGATCAGTACACACCAATATTTATAGATCTCACCAATTATGATTACAAGGTGAAATATATTTTTTAACAAGTGATCCAAATAAATGTAATATTAGTTATTTCTATTCCTCTTTGATGTTATTGTAATTCTATGATGAAAGTGGACTAATCCACAAACATATTACCTTGTGGATCGATTTTTATTTCGATAAGAGTCGTTTTTTGGATTTATTATTATATTATTATTGAGAATTTTTCTAATTTTATAACCATTTTAATAGTGATGAACCAGGATCTAAATGAACAATGATCGTGGTTCATCCCCCCAGATTTATTCCCCCCCCAACAATTTCATAGGTTCTTGGTACCTATTCTTCGGTCTTCCCCAGATAACAAACAATAAATCATTTCTCCATAAATTAATGTGGTAACTATCCAAAAAAATAGATCCTCTATTAGGAAAACATTATAGAGGTGCGATGGTGGGATGATGGATGACAGAACAGTGGTAGGTACCAAATCCATTTTCATCTAAAACAAAGAAGAACACCTACGGTCATGAATTCATTACAACTTAAAGGCCTTAATATCATATAATAGGTGTTTTAGTGAACATAAATAGTTTGATATACAATTTCGCGCTAAACTGTGCACCAAAGTGAGATCTGGTAGATGGAATAGCGTGAGGGAAGGAAGTACATGGTTTTGGAAAACCTGAACCACTTGGCATGTAGTCCCAGTTACATGGAGTGTATTTTTTAGTGGATGACTTGGTGTGTTCATGGTATATACCCAAAAATGGGGTTGAGTACATGGGTTTCCTACATGGCATGTAATCTCCCACAAGGCATGGCCTAGTCCGAGCACAAGGGCTACCCCGTGTACTTGTACATGGATGGTGTACTCGAGAACACGAAATGTATTGTCCCATGGCCAATGTACATGGGAGGACACCAGATGGAAGGGAATTTAATTTGACTCCCACTACATTAAATGTACCCCCTCTTCAACATAAAATGTTTTAACAAAATATAATGTTGTACATATGTAGTACCCACAATAAAGAGACACAGTGCATGACCCTACAACATTTTGTGTATGCCTTCCTACATGGATTGAGCCTCTTGTACACCGTATCTTAGAGAAGTTTCATTCGGGTTCATAAACTTTATTGTGTTAAAAAGGTAGATACTAATAATTTCTTACTCATTCGAATATGAACCCTTTAGTAGGACATCCTGAGTAGAGTTGTTAGAATCCCATGAGAGGCCTAGAGCTGGATCCTCTATTCATTCATCATAACCTGGGAGGTGTTTATAAAATCGAAATGACTAAAACTACGTGGTCACCGATCCTCTACTTGGAGGGTTAATCTAGATTGAGTTTTCAGTATCACCCCATTGTATTAGCTATGATCCTCATCTGTTGTATCATATATCTCTCTTCAGATCTTTTTGAGTATCTCTCTTATAGTGAGACCCGACGAGTAATACCTCTTGGATGAACGTCATCAGTGCTATCAGACTGAGGAGTGTGTTCGCCGAAATAAGAGATTCAGGAAATATTTGACTTGAATTTATAGGGTTGTTAAATAGTGGTTGTGACTCACCTACAGTCAATTTTTCTTGGTTGAGTATATATGGATATTCCAATTATATGTGTTGTAGACATATACATGTGTAGTGATGACTGTAATTTCAATTGTTTTAATTATGATTGGATTTAATGTTTCTTATTTAGTACTATTATAATCACCCCTACATGGGACTATCCCGTGAATTCCATGTCGTGTGTAGATGATTGACCCTTCGATGATGTCCTATGAAGACCAGGACAAGACGATTCTTTGTGATAAGGAACATACTAAGATATCTTCCTACAGCTTTAGAAAATCATCCCAGTATCTTTTCCATATAAATTTTACACATGTTACAGACTTCTTATGGTGGGGTTTTATTTGGACCTATTTAATTTAGCTTTATTTCATTCATACTCCAGTAATGGGATATAGTGGTATTCATGAACTATTTACATAACTGTTTCTTCTATTTCATAATTTCATGGGAATGGATTTGTGTGTGTGGGTACAAGTACATAGTAAATTCCTTCAATGTTAGTGATATTCCTACTCAGTGGAAGTCCCAATCCCCTAGACTATTGGAGGTAGTCATGGGGAGTCATGGTATGGGTCCCACTAGGATGGGTCATGATAAAGTGTTATTAGAGTTGCTCAATTCAACTAGAGGATTGGGAGCCTAGGAGAAGGGTTCTGGGAAATAGTGTTAATTGTCTCCAGTGCTAACTTCATGAAAGGGAAAATAGTATTGGTGTGGTGGCCAACATATCTATACACTAGGACTATAATAACCTTCTTTTCTATTTGGTACATAAAAACATTGGTTGTATGGAAAATAATTCCAAATGTGTCATATAGGAGTGGGTTGTGGTTTCCATGCCCATCCTAAATCATCTATCTAGATATACTCATTTAATGTGGTACTTCATGTCTTCCTATAGGATGGATCCATCACATATACTAGCTAGGATTTAGTAGCTTTATCATGATGATGACCCCATAGAGATATGGCATCGAATGATGGATTAGTTTATTAGATGTCAACTCCATTTAGTGCATCATCCATACCAACACCTGTAGAGTCTCACGTGGTATCCATAGTACCAGAAAATGAGGATAACATGATGAGAAGGCCTAAAAATTCTCAACGATAGAGACTCCATAGTTTTTGAGGTGGTACTGAACCATAGTTAGGTGAGTAATGACTTGATGTTGTTACATGACTTTCCCATTTAGTCAAGACATTTATGGATCAAATGGGTGTCCTATCAGCTAGAAATCTATATGAATTTGTACAATGATGGTGATTTTTTCTATCCAGACTTATGATGAGGTGACTCATTTAATGGATAGAGTTCTAGAACCTCTTCAGAGCGTAGTTTGTACCAGTTACGCTATAGTCTATGTGTATTTAGGTGCTCCAACAACTCTAGTTGGACAACATGTCAGTGTATGATTATTCATAGAGGGTCACCAACCATTCCTAGTACTCGATGGATATGGTTAGATATTAGACCTTCATGGATCATACCTTTGAGAGATGATTGCATTGGGATATCTAATCTTTCAATACCCTCTATGAATCCCAACACATTAAGGGTCCTTGAGCAGGGTTTGGTGGTTGGAATATTATTGGATGAGTAAATTTGGATAATGATGGTCGTTAGTGGGATAGATGGATCAGATACCTTGGCCACATGGATCAAATATTATTCCTAGGGACTTGGATGTGAAATATTTTCAATAGGAGGTCCCAGAACATACGATCTATAGTTCAAGACTCAAAGGGTGGGTCATGTCATCCTATAGAGAGGTGATGCCATTCATGTGACGATAGGGGAAATCTCGCTCGTGATTTCCTTACCCATTATACTACTGATAGGGAGACTGTGAATGGACCTCTAATGTAGAGGTAGTGACAAGATATGTAAAATTCATAGGAGAGAAGATGTTGAAGAGAATCTTAGTGAGGAACCAGAGGTGGATGACATTTTGACTTGTTACCACCATAAGAAACATGTGTTCCATGAAAGGCTCAGTGAGATGGAGGACAAGGGTTGTGAAACATTCATGCGGTCGAAGCATTAGAACAAGGGGATATATGAATGATTTTAGGTATAATATGGTTTCTTTCTACCTTATCTTTCATTCTTATAGAAAAAATTTCTAGTCATAAAATTCTTTCAACATAAATTTTAAGATACCTATGGATTTTGATTGAACCTTTGAATTGACCCTTATGCTTGGATACACCTACTAATGGAGACGCAATGATCACACACCTATGTTGACATTATGAACTGACCCTTTGAGGTGAGTGTTTTGTTCTTTACATCTTGGTGATAACATCTATCCCTTTTAGTATCATATTGACCATTATCAGTTATCTATGGTCCATGACCAGACTAATAGTTCTATGTGAAGGGTAATGTGTGTCTGTAGTGATAGAACGAGGTTTGTATTTTTTTGGTAAAAAGGAAACAGATATGGCACATGATGTACTCATGCATTGGAGGTTGCAGCTGATTACTCGTCAGTTGGATAGACCAAACCTCAATGCAGAAATTTTATGAGATTCCAATTTCTAGTATTGGTGGAGTTTGAGGATTTCATTATTGATGATGTTCTAGGTTTACATCCCCACTAAGAGATAGAATTATTCATTGATTTAATCCCTAAGAAAGAACCAATATCTACAATAGAAAAAAATAGGATGGATCTCAAAGTGCTTCATGAGATGAGGATATAGTTGTAGGACATTCACAAGAGGGGTTTTGTGTGACATAATGTTTCACTCTAGACATATCTAGTCTTGTTTTCAATGAATTAAAATAGGAGCTTAAGGATCTATTCGTACTATCTTCTCTAGAACCTGATGACCTTGAAGAACAATTATACACTATTGAAGATCGATGACCTCTTGGATTAGTTGAAAGGGTCAATATGGTATCAAAAGTATACCGCAACTCATTGTTTCACCAGCTATGATTTTTTGATGTAGATATAATGAATATGTCCCTCAATTGTTATTATGGTCATTATGTGTACATAGTAATTCCATTTGTCATGATGAACTCCCAATAAATATTCAAGTCACTCATGAACTGGATTCTTAAACAATACATAAGATAGTTCATGGTAGTCTACATCAATGATATCCATATGTTTTTGATGTGTGAAGAAGAGAACATGAGACACATAAGGATTGTTCTGGATGTACTTAGAGAGAACTGGCTTTATCCTAAAATCTCAATGTTCCAATTATGGATTCACAAGGTCCATTTTCTGGGAAATATTATCTCATTAGACTGAGTAGAAGTGTACCTGGAAAGGTCATATTAGTGTTAGCATGGGAGCCACTTAAGAATGTGATGGAGGGATGGAGATTCCTTGACCTAGCAGGCTATTATCAGAGATAGATACCCAATTTCTCCATGATATCAACACCTATGACAAATTTTAATTGAATAGGGAAAACACTCAAATGGACATATAAGATACATTAGGATTTTTAGTAGCTTAGGTAGAGTTTGTGGAGCGCTACCTATTGAAATTTTTGGTGGATGGTGTCATGTACATCATGTTCTATAATGCATCAGAAAAAGAGAATGGTTCCATCCTGATGTAGAGTTAATAGACGATTACCTAGGGTTCCCAGCAACTAAGGGAATATTAGTATAACAACACAACCCATTATCCTATGTTATAGTTTGTACTCTTTATATTAAAGTTGTCGAGACACTACCTAATGGGCGATTAGTTTAGCATATACGCTAATCAAAAGAGTCTAACATATATATTTTCTCAGAATTATTTGATCATTATATATAGAAGATTGGTAGGTTTCCTCTAAGACTATGACATTGATATTATATATATATATATCTATATATCAATATATCTATATATATTGGAAGAGGAATTTGGTGGAATATGCACTCAACAAGATTTCTAGTTCATAGTTAATTAAGGGGTTGTTAGAGTAGTTGGTCACGTTGTAGTTGTCCTATGGGAATGGAGATAGAGAAGCTTACCTCCATTCGATAGTTGTTACACCTCCAATATTAAATAAAGTTTTGTAGGAATATCATGGGGATACTAACTACAAGATCCTACATGCTCAGATACCCATAGGGAATTCCCCTTAAAGATATTATAACGTTTGGAAGCACATCATTCCTTTTAAAGGATATACTGTATTAGTAGTAAAATTGTTGGAGGAGGATATGAGGTATTTTCATATGTCCCCTTTGGTAGTTCATTAAGGTTTGGAAAAAATGTTTAAACACTTCCAATGTCATTTTTGGGGATAGATATAAATAAGATAGTGGAGTATTTCATTTCCATATAACATACATGTTAGAAAATGAAGGTTGGGCACCAGGTTCCATTAGGTTTAGATCAATCCATTGAAGATTGGATAATGTTAGTGGGATGGGATCTCAATGGAAATAATGACATGTTTACCCTGTAATTATAAAGGACACAATTCTATATGGGTGAGAATAGACCAACTTTCCATGTCAACCCACTATCTAGTTATCTAAGAAAAGAGTTTGGTAGTGATCTTTGGATAACAATATGTGAATAATATAGTTCGAATCCATAATGTTTGATCAATGATTGTTTCAGATCATGATGCTCATTTTTTATCATGGCCATGAAAGGGATTACGTGACATGATTGATAACTAATTATAGTTGAACAATGTGTTTCAACCACAAATGGATAACCAGATGAAGTGAAACATTCAGGTTCTGGCAGACATGGTGTAGAATTATATTTCAGACACCAATCATTGTTGGTAGGATTGCCTACCACTGATGGAGTTTCCATAAAATAATAGTTATCACCCACCATTGGTATGGAACTATTCATGGAATTTTATGAGTGACCCTATAGGTCACCACATTACTGGAATGACATAGGTGAGTCTGTAATCATGGGCCCATAGTTGGTGGGAGCTAGTACTGAGAAGGTAAAGATCATCCATGAGAGGATGCGGACTATGTAAAAACATCATAAGTCTTATGCTGATAGATGGTGGAGGAATTTAGAATTTTAGGAAAGAGACCATGTGTTCCTATTAGTTTTATAACGATGTGAACTATACTAATTTGGTTGGGGAGGTTATCACTCTCTTCTATTCATCATCCCTTTTCAAATACTATGTAGAGCTGGCTAGGTGGCATACAAGTTTTTTATAACCACACAATTATTCCGAGAACACGATGTCTTCCACAAGTTACAGCTAATGAATTATGTCTATGACCCATCACATGTTATTAACGAGGGCAAGCTTGACATTGAGTATTGAATGAATTTTTATGAGTACACTTTAAATATCGATGATCGACAAGAGAATATCCTTCATGGGAGATCAATTCCGTTAGAGTGTGTTCACTGGCATAACATGAATCACTAGGAGAGAAATTGGGATAAGGAGGATCAATCATGCTCAATACCCAAATTATTTCAAGTAGTATTTGTTTTGGATTTCTAGGGATGTAAATCCTCAATGAGGGGATAATATAATGTCCCAGATTTCCATGTATTATTTTAACATATTATATTGATTTATTTAGAGACTATATGTTGAGGTGAAAATAAATTCCAAGGACCATTGATTCCAAAACAATTTTTTAAATAAATTAAAATATTAAATAACACACATGAGAAGTTGTCCTGAAATAGTTTAATAAAATTTAAATGGGTTCATGGATTAAAAATTAGAGGGAACTATTGAGATGAAAACAATTACATTACCCTAGGAATGACCTAACATGTCTCGGCATGAGTCTCATTTGAAGCATATATCTCAGGCATATAATGTTTATAAACTTAATTAATAAAATTAATTTTATTTATAGTTTTGATGAAGTGAAGAATTAAAATTTAAATAATCACCTTTGATAGAAATATAGGATTAGACTCATATCCTTGGAATTACTTTGAGCTGTCGGAGAAATTACCTCGGTAGAGTCCCTCTGATGATCGATGATGAAATCATGGATCCATGACTGGCATAGTCTAATCTGAATAGATATTTCATGCGTTGAAGACATGGAAATCGATATTTGTCAGTAAGTGATCCAAATCAATGTTAGATTCATTATTTTTATTTATATTTCCTATTATTGAAATCCAATGATGAACATGGACTAATCCATTAACAAATTATCCCAATGATAGATTGTAGTTGTGGGATTGTTTATTTACCAGATTTTTCAGGATTTTATTTTAGAGAATTATTGGAATTTTTTTACTATTCCAATGGTGACAACCCATTATCTAAATGAACATTTTTTGTCATTTTTTCCTCTTGATTACTGTCCATTTCACCACCAATTTCTTGTGTACATAGTCTACATTATTCATCGTTCCCCGAAAATTTAATAATAAATCGTTGTTCCTTCACAAATTAGTGCAACAATCTGAAACTGGTGATCCGACATTAAGAAAAATCGACAAATGTTCGGTGGAGGGAAAATGGTGGATCGAATGGTGGTGGGAATGGAATCCATTTTTTTAAAACGAGGTAGAACACCTATAATAACATTTTCCAAGCCGTTTGATGTCATAAATCATATCTATTCGATATTAGTGTGATCATAAGACCATTTTTATTTAGTTTCAAGGTGAACCATGAACCAGAGCATGATCCAAGAGATAGATCAGAATGAGTGAAGGAAGAACACAGGTGTCATGACCTATCCCATAGGGCCCATGTCGTGAAAACCCCAAACATTCCTATGATAGGCTAGTAACTCGTGTCTAGTACTGAGTAGGAATATTCCAAAAATGGGATTCAATTTATTAAGAACATGTACATAGTCACCCTACTCTAAGCCACTTGGGTTGGAGAGTAAAAAATCCATGTGTTAAAAATCAATGCATACCACCACAACCTAACAACAAATTATGATATAAAATAATGTAGAAATGTAAAACCGGACCCGAATACATTCCCACTAAAATAAAGAAAACTAAAAAGTATAACATGTAAACACGGGTATAGAAGCTACTATAAGAAGCTACCCAAAACACCAAAGCTCATCTGATCTCACAAGGCACCGTCTGGTCCTAGTTCTGGTCCTGTTGTGCCTATTACTCCACTAATGTGATGATCTTATACACAAGACATGTCACGTGTGAGAAAATCCCTTGGAAGGGTGACTATAATAATACCCAGTAGGGGACCCCAAAAACAAAAAAGTAAAATACCACAAAAGAATCACAACCAAGATGGTAGATTCATCTCAACATAGGTACATGTCAAAAACATATATAACAAGAACATCCATGTATAGATGTTTCAGACACTATGATTCATAAGGCTCAAAAATCATGTCCATAAATATTATTCTCATCATAGGTTTGAAGGGAAACACAATAAAATATGAGAAACATGCCCTACAAGCTCAACCATCCAAGATGGAACCCGTTCGAGAGGAACACACCATCGGGAAAAAATATATCATTCTTAATAGTAAGAATTGTAGGATTGGTATAGGCTATGAGGTTTCCAACCTCTGATACCAATTTTAGGATCGATAGGATCTAAATAATGATGTAGATGCTCAATATACAAGAGGGGGGTGAATTGTATACTTTAAAAATTCCATTGGAACCTTTAAAGTTAGTTATTCCTAAAGTAGGTTCTGGAAATATGGATCTAGAAATTGAATCTTAAATAAAGATTACAATATGAGATTCTACCTTAAAGCGTATAGAATCTAAATGAATCAGAGTACAAGTAAGGAAGTATAAGAAAGTACTTTCCATACGATACAAAATGCAGTGGAAATAGACAAGTAGTAAAACTACAAGTAACAATATGTAAGTCTTTTAACCCAAAGATAAGGGTATCCAACAACCTTGGATAAAGGTACCTTGATATATACTTTCAAGCAAGTCTGTCTTACCCACACCAGGGTAAGACCTTGATACGAAGATCAGAGTCTCTGTCTTGCTATCCCCGCAAGCCCTCAACTTCAAGGTAGTTGGCAACCTCTATGTTCCTCAGTAAGGAAGCCCTTGAACTTCAAGGTAGTCGGCAAACTATATCTTCCTATCCCCGGAAGTCCTCAAATGTAATTACCAACATTCTGAGTCGCACGAAACTTTGAGAGTTAATAAGAGCCTCTCTCTCTAGAAATCACTTCAACAGCATGTGTTGTCAAAAGTTCAAAAGTCCACAAGTCTAAAAGTCTAAAAGTCTTAAAGTATTGAGCTCATTAAAATGAGATCCTATTTATAGGCATGGTCGGCCTCCTTTCCAATGGTCTTATTTTCCTTAAAAATCGGAGGGACCTATACACGTGTAACTTAAACAACGGTTAGATTATAACAGAATAGGTGACATCGTTTTATATCAATACAAGTGTAACAGAATGTATGACATTGTTTTAAGTCTAATTGAAAAGTTCGGAGTGAATGTTCGGAGTCTAAATAATTTAGGAGTGTATAAAACAAAGATAATCAGATTCTGTTTAATAGGTGAATTCGGAATGGGAATTCGGAATGAGAATTTGGAATGAGAATTCGTCATCAGAATTCGTAATGAGAATTCGATGACGAACTTCATGAGAATTCGTATCCAGAATTCGGAGTATATCTTTATCAAAGTTAGTATCCAGAATTTGGAGTAGAACGTTATCAGAGATCGTATCCACAATTCAGAGTAGAACTTTATCAGAGTTCGTATCTGAAATTCAGAGTAGAACTTTATTACAGTTCTTTATCCAGAATTCGGAGTAGAACTTTATTACAGTTCTTTATCCAGAATTCGGAGTAGAAATTTATTACAGTTCTGTATCCAAAATTCGGAGCCTAAAACAGAATTCTACAAATCAAGGATTCAAACAATTCCGAGAAAATGAAAATAAATCTGAATCTTATACTTAAGAAAAATATGGATGAAAATATGATAAGGATAATTTTTCTTATAAAATCAATTTTCCTTCTAAAAGAAATTTTTCTTATAAAAGAAATTTTCTTATAAAAGAAATTTTCTTATAAAAGAAAATATCTTAAGGATAAGGTGTTTCTGATTTTTAAAACAAGAAGGAATGGAAAAGTCGTAAGGAAAACCTTATTGAATAAAAAATCTCCCCCTTTTTGGAAAGCACAAACATCCATACGAAAAAGAAATTCTCAGAAGAAAGAAAACATTAAGGCTTATCTCCCTTTTCTTATGGATGTAGATGAATACGACTAACTCCCCCTTAGGTTTTGAAACTCTAAGGATCGTATTCAAGATTTCCCGAATGATATTTCATTACAAATAAGAATGTATTCTTTAATGAGAAACTCCCTTGTATATAAACTCTATTGTTTTTTGTTTTCTTTCTCACCCTTTGTTAAGATTCTTTTTTCCTTTTCATTAGAGTTCTTTTCCTTCTCCCCCTTTGTGATTTTCAAAAAGAATTCTAGGGAATGAAAAATATAACAAAGTACCTGAAAAATTACTAGTAGGAATAAAAAAATGGACAAGCACAATTTCTATTAAGTTTGAAAATTTCAATCAACAAAAGAGTTAAGGTACAACAAAAGATCGGATCTGTCTATTTAGGATCTTTCTCCTTCACCATGAGACCCTTTAGAATAGTATTTATCTTCTTTAAGTCATTATTATCTTCTTTATCTTGCTTCTCTATGACAAAAATTCTTGCATCTTAAGCTTCAATCTTTTCTTCCTGGGCTTGAAGATTTTCTTCCTGGGCTTTAATCTTTTCTTCTAAGCCTTCAAAAATTGTTCTTTCTTTAAGTAATTTTCTTCAAACTCAATCTGATGATCCCTTTCATATTTCCAATTTTGAGAAACAAAATATAGCTTCCCATTCAGATCTCCGACTTCTTGAATTCGGAAATTCATTTAATTTGTCAATTTCTCTTAAAATGAAGAATTCAGCTCATTTATCTTCATGTCCTTAGTCTCAAAAGAATCATTCAGATTATCGTGAAATTCATTAAAGAGCCTCATCTCCTCTACAGTCTTCCTCAACCAACTGGTCATCCTTTTGAAAGATCTTTTGTGGGATTCATAGCCTAAAAAGAAAGATTTTAATTGAGCTTCTATCTCAACACACTTATCCATGACCATGGATACGGAGTTTGATTTTTGATTCAAAGCATGTTGGAGCATCTGACATCTTGAATCAATGCTTGAGAAGGTTGGAATAGAACCTACCAACTTCTTTAAAGACTTAACAACAAAGTCAAGCCCCAATGAAGATGACTCCGAATCCGAGACTCTGCTTGGAGAATTTTCTTCTTCAACTTGGTCAAGCTTTATCTTTGAACAACTACCAACTTCATTTCTCTTCACAACTATGGAGCTCGAAGTATTAGCAAGAATTTTCTTTCCCTTGCCTTTTTTCGGAATATAATCCTGTTCCGGAGTCCTTTTTTCACTATCAGTCACTTGAAAAATATTGTCTTCATCATCAGCAACTTTTTTAGCTACATCCTTGATGTTCTCCATCTGAGAAACATCATGTAAAAGTTGTTATTCTTCTGCATGATAAGCTACCGATTCTTCTTCTTGCTGCTCATCATTTCAAGGAGTGAATAATTTCGAAGATTCGGCTTCGGTTGTTCGGAGCGATAAATGTTCCGAAGGTGTCCCCTTATAATCATCTACTTGTTTCAAAACATCTCTAGTTTCACCATTGCCTTCAGCTACAGCTTCTTACTCTTCTACTCACTCAATTTGCTCTACTTCTTCAACAGTATTAGCAACAGCCTCGTCCAGAGCGACGAAATTTCTTCCTGGAGTCTCAGGTAGAGATTCTAGAGAAAAAGATCTTGGAACATGAATGTTCGCTGAAACCATCTCATTAATCTTCAACAAAGCCTGAGCTACTTCAGCTTCAGACATCTTCTTCTTAAGATTCTTTTCTTTCACTTGTTTTTCTAGCTCATCTGCAGTTCTTTCCTTCAAGGCCTTAGCCTCCGCAGGATCCAAGCCAAACTGAGGCTCCCCTTTCAATATTTTTTCTTTGGTTTCCCTCCATTTAGCAACTACCTCATCAGGGTAAGATATCTTCTTTTTCGTCTTAGGAGGTGCGGAATGAACTTCCTTAGATTTTGGGATTTTCTGCTTCTACTTCATCTTATTTCAACTTTATCTTCCTCACTGGCTTAGAGGATTCCGGATCAGCAACTTTCGGAACCGCTTCTTCTTGAGTAGGTAAATCAATAAACTGACCAGTCTTCTTATTGAAGGCTACATCCATCCTTTTGAGATTGCCATCACTCACCAACATAATCTTACAAACTCTTGGCTTAGACCTTCAAGCCTCCTTGAAAGACTCAAGGCACCGAACTATCATCTTTGAGATGATTTCTGGATACATTAAGATCTGATCTCTCAAATTCCCTTTCTTCACATTCTCAAGAGTAATAAGAATGTGTTTCATCAGATTAAACTTCCTCAGATTTATCAGAAAATCTAGGATGTAGATCTCACTCTTCTTCAAACTATCTTTTTCACCCCTTCTCGGTACGATAAGGCCTTGTACCCATAATTCTAGAATCTGAAAATTCGTAGATAAACTAGAAATCTTCGGAGCCTTGTAATCTTCCAGTCTAAGAGTTTCTAATGCCTTTTCCTTGTCGAAGTTACACTTTGAATCCGGCAACACATGATATATGAATTCAGCTTCACCTTCATTATTCAGCCCTACCAAGCTGGCTGCCTTGGCATACGAAAGCTTATAAGTCTTTCCATAAGACTTAAAAGACAACTTTTCCCTTCCATATTCCTTAAGAAAAGAGACTGTCTCATAAAACTCTACAAGCAAATCTGAATAAACTTCATCTTGATTCCAAATTTTTGACACCGCAACATCTTCCCATCCATTAAGCTTGATATTTTTGGAAATAAGGGAGTCATACTTGTTGAAGAAATCCGGATGAACCAGACTTTCTCTATATACTAACCACTTTGAAATCGGCTCAGAGGAAGACATGTCTTGAGAAGCTACTTCCACAGACATTCGGATTTGAAGACCTCTGAGAAGTTCGGAACGGAAAAATCTGAAGTTCATAACGGCTTTAAAACAGAGAGGCAGAGCTTCGAGATGCTAGAGCTTGAAATTCTATGTGGGACAACCATTTGGGGTCCCCTTAATATAGGCAACAAGAAAACGGTTCAGCTTCCTCGGTTGATTGAATGGTTGTGATAAGTTGAGATCAGATCTGACGGTTGAAAACCAATTCTCAAGAAAACTTGAATCCGATCTTATGAGGTTTTTATTAAAACAATGATTTAAGAAAACTATAATCCGAAATCAAAATATAAGAAAATACCAGAAAGTAAAGTATGACTACGGAAACTTTGAGTAAGGAAATCATACCTTTCGGATTGGCTTTGAAGGACTATTCGTAATGGGTAATATTTGAAGAAAAATTAACTACGAAAAAAAAACGCAAAACTCACTACGAAAAACAAGCTTAGTATGGAAAACATAGTACGAATACCATTATAAGAATTCCAGTATGAGAAAAAAACATTTTTTTACAAAATATTGAATATGATAAAATCATTATGAAAGACTCGGTACGAAAATCTCGTTATGGAAATACCAGTACTAAATTTCCCATTCCGGAAGTGTTCAATACGAAGATCTTGATTCAAGAAGTCTTCTATACAAACATATCGATTCCAGAAATTTCAGTTCCAGAAATTTCTATTCCGGAAATTTAATTCCGAAATGTTTGAAAAACTAACTTTGAAAAAAAAATTGTACTCTAACAAACAAATGTACTCCCCCTATAAAAAGGAGTTTATTACTATAAGGAGACTTTTTCAATAGAAAGTTAATTAAGAAATATTACCTTATGGTTATCTTTCCTAACTTCTTTTTAATGTATTCAAATCTATCATAAGGAAACGATTTTGTGAAAATATCAGCAAGTTGATCTTGCTTTCCGATAAAATGAAGAATAATATTTCCTTTTTGTGTGTTATCCCAAAGAAAGTGATGCCTAATATCTATGTGTTTTGCTCTAGAGTGAAGCACATGGTTCTTAATAAGGGAAATGGAACTTGTGTTATCGCTTAAAATTTGATTTTTAGTAAAACTCATGCCATAGTCTGTGAGTGTGTGTTGCATCCACAACACTTTAGCACAACAACTTCCAGCTGCTACATATTCAGCTTCCACAGTGGAAAGTGCTACAGAATGTTGCTTCTTGCAAGACCAAGAAACTAAAAAATCTCCTATTTAATGACAAGTTTTTTGTACACTTTCTATCCATTCTAAATCCACCAAAGTCAGCATCAGAAAAGCTTTTTAGAACAAAATCATTTCCAGAAGTATAAAATAATCCTAAATCCATGGTTCCCTTACCGTAGCGAAAAATTATTTTTACTACCTTTAAATGAGATTCCTTAGGATTGGATTGATATCTTGCACATAAGCATACTGAAAACATAAAGTCTGTTCGACTAGCTATTATGTAAAGTAAACTTCCTATCATACCTCTAAAGGATGTTTGATCTACTGGTTTCCCAGCTTCATCAAGATCTAAAGAGTTTGAGGTACCAATGGGAGTACTTATACTCTTAGTGTTGTTATAACCATACTTTTTGAGAAGAACTTTAATATACATATGTTGAGATATATAGGTTCTTTCTGGTTTTTGAGAAATTTGAAAACCAAGGAAAAAATTTAACTCTCCCATCATACTCATTTCAAACTCAGATTTGATTAAACATGCAAAAGAATCGGTTAAAGATTGCTGAGTTGAACCAAATATGATGTCATCAACATAAATTTGAACAATCAAAACATTTTTATTATCTTTCTTTATAAAAAGGGTTGGATCTTCATTTCCCTTAACATAGTTATTTGGAAGAAAAAATCCAGTAAGTCTATCATTCCATGCTCGTGGGGCTTGTTTAAGACCATACAGAGCTTTGGTATGTCTAAAAACATGATCAGGATGTTTTGTATCTTCAATGCCAGGAGGTTGTTCAACAAAAACTTCCTCTTGAACATAACCGTTAAAAAAAGCACATTTCACATCCATTTGAAAAAGTTTAAAATTTAAGAATGCTGTAAAGGCAAGTATAATACAGATAGATTCAAGTCTAGCTACTAGAGCATATGTTTCTTCATAGTCTATTCCCTCTTGCTAATTATAGCCTTTAGCTACAAGTCTAGCTTTATTTATTAATATGACTCCATTTTCATCACATTTATTTCTGAAAACCCATTTTACTCCAATAATAGAAGTGTCTATAGGTCTATCAACCAAGGTCCAGACTTTATTACATTCAAATTCATTTAGTTCATCTTGCATGGCTTTGATCCAATCATCATCACTTAAATCTTCATCAGTGCTTTTTGGTTCTAATTGGGAAAGAAATGCTAGATGTTCTACTTCATTTATTAAGGAACTTCTGGTTCTCACTGGTTGATTTACATTACCAATTATACTATCACAGGGATGATTCTTAAGAGACACCTGATTAGGGTTTTGAAAATCTTATTCATCAACATAAGGTAGAAAGTCTTCTGGGGTAAATGTTTCAGAAGTATCTTCTTGAACATTTTCCTTATCAGAAGGTTCTTCTATCAAAGGTTGATAATCAGTTTTTAAAAACACATCCGAGGATGTAGGCTGGGGTAGTTTAAAAAGAAAAGGATCAGACTCATCAAATTTTACATGCGTTGTTTCATCAATAGTAGAATTATTTTTATTAAAAACTCTATAAGCCTTAGATGTTGTGGAATAACCTAAAAAATTCCTTCATCGGATTTTGGTGTGAATTTATGTAAGTTATATTTAGTATTCAAAATTAATACCCTGCATCCAAAAACTTTGAAGTATGATAGTCTTTCTTTTCTACCATTCCATAACTCATAAGGAGTTTTATTAAGAAAAGGTCTATTCAAAACTCGATTTATAGAATAAAGAGCAGTACTTACAGCTTCATCCCAGAAATTTCTAGCAATAGAATATTCACTCAACATGGTTCTAGTTATCTTTTGAAGAATTATATTTTTTCTTTCAACTACACCATTTTGTTGATGAGTTCTAGGTGCTGAAAAGTTGTGAGTAATACCTTTTATACTATAATAAGTTTCAAAATCAGAATTTTGAAATTCTCCTCCATGATCACTATGAATAGATTTCAAATGAAGGTTTTTCTAATTTTTAACTTGAGCTCTAAAACTTTTGAAATAAGAAAAAGCTTCAGATTTCTTTGCTAGAAAATAGACCCAAGTAAATCTAGTCTAATCATCAACTAGAACAAACACATAGTATTTTCCTCCAATACTTCCTATTTGTGTTGGACCAAAAATAACCATACGCACTAACTGTAATGCATCAGTTGTTGAGACTTCAACGATTTATTTAAAACTAGATTTATGTTGCTTTCCATATTGACAAGGATCACAAACTTTAGAAGAGTCAACTCTATGCTCCGGTAGATCCTTAACTAGTTTATTCTTAGAGAGTTTACATAGGTTTCTAAGGTTACAATGACCTAGTCTTCTATGAATTAACCAGGAATGATCTTCCATTTCACTTAAGAAGGGTAAATCATGGATCCTAAGGTCTTCTGAATTTATGGTGTAAACATTCTCTTGCCTATTGGCTGAGAGAACAAATTCTTCGTTGGAATTGTGAACTAAACACTTATCATTCCTAAAATTAAAAAGGTAACCTTCATCACATAACTGACTTATGCTAATGAGGTTTTTCTTAAGGCCTTTAACAAAAAGAACATTTGAAATTAAGGTTTTCCATAGAAAAACAATATTACCAATACTAACAATCTCTCCCTTAGCATTATCTCTGAAAGTTACCTTTCGTCCTTTCGTTTTGATAATCTTTTCAAAATAGATTTTGTTACCAGTCATGTTCCGGTAACATCCACTATCCATGTACCATGTGTTGTTGCTAGTAATCTATTTATTTTCCTGAAATGAAGAAGAAAAATTAGACTTTCGGAATCCAAACTTGTTTGGATCCGAGATTTCCAGATAACACAATTTTAGGTACCCACATTTTCATAGAAAAATAAGCTTTATGTAATCCTAGAGATTGGGTTTTGTTTAATGAACAATTCTTTTCCCAGTGACCACCACATTGACACTTGGTAAAAAATGGGGCACATTGAGGAACAAAGTAATTGTTACTAAAAGTAGGTTTTGCATGGGTATAACCAAATCCGGGTTTATTTCTTAATGGTCGTATTTGGGAATACATTTTATCAGAATTTTCCTTACCATGGGTAAAGTTTGATAAACACTTCTTTAAGGAAAAAATGTCAGACTTGAGTTTTATAACCATGTTTTTATCCTCAAAATCATTAGTTTTAGAACTAGAGCTAGGCTCGAAAACATTTTTCTTATAAATTACATATTCAAATTCTTTAGAAAATTTTTTCTTCTCAGAACTTAATTACTCATGATTTTTTGAAATACTTTCAAAATAAGTATTTTTCTTATCAAGATCTTTAGAAAGATCTGATATATCTTTCGTAAGAATAGAATTCCTAGTGTTTTCCTTATCAAGTTTCTTATTGAGTTAGGAGTTCTCAATCGCAAGAAGTTCATCAAACCTAGAATCTTATTCATAAGTAGGTAAAGTACTTTCTTCATTAGAAGAGGATTCTTCATTAGAAGAGTTATAATACTTACTGTCATTAGAATTTAAAGAAACATTGGTCAATGATTCAGCATTTCATACCTTATCCATAAAACAATGAATATCAATAGGTAGTCTGGCTATAAGACCAAGATTCTTCTTTCATGAAGATTCATAATCAGAAGATTCATATGAAGAGTCACCACCACTGGCACTCCATGTGTCATTAGCTTTGAGAACTTTCTTAGCTTTGACTTTATAATACTTTTTTCTGTTTCTGTTTGAATTCCTTTCTTTCCTTTCATTCTTTTTGAACAAAGGGCAATCTGGTCTAATATGTATAGCTCTCTTGCATTCATAATAAGTAACTTATCAATCTTTCTTATCTTTCCTTTCCTTTTTCTTATATTTGGATTAGAAATTTCTTTGGCCAGCTATCTTGTTCATCCTTCGAGCAAGATTTTCTAACTCATTTTCAGAGACTTCACTCTCACTAGATTCTGATTGGAAAATGACTTTCTTAGGCTTGTATCTCGTTACTCTCTCATGAGTCTTAGCTTTTATCTGATTTGATGTTGTTGTAAAAGAAACAGAACCATTTCCATTCTTCTTTTTTATGTTGTCAGCATCTCTTCTCATTCTTGTTTCATGTTGGAGAAGAGTTCAAAATAACTCATCAAGAGAAATTTTAGTGACATTCCTGTTCTCATCTATAGCAGTTCTTTTGGATTCCCACTCATTTGGCATGATGTAAATTCTCTTTTACACATGTTATTCATCATCTAATCCTTTCTCTCCCATAGACTGTAAACTTTTGACAATAGTCATAAATATCTGTTGAACTTTTCAAATTGGTTCAGCATAAGGAAAATTGAATCCATGATATTCAGCTCTTACCATAGCTCTCCTGGTTTCAATCACTTTAGAAGTTCCAAATTGTGTAACCTCTAACTTCATCCAGATACAATTAGCTACTTCACAAGAAGAAATTTGGCTATATATATTTCTATTCATTGATCATAGTAAGGTATTGTGTACCTTAAAATTGAGTTGATACTCTTTCTTTTCCTGGTTAGTGAAAGTTCTTCCTTCCTTGTCAGGAATTTTATAATCACCAGTAAGCATAACAAAGTCGTCCACTCCAGTATTGATAACAAAAGTATTCATTCGATCTCTCCAATACTCATAATCATTACCATCAAAGATTGGTGGTCTTGTAGGATTTAGATTATCAATGGAATCAACATTAATTCCTTCCATACTAAAAATAACCTTTGGCACACAAACATGTTAGTAGAAAAGATTCGTAATAACAAAGTTCAGAATGAAAAATTTCGGAATGAAAAAGTTCGGAATGAAAAGGTGAAAGAAAAACTTATACGTGAGTACAAGTATTTCAGAGAACACCTTTGATACCAATTGTAGGATTGGTATAGAGTATGAGGCTTCCAACCTCTGATACCAATTTTTGGATCTATAGGATCTAAATAATGATGTTGATGCTCAATATACAAGAGAGGGGGGGGGTGAATTGTATACTTTCAAATATTCCATTGGAACCTTTAAAGTTAGCTATTCTGAAAGTATGTTCCAGAAATATGGATCCGAAAATTGAATCTTAACTAAAGATTACAATATGAGATTGTACCTTAAAGCATATAGAATCTAAATGAATCAGAGTTCAAGTAAGGAAGTATAAGAAATTACTTTTCTTACGATAACAAATTTAGCGGAAATAAACAATTAGTAAAACTACAAGTAACAAGATGTATGTATTTTAACCCAAAGAGAAGGGTTTCCAACAACATTGGATAACGGTCCCTTGATTTATACTTTCAAGAAAGTCTGTCTTACCCACACCAGGGTAAGCCCTCGATATGAAGATCAGAGTATCTGTCTTGCTATCCACTCAAGCCCTCAACTTCATGGTAGTTGGCAACCTCTGTCTTCCTCAGCAAGGAAGCCCTCAAACTACAAGGTAGTCGGAAACCTCTGTCTTCCTATCCCTGGAAGTCCTCGAATGTAATCACCAACATTCGGAGTCGCACGAATATTTGAGAGTTAATAAGAGCCTCTCTCTCTAGAAATCACTTCAACATCATGTGTTGTCAAAAGTTCAAAAGTCCACAAGTCTAAAAGTCTAAAAGGCTTAAAGTCTTGAGCTCTTTCAAATGAGCTCCTATTTATAGGCAAGGTCGGCCTCCTTTCCAACGGTCATATTTTCCTTAAAAATCAGAGGGACCTATACACGTGTAACTAAAACAACGGTTAGTTTATAATAGAATAGACGACATTGTTTTATAAAAATACAAGTGTAACAGAATGTACGACATCGTTTTATGTCTAACTGAAAAGTTCGGAGTCTAAATAAATTTGGAGTGTATAAATCGAAGATAATCAGATTCTGTTTAATAGGTGAATTCAGAATGGGAATTCAGACTGAGAATTCGGAATGAGAATTCGTCATCAGAATTCATAATGAGAATTCAATGTCGAACTTCATGAGAATTTGTATCCAGAATTCGAGGTAGAACTTTATCAGAGTTCGTATCCATAATTTGGAGTAGAACTTTATCAGAGTTCGTATCCAGAATTCAGAGTAGAACTTTATCAGAGTTCGTATCTGGAATTCGGAGTACAACATTATTACAGTTCTTTATCCAGAATTCGGAGTTGAACTTTATTATAGTTCTTTATCCAGAATTCAGAGTAGAACATTATTACAGTTCTTTACCTAGAATTCGGAGCCTAAAACAAAATGCTTCAAATCAAGGTTTCAAATAATTCTGAGAAAATGGAAATGAATCTGAATATTATACTTAAGAAAAATATGGATGAAAATACGATAAGGACAATTTTTCTTATAAAATAAATTTCCCTTATAAAAGCAATTTTTCTTATAAAAGAAATTTTCTTATAAAAGGACTTTTCTTATAAAAGCAATTTTCTTAAGGATAAGGTGTTTGTGATTTTCAAAACAAGAAGGAATGGAAAAGTCATAAGGAAAACCTTATTGGATCAACACGAATGAGAGAAAACTCTCCATCGGGAACATGCTACTATTTCCATATCCAGTACCCAAGATCTTATATTTAGTCATAACTGTCTTGCACCCAGAAAAACACTGAGGAAACCCAAGTGGAGATGCCCACACTCACAATTTTAAATAGATGAAATATCTATGCACCTAACCATATCATGATACCTTCATCCCTATTATAAAGAGTTTCCCCCATCATAGTCTATAGAGGGATAATTATATACTATCTAGGTAATGTGATCATCAAGTGAATGATCCCTCTCCTTGCAGCTCGGTCTGACAGTTGAGGGAGGTCTAAATCCAATGGAGGACCCTCTCCCAACCGCTACTTAGGATAGGGGAGTGTAACTCTTTTTGTGAGTACCTACACCCAAATTCCAAAGGGGATTATGAATTCATATGTTGAAGACCCACACCCTAAGTAGTACGGGATTACTACTTAGTGATTAGAGGATATGTGCCCTGGTATGACATGAGAGTACTAACCCACTCAGTTCATTTTTGGAGGACCTGTGTCCTTGAACAATAGTGGAGTACTGAATTCTATCATAGAAGATTCGCACCCTACCTAGTACGGGAGTACTGAGTCTATGTACGTTAGATATGTAAGACCCACACACTTGTACTATATGGGAGTAATGACTCCACTGATAGAGGACCTACTCCCTGGTCCCACAGGGGAGTACATACTCTTCCTTAATGAACTTCTCTGGGATCCCTCACCCTAGTCTCTTAAGGGGTTAACACCCCATAGGATGCTAAACAAAGGAAAAACCCTCTCCCACATCATTGGGTGTCCCAAATTTACAAAACACACTAATAACCACTCACGTGTGGTTCTACCTAGTAGAATTAATCCTCAAACCATTTGTTCATCTATATACATCAACAAAAATCCCACTTAAAGTATCACAAAAGCATTGTATTTTCACAAGTGTCTCAATGATACAAAGGGATCATCAAACAGATGCTCTATTTGAATGTCATAGGAATTTTAGCGAAAATGTGTTGGTTGGGCCGGATTGGGTTCGACCCTGTTGGGAAAACCTGACACGACCCGATCTATTGGTTCTGACCCAACCTGTTGTACATGCCCATGGACAACCTGTATAACCTAGCCTAACCTGCTCTGACATGTTATAATTAAACCCCCCAGTTGTGGTCATCTGTCATGCCCACTCCACACCACGTGGCAGGCTCAGTCGACCATATATCACACCCACAACATGAGCCATGCATCTCTCTGACCCCGATGTGACCCCGATGTGACCCCCTATATATGGTCTCCCACATAGATGCGGCTAATATCACCACCCCATATCACTGATGTGGCATGTTGCCTCCTCAATCTGGTATGCGACCACTACCACTGTTAACAATAGCATGCTGGGAGGCACTTTCGTGGTCCCCCAAACTCACTCTTGTGGCCCGTTCTCCGATTTGAGAGATGGTATTGAGTTCTCAAGTCACACTCTTCATCACCAGGTATTAAAAATCATTCCATGATCCCTATATATTGAAAATCCATTCATCTGAAATATCTTATGCACCGTATTGTTTCCATCATCACCATCATCGTCACCCCTCTATCTTGTCGTGTCTATCCCAGATTCCTGATGTCAGATTTTTCCATCAAGAAATTGTCTCCCAATGATCAGTTGTTCTTAATTCCATGATGAATGCGAAGTACATGAGGCAGTAAATCACAAAAAGAAACTAAATTATTGAACCTAGTCTATTGGTTCGTTCCATCCTTGATATGATTAAATAGATGGATCAAGATAATGGAAAAAAGATAGAAAAATTCATTTCCCCCAAATCATCCCGCTGTCAGAACCTCCCACTAGAACGATCAAGCTACGGGTCAACCAATTTGTTGGTTGATCCACATTGTTCATTTAGAAATAAATTTTTGACATTACAACCCCCTCCATGAGTTGGATCACTTACAGACACTTATTGAGGTTAGGTTTCCACGTCGATTCTTTTTCAGAAGACCTTAATCAATTTATTGCCTCTTGGTTGAATCCCGACCTCCAATACATCGTCTCTGGTGACAGAGTCTTCTCCTCCTTGCCTTAGGAAAACCACATTGAGAAATATCTAGCATTATGAATTCTAATGTAGGAATATTTCCTCGATTAATAGAGGGAAACACATTAATGTGTTTACTCTTTTTAGAATTACTATTTTTATTTGAAACAACGTCACCCAATAGCTTCATTTAGGAAAAGAGAAAGAGTTTCTTTGTCACTATGTCAAAGCATCACTATGTCAAAGCATCACTATGGCGTGAAATGTAAAAAGGAAATGAAAAAATATTCTTTATGTATTTTATTCTCCTTTTAAATTTCCAAATATTAACTTTTACCATGGATCCATGCTGGTCGAGTTTAGGTTCTGCCTTAGGAATGAACATCGTCATGAGCTCAATGGTACCATCATATTTCAAATACAAGTTACCAATTATGAGTTTGAAGGATTTTAAAATAAAATAATCTTTATATAGTTATTTTTTAACGGTCGCATCCCAAATACTAATTTCAACAGTTTTCCAATGCCAGTCAATAATAGGATCTACCTATGGAAAAAACCCTCACGAGAATAAGGATGGTCTCATATTATAAATATGAATCACCATTCATGAGTTATAAATACATGAATAATAAAATAACATTATTTATTGTTACTCAATTTTTGGGTTTCTCATAGAAGACCCACATCGACTAAACATAAGTCACACCAGGGGTAAACCAACATCATTTAATGTAATGGTGCCCTCTGATTTCTAATCTAGGTGCCTATTTAAGAGTTATTACACTTTTTATGGAAAACTACTCTAACGTGCTATTAAAAACCTAACATTTTTTATGATTCATTCCAGGAACTCTAGACATCGAAATGGAAATCCATATAAGTGTATGGTCTAAGAAATTTGTTTAATATTTTTTTAAAAATAGAAACTAGAAAATCCAATTTATTAAATCCTCCCCATATTAATTCTTTATAACCAAGAAAATCAAAACAAGGTCTACTCAAAAAAAATGTGAGTGAACTGAGAACAAATATGAGCCTCCCTATCCCATGTGATCCTCTTTGGATCCCTATGATTCCTCCAAACATAAAATAAGGGAAAAGATCATCCATTCGGCATCCTCAATCATCCTTGGGAATTTTACCCCCCCCCCCCCCCCACCGCAACTTTGATGTCCAACTTTCCCCAGATTATGATGTTAAAAGGGTTTAATAACATATATCCTCAATATCAATCCACATTCCTTCTAATAGATGGCATACATGAGAATATCATGGTTTATGTGGATTATGTATCACTCACCCATCAGGTAGTATCACCACATTTTTAATGCGATAAACTCAACTATATACTTAGGATTATGAGTTGTTTATTTATTCTCATCGATCATTGTCTCAACCCTCACTAAAATTACCACAACTCTAATATTTGATGTGAAGTTTCATAAGAACAATAGAACTCTCGTATCCAAGACTTAGACTTCAATAGATTTCTATGTAGCCGGTTCTCCCGAAGTGGGTCCATGACCATCTTTAAGTGTCCCATGTGCTCCTCCTTTGATGTCATATAGACTAATATGTCTTCTAGAAAGGACACTTGTGTCATTCCATGGTGAAACAGTGGTCTTACTATGCCCTTCCTCTTTAACTCATCTATCTAAAACCCCAATACATAGAACTATTTGGAAACCATTTGATAAATTGACATAAATATATGGACATAATGGGGTGCAGACTAATGTAGATTTCAAACTCTTATAGAGAGTTAAACATGGACGATATTATTTGAATACATCCTTATAAACTACCTACACAAATAAAAAATGAGGCCTCATAATATTCAACGCACCAAGGGTCGATCTAGCCAACTGAATATAAATCGGCTACACCCTCCTCTTAACTAGTCCATCTATTTCTACAATGATTTCCACTTTACTGATAAGGGGATATTTAGTTAAATAACCACAGAAAAACCACATCCTTTTCCTAAAATAATCATTCTTATAATGGAATGAACATTTAGTCTAGACAAATAATTATATCATAAGGCATCAATGCCACAACCAAGATGTACCAACTAAATCTCTCGCCTCTATGGGTCAGGTCACGCAATCGGAACTAGTGTGTGGTCAATGGGTCTCCACTATTATAAGTATCTATATATAAAGATCATGTCAATGGTTTAACCAGAACCTAAAGGTATCAAACATGAAAAGTGGAAGGAATGGAAATCACTACAACAAGTGTCTATCAATATCAAAACTAATGTAGAAAGACACAGATCATACATTAAATCATTCCTGGAGTCCTAGGGTCATATTCCTTGATAACCTACAACTATCTCCACCCTTGTCCTCCAAATACCATATTCTATCATGGACCACTTAGAAGTGGTGGTGGTAACACGTCATAATGTAAGTCACCTCTAACCACTTCCTCAGCACTCCTTCTACGACTGCTGCCTGACAGATCTGTCTTCTCTCACTACTACCTCTTCATTAGTGGTTCATCAACCACATCTCTAACTGAAACATGAATGGTGGGGAAATCTTGTTTGATATTCTACCTTTTACGAAATCTATATCAATGCGTTTTTTATAAAAAGTATAAGGTACTATGAACTTCTAACAAAACCTATGGTTCTTTGGCTTAGGTTGTGTTCCTAATATTTGTAGGTCCTGTTGACCATGAATCCTAGGAGATTGCTACCTCAGATGCCTATGATACATGTTTGAACCCTGAACTTCATCGAAAATTGACAAAAGAGACATCCATGATAATTTCTAGAAAGAAACATCCACCAGAACTATTGGAGGTGGCTCTGTTGATTGGTTATTTGAAGAAACTTCCAATTGATGACCATCCTGAAGAAATACTTCTCAACAGCAGGACCCCATCAGTGAGTCATCATCAATCTTCGGACCAAAATCTTGATCCTCCTACAAAACCCTCACAAGATGAAATTGCGATCAAATCCCAAGGAATAGAGAATGTATCACGTTTAAAATATTATACTTGGTGATCTTACTCAAGAAAGACATGAAAAAATAGAACCCATTACTAAATGAAGCATGTACCATTATTTCCCTACAACTAGTGTTTTCCTGCACTAAGTCATAAAATAGGTTCCTAGAGTTCGGGTGTATGGATACTTCATTCACCACAAAAATACTGGAGTCACTATCCTGAAGCGTGAACTTGAAACACATAACACTATTTCCTCAAAACAATATCCAAAAAACTCATTCCTAAGGTAGAACCGACATGCCACTAATACAACTATGTCATAACATGTCCCCTGGGGCCCATTTTGTAGAAAACCAATTCCAACCTCCAATATGCCAGGGCCTGGTAAGTAGTTCAGAGTAGGCATATCCCAAAAATGGGAGGAATTTTATTAAGAACCTATACACACACACCAAACTCTAATCTATAGGGGATGGAGAGTAAAATTACTGAGGAAAATTCAGGAATACCACTACAACACAACAACAGATTATCACAGAAAGTAAAGTAGTAAAGTACAACTGTGCCAGTATAGAATCCAAATAACTAAAATACAACAAAGAAGTCTAACCGATAAAAAAAAGAGAGTGAAGATGCTATAGGAAGATTCCAGAGATACCTTGGCTTGTCAAATCTCACAAGGCATCATCTAGTCTTGGTTTTGGTGTTATTGCTCCAAGGACACCAGCAAAGCATTGGTTATCTATATAAGACACAACACATGCGAGAAAAGCCTATACAGAGGTGAGTAAAATGATACTCCGTAGGGGACCCTGAAATCCAAAATGTAAAAGACCACAATATTAACATCACAAAGTAGGAAAAATCATCTCAACATAAGTATATTTCAAAAAAACATATAACAAGAACATCTAGGTATACATGTTTTGACACTAGGAATCACAAGGCTCCAAACTCATAGCCAGCAACCAGATTTTAATCATAGGTTCGAAAGGTAACACAAAAAACCAAGAGAAACATCCCCTACATGATCAGCCATTTAATATGGGATCTGTATGAGAGGTAAGCTCCATTGGGTAGAACTCTACATTCCTTGTGATATATCTTAGAGAATGTGCTCTATCAGGAACATCCTACTAGATCCAACACCTGTACTGAGCATCAGAGGTTCATTCATTACAGTCTTCCACCCAACTCATGAGTACAAATAAGAAACTTGAGAGGCCCAGCCTCACCACTACACATAGATTCAGGAGCCCTCCTCTTAAAAATAATGAAAAACCTCCATCCCTCCTATAAAGAGTCAACCTCACCCTAGTACATTGAGGGAGAACTGTCTCCTATATATTTAATGTTCTCATCATGTGGATGAGACCACTCCTTCAAACTGTGTTTGATAACCGAGGTAGCTCCAACTCCAATGGGGGACCCACTCTCAGCCGCTACATGGGATGGGGGATTGAAATTCAGTAAGGGATGACCCAAATCATGATCCTAGAGGGGAGTACAACTAATGAAGGACCCACAACATGGTCCCACAATGTAGTACTACTTCAATGTTGAGGACTTGCTCCCATCCTGATAGGGGAGTACTACTCAGTGACTAGATAACCCAAGCCCTTGTAAGAAAATGGATTACCAAACCAGTAAGTTCATATGTGGAGGAACCGCGCCCATGTTTTTTTATTAGAGTAACGACTCCACGGATAGAGGACTTTCTCCTTAGTCCCATAGGGTAGTACCTACTCTTACATCACAAATATCAATAGGATCCCACAACCTAGTCCCTTAAGGGAGTAACAGAACTAGAATATGGGACCCATAGAACCCACTCCCCGGACATGGGGTGTCCCAAAATTATTAAACACACTGATTCCCAATAAAGTGCATAGGAACCGGGGGTACCTACTACAGAAAACATTAGTTCATCATTCAAATTCTAAAAAATACCACTATGAGTATCTCAAAAGGACAGTCTTGTCACAGTGGTCTCAATGCCGTAGATGGATAATTAAATATATGCTCTATTTAATGGTTATGTACATTTCAAAGAAAAGGGGCTAGTGGGGTCTGGATATAGTCTAACCCGGTCAAGCGGACCAGACCCGACCCAGTTTTTCCTTATACATAATGTCTAACATGACCTACTACATCATACTAGGGATGCCCCATCTTATTTAGCCTTGACCGCTCAAACGTAGGGCTATTCCACCGGCATGATGTGGTGGTTTGTTGCATCCACTCCACACCAAGTGGTCGGCTCAGCCTATTGCAGATCCCACCGGTGACATGAGCTACAGGTACCAATTTCCCCTCCACGGCACTTTTCCACATCCCCCACCATGCAGAAAGCCTCATCAATGAGGTTTTTGCTACTTCCATTGAATGCATCCTCCACCTTCCTGCACATGACCGCCGCCACCTCTAGCATCAGTGCAGCGGAATGCCCTTCCATAGGCCACTAGATGTACTCTGGTTGTCCATTATTTGGTCAATAAGACATTATGAAGTCTTAGGGTCATGATATTCTTATCTAAGTATTCAAAATCATACCTCAATCAATTTTTTTGGTGTAAAGTCGTTCATGTGAGAAATCTCCTGAACCTCCTCGATCAGATCATCACTGTCATCATCACACCTCCGCCACTGTGCGTCTATCATGGATCTATGAAGTCAAATCATTTTTCTAATAATTGTTTTCTAAAAAATTGACCTTTCCAATTTCTATGATGAACACAAGGAACATGAGGGAGATAAGATCAATAATAATCTTGATGATAAAACCTGGGTTATTTGATCATTCCAGCCTCGATCTGATCCATTAGAGGGATCCGGATAACAGAAACAAAACTGAAAAACGCATTTTCCACAAAATCATCCAGAAGTAAAAATCTTCTTAGAGAAATTAGATTATGACAAAAAATTTAAATAACGACACCTACCTTGATTTTGATCGGTTGCAAACATTGATTGTGGTCGCAATTCCACATTGATCCTAATTCCACTGATGTTCATTGATTCTTCATCTGTTGATCAAATCCCAACCTCAGATCTTTCATTTATGGCGATAGAATCTCCTCCTCTTTGCCTTAGGGAAACTAAAGAGAAAAATCTACCGTGTTATGAATTCAAACATTAGAATCTATTTTTAATTAATGGAGGGAAACACGTTAATGCATTTAAATGTTTCAAGAAAGGGTTTCTCTAGCACTATGTTGCAGAATCTCCACTATGTGAAACATAAAAAGGAAATAAAATTAACATTTTTTGTTTATTCTATTCTCCTTGAAAATGTAAAAATGTTATCTTTTACCCTCGACCCTCACCGGTAGGGGTTATGCTCCACCTATTGAATGAATATCTTCAAAAGCTAAACGATACCCTCAAATTTTCAATCTGAGTTACTATTTATGAGTTGTATGTATTTGAAAATAAAATAATCTTTATTTAATTATTTTATTTACTGTCACATCCCAAAAATTAATTTCTAATGTTTCCCAGGGTCGGCCTATCTTCGGAACTACGTAATGAAATCACTCCCTCATATGCTTAATAATGGTATTAGATTTCAAATCTATGTCACCGTTCATGAGTTATAAGGACGAGAATAATAAAATAATGTTATTTTATAATTTTATTTATTATTATTCAATTTTTGGGTTTTCTCACTAGAAAACCACACTGACTAAAACTAATTCATTCCTATGGAAACCTGCTACTATGAATGCAATGGTGGCCCAATATTATTGATATGGGAAGCCATTTAATAGCTATTACACTTTTTATGTTAGATCTCTCACGTGTTGTATTAAAATAATACCTTTTTATGGATAATTTCAGGTAGTCTAGGCCTCAAAATCGCACGTAGTCTCACTTCGTTGTATCATAATTTTCCTAATAGTTTTATAAAAATATGACCACAAAATTTTTATTCATTAAAACGGGTATCTGGAAAACATGATACACAGAATGTGTAGCCCAGAATCAATGGTGTATATTAATCAGTGGATGACTCTGCGTGTACATTGGATGTAGACAGACATGGG
The DNA here is from genome assembly GCA_963277665.1 of Viscum album. Lineage (NCBI taxonomy): Eukaryota > Viridiplantae > Streptophyta > Magnoliopsida > Santalales > Viscaceae > Viscum > Viscum album. The sequence continues at coordinate 439,054,848 of OY728141.1, read as the reverse complement.
GTGGAGTTTAGGGTTTTCCTACACGGTGTGTACTCGCCCACATAGCATGGCTTGGACTGAGCACATGGGATACCCCATGTCCTCATACATGGGAAGGAATACATAGAATGATGTGGTCTACATGCACATGACCAAAATACACAGGCGGACCCCAGAGGGAAGGGTACAACAAATGATTCTTACAACATGCCATCCACCCTATCTTATATATGAAATTTTTTAATGAAATAGTTTATTTTGAATGGGTAGTACACTTGGTCAAGGGGTATGATGTATAACCATACTACATGTCGTTTACTCGTTCTTATATGGATTGAGACATTTTTAATCCGCCCCATAGATTTTTTTATTAGGGTTCATCCCTTTTATCAATTCTCTGAAAGTAGGTCTGAATCATTTCTATCTCATTGGACTATCATCCCTTCAACATGAGTTCCTAGATAGATTTGTTTTAATCCCTCGACAGTCCCAGATTCTGATCCTCTAATCATTATTCATTCCCAGGTCATAGTTCTTCGTAACGATGTCACCAACTATAAACGGGATCTGATCCTTTACTTTATGGGTTAATCTATATTTAGTTATCGGTACCACCCCATAAACCTGATCATGATCCAAATCTACTGTTTCATATCTCTCTATTTTTATCATTTAGTGTATCTCTATCACAGTGATACCCAATGAGTAGTACCTCTTAGCAAGACGACATCAAAGCTATCAGACTCTGGAGTGAGTTCTCTTGAATGAGAGCATCTTGTAATCTACAATCTAAATTACTAGTGTTGGTATGTGGTTTTTTTAACATAGCTATAGATAGTGGGTATTTGTTGATAATATCATGATGTCCTGATTATATATTCTATAGATTTATAATCTTATAGAGATCACTATAAATTATGTTTTTGTATTGCATTATGATTTCAGGGTTTTCCACTAGGTACTGTTATACTCACCCCTACCAAGGCTGCTTTTACAGGTGTCATGTCTTGTGTAGTCAATCAACCCTTTGATAGGGTTATAGTAGAACCAGGACTAGATAGTGATTTTTGAGACTGAAAAGAACAAGTTTTGTTCCTGCTGCTTTAGACAACAATCCCAATAACATTTTCATACCTTTAAGACTCATGATTCAAACTTCTAGTGGTGGGATTTCATTTTTCCATATTCACATTACGATTCTTTATTTCTTACACTTATTGTGGGATATAGTGGTGCAAATGATTTTTTATATTTAGTGATTTTTGATTTCAAAATTTTGTGGGCTTAGTGTTGTTTATGTGCATATAGATACATAGGAAACAAATCTCATTATAGTGATATGTCTACACATTTCTAGTTATTAGCTCCATTCCTATTAGAGGTGGTCTTAGGGAGTCATGACACGGTACCCACTGAGATGTGTTGTGAAAACCCCACATTGATGAATTTTTTTAATAAAAATTAATGAGATCTATATTTTTCAAGGTAATATCTTCATTTGGGTTTCATCACCTAAGAGTAATGAAGATAAATATTCCAAAGAAAGAATCTTAATTGATGTTTTGTTATTATAAATTTTTTGGTAATTCCATATTTTTAACTAAATCACCATCCATTTTAATAGATCTAAATAATACATTACTCAACAAATATTTTGAAAATTTCATTATCATGTTTATTATTGATATATTTGTATATTATATAATCCATGATGATTATAAGTGGCATTCATGAACCAATATTATGATTGTTAGGGAAGACATGTATTATTGAAAACATAGAAAATATTATTTCTTGATTTAGAGGTTTCTTTTCCAAAACATGTTTTCTCTATTATGAAATATTACTTTATCTTTCCTATAAGAAATAAAGTGATTAAATGGTAAACACTAATGAATATAAAAAAGTTGTGTTGTTTACTTGAATTAGTAGGACACTATTAAATATCTTTTAAAAAAATCTTTATTGCCGATCTTGTTTATTATGTGAATAGGTAAAGGGGATAAGATAATATATATTTATTAAAATGTAAAAAATATCTTTAAGAATTAAATAGGTTATTATTTAGTGAACTATTATTGACTTTAACATAGAAAATTGGGTATTTTAGATATATATTTATGCATGAAAGAAGGGTATTGGATGTGTCCTTACGAATATTGATATAATCTTCTACAATGAATCAATGTAGTTAATGATCCACAAACATATTTATTGAACCCAATATCTTGAGATAGAAGGTATAATATTTCCAATAATGATATGGAGAAACTAACATTAATATAGATTCTTCTAAGTATATATGGATCTCAAATATCTGAAACATATATTCCCAAGAAAATTGGTCATCATGAGGTCAATGTCAAGGATATAACTTCTCAAGGATTGTGGTTTCACAATATACTACCACCCTGAAAAGTAAAATGAGGTTTCATATGGATTGAGTAAAAAATATCAAGCTGATTTTATTACATAGGTAATGAAAAAGATCCTATATTAATGTATTTAATAAATTTGTACATGAAATTCATTATATAATGTGAATCACCAAATGTATTCAAATTAATTTCCAAATAATCCTTACTCGAATAATTGAATGTTTTCCATCATTGTGATACGAATATTCAAAAGATTATAAAATTGATAAATGATGATATGTTGGTAGATTGAATCTATAAAGATGGTATATTGATATTTGGAAAGTGGTAATGTATTTCATTAGAACATAAGAGAAAAATAACTTTTTCGGTGAATCTCATAGCTCAAATTCCATTATATTCATTGGTAGCACCGAAACATATTGTTTTTTTACAAAAAACAATTATTGTAATAATATTAATCTAAATTTAATAGACTATTTATCAATATTATTAGTTTTTAAATAGTTAATGTATATGAAACAACACCATAAATGATTTATTAATCCTATACTCAATCTTGTGTCGGAATGGGATGATATTATTATATAATTTTTAGTTATATTTTCAATGACTAGTAGAATGAATAATTGTACATGTGTTATTGTTGTTAACCTCGTGATGTATGCACATTCATCACTATAAAGAAAAAAACAACTTCTTTATCACCTCTTGTGACTCTATATTAATGATTTTGTTTGAATTAAGGGATAACCTATTTCGATTGAATCTAATTATGAACCATGGTTTATGTAAATACTATAGAAGAGTCTTATAAAAATGATATAGACACCGAGATACATTCGATAACTACCGATGATCCTCTGATATATGGATAATCTAAAATGACTATTAAAATATTATTATACATGTTCGAGTAATTCTTAGATGACATTCATGGTATTTGGAATCCATATTTAACTTTGGTTGAATTAGAATATAATAATAACTTATATTTAATAATTAAAAGATAATTATATTATTATTTTAATATTAAAATATTTATTACACCAACTTATTTGGATATAGATAGTGAAATGTACCATGTAATCCCATAAAAAGAATCGGAATCAATGGATAAATTGAAAACTATTAGAAATCATTTTAAAGAGGATCAATGTACGTAAAATTTATATGTAGATAATGAATGTAAGGAATTATAAATCAATGTAATGTATCATTTATTAAATATATTTTAATGTAATGGTTTTATAATGTTTTTAGGAATGGGAAATGAAATCATAAGAAAACCAGGATTTTAAAATTATGGAAATAATTGGAGTTCTATCATAATAATTACAAACATCACGTAGCCACTCTAAATCTCATTATTTGATCAATATATATTTTTGTTGAGGAATTATATAGTAAACCCAAAAATATATTTCAACTCTAAGGAAATAGAATTTTATCTCAATTTTTTTAATATTTAATATTCTCTCCAAATTCATGACAATATAAAACAAATAATGTTTAACTGTACATCACAATAAGTGAATGCAATTTAGAAAAATAATATATTAAATCAGAGGAAATTTGTATTTGAGGATGTTATTATGAAAAACATAGAATATATTTTCATTTGGTTAAATTATTGATATTTGTAGGATATTTTTTTTATAAAATGGAGAATGTGACCCAAAACCATCAATTAAAGTTAGCAAGGTATATTTTCTAAAGAAACAACAACAAAATATGTGAATATTTATTCAATAATGTGATTGAAACATAAATTAGATATTTTTAGGTTTAAACTAATGCAATTAATTTCATTTTTAAATTTAGTAGTTCATAATTAGAAATGGGTTAATTTTTTTGATTTTTTAAAATAATTGATTTTTTATATGATAAAAAATAAAAAAACAACAAAAATATTAACATTTATGATAATATAATGTTATATGAATATAATAAAATTATATATGACTAATTTTGTAGACCAAATATATATATAATAATAATAATTAATTTAATGAATTTAAAATTTTCTTTTTAACATATATACATAACATTTGGAAATCTAAAAAGTTTATTGATCAAATAAAAATAATTATTTAGGCCTATACTAAAAATAAATAATTTACAATGTTAATTTTAGACAAGAATTAATTTGAATGATAATTAATCCTAATTTTACTAAAAATATTATAAATAATTATAGTAGATCCAAAAAAATTTCTTTATTTGTCTTCAAAATTGGTTTTCTGATTGAAACAATCTTTTTTGTAAAAATTGATTTGGTTGTTCTTTTCAATCATATATTAAAAGTTATTTTTATCAGTTTCGAAAATTAAATATTTTAAATTTATTTTTAAATTTCTTAATGAAAATAATTAATTTCTATATATTATTATACGCATTATTTTTTTTGTTATGAATATAAACTATGGTAATTATTTTTCATTTCAATTAAGGGTAAAATAAGTAAAATGTGTAAAACAATAATGGGTTTCTGAATTATGATTTTATATAAACATGATTAAAGTTATTAGATTGTTTTTATTATAAATTAAACTTTTATATTTATAATAAATAAAATTTTGTTTCTACTTAAATAGATTTAGGAATATATTAGAAAAAATAGTTTTATGTATTTATATGTTTTTCATCCCCCTCAATTACAATAAGGATCCCAAATTTTTTTTGTCACACAACAAGTGAAAAATATCATAAAAAAGTACAAACTATATAACATCCCAAAATTCCTACCCATTTTCTAGAAGTTATTTCCCCATATGAAAACTCAATGATTTTGTATATTTTTGGCCAACAAGGATTACCAGAAGAATATGTATATGTTCTTACAGACATTTTTTAGGTTCTTTTATTCTTAAAATTCATCAAAATATGCAATAAATTGTTCTTATAAATAAATTAAAATATAGTAAAATACTAATATTTTTATAGTTAAACGTTAAATATATTTTATTTCTCATTTCTATCCTATTTAAAATGAAAACACCGCACAAGAATAAATACAAACAACATTCTCAATGTAGCTGTTTAATTAAATTTTCATCACTATTTTACATGGTTAGTTATAAATATTTAATTAATGAATATGTATTACATACCAGATCTAATGATTATTATAAATATATAAGATATCACTTAGCTTCTTACCGATCCATCCATTGGAAAATATTTTCATTCGTGTGGGACACCATATCTACAATAATATGCGATTTATTTCACTTTACATGGTTGAATATTACTTTTAATATATTGATGTAATACTATATTCATTATTCTGTTTTAGGAAAAATTTAATAACAAATTAAACGATGAACAATATATAAAATTAATTTTGGAGAAATTAATCAAAACACATTAAATGTCCAACCTAAGCATGTAATATTAAAAGGATAGATTAATAATGTTTATAAATGTAAAAATAATGTGACGATATTGGAATTAAAAATTGTTACATTGTCAGAATTCTTGGTATTGTATTTTTGGGGTATGTTCCAAGGGATTATAGATGTTGATGGTGGAGTTATATCTGAAATTTCATGTTGGGAATTGTTTTTTAAAAGGGATTATGATAAACTATAAAGGGATTTTTTTTCATGTTGGGAGATTAAATTCCCAAAATATCCTTTTAGAGTGTGGTTTTGGTGGTTTTTACATTTTTAACAAAGTTATGGCATGACATTAAGTTAATGTAATGGAGTCTTAGGGGAGATATTTTTTTGGTGTTTTAATAATGAGGTAGTCATTCCATTTTTTTGGAATGAATCATGGCCTATTTAACAGTAATATATTTTTAAAAATATATATCATTGGAATAAATTTAATTCCATTGATAGTTTTAAATAAATGTTATAACGAGTTCTAAACAACTGAAATATATGATTTATATTATTATTTTACATGGTTGTTATAACATAGCCATTAAACGTAGTGGGATGAATATGAATAGTCAAAATTAAAATATTTTTTATAGTGTTTTTACATAAAATATTTATATTTATAAATAAATACATATTTTTTCAATATCTAAATATGTTTTGAAAAATGTATTTTTTCGAAAAGATTAATTTTTTTATTTGTTTTTAAAAAATAACTATAATTTTTTTTTCCAAAATAGATATATATCTGAAAAAATTAATATATATATTTTAAAATAACATATAAAATTATATTGGGGTAAATATTTGGTATTTTTCAGAAAATACAAATTTATCCATGAATAGTGAACAATACACATTTTAATTGAAATCCTTTTATTCATTTAAAGAATTATTAAGGTAAATATTAGTTTAACGTTGGTTTGAAATTAAAATTAGATAAATGAATTTATAATTAAACCATTATTTTTCATGGGAATTTATCTCATATGGAATTTGGTTACGAAAACATTTAATTCATTTGAAACACTTCACTCTAGAATATCACCTTTTCATCAAATTTGAGGGTTTAATTTAAAAATAAATTCTACCAAATATATGAATTAAATTTGTGGAAATAAATTAAATATTTTTAATCATTATAATTTATTATATATATTAATGTAAACTAATTTTTTTTCTCAAATGGTTAGTGAAAATATTCAAAATTAAATAAATTAGTCAATGTTAAATTGTGTTTACCGTGGGTTAAATAGAAAATGATAAGGGGTAAATGACATAGAATATTTTCAAAATAACATTTATTGGAAAATTTAGAACATAAAACCTTTCATTCTTAATAATTAACCATTATGAATCCATGGGGCATGCTAAAATTGTTGGTGAAGTTTATTCTATTCAAAACATCCATGCGTGTCATCTCCCCAACTTGTAAAACGAAACCCCTTATCCTAACGTTTTCATAATTACAAACTCCATTGGTTTTGAAAAAACCTAAAAATTAAATTAATTAAATAACTCATAAAATAATAAACTATTTATATTGATTAGGGAACACACATATGATGGATTAGATATAATCATAATGATGCTCTCCAAAGAAGATGTAAAATTAATAAAATGAATTTTTTGATTATTTCTTACTACACATCCATAAAATATTATTAATCCATTTATAAATAATATAGTTAATATAAATAATATAATTATACAATAATAGGTTATATTAATTACTAAAATATTTATTCTCTCCCCTAAGATGGGAAATTAAACAGTCGATCTTGTGTATAATAGACTACCCCCAGACGAACAATTGTTATTCATTTTCCATCCCCACTACTCCAGACAATATATAATGATGAATTTATAGTTTATATATGATATTTATGATATTATTATGATTATTTAATCATTATATCACATATTATAGATTAATTTCACTTCTATAGGGATATGAAAATGATGGACGTGCGTATAGAGATGACCACCTCATGAAGCGACGCGATTCATTTTTCACAAACTCATTACCTGGAAGGTGCGAAGTAGAATTTTAAACAATATATTATATATATATATATATATATTAAATAATAATTACACTAAATTTGTGAAATATATCTTACCTTCCTTTATTTTGATCCATTTTAAAAATGAAAACATCACTCATGTGTACACATGGCTTACCATCAGTATAAATGGTGTAACTCTTTTCATATATCTGACTTGAATGCATTTATGAAAATGAAAATTTAATGAATATATATAATATTAATATATTTTTGAATTTTTTTTATAAGAGTTAACTATGATCAATTTAAAAGGATCAAAACTACCAACCTAAAGTTTATCTCATAATGAAGTAGTTATTACCAAAATTGTGATTTTAACTTGGAATTATTGTTAAATGGGTACCAAAAAAAATTACCTTATATATGGAATAATAAATATTATTTTTCTATTAATATATTTAATATAAAAATATATTTGTTATACATGAGTATTGATGATGTATAATGGATATCAAGACTTATAGTATGTTATTTGTTTCTCGAATTTCCTTCATTGAGACCAATACTATATTATGAACATATCATATTATTTAAGGTGTATATAAATACCATTTTAAATTTAATATAATGAATTTAGTTATTTTAATGATATTTTATTTATCATTTAATGTTATTCCATCATGGTTATTATACTTTAATGTTACCAAATTAGTAATGGTGTTATAACACAATAATAACTTTTATCGAGATTTTTTAGGCTTATTCAAAAGATGATGAAATATTTTAATCCACATGTTATGGAATTCATGAAATATTTACTACAATAATTATTTATTGATAATAAATTATTTACATTCACTTTCATCACTTCATTTAATCATGATTCCCAAAACAATGTTTTAATGAAAAGCAATATTACTCTTATATTCAGATAACAAAACATTTTCCATGAAAATATATGATTCATAAAAATGACTTGAAAAATGTTTTAATATTACAGTATAACTGTTCATAAATTTTACCATATTTTTACTTAAAAAAGTACCAAGAGTCTTCATGGAATTTTCATAAAAGAAAAATCTCTATTTTATCGAATATTTGAATTATTTATCTATTTTAACATATACGAAATTTCACAATATATTTACCAAAAAATATTGTAATGATTCTTTTATAAGATTCATTGATTATTCTGAACAAAAATTATTTCAAAAATGGATTATTGATTATTATTTTTTAAAATTTATTTTCAATGTAATTTTATTTTTCATATAAAATAATCCTCGTGGATTTGAAAAATTATTTTCCTTCAATGATGAAATCCTTTGATGTTATCTTTTATATAATAAGGATATGATCCAATAATACCATTATTAGTCTATATAAAGATGTTTATGATAATGAAGAATTTTATTTATGAACCAATTCATATATCATGAGTTATGATATGACCAATTTTTTATGAAACCCTTTTTATTTAATGGGTTATGATATGATAATTGTTTAATGATATTGGGGTATAGAAAGTTATTAATTTTGTGATGAGTGGCACTTATATCCCTCACCAATAAATTTTGTAATAATTAATTTTCTATGATCTCATAGGGTATATGGGAGGATATCCAAATCCTACATATAGGGTACACTAGAGGCTATCCCAATTATGAACAGAGGGTACGTGGGAAATTATCCCTTATTTGAATAAGTTTCATGTTTTTTAGACCAATCCTAACATGTTATTATTGTTTTTGGAGATTATACTTGATATAATTTTTTATATTTTGAGGTTTATTACTCAATTTTATTTCTTATGTAAATTATATACTCTTCTGGCTCATGTTATTGGATTTATTTTGGGTTATTATATTATAAACTACCAATATTTATTCAATGAAATAATATTTTGATCATTACTATACATGTTTTGGATTTCAAATATTATTATCTTCTTCTCATAAACTTATGAACCATTTATGTTTACAAATTCCCATTTTCTACCCTTACTGAGCATCTGAGCTCACTATCTCTTATGTTTTTTAGTAGGTTATGAACATAGGTATTACATTTTATAAGTCTACCAAGGGACATTGTTTTGTTCATCTATTTTTTATATGATGTATAACTCTAATTACACATTAGAGTATGATTCTATGTTTCCAAAAGAACTATACCGTTATAATCCATAGGCATGTGTTTGTGTAATGCAACTAATATTCATAAAAAATATATAATTTCGTTATAGGGAAATACAAGGTTGTTATATTTTTTACTAAGGGATAAGATTAGTAATCCTTTGGAATGTATTATGTGAAAATGTTAGTGATAACACATTGGATAATGTTATGTATCTTGTAACATCATAATGCCTCTATAAGTAAAAGACTATGTGGTTCACCAAGAAATACATCCATGTAGTGATACAACATGTGGATGTGGTTCTAAAGAATATATACATAGGGATAAAAACTCAATGAAATTAATTTTTAGCTTTATTAAAGAATTAACTGGTATATTAAAATAGGCATTATCATTCACTAGGTTTGACTCTCCTGATGGATATTAATTGGTTTTTTTATATTTTATTTATTAATAATCTTGATGGATTTGAATATGCATTGACATGAATTACCTATTATAAACCATAGATGTTTTTTATCAAATAGAAGGTTTCTCGGTATAAACTTCTTAAATATGATTTTTTCATAATTATTTGTTTTCCAATATGATTTTCCACAGTACAATTTTTAGTTTTAGTCTATGGATGGAAACTGTTGTAACCATGTAAATTATAAATGAAATGGACACTACAACGAATGTACTCATAAGTAAATTAATGTTTTCGGATATGGAATTTAAATTATTATTACTATTCACAAAATAAATCTCAAGATATGAAAATTATTGAGTATCCAAATAGGAAAAAGAGGGGGCACCATTATGTGGAATAATCCATGTGGCTACATCAAACTTTTATTTTCTTATGGACCACTAGTTTGAAGATATTTATTAGTAAAAATGAGAATATTTTTTCTCTTATCTAGTGTTTTTTTGATGGAAAAATCAATTTCGAACATTTATTTATTTTAATATGAAGCATATCAATGGTGTAATATTATCAAGAACTCGAGGGAGTATGATGAACTTGAAACCATAGTGAGGAATGAGTTTTAGAGATTATTTTTCAATAAGTACCTTTAATTTATTATTTATCTGAAAAAGTAGACGTAAATCCTTAATCTAAAGGAGAAGGATGATAAATACTTTGGTAACTAAAAGTTTATTTTTACAAGACATGAAAGGTACACTTTCAGAATTATCTTACAACATCAAATAAAGGTTGATCGATTCTATAATGAATTAAAACAAAGTCTCTAAAGGGTATCATCCATAAATGAATTCCATATCATTGATGAGATTATTCAATGTTATATCATGGAAGAAATAGTTATTGGTGTAACCCATTGATCACATAGATTTTATAAGAAAATAAATATGGAGGTCAAGATAAACAAAATTAACCATGGGGAAAAGAATATTAGATTTCCTTTATGCACAATGTGATTTAGTAAATAGGGATTAAACTATCATAAATGTATTTTTAAATTTTTTATTTTAATATGGTTATATAATAAAGAAATTTAATGATAATATAATTGGAATAATATAGAAAATAATTCATATAGAGAAAAATAATTATAAAATGCATCAAATTAATATTATGTTTTAAATATAAGTATTATATTAACTATGATAAGCTGTTCAAAAATATAAAGGTTAATTATAATGGTAGATTTTTGCTACCTCTTATGTTGAGGGATAATTGTAACTATCATACAATAAATATTTCATATGAAGGGTCTAATAAAGACATGGTGAAAGGCACACTTTCTGTCCAACTATTAATTGATAATGTTTTATTTGACTTTAGATCTTAAAATTTTATTAAACCATAAAAATTATGTATCAGTATCAATAATCCACCCATATAGTTAATTTATGATTTTATATGAAATACCATAATGGAAAAATGATCATATGTCTCGTATATGATTTGTTTCCATTTGAATTTTATGGGAATGGTATTCCATAAAATCATGTCATTCTTATTCATGTTTTATTGGATGTTATTGTAGGAATGAGTTAAATTTCTATACAAAAATGGGAAATCTATTTTTGAGTAAGAGAAGTCAAGTTTTATATTTTAAAATAACCTTTGATCATATATCTTTCTAATGATAAATATGAAATCATGATTTAAATCACACCAATTTTATGGGTTCTTATTTATACACAAATTGATATTTTATATCAAATGGTTAGGAAGAAAATTGATATCAATGATATGCCTATTATGCAAGAGTTTGTTGATGTTGTTCCAAAATAGTTTTTGAGACTTCCATCGAATTGTAATGTTGAGTTCACAATATAACTCAATCCCAGTTCCAAAAATCATTAAAATTCTCCATATAAAATAGCTTTTATTGTGTTGTACAAATTGTAGAAGTGACTCTAAGAGATTCTTGAAAATACACTCATTTGGCTCTATATGGTAGCATAAGAAGCACCCATTTTTTCAATCAAAATAAAATATGGATCAATTTAAATTTTAATTGGTTTTCGTGATTTCATGAATATCATAACCAATAATAAGTCTTCACTACCCCTTGTTAATGAAATTTTTCATCAATTAAAAAGATCCTAATATATTAAAAATAAAGGCCATCGTTTTGGCTATCATCAATTGATGGTTAGGAAGAAGAATATGACATGAAAACAACTGCATAAATGTCATGGAAAATAATTTTATATATAAATTCCATTTGGTATTATAATTCCCCCCATGTCATTATAGATTTAATGAAGATGGTATTTAGTGATTTCCTTGATCAGTTTACGATATTATTTTTTGAAGACATTCTTATCAACTCAATTTGAAAAGATGTGCATGAATATCACTTTATAATTTACTAAATACCCCATGTAATGATATTTTATATGAAAAATTAAAATTTGAGTATTTGAGCTATGCAAGGATTCATTTTTGTTTCATATTATTTCAAGATAGTGTATATCATTGGATCCATCAATGGTGAAGTCTATTGAGTATTAGACTAGACCAACTAATGAGACAAATAAAAAGATTTTTATTAGTTTATATAGATATTATAAATGTTTTTTGGATAATATATCATGGCATTCTAATCCCCTCATAATTTTAATTCACCATGGAGTCATGTTCCATTTAATAGTTTAATGTGAATAAAATTTCAAGGAACTAAATAGAATATTAGTAAACACACATATTCTAAGATTAATATGATGTAGATAAATGTCTATAATAGTTATTAATGTTTGAAATATGGGATAAATATTTTTTTATGCATAATTACATGGATATATGTTATAACACCTAAAAATTGATGATTCATGGGAAAAATTTCCCATATCTTCATTTGGAGTTAGATAATATAATTATTGGATTAATGATATAGATTAATTATCTTTATGGTTGAAAATTGTGATATTTATACTATTAATAAATGTTCAAAATATATATTCCCATATAAGTATATGAACATGAACCTGAGTAAAAGGTTATACCTGATTAAATATTTAGACTACTCACTATATTACCACCCAAGGAAATAAAATAGTGTGGCTGATTGTTTGTGTCAAAAGGATCCTAATATATAATCCATGATGAGGTTCACAAAAGATCAAATATTTATAAATTTAATATGGTTAGATATGGAATTTTTGAAGTAAGGGGAGAAGTCTTATTTCTATCAAATAATTTATCAAACATTTATCCTTGAGAATTAAGGGGATACTTCTTATATCAATCACATAATTTGTATCTATATGCATGGAATTTTAGAAAATTAAGGATGATATTAAAATTCATTATGGTATGTGACATACATTAACCATACCATAATAAAAATAAGAAAAATTCCACCATGGATTTTGTTGGTTAAATCCCCAAAACATCTAGAGGTCACAATGATATTTGGTTTTAGTTGATAACCATATAAATTCATCAAAAATAGTCATTATTCTTTAGTATTTATATTTGAATTATATTTACTAGATATAATTTAATATAGTGGTATAGTTTCATGGAGTTCCAAAATCAATTATTTTAATCATATTTTGTGGTTTACATTAATATTCAGGTAAATTATTTATGATTATCTTGAAAAAAATATGCATTTATATAATATATAACATCCATTGATAGATGTTCTATCTGAGAGAATAATTAATTCCCTAGAATATATGTTAATATATCGTTGTCTTCATTGAAAATGTTGATGGAATCTATCCCTTACACTGTTTTTGTTTTCATAAATCCTTTCCTTTAACAAGAATATTAAGATGTATTATTATAAATATCCATATGGAATTATTCATAGTGAAAAAACATTCTATAATGAAGTCATATAATCTATTAGATTATATCTAAAGATATCTATTGTAATGGGAGATGCATATTGATCTATTTGACAACATAGATTGATGTAAAAAACACTACAGAAAGTTATGATGACAATCATAAATATGATATAGAAATTAAAACTATTGATATGGTGTTTCTATGATTTCACCCACAAAATAATCTTATGGGATTTTTAAATTCATGAAAGGAAATTCCTACTTGTATATGTAACTTTTATATTAATGACTGCAATGTGATGGTATCATATTATTTGTAACATCCATCAATCCCCTCTCTAGTCCATGAAGTGTTTAATGTATCTCATAAAAAAATTATATAACTGGGCATTTATAGTTAGATAAAAACGATTTCATACCATAAGATAATGACCATTATTATGATGAACAACTGCTGGTGATTTTTATCATAGATAGAATGATCTATGAATAAATATTTCCCACATGGTCAATGTTTTTTAGTCAAACTCCAATTTTTGAAACTGACATGGGAACCTAAGAATGTAATGACCCAAACATATCTGTATCATCATTATAATGATATTGAAAATTGAGGTTATAAATCATTATAATGGAGGGGGGTTGAGTGTATTACCTAAAAATTTTATGAAATTGTATTGTTTAAATAAATTTATTTTTTATAGCATTAGCTTCACCCAACTCCGAGTTCTTACCAACCACACTATATGATTTGTAGTACTATTTTACATGTTTCATATTCCTAATATATTAAAAAGGTGGAATGAATATTAATAAATACATTTTAAATATTATTTATAATGGTTTTATATAAGAAATAAATATTGATAATATGAACTTATTTTTTTGTAATGTCATTATATATTTCAAAAATTATATTATTGCAAGATAATGAAATTATTAATTTATTGAATAAAATATTGTTAATTTTTGAAACATTTTGAAAATATAAATTAATAAAATAATTTCATTTATTGAATAAAATTTTCAAAAATACAATTGGTTGATGTTTATGAATTTTTTTTGAAAAGTTTGTTATTTCGATGAATCGGAAAAATTACATGGTTTCATTAAAAACTAAAACTTTTTTTAATTATGTTATATGGTTAAAAATTATTATAAAATGATTTTTTATAGATAATATAGTTAAATTACATTAATTTTGGTCTAATACTTTTCATTTCAATAAATTGTATATTTTCTTTTTATATAAATCTGTTTTAATCATTTAAAATATTTCCCTTTGGAAAACCTTTTTTCATCACATCTTCATGTTTAATTTCAAAATAAATTATTCAACATGTGTGAATTAAATTTTTAAAAATTGAATAAAAATGGAAATTTTTATTATTAATATTATCTAATATGGTCAATATATATTTTCAGTGTGATGAATAGAAATAACAATAAAAATTAATAATCACAGTTAATGTCAAAAATATATACATTGGGATAATATAATATGATAATTGTTCATTTTAAATAGAATAATTTTTTAAACCCAATAAATGTAAATATATATACATTATTAACACTAATTTTTACTAATTACCCATTATGGATCTTTTTGGAATGGGAAAAATGACCGTACATGTTATTCTTTTCAAATATTCTATATTTGTTATCACCCAACTTATAAAAGGGATCCATCTATCTTTTCAGATTCACACATTAAAACAACATTTTATTATAAAATACATAACCAATTACATTCATTAGTTACCTCTTTAACAACCTAGATATTCTTTTTCACGGTTGTTTTCCTTTTCTTGTCATTTTAGAGAAAAAAGGATTTTTTTTGGAAATTTATGATGTAAATGTCATGTAATTTATGAGTACAACCCATGTACTAGGTCACTGTAGGAGGTCATGTGCTGGCCGTGTGATGGCCACACACATGGCCATGTGGGGTGACATAGAGGATACCTAAAGTGGACTGCGAAAAAGGCAAGTACACATTGTGTGCTAAAAAAGTACACGCGGTGTATTTTCTAGCTTCTTCATTAAACATACCAAGATCGCATCTAATCACTAGAAACACCATCTTATATGTCTCGTTTGGCGGAGAGCTCTCATACGGTTTCAATTCACCTATGAGACACCGACCAAGAAACAGTTCTCTGATTCCACCACCATCGATTTCATTGGGATCTTCTCAGTAAGCTCTCTCTTCGGATTGAGCATCATTTCCCAAATCTTCCTCCTTCTCATGTAATATTCTATTGAAAATTTTAGACATTTTATATATCTTCATCATTCAATGGAGATTCATTCCCTGAGACTCAATTATAATGATCTCCCAACATCGAGGTAGGCGGTGTGTGCCTTTCCATTGAAATTCATTGAGTATGATGTGCAATTTTTCCCAATAACCTTGAACGGGGTATTGCGTGTTTACCATTTTAACCCTATTGAATTCCTGCTATGATGGTATGCGTACATATAGGTTATTTGGATGTGAATAAGGTTTTTTTCTATGCTTTGGATATGTTTTCCTATGAATGTTCTTGTTTATGGTCGTTTGGTCATATTTTCTGTAAGGCTTCCTTGATGTTTCCCATGCCTAGTACTGCAGGATGGAGTGATTATTTTATCTGACATGCTTGATATGTTTTAGACTATTTAGCCAAGTCGTTCTTGAGGTTTACTTTGGCCGTATTTCATTTATATTCTTGATTGAATTATACAGGGAGGAAAAACCTGGTGTAATAGATTATAAGGGGAATTGATGGTGTGAGACTCCTCAAAGAGGCTTTATCACTTTTGACTATATGGGGAATTGATGGAGTGACCTTCCTCAGGGAGTCTTTATCACATTTGACCATATGGGGAATTGACCGAGTGAGCTTCCTCATAGATTATTTATCACTTTTGACTATATGGGTAATTGACCATCAGATATTATTCATAGAATCTTTATCAATTTTGACAATATGGGAAATTGACCAAGTGAGATTCCTCAGAGAGTCTTTAACGCTTGGGACTATATGAGAAATTGTCTTAGAGAGCTTCCTCATAGAGTCACTGTAGTATCCTTGTTTCGATTGAACCAGAGGGGCTATCTTGACAGAACTCAATAGAGGGTTCCCTGCTTGTTTGTTGTCGGTGGTGTATAGAACTGATTGCATTAAAACTGTAGGACTGATTAATGATGAGTACATATTTGTTTAATGATTTATTTTGTTTATTACCTACCATATATTCACTGGATATTAGGCATATATATTGAGGTGATTGCTTACTGTGATTTAGTCTCACACCCTATTTGGGCTATTTATTTGATAACAAAAAGATTATATTGGTGTAGGTATATATTAGGGAAATCACCTTTCTAATTCAGGTTCTTGATATGCTGTGGAGGTGGAGAGCATGGGACCAAGCAGAGGCTTGTGATGCTGAGGAGATTTTTACCTGTTTTCATTTATAATTTGGCTTGGTATATTTCTGTATTAGAGCATTGTGATGTGTTTGGCTATTTTCCTAAACATATGTACCATGAATCATTTATATATATATACACTCCAGCTGTTTATTTCTTCAGACATCTGTTGTTTATTTTTCATAAGGATTATTACAACTTCAGCTATTTTTATCTATTTTTTCATCCCTTTTGTTAATCTGTTAATGGGGGAATAGAATCCATTCTATCACACCCAAGGCCCTCACAACTAGTTGGTAGCCTCTGGAGTTAGGGGAAATGCACTTGAGGCCATTTGACCAACTGGGTAGGGGGTGCCTCTGTGTGGCTTCCGAAACAGGGAAGTTACAAATTGGTATCACATGAATTATTTTATTTGACTTACTATTATGATCCAATGGATAGGTGTATGATGTAATAGGTACTTGTTTATATGTTGTTCCTAAGATTAGCTAACCCATGTATAGGGAAAATAAAATTTACCCTGAGTTGCAATTTTTCTGGTTTGTCAATTATTACAGCTGATTGGATTTCAACATAACTAATTCAAATGTTGTGTGCTTTTATTGTTGATATTATTGAGGTTTTATTTCTATTGCAACCTGATGAGATGAAGGTATTCCATCTAATGAATCATATAAAAACTTTATATGGATTACATGTCATTCATTCTTGCCATTACATACAGGGTGAATTAGTGATTTCATGTTGTTATTCTAGATATTCATGTTGTTGCCATACATGCATTGATAAAAATACATATTGTTTGATAGGATATTGTTTGTGTAAGGTTTTTTTTGTATTAACTCCAAACATTGGTACTTGAGGTGTTATGGGCCCTCGTGGACCAGAATTTTGTCGATAATTGACATGTTTTTCTTGTTAAAAGTAGTATAAGAATTCAAACATTTATTCTTGGGGGTGTATGTGCCCTCACAGATTAGAATTTGGAACTTTGGTGTTTGTTTCAGTGTGTTTATGGGCTCTAGAATATATTTTAAGGCTTATTGTCACGAAAAATATACCATAATACACACCGTGTAGTTTTGACTACATACCATGAATTCTTCTGATCGGGATGAAACTATTTTTATTATGTACACATAGTGTACCTTATAATAACGTCGTGTAGTCTCTAACCGTGTCATAGGCCATTTGGTTAGAGACACGGGATGGGGTAGTTCTTATGGGACCATGTCACATACCTGTTATACACGTCGTGTAGGGTTGACAATATGTACGCCCGTGTGACTAACAAAACCGATGGAGAAACCATAGGTGATAAATGTTGTGTTAGTAATAATCACACTTTATAGTGTAATCTTGGAATCCGACCGTGTAACTAACAACACAGGTCGATTTTTTCTTTTCTAGTGCACATCGTGTCCATATGGAACATGTCGTGTAGTGTTAAACGAGTATCAAGTTGTGTCACTAACGACACAGGCAATTGAAACCTAATCAGTACATGCATTGTCCATCTGGAACACACTGTGTAGTGTGATCTGTGTATCTGGCCAGGTCACAAACAACACGGGTTGGTGAAGCTCGTCTAGTAAACTTCATGTCTGGAACAAACAAATCGTACAATATCGTTCTAATGAGAACCATGTGTATTATCAATGTAGAAGGACTCAGGCAGGGGATGATAATTCAAGTTCATGTCGTGTGTAATGAAAACTCACCATGTGTTTGAGGTGTTACATGACCAGTTCTGGCCGAATTACATGCCCTTGTAATGACATAAGGGAACATGCCATGTAGTTATTATACACTCTGTGTAGTCTGGTTTTGTAAAACCTGAATTTTTTCATTCTCATATTCCCTTCATACTCTTCCAGTTATTAGTCCTTGATGATCTTAATCTAAGGTGTGCGCATGACCATGCATAGTCATGCCATAGAGTCATCCTCTCATAGTACGCCATTTTCAAGGTGATGATTAGACACTAGATATGGTTGATTAGAGACTACTGGAAAATCCTCCAGTTGTTCTAGTCTTAGCACCAGTAGTTACACCTGACATAGGTTCCAATTCACAATTAAGGGAGGGTTTTCTCAGGGTGATGCAAACCATCTAGGGAGCACCGCCTCCTACCCCGTCAATTGCAGAATTGACGCGGGTCTTTCAAAAGCATCATACTTCCACCATCATAGGGGACAGAGGACCTTAGGCTCCAGAGTCATGGCTATAAATCACGTGGAAGATCTTCGAGCATCTGGAGATGCCTCTAGAGAGGTGGGTCAAGCTCACTACGTACATGATTCACGATTCTACCAAAATATGGTGGGATGTGATCTCACACGTGGGACGCCAGCAGAATATGGCTTGGGAGGAGTTTCAAATCACCCTCTATGATTAGTTCTACCTAGAGAAGTTGAGGGCCAATCATGCAAGAGAGTATATGAGTCTTGAGCAGGGTACTCTTTAGGTCAGGGAGTATTCCCCTTGTTTTACCAAGCTGGAGTGCTTTACACCCTTACCAAGATGTGATGATTTAATCCTGGCAAGAAAGTACGAAGATGGTCTAAGGCATGACATCCAATTGTAGGTGAATATCTTCAAGATGAATTCTATCTCTTTTATGGTCAAAAAGGAAATGATCACCAAGCACAATATGAATGATTCTGGAATTGTGATCTAGGGCGGTTCAGCATCTAGAGTTAGTGCTCTGCCATCTGATAGTAGGAAGCGCCAGATGGAGATTGCATGAGGAGATCAGAGTAGCCAGGATGCATCTTCTCTTAGTTAGGTTCGATGCTAACAGTGTGAGATAAGTGGGAATACGAAGCCACATTACATGAGGGACCGAGTGGAGTGCTAAACTTGTGTCAAGAGGTGTCATATTCAGCGCTTCTATTAGATCTTCTCAATAGAAGCTAGTTCAAGGGTTCTTCTATGACTCCTTGTTCAGGATCAGCACCAACAGTTTATCACCAGTCTAGGAACTAGTGTTCTTCTGGCCATTCAGGATGAGTAAGAGGTCGTGGTCATGGTAGCCAGTCACCAGGGTTTTAGCGACATTAGGGAGGATCAGCTCCAAGTGGTCAAGAAGGGTCAGAGGGTCGTGGTATAGGCCAGCCTTTTGTATTGGAGTAGAACCAGCAAGTGCAGGATCCCAGACCCTCTACAGTTCCAGGTATGATCAGAGTAGCCTCAGTTTAGTTTCTTCTCTTCTGGATACAGGGGCTTCCCATAGCTTATATCTATTACGGTTGTGGAGAGCCATGGGCTCTGTATCTTTTCTTCTAGTGATACCTTGACACTAGACACACCGTTGGGGACTACAATCATGAGTATATGTTAGTGAAAAGAGTGACCTATAAATGTTGGTGGGTGTCACTTCTTATGAGACCTCGATGTCCTAGATCTGAAATGCTATGATTTCATTCTATGAATGGAATGTTTAGTTCTTTCCTGGAAGTCGTCAATTTCTATCGTCGTAGGGTGAGTTTCACATCACCAGAGGGTGGATCATTTTATCATAAGGGCGAGTGGGATTTCTAGGAAATCATAGTAGGACCCGAGCATCATGGGTATGGAGGAGATACAGCCAAGATTTCTATTCATTATCTGGATAACTAGGGTTTTTCACATATGGACATTCCACCAGTCGTAGATCATTTCAGAGATGTGTTTCTAGATGACTTTTCATGTTTTCATCCAAAGTGTGTGGTAGAATTTTCAATTTAGATTGTGTCAGGGGTGGAAATGTTGTCTATTACTCCTTATAAGATCGCTACACCATGGATACAAGAGCTCAAGAGGCAGTTTGAGGAGTTTTAGGCAAAGGGTTTCATCCGATCTAGTACTTATCAATGGTGTTCACATTTCCTGTTTGCAAAGAAGGTAGACGATACCCTCAACCACTATGTAGATTATCATATGCTAAAACAGTTGACGGTCAAGAACCAATATCCTTTAATAATGATTTATGATCTACTTGTTCATCATCAAGGATCTTGAGTGTTCTCGAAGATCGACTTGAGGTCCATTTATCATCGGTTGCAAGTTTGACTATCTGATGTACATCTTTTTGCCTTCAAGAGCAGGTATGGTCTATATGAGTATATGGTTATGCCATTCGGTCCCACGAATTCCCCTGCAGTTTTCATGGCACTGATTAATCGACTATTCCATCCATGCATGGATTCATTCATTAATGTCTTCATAGACAATATCATGTTGTACTCTCACACTCAACAAGACTATTCTACCCATATTGAGATCATTTTGAGTACACTAAATGAGCATAAGTTATATGTTATGCTCTCAAAATGCCACTTTTGGATAGACCAGATTCACTTCTTGGGTCATGTTATCTCAGAAACTGGAGTATTAGTAGACCCAGAGAATGTGAGAGCAGTAGTTTCAAATGAGCAGCTGAAGAACTACATTGAGGTAAAGAGTTTTCAAGGTTTGTATGGATAATACAGAAACTTCATTTAGGACTTTTAATGATTATCACCACCACTGTGTGGCCTAAATAAGAATGGGGCATAGTTCTTTGGTTAGATTCATGTTAGTCAGCCCTTTTAGATCTGAATTGGATGTTGACATCAACACCGATACTAGTTTTTTTAGAGCTGGGAATGATCTATACTGTGTACTATGATGCATCATGTATCATTCTAGCAGTTAGGTCTATGTAGGGAGAAGGATTCATTGCGTACGAGTCTCGGAAATTTATGACACAAGAGAGGAATTACATAACATAGGATCGCGAGTTGGCTGTTGTTGTTCATGGCTTGTGTTGTTAGAGACATTATCTTTTAAGAGATCATTTTGTGGTTTTCACTGACCACATGAGTCTCTAGTACATATTCAATCAGCAAGATCTGATTTTGAGACAGCGAAGGTGGGTTAAGTAACATCATTCCTTTGAATTTGTTCTTGACTATATTCCTGGAAAACGAAATGTAGTGGATGATACGTTAAGAGGAAGGAATCAAATACATGAAGTTATGGAGGCTAGCATTGAGTGGCATCTTATGGCTATATTCTCTAAGATGCATTTGGAGGTGCATGACAGAAAGGGGAAGACTTTTCTTTCTTCTATAGATGTTACCTCTACTCTTCTTGATCGAGTTTGAATGAGGCAGCTATCAGATTCTCAAGGACTTGTACCACAAAAAATCATGTCAGGAGTGGACCTTATTCTTTGATGGACCATGGGAGAGGATGAGATCTTGTATTTCCAGGGTCACATATGGGTTCCAACAGACATACATGAGGAGCTAATGTGAGACATTCATTCCTCATTTTTCGAAGTTCATACGCGTTTCACTATGATGTATTGTGATGTATACCATCAGTATTGGTGGCCATATATGAAGAGATAAGTTTTTGGTTTTGTTATGAAGTGTTCCACATATCAGCAGGTGAAGGCATATCATCAGTGACCAATAGATAATTTTCACCAGTTACCCATTCTCGACCAGAATGTGGAACATTGTCATGATGGATTTCGTGACAGGTTTACTGAGGTCACCTCGTGGGAATGATGCAATTTGTTTTTTCATTGACAGACTCACCGAGGTTGCTAACTTCTTGCTGATCAAAGAGACCTTAAGTGTTTATGAGCTGGGATGATTATACATTAAAGAGATTGTACATCTATATGGGGTTTCACACTCCATAATTTCATACATGTACGCATGTTTCATACAGGGATGCATGTTTTACTTCTCGAGTCTGGAAGGGTCATCAAGAATGTTTTGGGTACACAATTAATTTTGTGTACAGCTTACCACCCCCAGTGAGATGGCCAGTCCGAGCGTACTATTCGGGTTCATGAGAATATGCTTCGTTCTTGCATTCTGGATTTTGGAGGTTCTTGGGAAAAAAATATACCTCTTTTACGATATTCCTATAATAATAGTTTTCAAGTGACTATTCGTATGAAACCTTATGAGGATTTGTATGATAGGCCGTGCTGATCAACTTCATATTTGATGAAGGCAGGAGAGGTAGCTATGTTGGGGCCTCGTATGGTTCAGGAGACCACCGAGTAGATAGAGTTGATTTGGTAGAAGATTTTTACTATACAGACTTGATAGAAGTATTATGATGACCAACAGAGATGGCCTCTAGAGTTCGAGGTCGGGGATCAGGTTTTCCTGCGTGTCAACCAAGGTTGGGGCCCAGGAGGATTAGAAGACATGGTAATATTTCTCTGAGGTACGTCAGAATGTTTGAGGGGTTGGAGTGAGTTGGGATAGTTTCTTATTGGTTGTAGTTGTTCTAGAGGTACCATGATATGCATGGCGTATTCCATGTTTCTCAGCTTAGACTTTACATCTCAGGCCCATCTCATGTCATCCACCCCGAGGAGGTTCTGT
The DNA here is from genome assembly GCA_963277665.1 of Viscum album. Classification (NCBI taxonomy): domain Eukaryota; kingdom Viridiplantae; phylum Streptophyta; class Magnoliopsida; order Santalales; family Viscaceae; genus Viscum; species Viscum album. The sequence continues at coordinate 439,030,899 of OY728141.1, read as the reverse complement.
TGGAAGTGGATGCATCATTTGAGGAGAATTCTATCAGGATTTTCGATCGAAGTACGAAGGTTCTCCATGGTCGTTCTGTCCCTCTGGCACGAGTGCAATGGTAGCACGGGCGAGTACATAATGAGACTTCGGAGAGGGAGGCCAATGTACGATCGTAATAGTCAGAGCTATTCACATCTTTTTTCTTCTACGCCACCTTACTAGGGAAATTCAGGGACAAATTTATTTAAGGGGGGAATTTTGTTAGAACATGAATCTTCTTATTCAAGTATTTTTTCCTTTTTTGGTCATTTTATAGAGAAAGAGGAATTTCAAGAAATTTTTGAAGTACACGCCATGTACTTTATGAGTACACATTGTGTACCGGGTTTCCGCAATAGGCCATGTGCTGGTTGTGTGATGGCCACACACACTACCATGTGGGGTGACTTGTAGGCCATATAAAGAGGAGAACAGAAAAGGAAAGTACACACCTTGTATGTAAAAAGTAAACCCCGTGTATTTTCTTTTTTTATTAAATGTATTGGGGTCACATCTAATCACCAGAAATACTATTTCTAGGTCTCGTTTGGCCGAGGGATCCCGTACGGCTGTGATTCTCTTCTGAACCCCTGATCGATAATCTAATCATCGATTCGATAGCCGTCAATTTCATTGGGATCTCCTCAGTAATCTCTCTCTTTGGCATGAGATTCATTTCCAAATTCTTATTCCTTCTCATGTTATCATCGGTTGAAAATTATAATCATTTTTGTAGATCGTTGGCATTCTATGGTGATTCAAGCTCTGAGACTCAGGTATTTGGACCTATCAATGCCTAGGTAGGTGTTTTGTGCCATTATGTTGAAACTCGTTGAGAATTATGTGCAATTTTTCCCAATACCCTTGAATGGGGTATTTTGTTTTTACAGTTTTAACCATATTCATTTCATGCTGTTATGGTATGAAAACATATAGGTTATTTGGATGTAAATAGTGTTGTTTTCTAGGATTCAGATGTGTTTCCCAAGAATGTTCTACTTATGACCAGTTTTTCCTAATAACCATTATGTTTCCTTGATGTTTCCCATGCCTAGTACTGTAGGATTGATTGATTATTTTATCTGACATGCTTGAGATGTTGTAGACTATTTCGCCAAGTAATTCTTCATGTTTACCTTGGCCCTATAGCATTTCTATACTTGTTTGACTTACACAGGGTTGCAAGAACCTGGTGTAGTAGACTCTAAGGGGAACTGATTGAGTGATCTTCCTCAGAGTCTTTATCACTTTTTACTATATGGGGAACTGACCGATTGAGATTACTTAGAGATTCTTTATCATTTTTGACTATATGGGGAATTAACCAAGTAAGATTTTTTATGCAGTCTTTATCAGTTTGGACTATATGTGGAATTGACTGAGTGAGCTTCCTCAGAGAATATTTATCACTTATGACTATATGGGAAATTGACCATGTGAGTTTCCTCATAGAGTCTGTAACACTTGGGACTATAAATAGAATTGACTCTGATAGCTTCCTCGGAGAGTCTCTGTAGTATCCATGTTTTGATTGAATAAGAGGGGTTAGGCTGAGAGAACTACCTACAAGGTTACCCACTTGTTTTCTATTGTTGATGTATGGAACTGATTGCATTGAAACTGTAGGACTAATTACTGTTGATTACTTCCTTGTTTACTGGTTTCTTTTGATTATTACTTTCCATTTATTCACGGAATGTTAGGAACAGATCATGTTGTGATGGCCTAATGTGATTTAGTCTCACGCCCTTTTGGGGTTTAAATTTGGGCCCAATATGATTATATTGCTGCAGGTATAGATAAGGGAAAGTGTCCTTCTACATAAGGTACCATATATGTTGTGGATAAAAAGAGAATGGGACCATACTAAGGCTAGGGATGCTGAGGTATTATTTATCTATTTTCTTTTTTATGGATTTGTACTTTTCTTTATTCCATAATTGTGAATTGTTTAGCTATTTTCCTAGACATATGTACCATGAATCATTTTTATATAAATACACTCTATCTGTATATTTCTTCAGATATCCTATGTTTATTTTCATATTGATTTTTACTAGTTCCACTATTGTTATCTGGTTTTCTCTTCCACTATGTTACTCTGCCTATGAGGTTGTAGTTTCCCCACTATCACACCCAAGGACCTCAATTCAAGTCGGCAGCCTCTGGTGTTGGGGGAAATGCGCTTGAGGCTAGGTGACCAACTAGGTATGAAGATCCTTTAGGTGGTTTCCAAAACCGGGATATTACAACCTCCACTCATCTAAGGGTAATTATATTGGTTCAAAAACCCTATTAAATTTTTTTTGGTATAAACCTAAATATTATCTTCTAAGAAGAGGTAAAACCACAATATTCTATTTTCATCTTAAAATTGTTAACATAATATTAATCCATTATAATATAATAACCTCATTATATCACATATAATAAGAATTTATTAGGTTGATTTCATGACTAATATATCTCAACACTTACCTCAAATGGAAATGAAACTGTCGATCAGGGTATGATAGACTACCACCTCACGGAATGATGTTATTCGTTTTCCATCACAACATATCCTGACATGATATAATGATGTATTTGTTTTTATATGAAATATTTAAGATATTCTCATTTATTTTTAATCATAATATCATGTATTCCTTCTTAATATTAATCTCATGGGGATATAATAATTTTTCCCATGTGTACGACAGACTATTTCCCAACAAAGCATTGTGATTTTTTTTTCACTAATTAATTACATGGAAGGTAGTAAGGTAAAATTTAATGATTGTATTTGATATATATGAGATTATAATGACTATTTATTAGTTATTTTTTTAGAATCCTATATTTTGATCCATCGAGAAAATGGAATCATTATTCGTGGGTATATACTATTTACCTCTCTACGAATGATGTATCTCATTTTATATATCTAACATTAATAAATCACTAAAAATAAAAATAAAATGCATATTTTTTATATTTATATATTTTTCAACATTCTGGAGATTATTTTACCATGATCAAATAAAAAGGATAAAAACTTTGAAACCAAAACATATAAGAAAAAAGCAGGTGTTATTTCCCGAAATGTGATTTTAACTAGAAATTAATGATAAATGGGAAACCCAAATAAATAATAAAGTATAATATGATATGAAAATTATGAGTATGGTTGTTTATTTTATTTATAATCAACATATATTTATTATACTTGTGGTTAAAATGTGTATGATGGAATATGAGAAATTTGGTTATGGATTTTTACTTATTTTTCCACATTTGACAATTTTGGTCTGTTATAGACCTATATTATTTTATGATGTGTATTTAATGTCTATTTGAAATATAAGATCATGAAATTATTTACTATCATGATAATTTTCGTATCATTTAATGTTATTATTTCATGGGACTTATGTTTCATTATTACTAAAGTGGTATGGGTTTTAGGATACAATCTCATTGTTTATCTTGGTTCTTTATGTATAATATTCTAATGATCAAATATTTTCAAAAAACTCAAAATAATAATAATTTATTTATATGATGATTATTTTATTAGAATACTTGTTTCCCTCATTTTGACACTATTTAGCTACTCATGATTCAAAAATAAGTTTTTTGAAGAAAACCATCATTATTTCTCTCCTTAGTCAAAACCAACATTTTATTCGATGTCATTTGTTTCTATAATGTTATAAAAATTATTCTAATGTACCCCCGATATTGTTTAAAATAATTTTAAATATTTTTACTTTTTATTGATGTTTTTTAATTGGAGTGTTCATGCCATTTTTAAAAGATGGCCTATTTTTATTTTACCAAAAATATAAAGGGAATATGTTCTTTAACATTTAATGAATTTTACACCATTAAGATTACTCAATGTATTAAATAATCAACTAAATGTTTCTACTTTTATATTAAAAAAAGAATTTTCAAATTTTTTAAGAAATTTTATTTCTAATATGTGATTTTAAAATAATGGTTATTTTATTCCATGACTGTTCCTGGTTTCTTTTCAAAATAATATTCTATCTAAGGTGATTCCCTTTGTTATTAATGATTCCCTAATTTGGATATTATCCTATTATTCCATTATTTTTCTTTCACTGTGTGGTTTACAATTATAATAAAAAAATTAACCCATTTCATTAATATGAGTTATTAAATGAAAAATATTCATTGTACCAATTTACATTTATGGGATTGGATATGTTTAATGTTTTGTGATCTTCTACAGCACAGTTGTTGGGATTATGTGATTATTGGTTCTTATATATACCACAATTAAATGGGAAAATGACTAATCTTCAATGACCTCAATGGGTACAAGGGAGGATATCCAAATCCTGATAAGAAGGTATGTCCAGGGTTACCCCAAGACCGAAGATGGTACATAAGTGGTAATACCAAGCCCAAAATGATTTGATTGTGGTTTTGGGTATCCATGACATAATTTCTTCTATGCTTATTTTTTCCACAATTCAGTGTCTTATGTCAATGTTATACTCGCAGTGTTCGTGTTCATTGATTTATTAATAATTCACAACTTATGATCTTACAATCATTTTTTAGTGACTCCAAATTTTGATCTTTGATTTAGGGGTAATGTATATCAAATGGTATGATAATGTTCTCATACACTTATGATCATGATATGTTTTTCTATATTTCCATTCATTACTATTACTGATAATCTATGCTCACCATTTCTTATGTTTATTTTATGAATGTTTTGAAGATAACTATTACACATTATATGTCTATGAAGGGCTCATATTATGAAAATATAAGTTAGAGATGATGTATGACTCTTAGGAACAATTTTTTCAGGATTACATGTTTCTAAAGTCAATATACCATTACAATACATCGGTTTGTTCTTTTGTAATGTGATGAATATTTTTATAACAATATATAATATCAATATATTTAAATTGTAGGTTGATATAGACAATCTTTTTGGGATAGAATTCTATGAAATGGTGGTTTCCCTTGAAGCATGGTCCCTCTCCTATAATACATAATATTATGTGTATACCTCACCTTACTTATCATAAACATATTTTGAAAGCCCCAATAAGGTTTGGTCTCATCCTTTACACCATATTCTTATCCTATGTAGAGTCAATTGTTCTACAATTATAGGATTTTCAAAGTGGATTTGTAATTTCTAGATTTCCTAAAAATTCATTAAACCCATTTAACCTTATATTCATGTAGTATCTTCTATCAATTCATGGGTTTATCCAATAATAATTTAGGAATCCATTATTCTTCTCCTTTTTGGAATTGATCCTCATCTTATTGAAAACAAGAATAGGTTATTATAATAATATTTACTCCCCTATATTCATTTCCCATTCTTCATTTAAAATATTATTTTCATGATAATATTGATGTTTTTGGACATTTAGGTGTGGTAGTTGATAGGAATATTATGATATTGTATGATAAAATTACTTCCTTAAATTATAACACTTTTTAGGGGTCTTCCTATAGTTCCATCCTTGCACTGTGAATTGGAATTTTTTTTGATTTAGGTGATCCTCGTTATATACCTTTTTATGTATATTATTGGAAATTAAGCGCCCATAAGGTAAAATTATTTCGTATTAATGGTAATATTAATAATGAAAATGGATCAATTTCACTAAAAGTATTGGAAATGGATTAATCCCATTTTTTTAGCTTGGGATATTTTTTATAACAATAAAAACGTTTATTTTCATAAAAAAATCTAGAATTTTGGGAAACATGGTTTTTTTTGGATGATGATTTTTTCAAGAACATGGTGTTTTCTAAACGGATCCCACTAATCATGAATGATTATATTCACTTATATAATGGTAGAGAACTAATTTCCCATGAAAATATAAAATTGTGGGATCATACCCCTGATGAAGACGAAGTTACATTATGAGAGCATTGTAACTGAGGTTTTTCTTATTTTAGAATATATAATGAAGTTATAACTTTTTATATACATTATTTTCCATTTTGTGGTGTTTGGGGATTCATTTGGTGATTTTATAGGTGATGTTGGTTATTGGATTTTAGAAAAAGTGTGGTGACCATGAGATTTAGATAATTTTATGGGAAATAAAGTGTAATGTGGGTAAGAATTTTTTTATATAGTTTCTATGGTTTATAGTGGTTGTTTTATTTTCATGATTTTCCATGGATTTAATTTTAATGATTAAGCTAAATATTAAATTTTTGGTAAATAAATAATCTGGGACCATGTAAATGTCTGTTGAATCTACATTGTAAGTGATAGGTAGGTGGAAACTCATAATTATTCGAATTAAGGATCGTGTAATTAAAAATAAGATATTTTTTGTGGCATGAGTGTGAAAGTTAAGTGGTGTAATGAAATTATAGATGAAAAATATAGTTGTTGTATTTTATTGTGGTTTTGTAGACATTTAGTGAAATGTAGGTATTATAGACAGGAACTTGTAGGATGGGTGTTGTGTTATAACCATCTACCATATATTTTATGTTTATTCTCTATGTATCCCACCTATGTCGGATAACCAAATAAATTACCAGATGATTTATGTTTTAGGTTTTGTCCCCATAATCTATGATAATGGTGAATCAGATGGCTGACTACACTATTTTCATTACTCTTCATTTAGCTATTGTGATGATTCTTTGGTATTGGATATTAACCAATGATGTTGGGTTTGTGTTGGGTATTTAGAAATGATTATGGGATTGTGTTCAAGATTACCCATTGACAATGTGATTATTTTTAATTTCACCTAGTGTAATATATTGGGGTTATGTAGGGGATAATGTATTGTAGGAGGAGGGAAAGATGGCGATTTCTATCAAGTTTATCTTATATTATTATTCTCAATATATAGATAAGGATGTCTTGTATGCTATTTCCACTATGAGAATCATGGACATGCGTAGGGATATAGTATGTTAGTATACATCCTAAACCATAGTAGATATGGGAGTATATGTGATGTGTTATTCTTTGAAGTGATGGGATAAAAATTTGTTTTATGAATGGGCATGATAGTGTCAAATCAACATGGATACCAATTTTTGTTGAATTTGGATATATTAATTCATTGATATGATAAAATACATGGATAAATTATTTATTCAGAGTGACTGGGTGAGGATGAGCGGTATAGATAATCTATTTATGTTCTTTTTGGTTTTTTAGTTTGTTCATTATTGTATTTGAATGCTCTTTTCATATGTGAACAAGATACCTTAACTATGATCCTACTCAGTATACATGTTATTGTCACCCGATGTTCTTAAATATTTATTATGTTTCCAAGAGTAATATGTGGATAGAGATGTTTGGTCCATTATAGTAGTTGATTTGTATTTTTTCAATGAGGTCAATGAATGTCAATAATGGTTATAGACACTCTCCTGAGTGAAATGGAGAATGGAAAACAGACGATTGAGGAAAAGACCTTGAAATTTCATTGAACTTGAATCATGTGTGATACAATATTAATAAATTTGATCTAAAATCCTTTGATATGTTTGCAGTACATTGGATTTAATAGTCAATCAAAAATTATGAAGAAAATGGTCCATGAAGGGGTTTTTTTATCATGATGTCACCATGAACCTATATTACTCTGGCCATGCATTTCACATTGATGGTTTATTATTTTCTTACAAAAATTTGGTAAACCGTAGAGGCCAGGAGAGGACCTCACCTCCAGCACATGCGGGACCCTAGGGTCAACCGTGCTCTAGGGAGGCACTCAAGGATATCCCAACATGAGGCAGGGCATGTGGGCCAGGTAAAAGCTTGCATGAATTCTTTCACAGTGATCAACCAGTGCGTAGGGATTCATTGTGGGTCCTAGAAGCACGCCCGCATGTGGCAGGGGTGGGCGCATAAGCATGACCGCAGAGAATCGGTGCGGGGAAAAACTGGTGGGGAAGAGGATAATTCTAAGCGGTTGTTGGGAGGAGTAGTCTGATAAACCACACCTCTCCCGCTTGTCTGTTTTTATGTGGGACAAAATTTTAAAAACACATATCACATCCCACATCTTAGTCGAACATCTGATAAATCCACAACATATGTATGTAATTGCCCCGACTCAACTGATCTAGGGCCCTGCACGTTTGAATCAGAGCCGTCCAATCCTCCTATGGATTTGAACCATCTGCACCATCATCTTCATCCTCTCAATGCCGATTCCACCCACTGGTAGCAATGATATCACCAAAGGTGAAGACTAACCACCATGGCTAATCCCTAGCCATCGAAGAAGTGTCTCATGATTTAATCAAGACCATGTGTGCAATCTAGGTCTTACATGAATGATATCTCAATAGAGGAAAAAAAAACGTATTTGTGAGGACTTAATTTTCATTTGAGATACATGGATGATCGAAGCGAGATTCATGCATGAGAATCATGCATGCGATCATGACTCCATGCACGAATATTGGAGCCCATATTCGTAAAAAGGAAAAAACCAAGACTTATGTCTTATCATAGACCCGTGGTTTCGAAATATTGATGGAAATGATCTCAAGCATTGAAATCACAGACTTAATGGGTGATACGTGGATGTATAATGTGAAATAAGAGTTTCCCTCACCAAGAAAATGAGGATCTAGTGATGAATAATCTTACTACTACCACATTCTTGAGTGCTTGGGTTCTCAAAAAACAGATTATCTCCACTCATCACTTCGCATTGAGAAACCAGAGCCCCGCAAGTCTTCGTGGCTCCATAAAGAAGATATCATGAAAGCCTTCAATAGGTGCTTCACACCCTCTAATTTCTTCCCACATAATCAGCACCTGAACATGTGATAGGTTTTGTAAAACCCACATTGTTCTTCACAAACCCCATTCCTTCATGATCCAGTTCATGAGATACTCTCTCACTGATCTTTGAGAAGGGGAAAAATTGTGCACCTCATTACCAAAGAAGATCCATGCATCATTGTGTGATGAATGTGACCTGTGGCCACACTGGATTCACAAAGAGGATTAGAACACCCTCTTGTTTTGATGATTGTGTTGAACTGTGTTCAGGGGTTCATTATTGAAGACTAAAGAGATCACAAGTGGTGAATTGAAAGAATTTGTGTGTTTTATTTAATGAATCCCAATGGCTCAGGTGTTTTCATGTGAATAAAATGAATACATGCATGTATGCATGTTATCTAGATGAAGGTGCTCGATGCCATGTACACTTATGTGAAGAAGGATCTCACAAATGGAAAGGGTTTAACCCATTCAGTTTTGAAGAGAAATTCACATATAAACCTAAAAAACACATTCTTATAGTGTGAGAAGAATAAGGAGAATAAATTAGAGGAATATTACAGGAGGATAAATGTGTGTATGTGATTAAAGAACTATACTGATTAATGGTTCTCACACTTGAAGAGTAATAGGTGAATTCTTGCCGTCATGCATGCACATACATATGTGAAGTCACTCAAAATAAGGAACAAAAATATTTTGTGCACATATGTGAATAAGAAGAAGGAATAGTTCAACCCTAATGTCTTATGAATGATCACATGAATACATGAACAAGATGAAATGAAATGATTCAGATGATTCCAAGTGAACCGGTCTTCATTAGCTGAATAATCATATTGGGGTACGTGATTCTTTCCAAGAAGTGAGAAGAAGTTTTAGTGTAGTTGGTTGATGCATGAAAAACCATAATGGATAAGTCTAGTGCAGTTGGTGTTGCACTAGATAAACGAGAAATAAATAATGAATAATTCCATACCTACAACTTTAAAAGTAATCATGTGAAAATCTCTAAAGAATACCAAGATAATAACCTAACTTATCAAGAAATAATCATACGATCCTTATAAGAAGCATATTGAACTAGCTAGTGGATGCATGTTGTACTAGGCTATCACCAGTCCAGGGAAGAGGATCGTTTCCCACCCCCTCCAATGAGTAGGGACTCACACAAGCTATTGGATTATTTTTCTAGCCACTCCATTGGAAAATTTTATTACATTATAGTGGAGAATCCATGCACTTGTCATTCCCATTCATGGAAATCACGTAGATTCTGTTATTGAGTGGGGAACATTATAAAAATATCGTGTGAATATTTCTACTAATTTTTATTGTCTTGTGCAATACAGAAAATAGAATAAGACAATTATGAACCTAATAGGTCATGATAATAATGGATAGAATGTTTGAATTGTTTTAACAAGTCCCTAAAACTGATTCACCCCCTCCTCTTAGTGTTCGTATATCCCAAACTAGTCCTCTCAATTGGTATCAGAGAGATAGGTTCACCTCTATTGGATTCACTATAGTGAAGTTATTATTTTTTGAAGACCTGAGTTTCTTTCCTGAGTTATCAATGAATTGCAATTTTAGTGATGATTTTGTTATTTCTATGAAGAAGTATATATCTACCAAGATCAGGATGAATAATAAAAATAAGGAGAAGAAAAACTTGAAGAAGAATTCCCTCTTATCTAAAGAAGAGGAATAATCTGGTTCTATATATCAGGATGACATTAAAGACAATCTAGGCATGGAATGTAATGACAAGGTGGCTCATGTTCCCACCAAGAAGATAGAATACCTTTTTACCTCAACTGATCATGAGTTATATGTTAGTAAATTTTTAAATTACTCTCATGAATAAAATTCTAACACAAGTGGTGATGATAAACCTTCAACATCTAAAGAAATATCATTAGATATATTAAGATTTATTTTTCATGGAATTCCTAAAAAAAGTACATCCTTGGTTTGTGGGGTATTTCAATGCAAGAAGGAAATTATCACTCATCTCAAATAATAAGCTGATGTTTTGGAGGAAGGATTACAAGAAAAAAATATTTAATGGATAAATCTCTCAAGACATGTTGGATCCCATGAAGTAACAAAGAGGTGATTTGAAGATAGTTTTTCACAGATTCTCAAATATATTGAATAAAAAGAGGGAGTCAAGAAGACTCTATAAAAGAAGATCCTTGCACATGAAGATGAGATGAAAAATGGAGCTAAATCTAGGATGTATATTTGGAATAATACTCCAAGAAGATCAATGAACTTGAATATTTGTTACCAAACAATGTAAAAACGCATGAAGATGAAGTTGATAGATTAAAGAATGCTTCTGAATATAATATGATTATGAATGAATACCATGAAGTCTTCCTCAACACTAGATGTCTATAATTCAAAGAATAGTTGACCGATATTGAGAAGACACATATAGAATATCCAAAAAATAAGGAAATAGTTGCTGATTGTACTCAATTCTCACTTGAGGAATCAACTCTCAATAAACCTCCAGCATGTTTCAAGAATATTGTGGCCCCACTCATTGATGTATCACAAGAAGATGAGAATGTAAAGGTACCATCCATAACAAAATTTACTTATTTTTATTAAATTGTTTCAACAAAAATTTTAGGTTGGAAGGAAAATTATAAACAATTATGGATGAAGAAGAATGAGTAGAAAAATACCACCATGGATATTGTGGATAGGGCAAGGATTGTAGAAGATATCTCCCAATATAAAGATCAACAATTACAGAAGAGGATTATCAAACCTTATAAAAAAGATGGGAATAAGTCAAGAATTTTTGTTCAATGATGGTGCTATATTTTATTTGGGAAATATGCACTAGATTTTTGGAATAATCTCTTAAATGTAAAAGCACAATGATATCCCATCTCAAGGGGGAGAAATCCATAGAAGAAGAAGAAGAAACATCCACAGATCCAAAAGAATCTGTATTATGAAAATAGATTTGGAATGTTAGATAAAATCTATGATGTATGCAATAGGAATGGTCTCTTGAATGGTGCATGTTATTTTTAGCAGGTACCCAAATATAATAATAAAATAAGATCATATGATCTAGATAAGAAAGAAAATCCATCCTTGGGAAGTAGTCACAAGAATGTTGAAAAATAAAACACTCCCAATAATACATCAAGAAGGAAAGATAAAAAGTACTTGTATTCTAAATACAATAAGATGATGGGTGGTGCATCAAAAAGAACTACAAAGAAGGATTCCATGCAGAAAGAATCCATGTAGAAGATCCAATACTGATACCTTAATCCCTGGTGATATATTGGAATTATGGCTAGATTATTTGGAAAGAATGAGAGTGATAGAAGATGCACGGGCTATGACATGTGATAAAAGAAAAAAATTCAACATAAAGGAAAATAAGTTCTATGTGTGAGGTTCAACAAGGAATGTCATACTATTACAATATTCATTGAATTAAGTCCAAAACAGAAGGAATTAATAAAAATGGTGAATGTTTAACCAGGAGATTCTAGTGTATTTAAATCACTTGAAGAAATAATATTCACACACAAAGTGATTAAAAAAATAGTAAGGTCCGCACAATAATAGATATCATTAAAGTTCAATTGTGAATGTGTGAAGAGTGAAGCATCAAGGTTAAGAAAATAATATCAACCTGGATGTTCACATTGATGGAGCAAGAAGGATCCCCCTTATTACCTTTAATCATCATGTATTGTATTTATTCTTATATTACGTGGAATTTAAGGTGATGCAAGCTCTTATGGGGAGAACCTGAGGGTTAGTGATAAGAAGAGATCCTTTTAGGGGGAGACTAATGAAGATTCCAGATTTATTATTCTAATAATTGTCTACTTCATTTGATATCAAAATTCAATTACTCTAATGAATGTTTGAAGAACATATCATTGGAAATGGTATGTAATATCCCAATATCTCATCCATTGTTACTCAATGTAAATATTATATCTCAATAATGGATTAATTTAATTACTCATTTACATAAGAAGAATTGAAGTGTTCCACGGTCATTTATCATACCTTTTGAACATATATGTTTCAGATCAATTTATTAAAGTGAGTGCATGAGTTTCAGGTTGATTATTTTTTATGAAAATATTATCCTAAGCCTAGAATGAATGTGAAAATATATTGAAGACATGTACAAGAGTTATCATCTAATGATGTTTCATGATCAGTGGAGAATAGACATCATTTTTGTCTAAATCAAATCCTCTTGTTTTCTACATCGAGCATTGATGAAGTAGAATTAGAGTGAAATGAATGATGGAACGTTTCCTGAGTAAGGATTGATACCCCTCTTCCCACGAACTTTTTATTTCTTGTTAATAATGGGTATAGAATTGAAATGAATGATTAAGGGAGACAAATAAAAGAATACTTGCAAATCATATTGACATATTCATTTTGTAAAACAAAAATGGTATTTATAATTAATAAAAACGGGGAGATTGTTGGGACCAATTTAGTAGTTGAGTTTTATTTGTTTATAATGAGGTCAATGAATGAAAATAATGATAAAAAACTCTACTAAGTGAAATTCATAATGGAAATCAAACGATTCATCCACTAACCCTCATAGTTCAAAGAACTTGTATCATGTGCGATAAATTTTTTACAACATTGAACTAGTATCCGTTTGAGGATGATTGAGTAATTTGGATTTAATAATCCAAAAAAAATGTGAAGAAGAAGTTTTAAGAAGGGTTTGTTGATCAAGAGGAGTACAAGAACATATTTTACTATGGGAATGAATTTCACATTGATGGTTAATTTTTTTATTAAAAATTTTTAGCCAACTATGGAGGCCAGCTGAGGTCTCCCCTCAAGCACATGTAGGACACGAGGATCAACCATGCTTGAGAGAAGCCCTCAATGTCATCCCCACATGAGGTAGGGTCATACGGGCTGCGTAAAAGTTTATAGGAGTGTTCTCATGGTGATCAACCAATGCAAATGGATGCATAGTGGGTACTAGGAGAGCTTCTGTATGAGGCATGGCCGGGCACATAAGCGTGCCCATAGAGAACCAGTGTAGGGAAGCACCGAAGGGGGGATAGAAGAATTATTAGCGGTTGTCGGGAGGAGTTGGTTGTTAAACCATGCCTCTCTTGCAGGCATGCTTCATTGTGAGACTCTATTTTAATAAAGTAGATGTAATATAAGTATCTCGTCACATCCTACATCTCATTCGACCATCCAATCAATCCATGGTAGATGGATATAATCCCAACCTCACATCTATTATGGTTCCATGCACGTTTGTATTCTTGTCATCTGATCCTCCCTTGGATTTGAACTAGCCCCTCCATAATCTTTAACCTCTCGATACTGCTACCACCCACCAGCAACACTAATATCTCCGAAGATGAAGAACGACCACCAGGGATGATCTCTAGCCATCAATGAAGTGTCTTGAGGTCGAATCAAGACCATGAATATAATCTACATCATACATTCATGATATCTAAAATGAGGCTAATTCAAACAATGTTGGGAGGTCTTAATTCCCATAAATTATACATGGAGGATATGTTAAAGAATCATGAACAAGAATTGTGCATGTGATTTTGAGTCCATGCTTGAAGATAGTATCCCACGTTCGGAAAAAGGAAACAGCTGAGACATGCAGCTTTTCATTGAACCATGGTTTCAAATTCATAAATGAAAAAATCAAATGAATTTATTGACCTAATCATAATGGTAGTGATGTAGAAGTTTAATGTGGAAGAAGATATTCCCTCACCTTTAAAAAGAGGAGCACGATACAAATAATGCAGATACCCCCTTATTCATGAGAGTTATTGTTCAAAATAAATAGGGAATCTCCTCACATCACATCCCAATGAGCATGAAGTGCACCTCTACTCTTCAAGGAACCATGAAGAAGTGATCTTGAAAACCATTGATAGGTTCTTTACTCCCTCTAATTTCTTTGCAATGAATATTCTTCCAATAATGTGATTGGTTTTGTAAAATCCCTTCTGTTCTTCATGAATGTCATCCCATCATGAGCCAGTGGTTGAGATACTCTCTTAATGAAATTTGGGAAAAGGTAAAACTATGTATCTCTTTCACAAAAAACATTCGTACATACTTGCGCAAATAATGTGACCCGTGGCACCCTGGTTTTATGACGAATAGTGAGAACACCCTCCTATTTTCATGATAGTATTCTACTATGTGCAAGGGTTCATTGATGAAGATGAACAATATCGAAAGTGGTGACTGGGATGTAAGTGTGCTTGATTTGAAGAAAACTAAGGGCTCTAGTGTTTTCATGTGAAGTGGATGAATATAACCATATATGCATGTGCTCTAGTTGAAAGATAACGAGGCCATGTACACTTGTGTGAAGAAAAAGTGCCCACATGGAAAGGGTTTCATACATTAGGGTTGGTAGAAACATTCACATATAAACATAAACAAGCACCATAACCAAGTGCAAGAAGAATAAGCAGAATAAAGTAGAGGAAGAGTATAAGAGGATGAGTGTGTGAGTTCTTAAAGAACCATACCCCTTAAAGGTTCTCACACATGAAGTGTTTATGTGAATGAATTCATGGTTGCATTCATGAATATGTGATAAAAATCAAAACAAAGAACCCAAATTGTGTGTTCACATATGTGAAGAAGGAGAAAGAATAGTTAAGACTTAATGTCATATTCTTGGTCACATGCATACATGAACATGAAGAAAATAATTGATTCGGATGATTCCTAGTGAATTGGTCTTCATTGCATGAATAATCACATTGGTGTATGTGATTCTTAACTATAAGAGAGAAGAAGTTGTAGTGATGTAGTTTTTTGCACTATTATGAATATAGAAGATGTCTAGTGCAGATGGTATTTCAATAGAGATGAATAGAAAGAAATAAAGAGGAATTTCTTGTATGCTTATTTTCAATAAATCAAGTGAAGATCA
Source organism: Viscum album (assembly GCA_963277665.1). Classification (NCBI taxonomy): domain Eukaryota; kingdom Viridiplantae; phylum Streptophyta; class Magnoliopsida; order Santalales; family Viscaceae; genus Viscum; species Viscum album. Next base: position 439,015,129 of record OY728141.1, on the reverse strand, counting down.
ATAAAGGTGACCAAAAGATAAAACTACCTTATCAAGAAGTAAGAAGAATGTCTCTATAAGAAGTATAAAGAACTAGATAGAGGATTCAAGTTGGACTAGGCTATCACCATTCATGGGTAGAATATTGTTTCCCACCCCCTACAAAGTGTAGGGACTCACATTGTCTAGAGGATTGTTTTCCTAGCCCCTCCATTGTAACAACATATTACTTTATAGATGAGAATCTATAGACCAGTCATTCTGATGCATGGAAAGGACATTGCTACTCTAATAGAGTAGTGAACCTTGTAAAAATATCGATTACATATTTATAATTCTATAAATTCTTTCATGTGATAGTGAAAAGTGAATAATAGAATCAATATCCTAATAGGTCAAGAGGTGTATGGATAGAAAGCAGCAATTGGTTTAAAAAGTCCCCAACACTGATTTAGCCTCTATCATTTTTAGTTATATCCCAACCCGGTCTTCTCAAAAGATAGTTATTAATTTCTTGGTTACTGAATCCACTATTGATTTTCAAATGTAGTAAATGTTCTTCGATGTATTCTAATGAAGAATTTTAATATTTAATTGATGTTGATCAAACATTATGGTTATGTTTTGATCATCCTTTTAAATTATATGCTGGATTTTGATGGTGGTAAGTTATTCTATCTTAGGATCCAACATTTATCATATAAGATAATGCCTTCCATATGTGTAATTAATATAAATTCTATTCTAGTCTGTAACACATGGCCTAATGATAGAGTGAATCTATGGTCATTGTCTATATTTCTCCACATCCATACTCGGAGTGATACCATCATGTAGTGGTAGTTATAACATAGTGGTATCATTCTTTAATGTTGGTATTTACAATTAATCTTGGAGTTAGTAACTTTTAAGGAATTCATGGATCAGTAGGTATATAATATCATTAGGAATTGGTATCTGATATTTCTTAGGGATAGTGCCTATGAAAAAATAATGTGGGCCCCACAATAATCTAATGCAAGGAATGTATGCTTATTGAAAGGTCAGTGGATGTTTTTTTAATTTTTGTCTAGTTACTGTGGTAAGGTACATCTATCATATTTGTTAGTGCATATAGTTTGATTTGGTTTTTTTGTGGAGTTTAAATTAGTTTAACTAAATGAGTTTTGAAATTCTATTACTATGTGCTTAAGGAATCCTTCATGCTTTCCTAAATGGATCCTGGTCATCAAACAAATTATGTCTATTTAGTAGAGATCAAGAAATCAAACCCAAATAATCATTACATGGTTGATACAATAGTGTATAACTAGGCAAGATATAGGGAAATATATTATTTTTAGTTGTAAGGTCTATAGAAGTATAATAGATGTATATTAGATCTTGAAAATGAGCACTAGTTGATGGAGATTAAGATTGAATTTAGTTTTTTTATCCAATGGTATGTTCTATATTCAATTATTATTTATTCAAATATTTTTTTGTATAAATAAGTGGTTGATTTTTAATCTCGATAATCATTTGGGGAATAAATTGCACATGAGTAGTTTTAAACTGATTTTCTTCGAAGGTTCTTATCATGAACTATTTGTAACACTATATAATGTTTGAAAAACATTTTCTAGTAAAACCTGACAACATTATAGCCGTGGAGTATAATTCTTGGCATCTAGATGGGGTGTTGTGTCCTAATATTAGTTATCCAACCACCCTGTTTATGTTTTTAAGGTACATGGTGGGGAACAGAAAATTAGTGATAAATGATAGGATATAATCTTATGGAGAGTAACCTATATAGTATTCCATATGTTAATCATGAAAAGAATAGTATTAGGAAATAGATCATGTATATAAAGGTAGTCAAGGTTTTATCCACTATGTAATCAATTATTTCATTATTCATCACCGTTTTTTCAATGTTATTATTTAATAAATTATAAAAAGAAGATTTATATTCAATTTCTTTTCATTCATAGGTTATAGAAACACATATAATTAGTGACCAAATGTTTATACATGTTTATTTTTTCATGATATTTATCCATCAATAAAACTAAAGAAGAATAAAATTTCTCACCATTTTAATTGTAAAGGGGATATGGATTTGGTAGAGGTCAACCCCAAGATGGTAAACCCCTACAATGTCCCAAACCTAAACATTCATATAGGGTGCATCTATTATAAGAACAATGAGATTGACATTTTTATATATATGCGATGGAGGTTCCAATTTAATAGGAGACATTAAATGTTTTAGGTACGATCAATATATTTCCAACCCCAGTTTCATTCTTATTTGATTTTGGATCTTCTCACTCCTTCATTACTCCTAAAATGGTTAATGAATAAAGAATGGTTGTCGAGAGGCCTCATGTGGCCATAGTCTAAACCATTCCAATTGTAGTACGTGATTGATTTTTTGATGTATGTTGAGTATGTAAAATGATGAATGGGGAGATCCATTTAGTGGGAGGCATATAATTTTTATTGATAAAACTATAAGATGTTATCCATTGAACTGATTGGTTTTATTCTTTATTTGATGGGATTTATTTCTTTTGTAGCATAGATTTATTATCTAAGGAATAAGAACAATGAGTTTATATTTTTCATGAGTAAGGATATAAAGTGTGTCACATGTGAGTATACCTATTTTTTATTATTTTATAGTGTGTATATTTTGATCCTGTGTGGTTCATGTTGTTATTGGAATTGATAATTTTAAGTTGAATTCTCGTATGAGGTTGTAACACTACTCCAAGAACATGATGTCATGATTGGGATATAGTTATTTCCATGTGAATATATAATTTTCATGGATCCTTATTTGATAGAACCCATGTTATTGTGAGAGTTGATTTTATAAGTAGTTGATTTGATGCATAAGTGTTTTATCAAATCATATGTGTCCCATTGAGGTGATAAAATGTTGTTACACAAGAAGGATGATGGTAGTATGAGGTTGTGAAAATAATACAATAGTTTGATTCTAGGTGGAAATGAAAAACTATTACCCTCTTTAGAAGATATATGGAATGTTCAATTATATTATGTAGAAGTACGGGTTTTTATGGATTCCTTATTATTAGTATACCGTAATATGAGGAAATAAGATTGAGGATAATTTGATGATGTCCTTAATATTTAGGAATGGGAACTTTGAGTTTGTGGTCATTTCATTTAGTGTCTCAAATGAAATGAATATATTAATACGACTCATAGAAAATGTGTTTTGTGAGTTTCATGTCCAGTTAATAATTATAATCAACAATGAATTATTGATTTACAAGGGATAATTGGAATATAATGTCGAGTATCACAGTATAATACTAATTATTCATTAACACCACTAAATACTTTCAATGACATCCATGTTCAAATACAGATAAGAATAAGTTTATTTCCTTGGAATTAATATGTCTTGGTATTTCTAGACATGGACCTATCTATGGTAGTGGTAGTTGATTTATTGTAATAAACCACTAATTTAGAAAAGTATCATATATTCCTTAGAGTATGGTGATATTATTAATGGTCCCTAGAGTAAATAGAATGTCTAGAAATTACTAAAGTTTTTTATCCAATTTCTATGAAAAAACAACACCATTAAATTCATAGATTGCGAATGACAATGATTTCACCTAAACTGATTAGTGACCAAAAAATTATACAAAAAAATGTATATGTTAATTAGTGCTTCAGTCACTGGTTTCATGCTGTAGGAGATGTTTTAGGTTTCTATGAATCTCCCCATTTGGGTCTAGGATTCCTGTTAATACAAAAAAGGGAAGTGATCTCTTCTATGTCTCGATAGCTTCCCCCCCCCATTAACATAACTATTACACTGAGTACTTTGAGTTGGATTCTGTAGTGGGTTCCCTATTGTTGTGGAGACAATACATTAGCATCAACTTGTTTATCTTCTCCACAAACCAGAAGAGAATGATATTTGTATTCTCTTAGTGGGGTCTAAATCTTCATCTATTTAAGTGGATGAATCTTCTCAAGGATTATAAATTCGCTATTTCATACACCCATGGGAAAGTATATCTTATTAATTATGTGTTGAGTATCAGGTAATTTTGGGATTCCATTAAAGAGCCATGTGACGTATATAATGAGATATAGAATCTTGTTTTATTATGTCTTGATTCAAAAAAAAGATAGTGGCCAAAGATTACTTTATAAGATAAATATGGAAGAATAATTTATTAATTAATTGTATGAGTGTTAGGTGGGTGAAATATATATTAAGGTGTTGTGAGACCATTTTATAAATGGTGATGCTTCTATGGTGTGATCGGATGACAACCGAAAAAAGAATATGTTAAGAGGGAGGCTATTAATTTTAGTATTGATTCAAGAGAGAGTGTTCCATGAGTATCACAACACATCATTTGTGGAACGTCAAGGAAGAACCAAGATATATCAGGTATTTTGTATCCAACATTGGGGGAATGGGATAAATAATCCATTCGAATAGTTCATGTAATAGTTCTTGGTTTTTCAGTAAGCTAATGTTGAGCTCTAGGTTCATGGATGTTCTCTAAAAATCATTGATATACCAGAGTCGAAGTGATATTCCATCTCAATGGACTTCATCACTAGGTTACAATGGGACTAGGGATGATCTGATGTTTTTTGTTATTGTGGGTTGTCTAAAAAATTCATACCATTTTATGGATGTTATTGAGTTTAACATGACTATAAATGGATGAAGTTGCTTAGTATCTTAGATTGTTGAGGACAATCATTTCAGGTCGAGACAAATATTTATTGAATGATTCTGTAGATTATAAAAATATTAATTTATCTCTTAGTTTTACCATATCGCTACTATACATCCCGATATATATGGGAATATTGAGTGGCCTTTCAATATACAGGATAATATTTTGTGGGACTATATTATAAATTTTAGCAGATCATGGGTAACACACCTATATTTTCTTGAGTTCACCTATGAAAAAGTATATAACTAAACTATTATTATGAATATTTTTAAGGTTTTTTATGAATATCCATGTTTGTCACCATTATTCAGGACCGAGTTTTATGAGACATCATTTATTGAACCTAAAGTTGTGATGATAAATAAAGAGATGATATTGATGGTTAGAGAATAGATCAAGGTGTAATATGACAACATGAAGGGTCGTAATGATTTTAGTAGATGTTCCCCCATGATTGATAATATATACCTTGTGTCCTTAAGTGTTTTTCCACATAAATAGTTGTAGATTTATGCATGTGGGAGTAAGTATTCTCCTAATTTCATCAAACCATTTGTGGTGTCAGAGAATTGTGGAGAACAAGAATATTAGTGGGAGATCACAAAATGGATATAAAATATCCACGATCTCTTCCATTGGTTGTTTCTCCATTGTAACCTTAAATATAACTCCCATTCCATTGAAACTAGATAATTGGAGATCAAGGATTACATAATTGTTTTTGACACTCTATTACAAATCCATGATCATTAATAGAATTCATTGAATGGATGAGAAATTCCCTTTTATCATCTATTTTGTAGAAATGGTAGTTTGGAGGATGGTATATTTGGTAATGAAACATAGAATCACAGAAAATAGCATATTCTATATGATGTTTTTTTGAAATATAATTCTATTTTATATTATATAATGATGATGTAACGCCCCGACCCCAGCTACCCAGAGTCGGTGCATTACTTCGTAACATTGGCATGATCACAAGAAAGATCAAATCCTGAAAGACCGATTGGTTTAGTAGCCTTGGAAACACTAGATATAATCATAAAGTTTTACATTATATTTCAAAGTGAAAAAAATACTACAACAACAAAGTCTTCATATCCACACTATTAACCCCTCATAATATCCCTGCAAGTCATTCATAAATTACTTCTTCACTACCTGGGAAAAATAAAACATAGAAAAGGGGTGAGCTCAAATGCCCAGTAAGGATAATCAATATAGCGGAACATTCAAAATAAGCATAAACATTTAAGGAAATGTATAACTAAAACAAAATCCTTTTAAACATGAACTTTCAACATGGTATGGCATAAATAAAATGAAATAATGCCATTTACTTATTCACATGGATATTCTACTAATTGAATAATCACATGCAAAAATCAATAACCACTTTCATAATGTTGGAATGCATAATGCCAGACTATCATAACCACATAGCCAAGGCCTCGTGCCAAGACTACAAATAAGATTTTGTCAAGGCCTTGTGCCAAGACACTAGTTTGTCTCATGAGACCTACCGATGCATAGAGGAGCTATAGCGGGCTCCACCCGTCACTTATTAAGTCCAATGCATTCCCATATGAAAAGGTTTAAACATAACATAAACATTCGTATTAAAACTAGCATACGAAATGTCAATACTTTCACCATAAACTATGAATGGTATAAAAATAGCACATCCACAGTCAAACATATCACAAAACCTTCAATACAATATAGAAGTTTTGTATCATAATAAATCAACTTCAAATAATCTTAAAATCCATCAAAGGATGTTGACATAGATGAAATCAAAATTCTTTTAAAAGAAATATCTCCTTTTATTTTGAAATCATTTAAGATCCATATAAAATAAAACATTTTCTTTGAAAATATTCTTATAAGCTTGTAAGGGAAGCTTTGAAGATTTTATAACGGCGTAAAATAACCGCACCCGCCGTATAAGTTAAAAAAAAACATTCTTACCTCAATTCTGTCGAAAAGGTTAAAAAGGACCTTGTTTTGAAAACGACGGAAAGATTCCTTTATAAACCTCTTATAAAAAGTCAAACAAGGGTATAAATGACTTTAACCCATATTCTTGTAAATAGTAAAAATGTTTTGAAATACATTTTTAAGAAACATGGATGTGGATGATAAAGATATCCCAGTAGTTTATTACGTATAAACAACCTCGGATAATGAAGAGATTGTGAAATAACCCTTACCTTGTACTTTTCCTTGGTTGGGGTAGGTTAACCTCCTGTATAATAGTGAAATAATTGTTACTAAATTATACAAGAATCATATACATTAATATGATATCATTTATGATCTTTTAATATTGATTTGATAATAATATCTTAGTATTATCGTTGTTTCAGGTGTTAACTTACTCGTTTGCTTTTGTATGTTTTGTTACGTAAGACATGTTTGTAAAGGATAGGTTGTATATTATTCAAATCCAGAATGGTATTAAGTCCTTAAAATTCATTTTTAAATCATCAAATGATAATTATACTTGAATGGATACGATGGAGAATGAATCTCATCGCGTTCGTGGAGACGGTAGTCCGTACGTACGCACGAGCGACAATATCATTCTTTTGATATTAAAATAATATATAAATGGATGGTATATCATATATAAAGAATCATTAACATGTTATATTTATTATTTACATGAGTTACACATCATTATTATACCCATCCAAATAATAATATATTGAATAACAATTACACCACGACGTGGAGACGGTAAGCCGTATGTACGCACGTATGGTGACATGTTATTCAAAGGGTGGGTAGAATACTGAATATGGTTGTACCATATTTATAATAACATCACAGTATATGTAAGATACTGGATTTATTATTTTAGAATGGTAAGAACAAAGAAAGAGGAAGTGGAAGAAGAAAGGAACTTGGAAAAGGGTGGTGAAATCATTACCTCTTCTTCGGGTTCTTCCTTTTGATTTGATCAAAAGGGCTCCTTAGGTTGGCTTTCTGATCAAACTAAGACCTCTAGGTTGTATTGAGGGATGTTGGGAGAGTATTTTGACAGAGTTTGGCCGAACCAAAAGGCTTTAGAGGTGTGAAGAAATGATAAGGAGGAGTGCCCTTTTATAAGAGGGGTGAGGGGTACCGTTGGAAAAGCTAGAAAGTTTAATTTATAATAAATTCATAATCGGTTTCCAATGGCTCCAAAGTTGACTATTCAAAGGATGAGGTGGGGATTGGCCGAAAACAACTCATCCAATAGAATTTAGACAGGTTTGGGTACTTATATTAACCTTATCTTTAAGTATTAACTCTAAGTTAATTAGTTTCACTTTTACAATGTCTCTTTGTATTTTTATATAATATGGTTAATAAACTTACTATATACATCCAAGTGACCCCCAAGTGGTTCATTAATAATTAACCTATCATAATATAAGTCTCTTGGCCTAACCTTAGATTTTTAGGAATTTAATATCAATTAATAATATAATATTTGTTTTAAGAACTCTTTTATGTCAATTTTGACACTATTCAATAGTTGATTTTTGTGAAACTCATAACAGATTGATTAATTCGAAAAAAGTAAATTAAATCAATCCTAATATATCATATTATCCTAGAAAATTAGTTTAATTCATTAAAAGTTTCATATTATATTTATTTGGGTATTTATAATATCAATTATTTTAATTTTTCACTATTATAGTAATTACTGCATCATCATTGTGTCATAAATAAAATAAATTATATAATGTCTAAAAATTATAAATAAAATATCAGTATGTAGAAAATCTTTTTATCTTTCTAATTAATATTTATAATCGAAAATCCAACATGTATAACCCTATGTAAAAATTGTTCTTCTAAAAGATGTAAGCTTATGCCATTTTTATTTTTATTTTAGCTTTATTAATATAATGTGTCATTATCACTTACAAGTGGATCCATGGGGTCCCAAAATAGACCCAAATATGCCCATGGTCGACCATGTATCAACCAATAGGGTTAAGACACGTTTTAGGGTAATTTATTATTATTATAATATTATTTTTTAACCCTTATTTACCGGATTTACCCTTAACCATGGTAAATAAAATATTTACCGCAGTAATTATTCAAAATGTCTAAAAATAAAAGTTACCTATTTACACAATTTGAACATCCTGATTCCAAATATGGAATCCATTTTTCTAAATTCAAATCACAGAAGTGGCAGAAATTAATTTAAAATTAATTCCCGCTGTCAAAACAAAAAGCGTGTTTTTAAGAGATAATAACTATCAAAAGATTGACACTTGTTTATGTTCGATTTAATTGTAAAATTATGTCCAATGACCAACATTATATTAAGTGCTAAAAATATATTCTAAATATATTTTGAAACCACTCAAATTAATAATTTATCACTAGTAATTAATTTGATTAAAAAAGTTGTTTTTAATTAAAATTTAGTAATTTTCACTATTCATCAAAATATGAAAGTTATCCGAAATGTACCAAAATTTCACCCTAGGATAATTTTGATATTCCGAATCCAAAAATGAAGTCCATTTTGAAATATAGAATATATATGATTTCAAAAAGTAGGTATTACTATTCATAACAGCTAGTTTGATTGGTTACGGTGTGTTAGAACTCGGTGTTGCGTACAACACACGCTAGCGTACCGTGGAAGCTTGGGATGTCTCATTTTAAATTTTTGATGTCCCCATTTAGTCAAAACGTTTAAAATATAGTATCTAAAAAGGTTTCACTATTAAAATTTGGTAAAAGTGAAATACTGAAAATGAATTTGTTCTTACATTATGTCTAAGAAACTCATAATATGGATTCTAAAATTATAAGGATTATATAAAGTTTAAAATTTAGTTAACACTATTCATAACCTCTTTTGAACAGCTTGTTTGGTAAGTCATGGTGCTATTGAACTTGGTGTTGCGTGTAGTGAAAGTTATTGAATTATTTTGAAGAAATAACACACTATAAAATCTTGGGGTGTTACATTCTCCCCTCCTTCAATAAATTGCGTCCTCGCAATTTGAAATTGTTCTTCAAAAATAAAAGGTTGAAAATAGAAAATATATTTGTGGGAAAACCCACATCGGAAATTGGGTTACTAAAATTTAGTCTTAATATGAGGAAAAGAGAAATCAAAGGGTCACCACCAAATTATGATCTCGATTAGGAGAACATTGGTGGCAATTAGAGACATATAATTGGAGGAAAAACGTAAATATTTATAGGTGGTGATTGAGGTCGTCAATCACAAACAAGTGTAAAATTGAGGTCCTTAAATTCATCAATCTATGATGATTTGAAATACCATCGGTTCAACAAAACATAGGGTATTAGGATAACACATTTTTGACGTTTCAAAATATCTTAGTTGAAATCCCACATCGAAAAATGAATTAATGATGCCTCTATTTAAAATAAAGAGTGGAAAGTATAATGATTACCGAAAATAACACATACTAGGGTTCCATGTAGGAAAATATGGATATGGAAGAGAAATCTAACCATTAATTATATGATGGAGAGTGGTAGAGAACATGGCTATGAAAAGGCCAACAATCCCAAAGCCATGAATTAGTGATGATTTAAGGTACCATCTAGGACAACATTTTTGTTCTAAGTTCCTTTTATTAATGTTGAGGAATTTATTTATGAGATTGGCTAAGATCATAAGGAGATATACTTACATTATAATTAGAGTTTTATCCATTAATAAATTTCTACCACAAACTCATCTTTCACTCTAAAAGATAATAGAACGTAAAAAAATTTCTATTTATACTATTCGTATAGGGTTCCAAAATAAATGAATTTATAATTCATCTACCAGATCTTTTAAAAAAACTACATTATTTAATCCAAGACATCTCATGGGCCAGTGGTAGGTGATACACCCTTGTCGCCCTTCGGTTGCGGGTTCAAGTCTCACAGCCTTGCCGGACGCGACGGGTTGCCGCCTGACCTCCGGGTTGTCCTTTTATGGTAATCCAAAATAATCCAAACTAGAACTATCCAAAATACTTCTGTCCAAACTCACAGTCCAACATTTATAAGGAAGGTAAGAATAATGTAGATCCTTTTTACCCCATAATAGCATATGAATACCTTCATCTTGTATTCTTTTAATACACTGAAACATCCTGAATTACCATATTCCTTATTGATTACATTCATGCTCCCCTATTCCATATAGAATGATGGATATACTTCATCAATCCAAAAATGTTTTAAACCCCAACAATAATGGAATATACAGATCATTAATCAGTTCCAAGGTAGTCAAGAATATCCAATATAATTTATCCAAATCAATCATGTATTATTCTAAAATCACTAACTCGGTATGAGAACCATATTATGGTTTATCTTTCTCTCAACCATATATTTTCCAAAAATTTATCCTGCTATTGAGTCACTTTTCTTTGTTCCACACAATCTCAAGTCCTTAATGAAATAGTACTGCAGTACAATCCTTATATACTCCATAATTATTATAACAAGTACATTGTTGATACAACACTCAATTGACATAATCAACATAAGAACTCTAATCATTCCTCTTCATCTGTGGTAGTATCATAACTTGATTATTATCCAATAGCATCATTTGAGGCATATTCTGATGACTGGGACATAGGTTCGCATAGTGTCCAAACTCCTTGCAAATGAAGCATTGTACATTTGAAACCATTTTCTTACCCTTGCAGTCACGTACTTTGTGCCCTTTTCCTCCACACTTATAACAAACTCCCATTCCTTTCAGGAAAGTTCCAGGGTGTTTCTTTCCACAGTTACCACATATTGGAAAATTCTTCTTTTCCCTCTTCCCTTTATCCAATTTTCTCTCTTCCATCCTTTTCTTCTCTTGCTTCCCTTCAAAGCCATAGGACTCAGTAAACTCTTTACTTATCTTATCAACACATGATATTATTTCTTCATATGATGATAATACATGGGAGACTATTTCTCTTATAAATTCTAGCTTAAGACCATGAAAGATATGATCCTTCCTTCTCTTTGGATCATGTGCATTTCTGGAGTTCTCATTCCTTCTACTGGGCGCCATTTCTAAACAATGGCATACACTAGATCAGTTTATGAATCAAAATACATAATCCCATACTTATAAAACACTTAACATAAATTGAACTATTTATGGATATAATCCATAATCATAAAAATGTTTTTCTTTGAGGAAGTATATACACATAAACCCTTCATAATGATTTGTAAAGATAATGAGAGTTATCCTAAGCATATCCCCCGGGAGTGTCGTAACCAAGAGTGCAGCAAGGCCCGTTGTCGTGCACCAGTTCCCGTTCGAGTCTAGCTCAAAGCGGTGTTTTCGGGTTTTACCCCTAGGTACATCTGTGCCAGAGCCGCCTCTACCTGCTCGTATCCAGACAGGGATGTATTGCTCGGAAAACTCACAAAATCTCTACAATACCAAAATTCTAGGAAGTTCTTCTATACTAATCCTCAAAGTTCATCTTAGGTCTATGTGCTCTAATCAGAGTTTATCGAAATCTAGCTTCCAAGGTTTGTACTAAACTTCCTCTGATACCAACTGTAACGCCCCGACCCCAGCTACCCAGAGTCGGTGCATTACTTCGTAACATTGGCATGATCACAAGAAAGATCAAATCCCGAAAGACCGATTGGTTTAGTAGCCTTGGAAACACTAGATATAATCATAAAGTTTTACATTATATTTCAAAGTGAAAAAAATACAACAACAACAAAGTCTTCATATCCACACTATTAACCCCTCATAATATCCCTGCAAGTCATTCATAAATTACTTCTTCACTACCTGGGAAAAATAAAACATAGAAAAGGGGTGAGCTCAAATGCCCAGTAAGGATAATCAATATAGAGGAACATTCAAAATAAGCATAAACATTTAAGGCAATGTATAACTAAAACAAAAGTCTTTTAAACATGAACTTTCAACATGGTATGGAATAAATAAAATGAAATAATGCCATTTACTTATTCACATGGATATTCTACTAATCGAATAATCACATGCAAAAATCAATAACCACTTTCATAATGTTGGAATGCATAATGCCAGACTATCATAACCACATAGCCAAGGCCTCGTGCCAAGACTACAAATAAGATTTTGTCAAGGCCTTGTGCCAAGACACTAGTTTGTCTCATGAGACCTACCGATGCATCGAGGAGCTATAGCGGGCTCCACCCGTCACTTATTAAGTCCAATGCATTCCCATATGAAAAGGTTTAAACATAACATAAACATTCGTAATAAAACTGGCATACGAAATGTCAATACTTTCACCATAAACTATGAATGGTATAAAAATAGCACATCCACAGTCAAACATATCACAAAACCTTCAATACAATATAGAAGTTTTGTATCATAATAAATCAACTTCAAATAATCTTAAAATCCATCAAAGGATGTTGACATAGATGAAATCAAAATTCTTTTAAAAGAAATATCTCCTTTTATTTTGAAATCATTTAAGATCCATATAAAATAAAACATTTTCTTTGAAAATATTCTTATAAGCTTGTAAGGGAAGCTTTGAAGATTTTATAACGGCGTAAAATAACCGCACCCGCCGTATAAGTTAAAAAAAACATTCTTACCTCAATTCTGTCGAAAAGGTTAAAAAGGACCTTGTTTTGAAAACGACGGAAAGATTCCTTTATAAACCTCTTATAAAAAGTCAAACAAGGGTATAAATGACTTTAACCCATATTCTTGTAAATATTAAAAATGTTTTGAAATACATTTTTAAGAAACATGGATGTGGATGATAAAGATATCCCAGTAGATTATTACGTATAAACAACCTCGGGTAATAAAGAGATTGTGAAATAACCCTTACCTTGTACTTTTACTTGGTTGGGGTAGGTTAACCTCCTGTATAATAGTGAAATAATTGTTACTAAATTATACAAGAATCATATACATTAATATGATATCATTTATGATCTTTTAATATTGATTTGATAATAATATCTTAGTATTATCGTTGTTTCGGGTGTTAACTTACTCGTTTGCTTTTGTATGTTTTGTTACGTAAGTCATGTTTGTAAAGGATAGGTTGTATATTATTCAAATCCAGAATGGTATTAAGTCCTTAAACATCATTTTTAAATCATCAAATGATAATTATACTTGAATGGATACGATGGAGAATGAATCTCATCGCGTTCGTGGAGACGGTAGTCCGTACGTACGCACGAGCGAAAATATCATTCTTTTGATATTAAAATAATATATAAATGGATGGTATATCATATATACAGAATCATTAACATGTTATATTTATTATTTACATGAGTTACACATCATTATTATACCCATCCAAATAATAATATATTGAATAACAATTACACCACGACGTGGAGACGGTAAGCCGTACGTACGCACGTATGGTGACATGTTATTCAAAGGGTGGGTAGAATACTGAATATGGTTGTACCATATTTATAATAACATCACAGTATATGTAAGATACTGGAGTTATTATTTTAGATTGGTAAGAACAAAGAAAGAGGAAGTGGAAGAAGAAAGGAACTTGGAAAAGGGTGGTGAAATCATTACCTCTTCTTCGGGTTCTTCCTTTTGATTTGATCAAAAGGGCTCCCTAGGTTGGCTTTCCGATCACACTAAGACCTCTAGGTTGTATTGAGGGATGTTGGGAGAGTATTTGGACAGAGTTTGGCCGAACCAAAAGGCTTTATAGGTGTGAAGAAATGAGAAGGAGGAGTTCCCTTTTATAAGAGGGGTGAGGGGTACCTTTGGAAAAGCTAGAAATATTAATTTATAATAAATTCATAATCGTTTTCCAATGGCTCCAAAGTTGACTATTCAAAGGATGAGGTGGGGATAGGCCGAAAACAACTCATCCAATAGAATTTAGACAGGTTTGGGTACTTATATTAACCTTATCTTTAAGTATTAACTCTAAGTTAATTAGTTTCACTTTTACAATGTCTCTTTGTATTTTTATATAATATGGTTAATAAACTTACTATATACATCCAAGAGACCCCAAAGTGGTTCATTAATAATTAACCTATCATAATATAAGTCTCTTGGCCGAACCTTAGATTTTTAGGAATTTAATATCAATTAATAATATAATATTTGTTTTAAGAACTCTTTTATGTCAATTTTGACACTATTCAATAGTTGATTTTTGTAAAACTCATAACAGATTGATTACTTCTAACAAAGTCAATTAAATCAATCCTAATATATCATATTATCCTAGAAAATTAGTTTAATTCATTAAAAGTTTCATATTATATTTATTTGGGTATTTATAATATCAATTATTTTAATTTTTCACTATTATAGTAATTACTACATCATCATTGTGTCATAAATAAAATAAATTATTTAATGTCTAAAAATTATAAATAAAATATCAGTATGTAGGAAATCTGTTTAGCTTTCTAATTAATATTTATAATCGAAAATCCAACATGTATAACCCTATGTAAAAATTGTTCTTCTAAAAGATGTAAGCTTATGCCATTTTTATTTTTATTTTAGCTTTATTAATATAATGTGTCATTATCACTTACAAGTGGATCCATGGGGTCCCAAAATAGACCCAAAGATGCCCATGGTCGACCATGTATCAACCAATAGGGTTAAGACACGTTTTAGGGTAATTTATTATTATTATAATATTATTTTTTAACCCTTATTTACCGGATTTACCCTTAACCATGGTAAATAAAATATTTACCGCAGTAATTATTCAAAATGTCTAAAAATAAAAGTTACCTATTTACACAATTTGAACATCCTGATTCCAAATATGGAATCCATTTTTCTAAATTCAAAACACAGAAGTGGCAGAAATTAATTTAAAATTAATTCCCGCTGTCAAAACAAAAAGCGTGTTTTTAAGAGATAATAACTATCAAAAGATTGACACTTGTTTATGTTCGGTTTAATTGTAAAATTATGTCCAATGACCAACATTATATTAAGTGGTAAAAATATATTCTAAATATATTTTAAAACCACTCAAATTCATAATTTATTACTAGTAATTAATTTGATTAAAAAAGTTGTTTTTAATTAAAATTTAGTAATTTTCACTATTCATCAAAATATGAAAGTTATCCGAAATGTACCAAAATTTCACCCTAGGCTAATTTTGATATTCCGAATCCAAAAATGAAGTCCATTTTGAAATATAGAATATATATGATTTCCAAAAGTAGGTATTACTATTCATAACAGCTAGTTTGATTGGTTACGGTGTGTTAGAACTCGGTGTTGCGTACAACACACGCTAGCGTACCGTGGAAGCTTGGGATGTCTCATTTTAAATTTTTGATGTCCCCATTTAGTCAAAACGTTTAAAATATAGTATCTAAAAAGGTTTCACTATTAAAATTTGGTAAAAGTGAAATACTGAAAATGAATTTGTTCTTACATTATGTCTAAGAAACTCATAATATGGATTCTAAAATTATAAGGATTATATAAAGTTTAAAATTTAGTTAACACTATTCATAACCTCTTTTGAACAGCTTGTTTGGTAAGTCATGGTGCGATTGAACTTGGTGTTGCGTGTAGTGAATGTTATTGAATTATTTTGAAGAAATAACACACTATAAAATCTTGGGGTGTTACAGATGATATTCGTGAAGGCTTCAAATTTTTGACATGTTTATTAAACCTTCTTATTGGTTTGATAGATTAGTGGAAAGATTTATGTTTTAATGAAATAATTTAATTGCATTTAAAAGAGTGGTATTTCCGACCCCCTTCCATTTTACATATTTTAGGTTTGTTTTTTATTCATTAGGATGAAATTTTCTTAGGATGCATATATTCTAACAGTCTAAATATTCTGGACATTAATTTTTTTTAAAACATTTACGTGATAGAAGTGGTTTTTGGATTTTATGCGTGTGTTAAGGAGCGGTGGCCATGTTATTGCATAAATTTTATCTAAATAATGTTTTTTAGTGTGAGGTATTATGTTGAGCTTTAAAGGGATAATTTTAAAAGTACATGGTTTATATATATCATGCATACTTGGGGAGATGGGTTTTAATTTTCATTCCCTTTTTAGCATAGCTTCTGTATAGAATCTAGGCTATAGTGTGTAGTCATAGATAATGGATTTATCTGTTAATGACAGTCCCAAGGTCAATATTATATAATGATCAGTCGTAACATGAAATTATTTAATAAAATTTATTTTTATTGTGTATTGGGGTCCCATACACATGTTAACATATTTTATATTTTCGGATATATGTTGTAGATCTCACCACATTTCTTATACATAGTTTTGACTAGACCTATAATATTGTCATTCAATCATTCACCTTATATTGTATTCTTATGTTGGTAGAATTTTTCTATTGTAATTTTAATTACACAATGGTCGAACCGTTTTTTTCCCCATAAATCTATGAAAATGTATGAACACAATAATTCTCCAGTATCATCATTCCATTCTGTTGTGGAATTTTGGAAATTTATGGGTTTTTTCCTCCCAATCGTTGTGGTATTTTACAATCAAAATCCTGAGAACAAGAATCAACAATTACAATTTATTTTCATTCCTCCCCCTTTTATTCCATCCCAATACATATTTATGGAGAGGAAGAAGTAGAGGAGATGGATTGGTTGGATAGTGTTATGGATTAGAATTGATGGTGATAAGGGGATATATGTAGATTAGGGTCTTTCATTAATGTTTTTTCATTTTCCATTGTATTCATTATTTTCTATCAATTCACAGTGATATTGAAAATACTTACAAATGTAGGGAATCCTCATTCTCTCCCTTTTTAGGCCTATGTTTTTGAATTTAATTTTTTTTTACTCCAATGTGTTGATAGTAAGGGTCAATGTATTCATTATAATGACCTGTATTAACTAAAATTTATAGTAATATAGACTAATCACATGTGTTTACCTTCTTTTTGATGTTATTTATTTTTTGTAATTTACATTTTACATGAAAAAAACAAAACTATTAGGAGACCTATTTGAGTATAGGTTGATGATATTTATTAAAATATCATTTTGGTTTTGATTGATCTAACATGTAATTAAAATTGATGATCACATATATGTGTATAAATAATCACTTATGAATGAATATTTGTAATTGTGTGTTAATTAACATGAAAAATATGATGTGATTTTTTAATATCCATTGACATTAGGTAGTAGTATTTTATGACGTTCAAATGTACTGATATGTGTTTTTTAGTAATAATTTGTTTATGGGATGTGTGTTTGTTCTTGTGGGAGTTTTACCAATGATGGTGTTTAATGGGTTAGAGGATTAATAAGGTGTTAGTGAGGTAATATATATTTTGAATAGGTTGTGATGGGGCATATTGTAAAAAAACAATTATATGGTTTTAAAAGATTGGTTTTGTTCTGTTAGTTTCTTTATTAGGAATGGAATTAATATTAATTCAAGAATAAAATTTCCATGGGTAAGTATATGAATGATCTTGATATGTGATGATGTGAAATGAATGAAAATATATATTCTACATATATGGAATCATATAGTTTTTGAAATGGAGTAACCTATAAATTAAAAAGGGATATGGTGTGTCAAAATTGTTCGTGGTAGTTATGTGGTGTTATGAATTGGTGGTGGAAATAGAAGTTGGTAGAGGATTTAAGATATTATAGTGATGTTGTGAGAATTTTTTTTCTTGATCAGAACCAATAGGTTGGGTATTGTGTGGTTACTATATACCATGAATTTAATGTTATTTATTTATATGTGAAACCCATGTTGGATAATAATACCAACATCTAAATGTTTTGTTTTCTTGTTTGGTTTCACAACAACCAGTTTTTTCAATGAAATGGATGCACGACTACCCCCACTTCCTAAATCATCATTACGTAGTAGTGATGATAGGTTTGTTTTGGAAATCATACATTGATTAAGGGTTCGTTTTAGAGAGTACACATTATCTATTGGTAGTGTTTGACATTACATAGTGCTGAATGGTTTGAGTTAGAGATCAATTGTGTGGAGGATGTAGTTTGTGGTGGGGGTTATTCATTGTAGGAGGAGTAAATAAAGATAATCTATTAAAAGTTCATGCTACACTATTTCCCTGGTTATGGGGATGAGGTTGTGGTATAGAATAATTTTATCAAAATATTTTATTCTTTATGGGAGGATGGGGTAGGTACGGATACATCCCATCGCATATTAGAAATTTGTGGATATGTGATGTGATATGCATAGAAGGGATTATTTAATATGACTTTTGGTGTTGGGGTTGAGAATGATAATTTGTTGGGGAATTAGATTAAAGGTTTATTTTATTATATTATTTCAACGATATAATATTAACATGCAATTTTTAGTGGGTTAGATTTAAATGGTGAGGTTGGGAAGTATAAATCACCCGTTTAAGTGAATTTGGGATTTTTTATATGTTGACTACGGAATTATAATTCACTTTTGACATGTGTAATAGATATATATTGTATTATCACACTATTTATACATGTTATTCAGACCCTTAACTAATTAATATCATTTTTTTACTTTCCAGGAGGACATCATGGTATTAGATGGTCATTAATAACTTAGGTTTTAGAGATACTGTTTAGTAGTTAATATAGAACGTTTTTTTATTATTAGGATTATTTAATTGTTTGGTTGATATTAAGCATGCATTCATGGATGGGATGGATGCTTTTGTGTATTATATGTTGGAGTTTTATGTTTGTTTTCATTCGATTTTCTAAACATTCATTCATTAAATTGGGAAATTGCTTCCATATATGATACATTATATCATCTATTCTAGTCTCTAACGTTGGGCCTATAGAAGGTAGTACTTAAAGGTTATTATTTCACACATTCATTGGAAAATGAGGAGGGGTACCTTTGGGGGGGTGGTTTAGTGTATGATAAAAATGTAATATAAATGAAAAAAAGTTCTTAATAATGTATTTAGTCCATTTAGATTCATTATACAGGAGGATGAAACATGTATGAAAATAAAAATACCCTATATAAGTGATTTCAGTCACCGTCTCATTTTATTCCAGATTAATTTTATTAACAATCCCTATGAGAAAAATATATGAATTTTTAATCCTAAAAACTATATATATTAATATAATCTATTTATGTCATGGATTTATAATTTTATTCTACTTTTATTCTCTTGATTGATCAATAATAAACATGTAGTCTTCCAGTAAGTGAAATTTTATTAAAAATCACATTTTAATGTCATCCTTCCAAATATTTTTTTATTCCACGTATTTCTTATTTTGAAATTTTTCATTACTTACAATGTTTTAAAAAGAATCATCTTCTCATTTTCTGAATGAAGAACTACTAGAATTTTTTATCAAACATGTGAAATGAATCATTTAATTAAAATAATCTATATAATTTTTTTTCACTCTCATAGAAATTAATTAAATTGAATATTAATTTACATGTATACATGATTTTTTTAATTGAAATACTCCTCTCAATACTCTGGGAAAATTTTATAAAATGTTATGAATTGATAATGTTTTTTATTGATGGATTGAAAATAATTATTAATCGGAATTGTGAACTAATTCATAAAAAACATACAATGATGTTAATTTTTGTATTTTAATGATATTTTAATATATATTTAGGGAAGGATTATTTTTTACTACAGATCCATCATTTCTAAAGATTTAATTATCTTCATTAATTATTGAATGGATTTTATTTTTTTTTCATTCTCTTTCTCAAGATTACAATCCCTAAGACTCTCTATCTTTTTAATGGTCCTTATATTATCTTATATGTACAAATTATTTGTATAAAGGTTTTATATATCCTAATTTCCACAAAAGTAAGGTTCTTTAAATTTTATACCTTTTCCAATTATTTTATTAGGTGAAATATGTTTATTAATAATGTAATTTTATTAACAAATAGAATAATC
Organism: Viscum album; assembly: GCA_963277665.1. Taxonomy (NCBI): domain Eukaryota; kingdom Viridiplantae; phylum Streptophyta; class Magnoliopsida; order Santalales; family Viscaceae; genus Viscum; species Viscum album. Next base: position 438,994,460 of record OY728141.1, on the reverse strand, counting down.
TGAATATATCATTACATTTCCATAAGTGATGATTTATAATTATTTTTTTGAAAGAAATATATTGTTAATTAAATATATTATGACTAAATAGGATGCAGATGTGATGACTGGGGGAAAGTTAGAGATAACCCCTTAGTTCATTGACATGCCTAATCAGAAAAATTAATAAGAATTACCTATTAAATTGTTATTATGCTTATACATACAAATTCATTATGAATTTCATTAATAAGGAGTTGTTGGAAAGATTCATGATATCTTTTTCAGGCCTTGATGTTAAAACCATGAATTCCATGATAATATATTTTATTTATTAAGAGTCCAGTTTATATTATCAATGTTATTAAAAATTTTACAATATATGTGGATGTACACCAAAATAAAGTTGTTGATTTAATGTAATATATTTTGATTATCCACTCTACTATATAGACTATGGATTATTTATAGAATACAGATTACACTTTATGTATCCCTTACTATGTATCTTGGATAACCCTTATTTTGTTTTCCATTCCACAGGATATCAATAGATATATTTTTATTGATTTCTATGATGCAAGATTTTTTCATATAATAGTTTTATATTTAGAACAAAATATGGGACACAGGAATATACTTATATTTTGTAGAATTATAAAAAAATCAATCTAAAATTTTTTGATACATTTTTATTATACCAATATAATAAATTAAATAAAAACCCATGGTTATTAGTGTTTTATACCCTATAATGCCAAACCCCTTTGGTTACACAGAAATACATCCAAATTCTTAAACAATCATTTGATGTTTTATCATTGGGGCCACCTACCTCAAACATTGTGTTTTATCCCTAGCCCTAGTAAACCACATCAAAGCCTAACCTCACACCTGAGTAATAATCAAATTCCAACTAACCGATGTAATTAGTTATAATTTTTTAATTAATTAACCCAATTAATCCAAATTGGTATATCAATTAAAACTCACAAAAAATCGTTACATCACTAAAAATAGATACGATAGTGTGAGTCCAACCATCAAAGATTTCCTCATTTAACTATCAATAAAATAAATAACATCTTCAATTGATATCACCATTATTTGGGGAAATAATCACAAAAAAGATATCCCACATTAATCACAAATATAAAATCTCATAAGATGATGCCTAAATGAGGCCAAAATAGATTATTTTATTCATTTTTTATGATCAAACAACAAGGATACACTCGAACGAAGTGAGACAAATAGAGGGAGTTAGAATGCCAAAGAGGAAATATTTTGTTTTTTTAAATGACCAAATCATATGGGATCTATAGGGGTTCCTAAAAAGGACCCCCATTTATTTAACAAGAAGGGCCCCTATGAAAAACATGGCACAAATGGTACTTCAATATTCTAAAAAGGGGTTCATTATTTTACTAGACCCATGTAGAAGGTTCCCTTTATTACCCCTATATATTCACAATGTTAACTATATGATGATTCAATGAATATTCTAGGGAATAAATCCTCATACACAAATAGAAATTTAAATGAATTAAAGGCCATGATGAAATTCATTCTCATTAAATCCCCTATGTATAACATTGAATATCCTAATTCTATAACATTTAGTATCCTCAACACCTAGCCACTTATTTTTCATCCACCCAACCACTGGTGGTATCCACTAATATGTAATTCACATATAAATAGGACAATTATCAATTTTTAAAAAATTCAAATAATAATTAGATTCTAGTTTTTCACAATTAACCCCTCAAAGAACAAAAAATTCATATATATAAAAAATGAAATAGCATAAAAGTACATATGATGTAACAAAAAAAGATCAGTGTTTGGGTACCAAAACCCCAAAACTAAATCATGTGTGGAAAAATGGATGATCTTAATCATTAATATTAATAATAATAAAAAACACATAATTTTTAGTAAATATTGAATGATAAATGAATCATATTATTTAAGCTATTAATGAATAATTTTCAAAAAAATTGAAAAACCCCTAAACTTTTGATACAGGTAGTTAGATCATGTCCTACACAGTATAATTCTAATATATTAGTTCATCGTCGGTTTTTTTATTTCATGATACATTTCATATAATTAAATAATGTTTATAATTAATGACTTGTTACATATTTCATTATATATTGATTCAAATTTTACAAATATGATAATAGTTTAATTTAGTGTTTTACTTTGGAATGGTCATTTTTTCTCAAGGAATTTCCAAATGGGGAAATTGTATTTTTCTTCTTTATTAAAATACAATATATTTTCTTATACTCTAGTTACTTCGATGTTTTATATATATTATTAAAAATTAAATTTACTTTGGTTCACAATTCAACAAAAATTATGATTGTATGTGGGGTAAACCTTATCTGTTCATTCACTCAAGAATCGTTCTATAACCTGACCATATTTTCACATTAATTTTTATATTTGAATATATCTATATAATTTAATTATTTTAGTCATTTTTTATTCACATTTAATTTTTTATAAATGTGTTGAAGGAATATTTTTTTGAAGATTTTTATTACAGTAGATTTATCATACACTTTTATTTGGTTTTCATTAAGATGATTCCTTTCTAGCATTTAATTCCTCATTAATGTAATTTTATTTATATTATAATTATTTTTTAAATTTAGTTTTTTTTTCAAATTTATATCATTTTATTATAAAATATATTAAATATTATTGTATATTTATTAATAATTATTAAATGAAAAGTTATTTTTATCTGATAATGTTTTTTATCTATCCTTTAATGTTTTTATGTTTCACTGGGGATATTCTAAAATGATGCCATCAATATTATTTTTACATATTTATTTTGAATACGTTATATGGATATAATCTTGAATCACATTTATTTATCTTTGTATAAGTATTGTATTATTTATTTTTTAATATGATAATGCTCATCATTCAAAAATTTATATAGGATTTCATCATGTGATGGGTGGGATTTTAATTATATTTTTTCTCTAATGAATTGTGAAGAAAATTATATCTCATGAGATGATCGTTATAGGACAATGGAGTTAACCCAAAATACATTTTTTAAAGGTATGGGTATTGAAACCAATCCACTATGGGACTCTGTACACTTTGTGATGATAGTCCTGGATGTGATCATTGACATAATAAATTATTTTATTTTCGTATGTTTGATCTATATTATTTTTAAATATTTCTTTGTTACACATCATTTTTTATGTTATATTCTCCTAGACTATGAAGTGTGGATCCGAGTTATAGACAACCCATCAATTAATCAACATATATCATGTGATAAAACATCATGACATTGATATTAAATTTGTATCTATTTATACATAACCATTTATTAAAAATGTATAAGACTATGCCTTATTGTTAACAATCATGATATCTTGGCAAAGGCCATGATAGTAAGGACATGAATTTATTAATTTTGGTGTTTAATTTATTAATAATATAATTTACACTACACATGATATTATGGTATCAATAATATTCTTGGATGTTGATTGATTCCATGAAGTTTATTGAATGGAATGAATTTTCATTATCCACTCTACCATATTGAGTTTATATTATATAATTGTTATATTTTCCACTATACATAACCCTTACTAAGTTTTTGATCTCACCCTTATTTTTTTCCCTTTCCTTAGGACACAAAAAAATATTTTTAATGATTTAATTTAATCAAGATGATTATGATCCCTTGTTTTTTTATCCAACGTCCAATGTGAATCATGAAAGTACCCACCTTTCCATGATTTCTAAACGGATTTATCATTATTTTTTTGATCCCTTGTAACTTATAAAATGTAATAAATTAAACATAATCTTTGAGTAAATGGATTTGGGGCTATGAAACAGAAAACCCATTTAGTTATACAAGAATCCATGAACGTGAATAACAAATCCTATAAAGTTGTTTCATGGGGTCAATCTACTTAAAACGCAGAGTTAAACCATCACAAAGCTCTATTAATCCATGTTAAAGACTAACCACACTCTTGAGAACATATTTTATGAAAACCAACACAAGAAATTCGTTATTAAAAAATTTAAAAAATATCTAAACCAATCCCAATAGGTTTAATAACGTACAACTAACAACCCACATAACAGAACAAAAAAACATTATTATAGTGTGAGATCAAATATCAAAGATCTCCTTTAGAAACCGTAGATTAAATCCCAATACTGACCCCATAATATCAACAGATCTGGTGAAATCACCCCCAATTATTATCCCAAATTTATTACAAATTATAAAAAGAGTAAGAGGAAACCAAAACATGTCTTAAAAGATAATGTTTTCTCAAGTCATTATGATGAATGATCTAAGATACCCACAGCTAAAGGGAGATGAAGGGAGGGACTTCGAGTACTAAATATGAATATATAAATATTTTTAAATGTTCATAACTAAGGGGATACAAAGGGGTTGTTAAAATGGACCAATGATGAAATCACAGGAAGGAACTTCACAATAGATGTGTACCAGCACTGGTTAAATATTCAAACATAGGATTCATGTTGTGGCCAGACCCAGGTAGAGGTTTTGTAACACCTTGAAATTATAATGTACAACTTTTTATTCGATAGTATATTTGACGCACAGCAACAAGAGCATAAGGGAAATGGATATCCCAACACCTTACTATATAATTACTATTTGAAATAAATTCAATACAAGATATAAATTGTAATGCACACAACCCTGAGATAACTTATGTTATATTCAAGAGTGACCTTACACGATAACTTGGGTAACATGCAATAGATAACTTCCTTAACATCTTATGTTACCTGAAGTAGAGTCACTCATCGATATCTTTCATTATACACAAGACATAGTCTCAACAAACAACAATCTATAATATCAATATTATTAATTAAATAATATAATATAACATAGATGTAATGTAAGATTATATGAATATTTTTTTCTAACTTCTGAAAATTTATGTTTTATATAAATATAAAATTAATTCATTTAATTCTAAGTAATTAAAAATTATAAAAAAAATTTGGTATAAAAAGAAATATTATTTATGCTTCTATAAGAGTTTTTCCTAAAAAAAATTAATTATAATTAATGAATTATATAAAATGATATATAAATTTTAGGTATTACATAAAATATTTTATATATTCATAAATTAAGTTTGATAGACCTAAGCTAATAACAAACACTACATTATATGGAAAACCCTATATTTTTATGTAGGAAGCATTACCACCTTTTAATAGAGAACACATTTTAAGTCCTAAATTTGACATATTAATTGATATAAAATAACAAAATACACATAATATTAGATATAGAAAATTATAATTATGTTAGGGTGAATTTCTGATATTTTTTTAAACATTTCAATTTTTAATCAATAGTTAAAATGTTTAATTTTATTTCAAAATTGATTTTTTATATAATTTATTTATATTGTGAAATTATAATTTTTTTTTCAATGTTTAGTTATATAATATTTTTATCTATTCACAAAATTTATTTCATTGTATTTAATTTCAAATTGAAATTGAGTATTTAAACATTGCAATTTTGGAGATGTTTTTACTTTAAAAACTCGCATTATCACCCCAACATTGGGACTAAATATAAAAAACATTATGTCACATATTTGATTTAAATATGGAAAAATGGATTCCTAATTTTTAATTTTAATAATGTATAATTTTTAATAAGTTGAACAATTTTTTACCCAATAATCTTAGTAAAAGTAGTAAAAATTGATTGCAATTATTAAAGAATAATTAATCATAATAAATAAATAAACCATAAACATATATGCAAAAATGACAGTCACTTTTCCAAAACCTTCCAGGTGGTAATTATTAATCCTTTAATCTTTATATATTTAATTTTTTTGGTTTGGTATTACATGTTTTAGGTAAGAACCATTGTACACCTAATGTTTTTCTAAAAATTTCACGCGAGTCATTTTTATCGTTATAAAAGGACACCACCTCTTCCCATTTATCACAAATTTGAAACAACTTAGGTTCGACAATTATCTAACCATATAGCTTTCCAAAATCCAACCCCTAGACCTTGAATACACCCTTTGGGTTAAAAGGCTGACAGGAAAACCTTTTGGTACAACCCAAATGTAGTTACCTTATTTAGAGGTATCATCTTCACCTAATATTATTAATTTTATTTCCATTATCCAACCCCTAATATATTATTATTTTAGTATTATGTATCAAAAAAATTATCCTAAATATATTTGGAATTTATATGAAATTTTTATCACCTGCACTCAGACACACATCCATATAATGAATAACGATCATACTATTTCACTGGATGTCAAACTACTGCTTTAAAAAATGACCATTGTTGATTTTTCCATTACCACCTATCATGGTTGAAATTATGATGGATAATATGTATATTAATAATATATATTATATTTATTTGTTCTCTATACTTGATCATTCCATTTATAGTACATACCTTTAATACTTTGATTTTTTTAAAATGAAAACATCTTATTTTGGAAATGTGGACTACCGCCCCCTCAAATCATTGTGATTCATTCATAGTAAACATAAAAAGTATAATGGCTGGTTTGAACTAAAAATACGTGCATTGAAAAACCTATGTATTATATTGAAGACATAATTACCTTGTGGATATATATATATATATGTCTTTTTTTTACTCTTTCACACATTTAAAAAGTGATAACGTTATTAATGGAAGTGTGAAATACCACCTCAATAAGATGATGTGATTGATTTTTAATAAAAATTATTATTTATACAAGTATGTATTATAAAATAATATAATATTTTTGATTTTTTGATTATTATGTATTGCTATGGTGTTACCTACCATTTTCTATAACGATCATTGAAAAATTAGAATGTTACTCATGTGTATGTACGGTCTACAGTCTCCATGATTGTAATGTTATTTCATTTTTCATAAATGTGATTGATTATTGTTCATAAAATATTAATTTATATATAATTAATATAAATATTTCGTTATTATTATTCTGGATATGTCATTTAATGATCCCTTTGAACATATTTGACCTACCAATATTGTTTGTGACACATAAATTGAAATTTATCAAAACTACTGATGTAAACATAATTGTTTTAGTAATTTTATTTAACATAGTAAAATATAAAATAAAAGTAATTATATACATAAAAATAGTTTCTCAATAATGTATAAAATTGAAATAAGTATATAAAAAAGGTTGTTAAGGGACGTTCAACCAGAAGTAAATGCAAGGTATGGGGTCTCATTTCAATTTTTTCATCTGTGAGATATATTTCATGTTAACCACTTACATATTTTTGTGGTGTGTCTACATTAATTTTTTATATATTATATCATGAAGTAATTTATCTGAATTTTATTTAATAATTTAATATAATATTATTCCTTTATGAGTTTTATGAATTAAAAGGTTTCAATGGGGAATGTGATACTTTGAATGTTTGTAGATTTTTTTCCTCAATGATAAATTTATTGAAATTTAATGGTATTTCAATTTGAGGAAGATATAGGACCATTGTTAAATATAACCATTAATTATTATCCATTAATCCATGTCCTTTTTCGAGTATTAGTATCATTTTTCCACTCTTTGGTACTCAAAATGTTTTCAAAAATATTTTAAAAAAGCATTATTTTATATCTATTTTTAGTCGTAGAACATGTTTTCATATAAAGAACATAATTTATTAAAATGTTCTCAAACGTTATATTCAAAGGAAAAGATTTTAAAATGTTTTTTCATAACAAAATGTTATTTTTAAAATATATATTTATTTTTTTTCATTCATTAATGATAAAAACCATTAATTTTACTCCACATGGGGAATGTTGTATTGATACCATCCTTAATGATCTAATGGATGGTTTATGCATTATTTGGAAAATAATAGTAATTATATTCCCATATTTGATTCATTTTTGAAATCCTCTTTAAATATTCAATGTTTTATGATATTTTATTTTATCCTAACTATCCTTATCATCTATCATGAATATTACTATTTCATAAACCATATACCATTTTACCGATGGTGTATGCATTTATAGTTAATTGATTATTTGGGGAAATATTGTTAATTATGTATTCATTATTTAAAATAGTTATTTGATAAGGGATATTATTTAAATTTATTATTACAAATGGGGAATTTTTTGGACTACTAAAACATCGGTGGTGCCCGATTGTAGATATCCCCTTGATGCATCGGTAGTCTCATTGGATGAGTCGTTTTGAAAGCCTCTTTATATGGGGTTTTAACTGATATTTTATAAACAGTATTGTGAAAGGTCATAATGTTAAAGGTACCACATTCCTACGCAACCTGAAGTCCAATAATTAAATATTTCTCTCATACTAGTTTTTTTATTCATCCATGACATTTTCCATCGAAATATCTATAGATTCCTTAAATTTACAGTTACTTAGATTAACTATGTTTTAGTTTCTTACACTTCCATATTAATATTTTCTTATCTAGTTATTTTAATGGAATGTCTTTTATGTTATTACTATTACATATTTTATGGAATTTCTTATTTGACTATTGATTATATAGCATGTGAGTACAATTCTTGTCAAGGTATTAATTAGTTTTTTCATTGAATCATTATTTATTCTACTATATTTTACGCTTACTAAGCATTTAGGATCACCAATATTATATTTCCATACCCAGTGATCCAAGAAAAATACTATAAAATATATGAATTGATTTACTAGGTTGAATAATTTTATCCTCAAGGTTGTTTATTAAAAATTATGAAAAAAATTAATGTATTTATTGTACTATTTATAATAGAAGACTCATTCATGTATCTAGTTTCCCAATGCTTCTAAACTCTTAGTCTTTCAATATTATATTATTTTTAATCAATATAATTTAATTTGTAGTAGACACCATCTTCAAGAAATCTGAGGTTGGGTCGCTATAGTTGGTATAAGATAATGTTTAGTAGTAGTCATTCATACTATATTTAGGAAAATATATGTTTCAGAATAAAAAACCTAAGGTAAAATTTCAAGCTATGAATTGAAGAACACACTATAATTTTGGTAAATTATTGATTTATTGTTTCTTCCAAGAAATAAATCATTTTCTGGATACTACTAGTGAGTGTTCTTTTCACAAAAATGTACATAGGAGTAAATAATATGATATGGTGTTCTAGGACTGTCTTGGGGTAACTTGGTACACAGAAAACGGGCCTTAATGTACACCATGTTTGACACTCATAAGGGATATGTTTAGGATAATCCATATTTATTTTACAAGCCATTATGAATAATTTTAATTGATAATGAAAATGTATAATCTAGGTTAAACCTAAGGTGTTTTAGATTAGTGATTTGGTGTCATGCTATAGAAATCCTAGGAATGTTATTATGTATAAAAACTAGACCAAGGAAGAACATATGTTGAAATAAATGGATGAGGTATTTATGTATTGATGTTGTATTGGAAACCATTGTTAAAAGGATATTTTTTTATTAAACCTAATTTAACAACGTACATTTGATTTATTTTGGAAATTAAACTAATATGGTTTTAGGATTGGAAAACATGTTTATCGGGTAACAACCAATCTTGTATAGTCAGGTAATGGGTCTGGAACACATGACCGATAGAAGATAAGGGATTCAAACCAACCACTGACCTATAAAATTTATTGGTTAGTTTTTCATTCATTTTAGTTAAATAATTTGATGAAGAAATGTTAATGATGAACTAGTATTATCAATTTATTATGATTAGAGATAAGTATGATATTGTTATTTTTCTGAACAATAGTTAATGAAAAATAGTTTGAATTTCCACTAATTTATAGGCCTTAGTATTCATTTAAATATTATTTTAGTGCTTTAGGGGTACAATTTTATTATTTGGTATAAATTTGTGGAAGTGAATATATGAATTATTATTTGATATAAGATCATCCAAATGATAATATTCATAATATGAAATTGAAACGTAGCATGTAAGAATACATCCTTCCAGTCTTATATAGTAAAATACATACCCAATATTATGAAAATGTAAAAGAAATAAAAAAATCCTAATACCTTTATTTATGTTGAATTAATGTTATTATAAATCATCAGAGATTTTTGGTTTTGACGCCATCAACATTCTATGATCATTCACTATATTGTGATCGATGACCTCATTCAACCCCTATAAGTATTTAAAAGTTTCTTCCATGTACATATATTCACAAGTCATTAATATTTACCTATATAGAAACCTAGTTATAGGAAAGTACATGTGACCTTACTTCTCATTATATATTTTCTAGAGTATGTTTTATTAACACTACTCATGATATAGGATTTTGACATTGGAAATATCAAAAAATCTATAACCCATATTGAGTTTAATTATTTTGGAATTATTTTAATTAAATTGGTGTGAATGTAAAACATCTAAATTCAAATTTAAAACATATTATTTGATAATGTCAATGAAATGAATCACCGAGTGTGTAATGAAATATAATATTACAAGACTCTACTATATATTTACTATTTTAAATAAATTCATCACATGATATTGCTTGTAATGAACGAAACACTAAGTTATATTATGTTACATATTAGATAAAACTTCCCTGATAGTATGTGTTACATATAAGATATACCTTTATGTATATCTTATGTTACATGTAAGAGAGACCATCCAAGATAGCTTACATAATATGCAATAAAGAGTTTTACCAAATAATACTGTATTATTTAAAAATTATTACTTAATATGATATGATATAACAAATCTATTATGATTACAGTTTTGAATTGTATTATCTAACTTATGAGAATTTATTTTTTATAAAATAAAAGATCAAATAACTATATTACAATTAATTATAAATGAAAATAATAACTAATTGAATATAAAAAAAATATTATTTATGCTTCTCAATGAATTTTATCATAATAAAAATTAATAAATACAATTAATGAATTATTTTAAATGGAAAATATTTTTTATATATTCACTAATTTTTTTTATATTCACCCACACAGTTTTATAGACTTAAGAAAAGAACAAACCCTACAGTGAACATAATAACCTATATCTTTATAAATGAGATATTACTGTGTTGTAATGGAGAACCAAATATAAATATGTATTTTGACACTTCAGTTGATATAATATGGGAATATAAAAATAATAATTGAAATAGAATCATAGTAAATAGGTTAGCCAAGTTTTTGATATTTTCAGAATGTTTTCAATTTATAATGAATAGTTAAAAATATTGATTTTTAGTTCAAAATGGAGTTTTTATCAAATTTAATTATAAGGTAAAATTATAAATTTAATTATTTATATGGTTTAATTATATTATTATTTTATCAATTAATCCAATTTTTATAATTGGAATCAAATTTACTGTCAAATTGATTATAAAAACATAGAAAACATTATGACATTTAATCTTTAAAAACCTGCATTGTTGTCCCATATCTAAGATTAAATTTAAAATAATTTATACCACGTATGTGATTTATATTTTCAAAAATGGATTCTATAGTTGGAATCATAAAAATTAATAATTCCTAATAATAAAATCATTTTTTTGACCAAAAAGTTTAGTGAATGTAAATAAAATTAATTACAATTATTAAGGTAATATTAAGATTAATAAAAGACTAAACCATTATCTTTGTGGAAAAAATGACCTACTAAAAAATATAAAATATATTTTATGGTTATAATTATTCCATTAATCTTAAATAATTAATTTTTTCTAGTTTTTTTGACTTTTTTAATTAATGAACATGTGTACGCATAACTTGTTTCCAAAAATTACTTGTAAGTCCTTTTCTATCCCTATAAAAGGAATAATTTTCTCACCATTCCTAACACCTATAAAACCACATAGGTTCATCCAATATATTACAATATAGATAATAAAAAACCATCCCATATACCTTGAAGCCTCTATTTGGTCAAAAATCATTACCAATATTCCTTTGGTAAAAACCCAAAAGTAGTTTTTTTTAATTAGGAGGTAAGAACTTCTCTCAGGATTTTTAATTTTAATTACATTCTAAAACCCCCCATAACATATTATTAAATTATTATATAACAGATAATTTATCCTATATATAATTGTATGGTTTTATGTAATGGGTTCAACCTACACTTACACAGACTTCTATCTAAGGGGTAACAAAGATACAGTTTCGGTGTACGGTGAATAGTTGCCTCACGAAATGATGATTGTTTGTTTTTTTCTATAACACTTAATATGGTGTTCATTATGATTTAACACACACATATAATTTTAAGATATATATTATATTTATTACATAATTATACTCATTTAATAATTTATTAACAGATACCTTTAATACATTCAATTTTCATTAATATGATTACATTGTTTGAGGATTTGTGGACCACCACCCCTCAAGTCGATGTGATTCATTCACACTAAAAAAGGAATGTATAAATAATTGGTAAAATTAAATATATATTACATATAAAACTTGTATACTGTATTCAAGATATTATTACAATTATGGGAATATATGGTTATATATAATTTACATTACTACCCTCTCTCACACTTAAAAAGTGACAATGTTATTCGGGGACGTGTAGACTACCCCCTCCTCAACATGATGTTATTCCTTTTTCAACACAATAATTATATATAAGTATATATATTAATAAATAAAATTGTATTTATGTTATAATTTTCATTATTTTGTGATATGGTGTTACAAACATCATTTCACAAAGATCATTGAAAAATAAGAATGTTACTTTTGTGTAAGTACTACCTATCGTCTCGATGATTGTAACACTGGTTCATTTTTCATTAACATATTAAATAATTGATCATAAAATTTTAATTTATGTATAAATATGATAATTAATTATTGATTATTATTATTGAAATTTCTTGTAACGAACAATTTGAAAATAATTGGCATACCAATGTTGTATTAAATATATAAATAGAATTTTGTCCAAACATCCAATGTCAATATATATGATTATATAGTTGAATAAAATATAGTAAATAAGTTGAATAAATGTTATAAAAAATATGATATCTATTCTCAATAACGTATAAAATTAAGATATGTTTTTTATAATTGATGTTATGGGATGTTAACCCAAAAGGAAATGAAAGGTTAGGTATTCTCATCTCAGATTTTACATCAATGAGATAAATTTCATGTTCACTACTTTAAACACTAGTGTGGTGTATCTACTACCAAATTTTATATATTACATACTGAATCAATTTATCTTCATATTATTTATATCCTTTATAAAATATTATTCCAGTAAGAATCTTATGATTTTATATGTTTCAAAGTGTTATGGGACACTATGGAATGTCTAAAAAAAAATTCTTCAACAAATACTATAATGATATTTCAATGGTATTAATATTTAATGAAATTTTATAAGACATATTCAATAAATAATTTAAATATTCACTAGTAATCAATTACAATTTTCACGTATTAGTACCATTTCACACTCTTTCATAATAAACATGCTTCAATTTGTTTATGGAAACATGTATTCATATATATATTTAGTCAGAGAACCTATTATATTCTAAAACCATGTTTATTAAAATCTTTTTAAAATTGATTTTAAAATAAAACGTTTGTCCAATTCTTTTTCAAAGTAAAAGGTTATTTTCCTCGTAAGTTTTCTTAAAATATATTTTTATAATTTTTTTATTCATCAATGACCAAAACCCTTTATTTTACTCCCCTAGGTGTATGTTTTATTAATAGCATCGTTAATATTCTTATCTATGATTCACGATTTATTACGCCAAGTATATTATTTATATTCACATACATGATTCATTTTTTAAATACAATTGGCAAACTAAATTTCAAATTATCATAGGATTTCTCCTAATAATCTATATGATCTATCATTGATAAAAATATTACCTAAACCCTATTAAATTTGACATACAATTTCTACATTGATAGTTATTAGGTTATTTTTGGACATTCTGGTATTTCAATATTCTATATTCAATATGGTTATTTCATAACACAGTTTATATATTTTGGTTATTAAATATGTGGAATTTTTTCAAATTGTTAAAACATGGGTGGGGCCTACTTATAGAAATCCCCTAAATGAATAAATAGACTCATGGGTTGTGTCATTCGAATGGCCGCCTTAGACGGGGGCTTAACTTGTATTTTGTAAACCATATTGTGAATGGTCTTCATGATGAATGTACCATTTACCTAGGAAACATGGAATCTAATAATTAATAATTATCCTCATATTATATTCAGTTATTATTTATGAATTATAATTTTCATCAACATATCTATGGATACATTTAATTTTTCAGTTACTTATATGTAAGGTGATTTAGTTTCTTACTTTTCTAATTTATATTTCCTTATCTATTTATATTAATGGTATGTTTTTGCAATCATTACAATTAGATATTAATTATGAAACCCATCTACAATTTATTGTTTATATGGTATATTTGTTTATTTATTGACCATGTAATAATTATTATTCGCATTCATTCATTATTATATCCTATGTATTTTACCCTTAATGAGAATTTGAGCTCACCCTTTTTATGTTTCCATTCCTAGGGATCAAATAAGAAAACTATGAAAAATATTCATGGATTTACAAGTTGGAATTATATAATCCTTAAAGTTTTTTAGTTATAAATAAGATGAAAAAATATATTGTAATTAGTGAATTCATTTGTAATAGAAGTCTTAGTTATGTATTCTGTTTAACATGGCTACTAAACTCAACTTCCATTGAGATTTTATTCCACGTAATAATGACCATGAGTTTAACAGTAGACACCATTTCTGGGATATCTAGGGTTGGGTAACAATATGTTTAATCAATTATACCCTTTAATTTAAGGAAGTGAACACTATGCAGATTCAAAGAATGAATATGGGTAGAAACCCCACCACCAAGATTATGCTTTAATGAACTAAAATATTACCATAAAATATATTTTCATATTTTCCACCATTTATCAACATGAATATCCTACCACTACAGTTTTTAGATTACCATCCACCTGGACTCTAGTTTAGAATATACCCTATCAGTTGATGGATCCACCTAGCATCAATCCACATCTTAAAATACAATTTATGGATTTCCAAACAATCAAAATTTCAATCGGTTTCTTAGTTCCCACACTGAACTCGTAACCATACCAAAAATTCACATTTCTCCAAAATTTCACATCATTAAAATTTATTAGGTTTTAAAAAATTTATGATGATAGATTGTCTACTAGAACCTCTAAGTAGTTTCCTGTGTGGAAAAAAGAAGAGTTAAAACATATATATTATTTTTAATAATGGACATATAATATGTAGTAAAAAAATAACATTAAATAAATTGTATAAAGTAAAAAAAATATTTGAAATGTTTTTAAAATAGGAATTCCAAACCTAAATTTATGATATATGGTGTTAGAGACTATCCGAATTAGTTGAAATCCAATGTAAGGGTTCCTCGTAAATATCCCATTCATTTAGATATGCTCTAAATTCACAACTTTTATTCTTTTTTGGTGTATTACTACCCGATGGTTTTATTTCAGAATAAATTTCATATTATTAAATAAATTCTAAAAATCCATCACATGTAATCTACTTTAGAGGATTTTGATTCAAATGTTACAAAAAATCATAAAGGGTCCTTTTGTAGTTTTGAAATGAAATTTTTACTTTTATAAATAAATTTTCATCTTGGGACATTTTGTGTTATTTCCCTCTAAAACATAATATATTTCCTTCACCATTGGTTATATAAATGATATATATTTCATATTTCCAATTCAATTTTCAATAGTTCATAGTTTAACCA
This sequence comes from Viscum album, assembly GCA_963277665.1. Classification (NCBI taxonomy): domain Eukaryota; kingdom Viridiplantae; phylum Streptophyta; class Magnoliopsida; order Santalales; family Viscaceae; genus Viscum; species Viscum album. The sequence continues at coordinate 438,978,554 of OY728141.1, read as the reverse complement.
AAAGGAAGCATGTATATGGTGTCAACCTCATCTCATATTTCACACAACATTAAATATATTACTTATAATTTTTTCCATATTCATTAATATATTTTATTATATCTACCTAAAATATTTATTATAATCATTTTATAATAAATTTAAAATTATTTACCCAATTATTTATGAAATATGTATTAACATTTTCTTCATAGTATATTTCTCCCACTATTTGCATTTATTATTTTGAGGCATCTTTTAATGTATTCATGTTTCATTAAAATTACTTTTCTTAACTGGTAATTATTTTATAAAAATATTACTTTAAATTACTTTAATATTAAATAAAATATCCAAATATTTAAGCAATATTGTTTCATATTTTTTCAATTTAATTTATATTTATATTATAATGTGTATTTTACCTATACATCAATTCAAATTATAATTCACTTTGAATATTCTCTACAGATACCATCAATATTGTTTTTGTGGAATTATTTTAACATTTTCAGAAGGTTATCTTCGTAAAACATAGTTTATTATACAGTAATAGGCATTTCATTGTTTATTTATGATTGTGATAATTTTTAACTAGCACAAAAATGTTTTTTTATTATGTGATGGGTGGAAATAGAATTATAATTCCATATAATACATTGGGTAAATATTTTAACCTCATTAGGGAACCAGTTTGGGAGAAGGATATGAACCCTGTCCAATTTTTTTATATAGGAATGGTTGTTTAACACATTCACTATGGGACTCTATCAAATTTTTGATGATGGTATTGGTAGTGATCCTTGACATAAGAAATTATTTTTTGCAATTATGTAAGAATCAAATTATCCTTCTTTATTTTTATTTTATGAAACATTTATATGATATAAATTTCTAGATTATGATAACTGTCTCATCATCCCACATTAAAATGACATATGTCACCCATTATTTTTATAAAAATATTCCATGATTTATAATTTATGATCCATATTTCATAAGTTATGAAATCCTAAGATTATTTTCTGATACTGTGATCATACCCTCATACCCACATATTACAATTTAGATCATATATGATTTTCAATTATTAACTATTATGTTCACCTCATACCGTTGGGTTGAGATCACCATTTATTATGATTACAGTATGTATGTAATGAACAATTGTATTATAAATGGTATTTCTTGAACTATTTAACATGGAATGATTATTTCTATGAGATGTTGAATAATGACTATAAAATAATTTATTTATGTATCTAATATCCTATGAAACTAATCATATAGGTTTTAGTTGTGATATTTGATGATATATAGAGAATAAATATATAAAATGATAATATATATATATATATATTGTTGTTGGGTAATATTATATCTAACAAAAAAATAGTTATTTCTAAAGGACCCTAGAACATCATGAATTGGGAGGGGTGAATCCGGGTGTTAAATGTTTATAAAATGTGATGGATCTTGTTCCCATGTTTGAAGGAACCTATTAAAACTTTATGATTAGAATGAGTAGTAAACAAATAATCACATGATAAATGTCAATATAGTAATTTTTAATTCGTTCACCACAAAGGGCTAGTTCAGGGAGCATAAGCTTACAGTGTGTCGATCATACCTGAATCCACTAAACCTCATTAGTTGTACAGTATAAAAGGTTAGACAAAATAACTCTTTTCGAGTCACATTTCCTTAACAATAATTTAAGGATATCACACTATGTACCCCAGGAAACATCCATTGACACCTCATGCCTCAATGCCTTCGGGGGAATCCAAAAATTTGTTATGGGATTTTAGGTCCCACTGTAATCATTAACCAATGCATCTTAAACTATAGATATATTATAAGTTGATTTCCATCTTCTAGTTTTATATCTAATCCAGTTTTTCATGCACTAAATGTTCATACACTATTCCACCTTGAATTTTTATTATTACTATATATACCACTTCTCCATAAAACCTCCACACACTAACTCAGTATACATGTGATGTGTAATGCCATTGTGTTCCACCTTCACAAAATGCCTCTAAATACTGACTACCTTTCTTCAAAATATCTTCATCCATGGATGAATTCATATATGTGGACCATCTCTCCTCTGTGAAGTGTTTTCCTTTGTGTAATACAGTTCCTTGTAAATACCTTCTGAAGACTGTCTTCGCATACCACATCACCATCCACAGAATCAATATCTAAAATCTCTTCTCTTTCATTGGGTTTTCTTCCAACAATCCTCTTTGGACTTCATCAGATTCCTCCCAGATATCTAATGAAACATATCAAGGTAATTATAGGATTTGTGATATCTATATAGGAAAATAGTTTAAAAAATTTCTCTGCTCCAAATCACCCAAATCTTCTATTTGGCATAATTTTCATCATATACCATACTTTTCTCAAGATCCATTTCCCATCTCTAGTCTGCGTTGCACATTTCATCTTTCATAGGTACAAAAATTCCCACCTAATTTTCTCAAATGTAGATTAATCCTAGGGACCATTTGCCTCTTCTAATTGTGAAAGTCTAGGGTACCATTTCCCTTGTGTGGTCCACATACCATGCTTCTCGGTCAGGATAGCACGACTATACGAGATCCAATTCAGTTCACTCCCATTGTGGTTTATTATCTATGATTGTTTTCTATCCATTGTTACATCCTATGTGAAAATACATTTTTTCCCAAAAAACCCAATTTAGGTGACCAAATATTTAGTAAAAACTAAGAAACTACACCATAATCAATACATTATTTTTCATATAATGTAATATCACTTGGGTTTTAAACTCCATGATCAACCCAATGTGGATTGACAAAAAACACCAAAAAACCTCTATTACAATCAAATAACATCCTTGGATACTTCAATTTTCTCCCACATTAGAAACTTTTGGCATCCAACATAATCCATTAGTGGTATTAGTGAGATGTTTTTTATAATTTAAATATATAATAAATTGATAAATTAGTTTAATATAAAACAAATAATTTGAAACACATATAAATATAGGGATATCAATACCCAATTCAACCATGGTATATAACATCTCGTAAATAAAATTGTTTTTGATATTATATAGAAATAATATTTTTGCCTATATGATAAAATTGAAAAATATTTTTTTTAATTTGTGTGGAAAATAATATTATAAGAAACCACTCATGTAAAGAATCATGAACCATTGAACGTCTTTTCAAATTAGAGTATCAACACATGGTGTGTTAGACACATATCAATTACCGTATAAACAAGGAATAATGTTTCAATATTGAAAATAGTTAGAATTATATAAATATTTTATTGTGTGGGATGAACCATGATTATAATGATTTATTATAATAAAATAGATTATTAAACAATGGGAAACATTAAATAGTTTACTCAATTTGTATTTTGATATTGATAAAATGTTAATTTATTTTTAAATAAAAAATAATTTATTAAATGATTATATATTATAATTAAAATTATATAATGAATTATATATTTTCTAATGTGTTTATATATTAAAAAGTTAATAATTTTTCAAAATTATATATTAAATGTTTAATAAAAAATTAATTTTTATATTATTTAATGATATTAATTTTTAATAAAATACCTAGACTGAAACTATAGGTCCCATGAAAAATATATAGTGGGAATTAAAAAACAAAGTAATATTACTAGATGTGTTATATGATATATGTTTTATATTTATATTATGTTTTTTTATAATTCAATTTTATGTTTTTAATCTAAATTTATAATGGTTTTTTATGGCATCACTGGGCCCATATGACACCTAGGGACTGAGATAGGTTAACAACACATGGAAAAAAATCACACATTCCAATAAACTAGTGGATATTATCTAGGGGAAGGATTCAATGATTTTCATTTTTATTATTTTTGTTTTAACATGGTAATAATAAATGTAAAAAATTACACAATTAACATGAACATTAGATGCACTCATATGGATATTTTAGTGGAATTATAACCACAATAATTACACACCACACTTATTTATCAAATAAAAATCCCAAAGAATATCATGTATAGCATATGTCAAAAAAGGACAGAGTGATGGGAAGATTATATAAATGGAATTTAAATTATCAAAACATGTATATATGTTGAGACAATATGATTCATTTTTTTTCCCAATCATTATATTATCTCTATATCTACATCATGTTACTAATTATTGAATGCATATATTGAGATCCATTCCCTTACTTGTATGATAAGATAACAACATAATGTCCACAAAGGAGATAATTTATACTATCTGAACCGAACTACCAAGAATACCACAAAAGGTGAACCAATGTACAGAAAAATGTAAATGTGAGTGAATGAATGTTCTAAGGAAAAAAATAATTAAAACCCAATAGTAAAATTTAATATAATAAAATAATATTTTGATAGTTGGAAGAAATAATAATTTATATAAAAATACACAATTATGTAATTGAGGTAAATTTAGTGCTCTTTTAATAGCAATTTCACATCCCTATGTTCTATAAAAAAGATCCATGAACCTTTTCATAGTATCTATTAATGTTTTGGGTTTCACGAAAACAATTTTGATCTTCTATTCATAGTGACCATCCATGTGTCAAAACATCAAAACATATGTCCCACTTATTTTTCATTTTTACCATAAGAACTACTGGGTATCAAGATATATTGTTTTCTCTATTAACATTTTAAGCATACATTCCAAGGGGTATGTTGGCCTATACCATTCTTACTTACCTTAGAGTGAAGTAATAAATTGGTAATAGTAATCATACAATTATAGTATATGGAAAAATAGTCGTGGTAATAAATATGTATATTTCATCAAATAAGAATATATAACACATAGCCTAGACATTTTATATGACCAGCAAATCTAGTATAACACATTTCACGACTCACAATACCACACCCGACTATCTATAAAATAAATTATTATGTTCACAAATAAATCAGAAATTTTTTGAGGCCATTTTGAAATGTCACATCATATATACACCTTAATGATCATGTCAACTATGATGAACCATTGCATAACCCTAAAGAATTTAGGGGTTATTGTAACAATCATATCTAATTGAAATTGATATATTAACTTTTATTTCACAAAATGTTCATTAAAATTTTATTTATTATGGAATATAAACCCATTAGTCTACCTGTGGTAGAATATTCCAGAATGCATTACATATCTTCAATAGCCCTCTCATGAATAAACCAATTCCCAAAACATTAATTTCACTATTAAGAAAAAAATTATTTTTTATAAAAACTATATAGCCATCAATTAGAATCATTTCATAATATAAACTCATCACCATACTATCAGACAAATAATACACTTTTAGTAAACCAATATACATAGTAATAACGGGCCATATTAAGACTATGAAAATTTATAGCAATCTATTACACAGATTTTAAGTCAATTACCTAGTAAAATGGTCATAGGGGAAATAGATTCCAAGAAAACATAAATTCATATAACTATATAAATAAAAACAATTCCCATATTAATAGGATCTAATTACTCCATAATATAATCCAATATACTCTCAGTGCCTATTAAACCGCATAGAAAAATTACATATTCTCATATATAACATCATAAAAAACATATAATTAATTATAAAATACTATAAGGACCACATATTTTTTAGAAAAAGGGATGAGTGAAAAATAATACTATATATATGAGTTATGACTCAAAATATATAAATGAATATACACAAATGAATAAATTATGAATTTACACTATGAAAAATGTGTTATGGAGGAAAAATGAGTTATAAAATAAGAAATATGTAGTCAATGTTACTCTGAGGTCTTTGCAGAAAATGTTTCCTCAATAATATGAATAAATTAACATAAATAGTAGAATAATAACAATGAAACATGAAATAGAAATTGTTGGAGGGAAGTGATAATTATCATAATATGTTGTATGACGGATACACATGGGTCATTATTTAAAAATTGTAATGGTAAGACCAATATTCCCGTAAAAGGTTTGTTGTGTAGTGTACATCGACTAAATTGTTAATGTACCCCAATCAAGATCCTTATTGTAATAGAATTGAGGAATAAATAATACAATTCCAAAAAATCGTCGTGGGTTCGCACTACGCATCAAATTGGTTCATTTGTAGAAGAACTAATTTTTAACATCCTAGTTCTGGAATCCATCTAGAGACGCCCCGTACCCGGTAGGTTACATGGACTCAAGCGCATTTCCCCAAACTCCAGAGGCTTCTGACTAGTATTGAGGTCCTTGGGTTTGATTGTGGGGAAACTATGCCCTCATTGGCAGAGTACAAAGTGGATATAGATAAACATGAAATAGTGGAAGTAGTGAACAACCAACAATAATAAACAGCGGAAAACTAAATCAATAAACTAGAGAAAATATGAATATATGGAATGATGCAAGATAAAAAAGGAAAGCAGTGAAACAAGCCACACTACTGAAACACCACAGTACCAAAACAAGTAAAAAATAAAAGTAAAAATTCCCTCAGCAATGCAAACTAAAGCTTGGTCCCTTGCTCTCCTACTCCATGCAATTAAGTTCCAGAAGTCGATGGGCGCTTCCCCTAGTCTATAACTACAAGAACATAGTCTACATAGTCCCAAAACCATGGCACAAAAAGGGTGTGCGATAAAATCAAAGTAGGAAACCACCTGAAGATATGTGCCTAACAATCAGTGAGTATATGGAAGGTAAAAGTACAATAAGCATTAAACAGCAACAGCATGCAGTTGGCAGTAAATAGTAAGTAGTGAAGAAGGATGATACACAACAGTAATCAACCACAACAACAGCAACATTAATGAAAAATGGATGACAAAAATAGGAAACCCACTGGGAAGTACCCACAACCATCCCCTCTTGTCCTAACCATGACATACCACAACCCTCTGGGCAGTGCACTCAGCCTAACCCCTCTGGCTTGGTCATACAAATTAATGAGACTCTCTTGGGAAGATCACTTGGTCGATTCCTCTTATAGTCTAGTGTAGTCAGGGAATCATTGTGGAAGATCACGCGGTCCAACCCTCTTTTCCCCAAGGTCTAGAGACTCTCTGAAGAAGATATCTCGGTCAATTCCTCCTATAGCCTCAGGTATACCACAGACTTTTTGAGTAAGCTCACTCGGTCAATTCCTCATATAGCCTGGGAAGGTTCATAAGAGAAAACAAAAAACGTAAGACTCTCTAAGGAAGCTCACTCGGTCTACCCTCCTTTAGTCTATAATATACAAGACTCTATGGGAGATCACATGGTCCATCCCCTATAGTCTGTAATGTCCAAGACTCTCTGAGGAAGCTCTCTCAGTCTACCCTCCAATATTCTATAATATCTAAGACTCTCTGGGAAGCCCACTCGGTCTATCCCGTATTGTCTATAGCACCAGGTTCTCTCAGTCCTATGCTATTTAGTGCATAATAATGCTATAAGACCAATGTACACCTATAGAGATACTTGGTTAACCAAAGTACACATATAGAGCTACTTGGATAAACAGTCCACAGGGCAACAAACATGTTATGAATTTCACTCCAACCTATAATCACTAGGCTTGGAAACATGTGTAACAACCAAAGGAAAACGAGACACAAAGGACATAAATAGATAAATGCATGGGAAAAATCCAATAAAAACAAATTTATCCTCTAACAAGATTAATTTACCTCTGCACAGGCATACAAGCAAGGCAGGAAAAAAAGGGCAAAAATGTAAACACACAATACCCCGTTCACAGGTATTGGACTAATTTACACATAAAACTCAAAGACAGTGAGCGGTCAGGCACAAAAAACCTACATCCATCCTAGGAGATTGATATACTTTAACCATGATGATTGATTCTCCCCCAAACATCGTAGATATGAGAAAATGACCAAAACGTTCAAACCACGATAAATTGAGTAGGAGGTGGAATTGGAAAACAAGGCCCAAGAAAAAGGAAGAACTCACCACTGTGATTCCAATGCAATCGACTATACTCGCATCGGAGAACAGACGGAGGAGCGGTGACACGTTGACGATTCACGGATCCGTGGCTCTCTCGGATGAAAGAACCTAGAAGAAGACCTTTCTGTGTGTCAGGCGTGACCCCGGTCCGATTAATGAAAAAATTAAAGTACACGACGTGTACTAGAGATTTCTGTACTCTGCCAAAATCGGCCTCCAAGTCACCACTACACACTATGTGTGTGGCCCGAACACGGATAGTCCACAGCTTTGAGCGGGAAAAGAGGACACGGTGTGTACTCATAAAGTACACGACATGTACTTCGAAATTTTACAGAAACATTATTTTTCTCAAAAACTTTAGAAAATGGAAGGAAATATCTTAAACAAAGATCTGGGTTCTTACAAACTTCCCCCCTTAAATAAATTCATCCCGGAATTTGCATAGAGAGGCGTAGAAGAAGAAATACCGAACATCTCCGGCCACTGCGATTGTACATCGGCCTCTATCTCCCAGGTCTCGTCCTGTACTCGCCCATGATGCCAAAGTACCCATACTAAAGGAATAGACCACCCACAGAGAACCATCGCACTATGATTGACAATCCAGATGCGATGCTCCTAAAACGATGCATCCACTTCAAACTCAACCTCTTCGAGCTGAAAGACATTTGTTGGGTCTGAAAAGTAACGTCGGGGCTGCGAGACGTGGAAGACGTCGTTCATGGCCTGACACCTATGATGTAACTGAAAACGATAGGAATCCAGCCCAACTCTCTCCAACACCTCAAACGACCTAAAGTGCCACGGTGAAAGATTACCAAGTCTTCAAATCCTCTTGTGTCCCAACCTCGGTAAGACACGCAGGAAAACATGATCTCTGACCTCGAACACCAAAGGTCATCTTTGCTAATCAGCATAAGACTTCTTCCGAGACTGTGCTATATCCATCTGCTTCCAAATTATCCTTATCTACTCTATGGTCTCCTGAACAAGACGAGGTCCCACCATAGCTGCATCTCTTTCCTTCAGCTAGCATAAGGGTGATCGACATGGCCTACCATACAAAGCCTCGTAATGTGCCATCTGAATGGTCGCCTGAAAACTGTTGTTGTAGGATAACTCCACCTGATGGGTATGCTTCTCCCAAGAACCGCCAATGTCTAGAATGCAAACTCAGAGCATATCCTCAAGCACTTGGATCGTGTGCTCGGACTAGCCATCTATGAGGGGATGGTATGCTATACTCAAAAGTACCCGTATACCCAAATCCTTTTCACGTCTTTACTAGAACCGAGAATTAAAACGCGTGTCCCTATATGAAACAATGGTGTGTGGAAATCCATGTAGATGTACGATATCTCGGATGTACAACCATCCCAGGTCATCAACACTGAAGGTCTCCTTGATCGGAAGGAATTGAGCAACCCTTGTAAGTCTATAGATGAAAACCCAAAAACATCACTTCCCCGAGGTGACCCTAGTAACCGTGTCAAAAATTCCATCACGACATCATTCCACTTCCACTCGAGAATGGCTAACTTCTGAAAAAGCCCCACTGGTCTTTGATGCTCTTCTTTCACCTGCTGACAAGTAGAACTTCTCATGACAAAACCAGCAACATCTTTTTCATACCTGGCCACCATTATTGGCGGTGTAGATCATGATACATATTTGTGATGCCAGGATTAACTTCCAAAATTGAGGAATGAAAATCCTACATCAGCTCCTCGGGTATGTGTGATGGAACCCATACGAATCCCTGGAAACAGAAGATATCATCCTCCCCCACGATCCATCCAGGAAGAGGTTCCTCTCTTGACACACTCTCCCGCAAGACTAAGGCCTCTGAATCTGATAGCTGCTTCATTCGTACATGATCAAGAAGTGTAGAGGTAAGAGCTACAGAAGATAGGAAAGTCTTTACCAGTCTGTCACACACTTCCAGGTGCATCTTAGAGAACAGAGCCATAATCTGCCACCCACTACTGGCCTCCTGAACTACTTGAATCTGAGTTCTCCTACTCAATGCATCAGCCACGGTGTTTCCCTTCCCCAGTGTATAGGCAAGCTCGATGTCAAAAGACTGAAGATACTCAACCCACCTGCGTTGTCTCATATTCATATCACGCTGAGTGAAGATATACTTGATACTCTTTTGGTCCGTTAATACCACAATGTGCTCTCCAAGAAGGTAGTGTCTCCAACATCATAAGGTATGAACAACAGTTGTAATCTCCAGATCATGTGTAGGGAAATTCTTCTTGTGCGGCCTCAACTGCCGAGACCCATACGCAACGACTCCAACTCCTTACATAGGCACATCTCCCATCCTGATACCTGAAGCATCACAGTAAACAGTGTAGCCCTTGCCTAGATCTAGAATGACTAGTATCGGTGTTGACGTCAACCTCCCCTTCAACTCCTAAAAGTGGACTCACAAAAATCTGACCATAAAAACTTCACCCCCTTCTTGGTCAGACTTTTCAAAGGTGCTGCTAGGCTTGAAAAGTTCAGAATGAAAAACATGTAGTATCCAGCCAACCCTAGAAAACTCCATACCTCAAAGATGTTCTCCGGCTTCTCCCAAGAAACTATAGCTCTCACTTTCTCAAGGTCCACTGATAATCCTGCTTATGAGGTGACATGACCCAAGAAGTGAATCTGGTCCATCTAAAAGTGGCATTTCGAGAGTTTTCCATACAGCTGATGCTCTCCCAGTGTATAGAGAACAATCTCAAGATGTGTGGCATGGTAATGTCGAGTTTAAAAGTACACCAAGATATCATCCACGAAGACCACGAAGAATGATTCCAAAAACAGATGGAACACTCAATTCATCAGTTCCATGAAAATTGCAGGTGCATTCGAGAATCCGAATGACATGACTGTATACTCGTATAGACCACACCTGCTCCTGAAGGATGTAAGAGGTAAATATGATGGTCTAACGCGCAACTGATGATAACCGGACCTCATGTCGATCTTCAAGAACACTCAGGCTCCTCGAAGATGATCAAAGTGGTCATCTATACTCGGTACGTGATATCGGTTCTTGACCTTCAACCGATTCAGTATCTGATAATCCACACAAAGCCCAAGGGTGACATCTTCCCTTTTCGCAAACAGGACATGAAAACCCCAAGGAGAATACTGGGTCGGATGAAACCCTTTGCCAACAACTCCTCAAACTGCTTCTTCAGCTCCTTCAATTCAGGTGTATCCATTCTATATTTAGGAATGGACACTGGTGCCACTCATGGAACGAACTCAATTGAGAAGTCCACCTCACTCTCTAGAGGCAAACCTAAAAATTCCTCTGGAAAGACATCCCTGAAACAATCCACCACTGGGGGAAAGTCTAACTAGGAAGTCCCCTGGTCATCCAGATAAAGACTGGCAATCTGTCCTGTAACTTCTCCTAGCCCATGATGCTCGGGTCCATCTCTGCCTTCCTAGACATCCCACTCGCCTCTATGAAGAAAGGATTCTCCCTCTGGTGATACGAAGCCCACACTACGACGATAGAAATCGACGAATGCCTAGAAAGGAACCAACCAGTCCATCCTGCGAATGATGTTATATCCCGACATCTCTAGGACATAGAGGTCCCATATGAAGTGACACCCAACAACCTCAAGAGGGAAATCTCTGCACTGACGTATGCTAGATTTAATTGTTCCAAATGGCGTGTCAAGAGTCAACAAGTTGGAAGACGAAAATATATAGATCCCAAGGCTCTCCACAACTGCAATAGAGATAATGATATGCGATGAACCCGTATCTAAAAGGGATGAAGATAAAACTGAGGCTACTAAGATCGTACCTCGAACTGTTGAAGGGATAGGATCATAATCTTGATAGGTCTGCTCCATGACAAAAGACTGGCATGCACCCAAGCCTTGAACCCATGGCTAACCACTTTGAGCTGATCTACTCTCCTGTCGCTGATGACCTGGTGACTGACCACCATGGCTGCGACCTCTACCTCATCCCGAACAGCCAGAATAACTCCAGTTCTTAGACTAGTGGGAAACTGGTGAAGCATCTTCAGAACGCGGGGTCATAGAGAAACCCCTACCACCAGATGAAGTTGAAAAGATGTGACCGAAGCACTGAAGATGGCCCATCTTTCCGCAAGATCGAAACTCCATCGGATCTCTCTGGCACAGAGGCCTAATATGCACACTCCTACCGCACTGGTAGCATAAAACCCAGATGGTAGAAGACTCATCAGGAGAACCTCGATCTCCCCGATAAGACTCTCTGTGACGCTTCCTACTATCCATAGGAGGAACACCAGCTCTGGATGTCGAACCGCCCTGGATCACTGCTCCAGAGTCCCTTAGATTGCACACAGTAATTAGTGCCTAGTTGACGATGGAGGATATAGAAGTCAACAAGAAGATATTCACCTGGGAACAGATCTCTTGCCTGAGACCATCCTCAAGCTTCCTAGCAAGGAATAACTCATCACCTGCTGGGATTGGTGTGAAACGCTGAAGCTCAGTGAAGTGAGACGAGTACTCCATAATAGAGAGAGTACCCTACTACAGACTCATAAACTCCCAGGATCTCTCTTCCCTCAGAGGCTCCAGATAGAATTATTCATAGAGGGTGCATCGAAACTCATCACATGACATACCCTGTTGCCGTCCTGAATATGAGATCACCTCCCACCACCTCTTGGTAGTGTCCTGGAGCATATAAGCGTCCATTATTACCCTATTCTCTGGGGGTATCTCTAGAACCTCCAAGATAGTCAGGGTGGCCTCGAACCACGACTCTGTAGTGTGGGGTCCTCTCTCACCTGAGAAAGTAAGAGGATGCTGCTATTGAAAAACCCTCGTCAACTCAGCCATCGACGGGGTAGGAGGCGATGCTCCATGAAAAGTCAGTAACATCCTCAGGAAGTCCTCCCTGAACTATGTATTGATGCCTGTGATGGGTAGAACTATTGGTGTCAAGGCTGGAATAGTAGGAGGATCAACAAGAGGTCCCTGGTCAGCCATATCTGGTGTCTGGTCAGCGTCTGACAACTGATTTACGACCAGAGTACGTCTCAGAGGCATAGCTCTGAAAGGTCAAAAGAACACCTTAGATCTAGATAATAAATCCTGAAAACAAAGGATTATAAAATGGAAACAGGTGGATGAAACTATCATGTTTTAAAAACACAACTACACAACATGTATAAAAATACATGGAGTGTACTTTTATCCATTAACATGGGTGTGTACTCCTGCTACTACTGGTCGTGTAACACCCCAAACTACACGGTGTGTTGTTCCCACACACGACGTGTACTTGAACTCAAAACTCCTGCCCGAGTCTCCTTACATGGCCAACCCACACGGTCCAAACTAACCCCATACTACACATCATGTTCTTTAGGTACACGAAGTGTACTAGACATGGTCTCGGTGGCCCGTGTTGTTAGTTACACGACCATATACACGGCTGCCATTAGACAGCATGTTCCGAACAAACATGGCGTGTGTAGAGAAGATAACAATGACCCTTGTTGTTCGTTACATGGTTGGGTACCTAAGAAAAAACTACACCGTGTGTTCTTTACCAACATGGTGTGTTCTTCTTGAGGTTCCCCATCCCATGTCGTTAGTGACACGGCCAGGTACATGACTCTAAACTACATGGCGTGTACCTACCGTACATGATGTGTTCTTCAAGTTAATTTCACGACACCGTGTTTCTACTCACACGGTCAGTGACACAGCCTGAAATCTACACGGCGTGTATCCAGAAAATACACCCCATGTATTCTGGGTTTTTCTGGGAAGTAGCTCAGAAACTGCACAGAAGCCCAGAAACACTGAAAACAGGGAAAATAGGTTCTGAATTCCGATCCGTGAGGGCCCATACTCTCCGTTAATCAAAGCTTGTAATCTCTTACAGTTACGTACATGAGAAAACAGGGCAATGACCCACCAATTTCCAAATCAAGAGGTCCCATAACACCTCAAGAATCAGAATTTGGCGTTTATTTAAACTAAGTTCTACACAATAAATTTCTCTATCACAACAACAGAGATTCAATCAAACATCTATCACAACAACATGCATAATCTACACAATGTCTATCACTACAACATGCAATCGCTAATTCACCCTCGATGAAATGGCAAGAATGCATGGAATGTGATTTCTAACAATTGCTTATATGATGCATGAGATGACATACCCTCATCTCATCAGGTTGTGATAGAAATAGAACCGTACTATCTAAATAATAACAGCACAAGTCATGTGAATCACTCTAGGTTAAATCTTATCAACCGTAAAATCTCAAAACCAGAAAAATGCAATAAACGAGGTAGTATGGATTTTCCATGTACATGGGCTAGCTACTCTCGGGCACGGCTTATTACCATGTACCAAATCCATCATACCCCTGGCTAAAGTCTCCAAACATTAAATCAAGAGAAATGAAACTCCTCTGATACCACTTTGTAACGTCCCGGTTCCGGAAGCCACCCAGAGGAGCCCTATACCCGTTTGGTAACATGGCCTCAAGCGCATTTCCCCAAACACCATATGCTGCCGACTATAATCAAGGGCCTTGGGTGTGATATTGGGGAAACTATTCCCTCATTGACAGAGTACACAGCGGAAATAGATAAACATGCAATAGTGGAAGCAGTGAACATCCAACAATAATAAACAGCAGAAAACTAAATCAATAAACTGTAGCACATATGAATATATGGAATGATACAAGATACAAAACTAGGAAACCAGGCAAACATGTCATAATGATTAAACAACACAGTACCAAAACATGTTCAAAAGAAATGTAAACAACTCCTCAGCATCACAAGCTAATGGTTGGTCCCTTGATCTCCTGATCCATGCAATCATGTTTCAGAAGTTGAAGGGCACTTCACCTTGTCTATACCTACAACAACATAGTCTGCTTGGGCCCAAAAGAATGGCCCAAATAGGGTGTGAGATAAAATACAAGTAGGCAACCACCCGATGATCTGTGCCTAACAGTCAATGAGTATATGGCAGGTAAAAGTACAATAAGTAGTAAACTACAACAGCAAGGAGTAGGAAGTAAACAGTAATTAGTGAAACAGGATGATACACAACATTAATCAACCACAACAACATCAAAATTAATGCAAAATGGCTAACACAAACAAGAAACCCACTGGAAAGTACGTGCAGCCTTCCCCTCTAGTCCTAACCACGACGTACCACAACCCTCTGGGCAGTGCACTCAGCCTAAACCCTCTGGCTTGGTCATATGAATTAATTAGACTCTCTGTGGAAGGTCATTTGGTCAATTCCCCTTATAGTATTGTGAAGTCAGGGACTCTCTGAGGAAGATCATGAAATCTAACACTCTTAGCCCCAAGGTCTAGGGACTCTATGAGGAAGCTATCTAGGTCAATTCCTCTTATAGCCTCAGGTATACCACAGACTCTCTAAAGATGATCACTCGGTCAATTCCTCCTCTATCCTTGGAAGGTTCTAAAGACAAATCAAACAAGTTAAGACACTCTGATGAAGCTAACTTGGTTTACCCTCTATAATATCCTAGACTCTCTGGGAACTCACTCGGTCCATCCCCTATAGTCTGTAATTTCCAAGATTCTCTGAGGAAGATCTCTCAGTCTACCATCATGTAGTCTATAATATCATAGACTCTCTAGGAAGCTCACTCGGTCTATCCCTTGTAGTTTATAGCATCAGGTTCTCTCAGTCCCATGCCATTACGTGCATAATAATGATATATGACCAAAGTACACCAATAGTGCTACTTGGCTAATCAAAGTACACCTATAGAGCTACTTGAATAAACAGTCCACATGGCGACAAACATGTAATGAATTTCACTCCAACCTATAATCACTATGCTTGGAAACATGTGTAACAACCAAAGGAAAACAAGACCCAAAGGTTGTAAACAGAGCAACGAATGGCCAAAACATCCAAGCACAACAAATTTATCCTCTAACAAGATTAATTTACCTCTACACAATCATACAGGCAAAGAAGGAAAATAACAAGGGAAAAAAGGTCAACACGGAATACCCCGTTCATGGGTATTGGTGTAATTTGCCCATAAAACTCAAAGACTTTGAATAGTAAGGCACAAACCACCTACCTCGATCCTAGGAGATCGATATACATGAACCACGCCGATTGATTCTCCCCCAAATGTCATATATCTGAGAAAATGCCCAAAACGTTCAAACCATGATAACATGAGAAGGAGGAGGAATTGGAAAATAATGCCCAATCAAAAGGGATAACTCAACGCTGCGATTCCAACACAATCGACCATGATCGAATCAGAGAACGAACATAGGAGTGGTGGATCATCTAAGATTCGTGGATTATATGTGCTCTTAGATGAATGGGACCTAGAAGAAGACATCTCTGTGCATCTGGTGTGACCCCGGTCCGATTAATGAAAAAAAGAATGTACATGACATGTACTTTTTACAGTACACGGTGTGTACTAGGTCTTTCTGTACTCCGCCAAAATCGGCCTCCACATCACCCCTTCACACTATGTGTGTGGCCTGGACTTGGCCAGTACACGACATTGAGCGGGAAAAGAGTACACGGCATGTACTCATAAAGTACATGGCATGTACTTCGAAAATTTCTAGAAACATTATTTTTTTCAAAAACTACAGAAAAAAGGACATACCTTAAACGAAGATCTGGGTTCTTACATAATTTCTAGAATTTAAATAGCACAAAAAGTTATATCGTAAGTATTTTATAAATGTATTACCATTTATTATATCAATTTATGTACTCATAAACGATAAAAAATGTCCTTAAACCTGTTTTATTTTAAAAAATAGAATATTATTATCTGTATTTCTACTTGAGTGTGACTAATTTCAAATTCTAGTTACAGATAATATATGGATATTTACAAAAACAACCACTATTTTACATCTCATTATTTAGATTCATACTCATATATATACCTTGATACACTCCATATATTTGAATAAGACATAATATTTTTTTATGATTTGTATTGGACATATCCATACATCCATTAAAACTGATCATGATAAATTTCATTTTCTATAAATTTTCCTCATAGAGATCCATAATACGCACAAATAACTCCAAAAATTACATAGAAAACTTGGACTTAATATCATTCTAACCAAACATACTAAAGAATCTCCAAGAGACACTCCACTACATATTCTTTTTCTAGGAATTTTCTTCTCTATGAATTGTTGTACCACTTTGACATCATCTTTATTGTGTAATAGCATTAAATTATTATATAATTACATTTTATTTGAGAGATTATGACAAGAACACTAATTTGTTTCTTCAATAGACTGTGCCACATGTAAGACTGAGTATTTCCAAATAATAACATACAATTAATAATATTATTTAATAGGATAATTATTACATATCCAATGTAATGGAGGGTATGAATTTTATTAACTAAATTATGGAAACATATATTTTTCACATGTTTAAAATTTACCTATATTTTATAAATAAATTAATTAATATTTAAAATATATATATGTGTTCTAAAAAATAATATATTTCTAAAATATGGATTAGTCACACTGTGTAAACATAATATATATTTTATATACAAATTTTAGAAAATTTGTTTGACCATATATAAATAATATTTTACAATCATCATACAAATATAATCTTTGGAAATATAATTGGGATTTTTTTGAGAAGATTCATATTTTTATATGAAATTTGAAATATAGTAAATTTAAATGGAAAAATGCCTCTTACATTAAATAATTTATAAGGATAAATTTTATTTTTAATTGGTTTTAATGTAATATTAGTTCAAATTTATATCAATAAATACAATTTATTAATTTTTATTAGTTTTATATTTAATTATAATATAAAAACATTGTGATCTTTTGAATATTTTCCCTTTAATAACTCTATTTCTCATCGAATCTTGGATATTGATTTTAAATTAAAAATATTCCAGATGTTTGAATTGAATACATCAAAATTCATTCCATATTTTTAATAATCATATTTTATAAAATATAATAATGTTATCATTATTTTTTAATAATTTGGAAAGTGAAAAGCCTAAAAATTTATTATCATTGTCAAGGTAAAAATGAAATTAATGAAGGGTTAATCTAAGAAGATATGATTTGAAAATAAACTACATAATTTTCTGTCAAACAAATGTATGGCCATATATAGACCATAAATCGTATAGATTTTATAATTTCTTCTTTTGATACCATTTTCATGATAAAAAATTTGGTATGATTGAATATTTTCAAAAAATTACAAGTGTGTCACTGATTTCACTAAGAAAAGGCCACTCACTATCATCCATTATTCAACCATTAAAACAATATTAGTTTATCCAAAAACTAAAAAATTCAATTCCCAAGATCAATACTCTTATCCTAGATCCTTCATTTTGCGAATAAATCCATCATAGGGAGGATTTTGACAAATTGTTTAGGATGATCCCTAAAGAAGAGGTAAACTTTTTCAATGAGTGTTTTTATTTCATATTTTTCTGAATTCCATTCATTATAATTAAAAAATATTTATATTATAACCCTTGTATCTTCCATATACATAAATATATTTTTATAAAAAGGTAATTACCAATAACCATGTCCACTTCCATGAAATTGGTATCATAATTATCATTTATGTGTACGTAGAACTATCGCCTGACAAACTATTATCATTCATTCTTACATTACCACCTTTCATGCTTGTGTATGATGATGTAATTAATGTATATATATACATTATTTAAAACATAATTATACATATATAGTAATGATATAATATATAACTCTTTAATTTTAATTACATAGGGGATATAATGACTTCACTCATGCATATAGTGGACAACCACCTCATGAAGTGATATGACTAATCATTCACTAAGACATTAAATGGAATGTAATAAGGATAAATTTAATAAATATATATGATATAAATTACATAATAATGATATTAATTATATATTTATCATTATTAAAAAATATATATATAATATCATTTTAATCTTTTCAATCAATGAAAGATGATAACATCAATTGTGTACGTGGAGAATATTGCCATAACGAAACGATGTGGCTATATTTTATTCACCATATCACAAGTATATATTTTTATATTTAAATATTTGTTTATTTAAAGTTTTATTAAAATTATAGAAGTAAAATATATTACTTAACTTTATTTCATAATGATCGTTGAAAAATGAAAGCGTTACTCAAATACAGGCATGAAATACCATCTCAATGATCATATAATAATATATTTATCCTAAATATATTTCATGATTAGAATTGAAATTTTAGATAAATAAAAAATATTAAAATAAATTCATGATTATTATTCTCTATATTATGAATAAATATAACATGTTTAATATGTGGAACAATTATAACAGGCAAAATGGAAAAATAATTCAATAAACATATGAAGTAAAGTAAATAATAAATGATAACTAATGAATGTGATATAAGATGTTAAAAAAGTATCACATATGATATTATAAATAATAATATCCTTATTTTATAAGTTAATAACTTATTTTAAAAACTATAGATTATGATAAATCACTTCCAACAAAAATGAAACCTGAGGTTAGGGACTTCATCTCAATTTCTCTTTGTTGAGAAATATTGCAATGTTATGCACCAAATTCCATTTATATGGTATATAAAATGACCCTATAACTTTTTATATCATGAATCATTAATAATTCATCATATCTTATGTTTAAACATTAATTATTTCATCCATGTGGATTGGGATTGAAATGTTTGCAGAGTTAAATATTCTCAAAAGTCAATTTTTGTTTATTGAGAAATATTTTTTCTTCCTTTTCATAAATATTAAATGATTATATATATAATTTATTTTTATTTTCCAATTTTATATTCCCAATTTTTATTTCCTAATTTATAGTCAATAAACATAATCAATTCATTAATTAAATTTCCCTTCAATTATATGATCATTGTAATGGTTTATATCATAGTCTCATTTTAATTAAGTTTTTCTATCATTGATTTTCAGTTGAAGAAAATTAATTTATCGGGATATAAATAAATACATTTAATTTTCATCACCATAGATTTTACGTTATATTTTAATCTTATATTACACATTTTTTTTTACTTTTTGGTTCATTAAATGTTTTATATTTTTTAGACAATCTGACATTATTTACCTCCTCAGTCAGAAATATTTTTTCTTATGAAAACATTTTCTCTAAAAAAATTATCAAAATTATTTTTTTAATCACAAAAATTATTTGAAAAATAAATTTTCCCCATATCAAGAATTTAAATATTTAATTGATTCTTTTTGAATTTTTCAAAACAATGTGGTTTTATAAAATTTCTATAGAGAAATATAATGTTCATCTAAATGTGTACAACATGAAAAAAAATTATCTATCTAGATTAATTATTTGAATAATAACATGAATTTTTTAAAATTTATTGTTAGGGAATATATTTCTCTAATATAACAGATAATTATTGTTTCAAAAAATATTATCAAATAAAATTACTTTAAAAATGTTTTATTTTTTAAAATCAATTTTGAATATGAACTTGGTATTTTCCACAAAAATTAATTTTAAAAAAATATTTGTAGAATATAAAATCATAAATTTAAAAACACCATTAATCATAATAAAATTCATATATTTTGTATTGATACCCAGATTATTCATTGTCTGGATAGTTTATGATTACATTGAACAAGTGTATTATTGATATTCATTTCGTTATTTAATTATTTTAACAATTATCTTCTTCTTAAAATATTTATGTTTTTGGGATCATTATATAGTAAATTTTATCTAAATATTCATATTTTTACCATGGATATACTTCTTTCTAACATAATATATCATTACGATCTATAGTGTTTTACATTGAATGTTATTTGATTGACTAGAGAAATTTTGATAAATCTGTATCATTTTCTAAGTATGTATGTTTGATATTAAGTCATATTGATTCATGGATTAAATTTGTAATATTATATATGAGGAATTATTTGAACGTTTAGGATGGGTAGAGTTATAATATATAACCTCAATGCAATAGTTAATATCCTTAGTGAAGTCAATAAACATGAATTTAATGAGTTTTTAGGTATAAGTTTACACTGTCTTGTGAAAGATATTTTTGGTAGACATATCATTTTCCATAAACATGACATAAAATATTTAATAACTTCCTAATTAATAATTTTTATTATTATCCATGTATTTATCAAAATTATATTATTTATCTAAGAATTTTAATATTTTTTTATTAATTAAATGGAATGAATTTTCAGTTATTTACCTTTCTATGTCAATTTTAACTTATCTAATTATAAACAGGATGTTCAATAAAATATTATATTTGGATTCAAATCAATAATATATTAATTATTAAATGTAACATGATTTCATATATTTACCTTTCCATGTTGGTTATACATATTGAATCTTGATAGCTTCTTTTGTACTTACCCCATACTATATATTTGATCTCACCCTTATTGTTTCCTTCCAAAGGAACCCAGGAAGTTGAAATTGATTGATATTAAATGATTTTATAGATGGAATAAATATATTATTGAATAAATTATGTTTAAATTTGTGTTTTTAATTTAATATATGTCTAAATTATGTATCTAGTTTTCCAAGACTACATAAATGTTCAGTCCATGAAGATATTATTCTTTGTATCAATTTCCAATGTAATAAAGTAGGAACTGTCTTCAAGATACCTGATATGGGTCAATATAGTCGGTATCAGATAAAAATTAATAGAAATGTAATTTCCGGTACCTTTATATACAATTAATTTGTGAGAAATCTAGTCTTTATGGTGTGTTGGGATGTTAAGGTGACTAATATCAGTACTATAAAAATTCCCAGTTTCCCTTTTTTCCAATGATTCCTCATCAAAATGGTGTCTCACCTTTGGGTTTTCAACCAAGAAGTGTCATTCTAGCAGTGTCACCCAAGTGGTTTTTCACCGTAGTGGTATCTCACCCTGGCGGTGTTACCCTGGCCATAGCCTGCCCTAACAGTCACTCAATGTCAGTGACTCGTTGATAGTCACTCAAAAAGTGGTGCCTTATCCATGGGTGTCTCTGCTAATAGTGTATTAATGATGGTGGTAGGGGATTTATATTGATATTTACTTGTCTAACGGTGCCTCATCCAACATTCCCTCAACTAGCTGTGCCTCCCCTGGTGATGGCTTTTCTGAATGTACCCCATATATAATGTTTCCAGATCATTTAGTTTATACCTTTTAAAAAATTTATTTGTCATAAAATGAGTTTAAGGAAAAATTGAAAATTTTATAACACTGATTAAAAGGAAATAAATTGTATATATAATCCCTATGTTTCCAGATCCTATTATCTATTCAAAACATATGGCCTTGTCTAGATCTATCATTAATGAAAAATCACAACAGTTTCCAATCTCGTGACTCTATTTAGATTTTCCTAAAGCCAATATAAATTTACCATTGTCCATTTATTCATTACTTCTCTTGCTATGTGATTCCTTGACACCCTCATCCCATAGTATTTGTAATCTACTACAGTATTTGGTTCATGATTCCCTAGACAATCACTGACTATAGGCACACCCTAATTTTGGAGCAAACAGGAAGTGCAGATAATTATTCTTCCAAATAGGTTTTACATTATATTTATGAATAGTAAATCATGTGGGATAAGTATATAGATGGTTTCCATTATGAAATTTTATGATGTCTTATTAATAATGATAATGGAATTACTAAAATAATTACTCTTCAGGGTTAAGGGAATGTGCTGGATGATATTGTTGTATTATGTTCCTTATTATTGATATTATGAGATGTATGGGATAAAAACTAATGAAAATCAAGTCCATTGGGGTTCATTGTTGGAGAATGTAATAGTTCATGGAATGCATCTTATTTTTTTCCCATTGAAGAAATGTTTATGAATGTTGGTTAACCATGTATATTTTTATAAAAAATGGATTTCCTATGATCAAATTGTATCTGTGGTAACCCCTAAAATTTAAAAGTCTTGTTAAATATTTTATACCTTATTAAATCCTTAAATTTTTTTCCTTCATATGTGAGGTGATGTGATGTGTATAATTTATATTGATTGTGCTTATGGGGGGGGGAACAAGTGGATGAATAGTGGGGATGTGATTCATGTGGTCTGATTATGCAACAGGGTTACAATTTTGGTTGTGATTATTTATTGTTATTGATGTGGCTGCGAGTTGGGGGGGGGAGGTTTGAATGGTATTTTGAGTAGATTGGCTTTGAATAAGGACATTTTTTATTGGTATGGGTGCTTCTCCATTGATAACATGTATAAATATTCAATCAATTTTTAGAGGTTGTGGTATTGTGTATCTTTAATGTGAAGTGTGCTAATTAACAATCTCTATTCATTCTTTCGATGAATACGAATTACTGTTATTGTGTTTCATAATTTCCATTGTTGTGATGGAATGAATAAATAATTTCTTGGTAATTTTTGGATGTCTTTGGTTGGTTTATTTAATGATATGAAAGTAGTTAATTAAATATTAAAACAATGGTTTTGGGATTAATCATGGTTTAGAGAAGATACTTAAATTAATTGTTGTTAAATATATGGGTAATGTGATGCTACTATTTTTATCAGGATCTCCACCATCTGAAATTATGGTCACAGATCTTAATAACTACATATTGAGGTGGTAGAATAGGTGAAAATGTTGGGTTTTGGTTGTTTTCATGAGAACACAACGTTTGGGTAATAGTGCTTGTTAATATACATATAATTGTATATTCATGTTTTTTCAATACGCACCCCCACCCATTTTGAGCACTACATACCGAACACCTATGTAGTAACGTGGGGGTGTCGTACCTCACATCCTAATGGGAGGATGGATGGTTGGCCACCCACTCTTTTCAGCTTCCTCTTCCAGGTGATGATGTCCCATTATTTTTTGGGCGAGTTTTGATATGGTGTTTTAGGATTCCTCTAGTTGAATTGGTACATGGTCTCCTAAAAGTTATCGAGAAGAGTTGTGATGTGACTTTCATGCTGTATTTAGGATGAAATGTGTTTTAATTCCAAGGGTGTACGTGAAAGATGTATTATGATTTCTAGGTGTGTCTAGGTGATATGTGTTGTGAGCCTCAACTGTGTGCTGGTAGGGAGTGTAGTGGTCTTTGGTCCATGTATGCGTGCTTGGGATGTGATGAACTATATTCATAAAAGGTGGGAGATGTAAGAGGTTTTCTTATTGGGTGTGCAAGTTTCTAACTAGTGGTAATGTGGTGTGGGTACCCTATCATCGATTTCCTTTATATTATATTACATGACTGGTGTTACATAGTTTATATTTCTTGGGTAAGGTTGGGATGGTTGGTATACATATTTTGGTGCAGTTTTGTTCTACTATTATCTCGTATGAGAATTAGTATGATTCATTCCTATGTTCATTAAAAAAAATTGGTTTTAATACTATGTATACATATATTACTACCCTATGTATATAAAATTTCTTTCAGGATTCCAACAGGATTCCATGTACCATGATGATTGTTACTAGATTGGACCATTTGGGCAGTTAATGTGACATTGCTTAGCTTTACTTTTGTGTATTTACTTTAGAGTATTTTATTGTATCAATTAATTTTATACACATAATGAGGGTTGTTTTTTTCATTATTTATATTATTTATTAGAGTGTCACTATGGATTATTAATTTTATATCTCGATCATGATTATATATAATGTGTAATGCCTCCCATATTGTGATATTTATCCACCCTAGGTTATAGTCGCCAACCCAGGGCCTACATGATATAGGCATGGGGGTTCATTATCTCACATTCATCATTTCCATCCTAGGAGGGGTATCTTTGG
Source organism: Viscum album (assembly GCA_963277665.1). NCBI lineage: Eukaryota > Viridiplantae > Streptophyta > Magnoliopsida > Santalales > Viscaceae > Viscum > Viscum album. The sequence goes on along the minus strand of OY728141.1, from coordinate 438,953,631 downwards.
AGGGAGAGTTCAGGATAGAGTTTTATCAATGGTGGTTGTTTGGAGAGAGAATGGAGTTTATAATTAGGCACAATGATAATTTCATGGGGTGGTATGGCAACCATTTCAGTTGAAATTAGTGCGTGATATATTACAGGGAGACTGGCTAGGACATAGAATATTATGACACCCCATTATCCAATGCATGGATTTTGAGATTATTGACCGACCAAGTAATATATACCATCTATTATTATAGAGACTTAAAAGAGGTATATGAATTATAATGGCTTGTTTTATTAATTTAATCCAGTTTTTTGGAAGGATAAAATTAATAAATTTAAATAAAATAAATCTTTATGAAAATTTGGTACAACTCAAGCATAGTAAGTATTAGTATACCATTCAGCTATTGCTCACTGTCATTGCCCACATGTGGTTTAGGTAGTGGAGTTTTTGAAAGCTGATCCAGTTGATCACTGAAGGGTTGATATGGTTGAGGGGGATGATTAATGGAAGAAGAAATTGTGTGATTTCTAGCGGTAGGATATGTGAATGTATGAGAGACATTTTTTAGATGTAGAGATAAAGAGAATATTGGAGGATATCAAGATCATCGTCATTTTGATCCAAAGCACTATAGGGTACTAGGTGCCTTTATGAGTTAGTCAGATGTGGGGTTCTTCATTTCAGTGGTGGACACTAAATCTAGGGGGAAAAGGAGTTAAATGTTTTGTGGGCTGACTTCAAGAAGGAGTTATGTATTTTGTGGGTTGACTTCTATAAGGAGTTCTTGATATAGTTTCCATCATAAACCATGAATGTATAGAAGAGGAAGGAGAAACTATCCATTTAGTAGGGGAGTATTTCAAGGTAGGATTTTGTAATCATGTTCAAGAATATTATTCATTTTTCCTCAGATCTCTTTCCATATGAGGATTCACGTTTTAGAAATTTTACTGAAAATGTTTTCTTTCAATCAAGTATATTGATACTACTTTTATGCTTCAATTTTAAATTGTGGTTCAGAAGAAGGAAGAGTTGATCATCTAGATTCACTCATGAGGAGTTCTACCGTGAGAGGGGATCCAGTAGAATTCATCCATAGGCAGAGTTATCAGTGGAAGATGTTAGGCACCAAGACTATTGATGTTTCCACCATCCATGAGCCGAACTCAGATGCTGATCTTTTTTCCTTTTAGGTTCTGTGGCTTTTCAGGATTGTAGGGTTCTAAGTATTTATCATTTGTGAATCATGACTATATTCAAAACTAGTGAATAGTGGCTCCTTAATCATAGTTTGGTTGAGGTGGATTGCATTACTTTCATCCTCATCAGAAGTTTCTTGTGATACTATTCCAACATCAGCGGTAGTAGTCATTTACTCCTCCTAGGGGAGAAGAAACATGTTGAATCAAAACTCAAGATGCTCCTCATTTTTAGGAACTATAACCTATGAAAAGCCTTTGGGATGGTCATGAGTATAATGGTATATGAGAAGGGTGTGGTCTATTTTATGCCATGGTGGTAGCAATTCCAGTAGGTCTTGGGATCATCCAAGGTATGATCATTTCATTTACCACCCTTGTTTATTCTTTGACTGATTCAGGATATTTTCATACCATTGTTTCACCCTCTATATCCCGTGTTCATGGAATAGACATAGATAGGGTTACCATTCCATTGGGGTTGAGTATTCTAGTAAGATGCCAAACTAGACTGATTGATTTATGTCATTGGTGTAGACTGGTTGTGGGACCACATCAGTCCAAAGGGGATCTCTTCCTTCTATATATGATTCCATACGATATAATTCTCAACATAGACTGGTTTTATATTTTACAGGATGTTACTAAGAGATTCTAAATGATATTACTCTTTCCAGATATGAATGGTCAGTGTGTTGTTTTCTTCAGTGATCAGTGTTTTCACGTAAGAAGCTGGTGTTTGGATCCTTATCATAACATGTTGGATGTGTTTTCGATGGAATCTATGGATTTTCTGATAGTTTATATTCTTAGGTTAATTGGAGTGTTCATGGATTTTTTTCCATGGGGGTTGTGATGCAACCCCATCAATATGATATTGAGTTCATAATAGACTTTCCCATTAATATTCTATGAATTTTATGGCTCTTGATCGAATAGGCCATTATGAGTTGAGAGAGTTGAGGATTTAGATAGTTGATATGTTGGAGAAGAGTTTTATTTGACCCATTGTGTTATTTTGGGGTGCTCCAATGTTTTTCACAATGAAGTTTTATGGTGGAATAAGGATGTTCATAGACAACCATTGGTTGAATCATTTTATTGTCAAAACCCATTACCCTCTTTCGAGAGTAGATGATCACTTAGACCATCTGATATGGGAGAGTTGGTTTCCTCTTAACAATATGTGTTCTGGATATCACCAGTAGAGGGACAAGGAGGGAATCATCATGAATAGTATATTCAGAAGCATATATGGGATCATTGAATTAATATTCCTTCCATTTGGAGTATCAAACACGCCATACATGTTCAAGGGACATTTTAAATCTGTGTTTGTGAGGTCCTCTATCGGTTCATCAATGTATTCATCAATGATATCCTGATATAATCAGAGTTGGAGGAGGAGAACATTGAGTATCTCATAACTGTCTTACTTGTCATTCAATTTCTGTAGATCAATAGAAATTTGCCTATGTGTGTGTTCTAGATAAGAGAGTTGAATTTCATTAGGCATGTGGTGTCTCAGATGGGTGAGCTAGTAGACCCCTCAATGGTGGAAGCAGAATTTTCTTGGGAATCACCCAAAGTTATGGCATATTTCCACAGATTCATTGGTCTCATGGGTAATTAATGGTGGGGTGGAATCTATTTTTCCTTATTTTTAACCCTTTTGATTACTCTAACATGGATGGAAAATGACTTTTCATGGATTGATCAGTTCTCGGCATTTTTTGGTAACCAAAATGGGAATTTGTTCACCACCCCAGTTCTCTAGTTTCCTCATAAAGGGGAAATGTTTGACGTGTTTTTTGATGCATCCTTTTTGGTCTGGGGATGCATTTTTATTCATCAAATGAAGTTATATCTTATGGGATTAGGAATTTATTCCCTCGTGATCCTAACTATTCCACCCAGAATATATATATAAATGTAGTTGTCTTTGCACTGATGTTTTGGAAACATTACCTCATTGGGGAGTGGTTTATGGTACATAGGAATATTAATATCATTGGGTATATATTTTACCAGTTTGACATGAATATGTGATAGTAGAGGTGGATATAGTTTCTTCCGGACTACAATTTTGATATACCCTACACCTTGGGGAATGGGACATGTGGTGGATGTTTTATAGAAAAAATGTCACATAAGGAGGTTTTTTCAAGAATCTGTGGATGCTTGGAATGTGATGGAGGAGTTTCCAACCATGCCCATGGATTAAAGAGTGGATGGTAGTAAAATTTTTTTGTTTCAAATGATGGTGCAGTCTTCTTTTATGTAGAAGGTGTAGGAGTCTAAGAGGAGAGACTCAGAGGTATAGTTAATGCGTGATCATGCTAAACATTGAAATTCATAGAAGGGGTGGTTCAAGTATGGTCAAAACCAAAAAAAAATTCAATGATGGTTTTTTGTTCTAACAGTAGTGTGTGAGATAGTTCTTCATGAATTTGATAACATTACATTGTTAGTACAATAATAAGTTACTAATACGTAATGTGACTTATGGACACAATTTTGGTGTCTTGGGAAAAAAGGGTAGTGGTGGAGTTTGTTAAAATGTTAATGGTTTTATAGTTGGAAATTGTTGAGCATCGTGTCCCTATTATATTGTTTCTACCATTTTATGATTCCGTGTGGTAATGAGAAGACATGTCAAAGTACTTCATCAAATAATTACCCATATCTTAGATAGATTGTGATATTACCTAGTTGATCATGGATCGATTGAAAAAATCAAAACACTTCATTACGATCACATATTTGGGAGTAATGGAAGATGTTGATAACAAGTACGTGGAAGTGTAGTGCAGTTTTATTGTGTTATTAGGTCCATTTTCTTATCCCATGATACATAGTTTACCTCAGTAGTAAGGAGTTGATTTTAGTATGCTTTTGGCACTTCATTTCCCGTTATCACTAATTCCCACCACCTAACAGATGGGATGATATAAAAGACTATATAGATGTTGGAGGATATGTTGTGGGTGTTTTTCTTCGTCTTTGGTGAATATTGGTCTTGAAACCTAGGCTTAGTGTAGTTTTCTTATAATAATAGTTATCACTCTTCCATTTTAATTAACCTATTTGAGGCTTTGTATGTGAGAACGTTTCATTCTATATTATTTATGATATAGGATGGGGATACAGTTTCTTGGTCCTATTATGGTGTAGAGAATAGTAGAAAATGATTATCTCATTTGTTGTAGAATAAAAGCATTTCAAGACCCAGAAGAGTTTTATGATGATCATAGAAGTAGGACCATGGGGTTTGAGTATGGGGACCATATGTTATTGAAGGATTCCCCTCGATGTTGGTTGTAGAGGTTTAGAAGTGAGATTAGTCTACTCCCAAGTTTTTTGGGCCCTTTGAGGAGTTGGGGTGAGTTCGCAAGGTGTAATAAATGTTGGAGTTTTACCATGGTTGTAGAGGATACAAGATGCCATTCATGCTTCTTAGATTCATTGGTATTTTCATGATTATTCCCATGCCATTGACTAGTAAGAGTTAGATATCAAGGATTTCATCATTTTTGAAAAATATGGTATAGATCTAGGATCTTCTAGAGAAGGTGTTTCATAAACTGATCATTCATTTGGTTCGTGTGTGGTAGAGGTATGGTGGCCTAAAAGAGAGTACATGAGATCAGAATTCGCAGATGTGTGACTAGTACCCAAAGTTTTTTTTGCTTTACTTTTCACTATTTCACCTGGTAATGTGATGTTGAACTCTATTTTATATAACATTAGATGTTTTCACTTTTTTATATGTGTTATAATATCTATAAATTTGAAAAGGGGTGGACTTGATTTCAAATTGAAACACATTAACTATGAGGCGATTAAACATGTATAGTAAAGTAAAGGACAACTAGAGTGGATTTTATATTTATACAAAAGACAGGATGTCCGGATTCATGTGTTTGGGAAAATTTGGGATTTTGTGGTTGTGTAATGTGTTTTTTGGGACATTTGGGATGACGTGTTAACAACCGCAATTATAATTCATGGATAGTAGATTTCAAAGGAGGTGTTCTTGGGTGTCGATGTGTACACCCCATCTTAAAAAAAGACATGGCTGTTTAACATTAATGTGTTTTGTCATAAGTAGTGATTCATGTCTAATGAGGTCCTTGAAAGGTATCTCAAGAGATGGTTGTTTGGAGAATTCTACTATTTCCCTTTTTGTTTGTTTTAAATTCTCAACGTTGATAATAGTATTATAGGAATATGATGTAATGGTATAGAACATTACAAACCATAACATTGTAAGATACCATTTTTATAGGTATCCTGGGAAGTCAAGGTGAATTATTTTCACACTTTTACAAAATTAATAGTTTTCCCATGTTTTCCAATGATTCCTCATGCCAAAAATGTCTCAGCCTTGTGGTGTCACCCAAATTGTGTTACCCAGGTGGTCTCACCCTGGCGGTGTTACTCAGGTGGTATCTCACCATGATTGTGTCTGCATGGTGATATCTCTCTCTCGCGGTCACTCACTGGTGGTGACTCGCTGACTGTCGCTCGAACAGAGGTGCCTCATCCAGTGAGGTCTCACCTGACAGTGTCTCACTAATAGAGGCATGTGTTTTATCTTGATCGTACCTCATCTAACATTGCCTCATCCAATTCTACCACGACTGGTGGTGTCTCTTTTTTTTAATTCCTTGTTGGTTGTGACTCTTCTAGCGGTTCCTCACATAAAATGTTTCTAGTTCTTCTAGTTTTCCCTCTTGGCATCATTATATGATGTAAAATGAGTTTAAAGAAAAAATTTAAATGTTTTAAGATTTATTCAATGTTCATAAATTTTTTCACTATTTCTATAAGGTTTTGAAGACATTTAATTGGTGAAAATATATGGTTTTGGAAAGATCTACCTTTACCCGAAAAATAAATATTATTCTAAATACTTAACCATATTTATATTTTCTTATATTCATAATAACATTCCCTTTATCCATTCCTTATTGCCTTATCTTTCTATGGGACTTCATGATTCCATCTTCCCATATAGTCTAGTAAACTACTATCGCAATTTGATGATGTTTCCCTGGAGAATCACCTGATGTAGGCATGACCTATTTTGGTGCAAGAAAGATGTCCAGATTGTCCTTATTCCAAGTTGGTCTTCCTTCATCATTCGTAATTTTTAATCATTTAGGATTAATGAATATATTTTTTCCATTGTGAAAAATATTTGATTCTTAATTATTAATGATATTTGAACTTGTTTAATAAAAAATACTCAGGGGTAGGGGGATGTGAATCATGATGATGTTTTATGTTTTTTTGTTGATATTTTGATTTTTATGGAAAAAATACCCACTAAAAATCATGTAAAGTGGGTGTCCTTATTTTTGAACAAATTGTTTTTTGGAATGCATGTTTTTCCCCACTGATCTTCTGTTTATGAATGATGGTTAACAACACATATATGGATAATAAATGGATGCCCAAAGATCATAAGGATTCTATGATAACACCAGAAATGTATATTATTAATTAAATAAGGGTTCTCTGTTAAATAGTAAAACATGTTTCCCTTGGTATGTTATGTTATGTGATGTGTGGAATTAATATTTTTTGTGTGTATGTGGTAGAGTGTATATATTGTGTCTGTAGAGATTGGTTTTGATGGGTGTTGTGTGATTTTATATATAGAATGTTTTTTTGGTTTCTTGAATTTTTTTATTTATGGATGTGGTTGTGAGTTGGGGGTGTTTCTTGGGTTGGTATGGTGGTTTGGTGATGATGAATTTGAATAAGTATATCAGTGATTGGAATGGGCGCTTCACCATGTATTACATGCAGAATGATTCAGCTCTTTTTTAGGGGTTGTGGTGCAGTGTGTCTTTAATGTGAAGTGTGTTAATTTTCCATGGATCATCATCCCTCGTATAACTGTAATAATTATTGTGACACTATTTCTTAGTTTCTCAGGTTGTGATGGAATGAATAAATAATTTACTGGTAATGCTCAGATGACTTGGGTTTGTTCGGATAATGAGATGGATGTGGTTAATGAAATATTAAAATGGTTGTTGTGTGATTAAACATGGTTTATTCAAGATAAGGAAACACATGGGTTTTGATCACATGGGTAATTTGAATCATAATTTGATTATAAGGATCTTCAACTTCTAAAATTATATCCATGTATCCTAATAATTTTATTTATAGGTGGAAGCAATCGTGACAGTGTTTTGAGTTGGGAATTTTCCTAATAACCTATAGGTGGGGATGAACTGTTTGATACTATACATACAATTGTATATTATTTTTACTTATATACACACTCCACCGACATTGGGATCTATGTGTAAAGAACCTATATAGTCTCATGGTGGTTGTCATTTCCAACTTCCTAGTGAGAGGATGGGTGGCAAGCCACCTGCACTTCCCAACTCCCTCTTTTAAAAAATGATGGAAGAATCTTCTTTGGACAAGTTGTGATGTGGTTTCCCAGGTGTCTTCATGGGGTCCCTAGTGGCTTCGTCATGATTTGTGATGTTACTTATTGGGTGTTTTCTGGATGAGATGTGATGAAATGTGTTGTTAGTCCATAGTCTCTCTAGATGGGATATGTTATGAAGCCCTGGTGTATGTGGGTGGTATGTGTTGTGAGACCCAAGTGTGTGCGAAAAGGTTGTGATCTATTATGTGAAATAGGTGTGTGCGGAAGGTATGTGTTGTTTTATATTCAAAAGAAGGGGGACCTCATGGAATTTTTCTGTTGGGATATGAGAGTGTCTAATAAGTGAGAAAGTGGTGTGGGGTACATTATCATCGACATAATTTATATTAAATTCCTTAACATGTGTTACTTTGTGAGTGTACCCTTTGTGAGGTTGGTAAAATTAGTATTCCAATTTATGTGTTGTTTGGTTCTACTATGTTATCACTGGAGCATTAATATGCTTATTTCTAATATCCAATAGAGACATTGATCTTCATACTGAGTGTACTTGTTTGTTCACCCTACATATATAAAAATACTTTCATGATTTTAGGAGGCTATGATGGTCACTAACGAGAATTAATATCTTAGACCATTGGATAGTTTTTTTGTCACTACTTAGTATTACATTGGGTATTTACATTTGATTCTTTTAATATATCAGTTTTTTTAATACATGTGTTGTGAAATGTTTTTATATTTATTTATATCTGATATTAGCATTTCATTGAAAATAATTCATCTTATATCTTTATTTTGTTTTCTTATGAAGATTAATTCTTCCCATATTGTGATATTTGTACACCCATGGTGCTAGTCACCAACCCGGGGCCTACTGGATGCCGGAATCTGGGGGTCATTATATGAATTTCTTAATTTTCAGCACACAAGGAGTATAATTGGAGGGAGTATTAGTTTTGGTGTCCTAGAACAAACTAATTTTTATTTTTATTTCATTAATATGTGATTTATTAAAATAATAATAATCTTATTACATATTGTTCGTTTTTCTTTATGACTATAATTTAGTAATGTTATACAGTATTTGTCGTATTAATTTGTTTATAACATTTCCCCACTATGAAGATAACCCTGGGTTTCTGTGACAATATTCTAAAATAAAGTTATATAGTTGGATTAAATCATATTATGAGACACATAATTTAATCTTCATTTGGTACAAGTACTCTTAAGCATATGAGACTTCTTCTCATGAAGATTTCACTTGGTAATATTCAAGATGGGAGATTACTAGAAAAGACCCACCAGTTGTAATTCCACATGTTTCGAGGTAATTATATATTCCTATCCATGATCATGTGTTATGTTCCTTAGATTTTAATATTATCCTTAATTTGTGTCACTACTCACGCACTTTGATTTACTGACAAAAAATTCCACACCATATGTTGGTGGGAAGTGGTTTCTGTTGGGTGCATCATGAATGACATGTTATTAATGGATATGTTGAGAAAGGATTTATCCCTTAAATTTTTGGAAGTTGGTATCTCAGACAATTGATTGAAATCGAATCATCTCCCTAAATTCCATGGACATGGTGTGAGGTTGAGTTAATTTTAGGTTATCAAAGATTTAAATATCAATAATATAGGCTGATGAAACTATGAAGAAACATGCTAAATGTTATATTATGACGAAAAAATTATATTACATATTGAGTGTTTGTATGTGGATGTCATAATATCCAAATTATGTTCTTTATCTTGGGATACTCTGCCTGTTGCTAAACAATAATCTTAGACTTTAGGAAATCTCACCTCATCCCATTTAGAAAGAATCCTAGATGGTCAAACACTATGTATTTCTTATGGTTTCGAAAATATTATACTTGAATTTAATTAATGGGATAAATATTATTCTCAAGACCAAGGATTAATTTTATTCAAGTTAAATATATCACATAAATTAAATAAATATTTATTCACTGAATTGTGAATAAAATATATTCATTTATTTTATTTAATATTTAATAAATATTTAATAAATATTTAGTAAATAAAAACATTATTTATGTGAATAAAATATTTTATTTGGGTGTTCAATAAATGGAAGAGCATTTCAAATGAACCAAGACCATGTATGTTGAAATTTTATTTTATTTACATGTAATTAAATAATGTTTATCCATTTTCGACAAGGAATAATAATAATATTGTTATCATTATGTGGCAGAGGATTTTTATTTATGGATCTTTTTTTCACAATTTGGTGCATCACAAATAATGTTGTTATTTTTTATTATATTGCATGGGATTTATCTTATAGTTAATATTTCATTTAATTTTTGTTTCACAATTAAATATTCTAACTAAAACACTATTTAGATTAATTGAAAGGTACATCTATTGTGCCAAAACCCAGTGAATTGAGAAATTTTGAGCCAAACATTTTCTCTCTTCACTTTTCTCAGATATCCCTCTCAAGAACGAGATTGGTTCTTCAAGACTAAATAATGAGAAATTGAGAACGATGGATGCAAGACATTTGCTTCATAACGGTAGTACCCAAAGAGTGAGTGGCATTATTCAGAAACCATTGGGGCACATGTGGGTCACCACCAGAGGGATTTGACTTTGGATCATCACAAGTAAAATAAAGAAAATCTTGAAGGGTCATTTCAGATGACTAACAACCATCGATGAAGAAAGCACCAAAGGCAATGTATTTAATTTCTTTAAAAATTAATTAGATTAATTATAAACATGATTTGAAAGATCCACCCTCAAGGTTTTATTTTTTTAAATTTTTTTCTAAAACATTAATTTAAATCTATGGATATTGGTGTTCATCATCCTATTGATCCTAGATTGGTCATTGATTATGAAAAATCAAATTTGGGCCCACCCAATGCTGTTCATCTTCTACACTTGGTTCCTTCATGTGATATCAAAGAGGGATCATCGTAATTTATAATAATTTAATGAAATTTAAGATGATTTACATTTTAATAATATATTTTTTCAATTCATATTTAATCGTTCTTGTAATCTAAATTTTGAGATCTATTTTTCCATTATGTTAATCATAGATCTACCAAAAATGAAAATTTTTTTTGAATAAAATTAAACCGAGGATCACATGAAGATGTGTCGATGATTGTGTCCAAGTAAAATGATAGTACGTGATATCTATCTGGAGATAAAAATCGTTTAATTTTATATACATGAAATGTAATTTAGATTACACACCATGTAGTTGTGTTTACTGAATTTGGAGTAATTCAGAAATCACTCAAGACTTGTGCATTGATGAGACGCAATGTGGTTGATTATTACACCACATGTTGACTAGGTTATACTAGCACACAGTCAACCAAGTTACATGATGTGTGGCCAACCAGACATGTCTTGTAGTCCCTTCGGATTAAGGGCCAAACCCTATATCCCATACACAGCTAAGACGATCGGAACCTATGTAACCCATAGAACTCATGGCGTGTGGCCCAGTAGACATCTCGTGTTCTATGCAATTTCCAATATACGCCTCACACAACGAGTCCCTAGGTGTGTACTTCAGATAAAAAAGGGATGGAAGTACATGTCATGTAGTCAGAACTACACACCGTGAATATTTCAAAATTACAAAAAATTAAAACATTAATGTTTCTATAATGGTCACATTTAGAAATTATGTAGATTTTAATGGTTGTCCTTTGTGTTATCTCCATGGTTATGGATAATAATCTCATAGTAATTTTGAAAAGGATTAAGATGAAATCATTGATTAATTATAGATAACAGTTAATTGATTCCATAATTATTTATTTAAATAAGAACTATTCTGTAAATTAATTCTTGTATTAATAAACGTGTAATTCATTGCATGTATGTGGATGATCGTGAGCTAGACCAGACCTTAATATTTGATTTGTTTCCTTAAATTTTTTTTAATTTAAATTGTTGGCATGCATTCCATCTGTCCTCATAAATATGTGGGGCCTATGTGACCATGGATTATTTTATATAAACACCTTTTTACACCTCAACTTCATGTGAGTTAAAACTCATATGTAATGGAGAGATCTCCCATGCTTGTGGATGAAGTTCATGTTAGGAGCCAAGGTGAAACCAATCAAAGGAGATACAAAAGAGCATAAGTGGACAGTTGTAGACATGTACTATAAATGGTGTAATGTTTGTCTCCCCATGGTAAGTGGTTAGGTTGTCAACTGCTAGATAAAATAAGGATTATAATAGATCATGATCATGCCCTCCACTTTTTTTATTTCATTCTCTTGCATGGTTTTTCATACGGGATGTATAATCACGATTACATAATGAATTAATTATCAAGAAGGAAATATGGAATTAAAATAAACCATGATTATGAGTATAAATTATCAAGACATTTTTAATCACTTAAGTATCTTCCTCTTAATATATACAATAATGTTAAAAATATAATAATGAAAATTTACTCATAATAGATAAAAATCCATCAATAAAATAATAAATTTGACAAAGTCGTTCTTTACTTGATTAGGGGAAAGACTCAATAAATTAATGTGGTTAACCCACCTTTTTGGGTCAATTAATTTTATATTGGAATCTCTTATGAATGTTTTAAGTTAACATAACCTTTTTACATCTTGAGGAATCACCATTTCAAGACGTGGTGTAAATTTAGAGGCATGTTTTGAAAAAATCCATGTTAGGATTTTAGAATTGACGAGTCCGGTCAACAGATCAAGGAGTTGAGATCACATAGTTGGAAAAGACATGACCCCCTAAATAAAATCAAATATATTGGCCACCACTTGTTATGTTTATTTGAAGGGAAATATGTATCCTTTCCATATTAATTCCCTAGAAACTAGACACGCTATGTTCAATGGTAAGGGCCATTGGGAAATAATAAAATAGGGGGAGACTTAATAAAATTAAATTATTGTCTCTCATAAAATGTAATCAGTAAATTACTAATTATCTTCTTTATTAATTTAAGTATAAAAATAACCAACTCATAAACTACACTATCCCTACGATCAATACTGGATAATGACATGATCTTCACCAGTAGTAACCTCATGGAATGGGATAGATTCCTTCTGATTATTCTACACCATGAACAAAAATTTTAGATGCTATAGTCCACATTTCATAATCCTCTTTCCCAAGAGGTGAGTGATCAAGAGTTCAGGGTCTATAAAAAACATATTAATTACACAGTCGACATTTAATTTTTTCTGCTATCATCAATGTCTAGTGTCCTCATATAGCCACATGAAAACCTGGATTCTTATAGAATGCTTGGGAACCACCATAGTCTTTACCCAGAGAGACCAATATATGAAGGGTTTGATATCTTCAAGCCTCACTTTTATCATATTCTGGGAAAGGGTGCAATATATGAGACTCATGTAGTCAACATCATTGGAATAATTGAGCACCTGGAGGTTCTATGATTTAAAATCCTCAAAGAAATGGGTACCCATTTCATTTTTACTTCACTCCCACAATGATTCACTAGTTTTGTTGTAAACATCAATATTTAAATCATGGGGAAGCCTCTATTAGATATTCCTTTCCTCTTTTACCAAGTGGAAAAAATAATTGACATTCCAAAGGCCTCTTTTCCTTATGGTAAATAAGAGTAAAGGAAAAGAGAATATATTTAATACAAAATCATCTTCACACCCTTCCAAGAAATGTAATATGAAGTGGGAAGGAAGGGAATATGATGATTTTCATTTCTCATGTGTCAAGAAGGACCTCTTGAGGAAAAATTCCACCTAGATAAAGAAACAAGGGGAAGATTCAGGTGCGTTTCTTATTGAGAGCAATTTATCTGTTTTAGAAAATTAGGTAATAGATATGGAATATGGTTCTAACAAATGTATCCTAACAAAATAACCAAGTAGATTCAAGAAAATTTACTATGGGGATGTAGATCTACGACTAGACAATGGAGCTAGACATGGTGATGTAGCTGTCAGGGACGACCACATCATGTTGCCGACTAGAATTATATTGGTATTAAATGGTTGTTATTAATGTTTCTTCAAAAAAACATTATATCTATATCCAGAGTAGATCAAGATGTATTTATTTATATGTTTTGAGATGCATGTTTCTTATTTTATAATGATATCATTTTTTTGGTAAGCCACGTTTATATAACGGTCTATACGTGTTGGATTATCCAAAATAAGTAACGTTAATCAATAATGAAGCCACCTCACATTAGTAATACCACACCCAACATTGGAATCACTGGTTATGTAATCTAAATGACAAATTCATGAAAATATTACATCAGAATGGATATTTATATTCATTCGAACTAAAACAACTTTTTGTATGTAACAAGTGTTTACAATGTAAAATGAACCAATCCCCAATTATTGGGAAAGGTGAAAGGGCTAAACACCTTGAATTGGTTCATACTGATGTGTTCATACCATTTCTATTTGATGAATGTGGTTGGTACTCATACTTTATATCTTTAATGATGATTTTTGTTGATATGTATATAAATACTTAATAGATTTTACGTTAGATTATTTTGATATGTTCGAGTAATAATAGAATTATGTTGAGAACAATTTTGGTAAGATGATTAAAAAACATCGTGCAGATCGAGGTGGATAATATCTTAATCATAACATTATTTATTATATACAAGAGTTTGGGATCCTATCCCAACTCACTATTCTTTACATGCCTGGTGTAACGGTGTATGATAAAATAGGAACCAAAACTTATTGGATATGGCGAGGTTAATGATGAGTCATGAAAGGCTTACATTATTCTTTTAGGGATATGCGTTAAAAAAGAAAATGCCCATAATAAAATAAGTACAATTTAAATTGATAAATGGTATTCTATAAGATATATAGAGTGGAAGAAAAGAAATTTTATGACACTTACAAGTTTGGGGAAGCGAAGAATTTGTTATGGCTGATTTAGGTAACAAAAACATCCCCCTCGTCACAAACTGTACCTTTATAGGATACCCCAAGGAAATAGGGGGATATAAAATATTCATCCCCACATAAAAAGGTTATGGTGAAAAAACACCATATTTTTTCATATGTATAAAATATTTAAAATATATAGTGGTACTGATATATAATTCCATGATTTTAAGGATCAATGTACCCAAGATTTGGTATAAATTTATATTCCACAATGCCCCATGGAAGAAAAATATATTCCAGAGACACATGTACTTCATAAGAGTAAAAGAGAGGACAAAGAGTCAGAATGAATTGGATTTATAGTTATCAAGAAAGGTGACTATTTATTAGTTGATAATAATGATTCTCTTACCTATAATGAGGTATTATATGACACCGACATTGCCCAGTGGAAAAAAGAAATTACTTAAGAAATGGATATCATGTACCAAAACCAAGTCTGAATTATGGATTATCATCTAGTAGATGTAAATCATTTTGGATGATAATTGGTAATCAAGAAGAAACATGACATGGATGGGAAAGCAAATTTTTATAGGGAACATGTAGTTACCAAACAGTTTAAAAATGACAAGACATTGAATACGACAAAAACTTTTCCCCAGTTACAATACTAAAATACATCAGAATTATTCTAGCCATTTCTGTTGACCATTACTATGATATTTAAAAAATTGTTTAAAAAAAATCCATAATGAGGACCACCAAGAAGATGTCTACATAACACAACCTGAATGGTTAGTGACTCTAAATGATTCCAATAAGATATGTAATTTGAAACAATCCATTTATGGATAAAATAAAGTATCAAAGTCATGGAAAATTCATTTTAAGATTCCAGAATTGAATTTGGTTTTATTAATAAGGAATTTGATCCTTGTGTCTAAAAACAGTTTAGTGGGAGTGCAGTAATTTTCAAAATAGTATATGTTGATGAAATATTACTTATTATAAATGAAATACTAGTCTTACAGTCTAGTAAGGAATGGTTGAAAAAATTCTTCTCCATGAACATCATGGGATAGGTAGCATATATTATTTGGATCATGATCTATCATGATAGATACAAGATATTTTCTGGCTTATGTGAAAGTATATTCTTTCACAAGATACTAAATAGATTAAGAATGGAGCAATTCAAGAGGGGATTGTTTCTAGTTTCACAAGACAATCATCTTTCATGAAAATGTGGCATATGATGTATGAGTAAGGATAGATAATTGGAATTATTACATATGAATCCACAATTGGTTAACTCATGTATATTATGTTTTTTTCTAGAAAAAATGACGCATATTCACTGAGTGTGGTAAGAAAATGTCTTGTTAATCCTAGTGACTATCATTGAATGTCAGTCAAGAATATAGTTATGTATCTGAGGCATACTAAGGATATTGTCTTGGTTTATTGGGGAGATGATGAACTAGTCAGCTGTAGATATTCAGATTCTAGTTTTGAGTCTGATCAAGATGAAATGAAGTCTCAAATTGGATACATCTTCTCCATGCATTTAGGTGATTTGAGTTGGAAGTGCTCAAAGAAAGGTGTGGTCGAAAATTCTACAATAGAGTCCGACTATATCACATCTTTTGAGGAAGATAAAGAAGCATTTTGGAGTTTGAGAATCATCCACGAGTTGGATGTGGTTCAAAGTATTAGAGATATTATAACACTCTATTTTGATAATACTGTAGTGGTGGATCTCAAAAAAGAGTGAAGGTCACATTAGAAGATGATGAATATACTACAAAAGTATCATCTCATTAGGGATTTTTCTCAGATAGGCGAAGTTGCAGTGAGTTTTATTTCAATGAATGAAATCATGGAGGACCCCTGGAGTAAATCCTTGACTCGGCAGAGACACAATCATCATGTGAGGTCTAGGTGACCAAAAGTCGAAGTGAGTTATCTCAAATACATGTGGTATTATGTTTGATTTTGTGTCCTAGAACAAAATGTTTTAATTTGATTACATGAATATTTAATTTATTTAAATATCTAACATATTATTATATTTTATTCATTATTATACATGAATATGATATAGTAATTTTCTAGAGTATTTATCACATTAATATGTTTTTAGTAGTTCTCCCAATGATGAGATCCATGAAGCTCTATAAAAATATTAATAAATATAGTTAAATGGTTGGATGAAATGGTATGATGAGACACAATGTATAAAGACCATCGGGTGTGAGTACTCAGAAGAATATGAGACTTCTTCTCATGAAGTTCTCACTTGGTAATCCCAAAGAAGAGAGATTATGAGAATAGACCCACCAGTAAAAATTACACATGTTTATTTGTCATTTGATATGCCTATATGTGATCATGGGTAATGTTCTTTATACAATATGATTTTCATTTATATGTGTCATGAATCAAACCCTTTGATTTACTGAAGAAATATATTAAGCCATATGTTAGTGGGATGTAGGATATGTTGGGTGTGTCACAAATGACATGTTATTAATGGATAAGATTAAGAATAATATTTCCCATCCATTTATAGACGTTAATATCTCATCCCTACGATTGAAATAGAACTGTTGCCCTGAATTCCATGGTTAAGGAGTAATGGTTTGTTAATTTTAGTTAGAGCAACAATGAAATATCAACCATATATGTTGATGCCACTATCATGAAACTAGTTTGTTGAGATATTATGTCTAAGTGATTATATAACAATGTTAATATTCATAGGTGTATTTTGTCTTTGTAACATTAATTTCATTCATGTGGGTGATCGAACTAATTTCTAGACAGAAATATTGGTCTTTAGGAAATCCTTCCTAATGAAAATGAGAAAACATCATTTAGGGTCACAAAATAAATGTTTTTGTTGGTCTCAAATAACTTTTATTTTAGTTTTATTAAGGGAATAAATAATATTTCGTAAGAATGAGGAATAACTTTATTAAAGTTTGTATGATCTCGTAAATTAAATAAATATTTTTCTACCTAATTTTGATGAAAAATATATTTTTTTAATATTTAATAAATATATATTTAATAGTCTGAAAATAAAAAAATTTAATTAATATAATAAAATATTTTATTTGGGTGTAAAATAATCAGAATAGGAGTTCGAACATACCATGACTATGTCCATTGATATATTAAGTATTTAATTTTCTATAAATAATGTTTGTCTATTTGGCCTAATAAATAATTAAAATACTATTATCATTATGTGGAACGATATTTCATTTATTAATTAGTTTTTCACAAGTTGGAGAACCACAGATAATTGTGTTTTTATTATTATTTTTTCATATGGGTTTCATCTAATAGTAATAAATTAATTTTATTAATTTTTTTTCAATTAAATATTTTAACTCAAACCCCATGTCAAATAATATATTGGTAGGTAAATGGTGTTAAACCCCTGTGAATTGAAAATTGTTGAGAAAAACATTTTCTCTATCAACTCTTCTTATCTCTCCCCAGTAAGAACAAGATAATACTTAAAGACCAAAGAATGAGCAATAAAGAACAGTTGATGAAAAACATTATATTCACCACATTAGCACCTTTTGAATTAGTGGATTTTTTAGAGAACATTAGAAAATGTGTTCATCACTTCTAGAGGGACTCTACATTGGACCCTCATGAGCGCAAAGAAGTAAATATAGAAGGGTCATTCAGGAAGTTCCAAAATCATCAACAAAAACAAGTACGAATGGCCTAGGTATTTAATTTCATAAAAAAATAATTAAATTAGTTTTAAAAAAGATGCAAAATATCCTATTTCAATTTTTTGGAATTTTCATTTTCATTTCTATAAATTTGATTTAAATATGTGGATACTAGTGTTCATCATCATTTTGATCTCGGATTGGTCATCGATTTCGGTAAAATCATTGTTGGGAAACACCAAATGTCATGC
Source organism: Viscum album (assembly GCA_963277665.1). Taxonomy (NCBI): domain Eukaryota; kingdom Viridiplantae; phylum Streptophyta; class Magnoliopsida; order Santalales; family Viscaceae; genus Viscum; species Viscum album. Next base: position 438,935,149 of record OY728141.1, on the reverse strand, counting down.
TTCTACTACACTCAGATCCTTCAGGGAGGGGTCATGAAAAGAATCCTGGGGAAATTTATTTAGTGAAACATAGATTTTATAATATAACACTATGATATACATTGTGTCTAAGATGAGAAAACATACTAAAGTTTTGTAAAGGTAGTTAATTTTTGGCATTTCTTACAATAAATCCCGTTATGGATACTATAAGTGGATGTGGTTATTCAAAAGAGGAAAATAGTGTAATAAATCAAAAAATGGAGCATTGGAACCGACCCAATTGACACCTAGTCCATGAAAATGGTTTTTATTGCACACTATGTTTGACATTGCCATGGGTGATGCTTAGGCAATTTCATATTTTCTTTACCAACCATTATGAAGGATTTTAATAGACGTTGACAATGAATACCCTAGGTTAATCCTAAAGTGTCTTATATTGAATAGATGGTGTCTCAAAAGAATGATAAAATGTTTTATGTGTGTAAAGTAATGGTCCAAGGTAATTTATTTCAAAGGAATAATGAAGAGTAAAATGGAAGGACATAAATCTCAACATATTGACCCATTTATAGTAATATTTCCAAAATTTGGTGGACCATAGAATTATCTGAGTCAATAGACTCCTCTAAAACATATACACAAGGGAAGGGAAGGACCATTTAGGAAATAAAATTGATGATGTATTTATTTATTGGGACACAATAATTAAAACATTGAAATATGTTTACCATATTTGTTTTTCTTTTAAAAATTTTGATACATATAAGGATTTTATTATATTTTTGGATAATATATATATTTGTTAAAATAAGAGTTATGAATACCATCATGGTTTTATATGTTTAAGATTGATCATATGTATAATTTATTAAACTCTACTATATAAGTTTTATTTGATTGGAATTTTCTATGATAAATCATATATTTGGAAGAAAATATTTATAAATAAAAACCATCAGTTTATTATATTTTTTAGTTAAAATAAATTTTTTATAAATAATTACTTTCAATTTTATAGAAATATGTTTTATGTTATTGATATACTTTCATTTTAATATGATAATTAATGACATCATATTAATAGTCAAATAATATTATTGGACTTCGTATGAAATGGTTCAACTGAAAACCTTTGAAACATGTTACTAAATTATTAATATTATTTCAAGGATGTCAATAATATTTTTTTATAAATTACATTAGAATCATATTAAATTTGATTCATAAAAATGTCAACCAGCATGTTGAGTGACGACCTTCAACATCTGGTTAGGTCAGGGTGCTTGATACCTTGATTTTAGGATGATAAGGGTTTTGAGCCTAACACTTTCTTATGAGATTTCATGGTTAATATATATTTTCATAATTAAAAATTTTACGAATAAATATTAATGATGAACCAATGAGGTTATATTTAGGATAGAGATTAATGTATTCAAATTGATGACTTTTGAAAACAATATTGGTTTTGGAAAAATATTTAGAGATATACGAAATGAGTTTTCACTCTATTATAGATAATATGATCTTTTAAAAGAGAATACAATTGTTTTAGGAAAAAGTCATTTTTATATTAATTCCATGAAATAAGGGATGTATTAGAAATTTATTAATGAACAGCCAAAGGAATAAATTGAGCTTATAAAATAATAATGTATCATGTAATTATATTTTATTATATTCCTAAACTGTAAAATAATTCCACAAATTTAGGAAAATGTCATTGGAAGGAAAATTGTATCCCAATAAATTAATATTTTATGAATATAAATATCATTTAAATAATCAGATATTTATGGTTTTTATTCCATTAAAATTTAATTAATCATTCACTTCCATTTAATCAATAAAATCAATCACACTCTATGATTATTTACACATATCTTACATGTAAATATCATCACCTTTAACTCTAATATGGAATCCTACTTATATGTTTTACATATAGAATTTTTACTCCCCTTTCTCTCTTATTTACTATATATGTTATTAACACCTTTACGATGTGGGTTTTTTAAACAATGTAACTTTCAAATATCAAAACCCTTGATTATAGAGATCAGTTTTTAATTTTAAGGGAAAAATTATTTCTGTTGGGGATAATGTAATAACATAATTTTTTTAAAAACATATCTTAAGATATGCAAAAAAATTATTTTCTTCAATAGCTTATATTTCATGGAATAAATAGTTTTACTGAAGAACAATATACAAATAATAATAATATATAATATGATAGTAATCACATATTCATTAAATTGGATGTAATGAATAGGATTAAATAAACTATGAAAATATTTTTTCTATAAATTCTTATTATTTTTTAATTTTAGTATAATAAAATAATAATTGTTAACCAGAAACTAAAATGTTTTCTTGAAAAACTATATTTTTGATAAGATGTACTGGTTACTCCTTTTACTCATAATAGAAATTTATTTTTTAACACAGTAATAATTCTTTTTTGAACAAATATGTATCATGATTGAAATAATCTTATAATAATTATATTATTCATAATTTTTGTGTATTTTTTAAAATGTTTCATTTTTTGATGAGTAGTGAAAAATACTAAATTCTAACTGATAAATGACTCTTTGTTTAGACAATATATAACTATCAACAGTATTTTTAATTGGTTATAAAGTGAATTTTTTCAATTTTATATCAATTAATTAAATTTAGATCATTTTAATTATTTTGAAGTTGAATTTTTATGGAATAACATTGTGAATTATTGAATATTTTCTCTATAAAAAATCTCATTCTCGTCACCTATATAGGATTAATTTATAATTAAAAATTTTCAATTAGGTGGATTGAATTATTGATAATGTATTCGATTTTTTGAATAAATATAATTTATAATTTCTTATAAGGTGAAAATAAGTTTATACCAAAATGAATAGTAAAAGGAGTTAAAATTAATAACTATAGTTAATGAAAAAATATATTTATCAGGGGGGTTCAACTATGAAGATAAAAGTCATAAATGACCTACAAAACATTAAAATACCAATTTTATACCCTTATGAATACAATAAATAATTCTTTCTTGATAATACTCAATTTTATTGGTGTATTTCATGTTAAAAATTTGGGTATGATTGATCCTTTTCAAAAAAAAATACATGTATGGCACTAATCTCACTTATAAAAGGACACCTCTTTTACTCTATTCTTAACAACATTCAAAATATGTGGTTTGTACAAAAACTACCAAAATAAATTCCCAATATCACTAATATCATTCTTTAATCCATATTTTGGTAATAAATCCTTCCAAGTATGGGTATTTTATAAAAACTAATAGGGGTACCTAAAGAAGAGGTAATGGTCTTCCATGAGCATTTTTTTGAAATATTTGGCCACATAATTAAAATGGAATTAAACCAATATAAAAATATTAGATCGGCGTCATCTATATTATTTAACTTTTTTAAAAGAGTTGAATGAACAATAAAAATATCAACTTCCATCAAATGTGTTAAGAAACGTTTGTTCATGTGTACGAGGGACTACCCCCTCACAAACCGATGCCATTCATTTTTTCATTACCCCTTTAATTTTTGTGTATGATGATAGAAATAAATTATATATATGATAATTATAGCATAAATATACGTATTTATTCATATATCATATATAATATTTTAACATCCATTCTCTAGGGCCACGATAATGTCACTCTTGTGACAAGTGGATTACTTCCTCAAAATGAAAATCTATTTGACTTTCACAAAATATTTTAATACAATATAATTAAGAAATATTAAATAAATATATATTGTATAAAGAAATAATCATTAAATTTATGTAATATTTATTATTTTGAAAATATTATATATATATATATATATAATTTTATCCTGTCAATTTTCCCTAAATTAATGGTGATAATGTTGTTCATGTATGTGTGGACTAATGCATTCACGAAACAATGTAACTATATATTCATCATCACAACAAAAGGATATATAATAAAATGTAAAGATTTAATTTATTATTTATGATAATATTATCATATAGGATTGATAATATTTTAATTATGTATTTCCATATTGTTCATTGAAAAATGAAAATGTTACATAGGCGTACATACGACCTATACTTTCCATGATCATAACATAATTTATTTCAAAAAAATATCATTTATTAAGAGTATTAAGTGAATTATAGATGATTAAATATCATAATTAGGTCATTAATATTATTATGGATTTTATGAATCTATATAAAATTTTTAGTAACTGGATGATACATAACAAATCATATAAAATAAAATATGAAAATTATCACACGAAATAATGAAAATAATTAATGATCATTAATAATTGTGTGATAATATGTTACGAAAGGATAGTTTAAGATATTTTAAAAATTAATATGGATATATTATAAGATAATTAAACATTAATATCCACTATATAGGATGATAACCCACCTTTAATTGAAAATAAGTATGAAGATAGGTACTTCATATCAATTTCCTTTGATTTAGCTATATTATAATGAACTGCATGTAATTCCACCTATATAGAGTATTTAATTCTTATCTCAAATATAATATCATTAATAATTATCATATAATAGTCTATTATGATTCAATTTTTAATATTTCATGAATGAGGAATTGAACGGATGATTTTTATGTGGTAATGAATTTATTTTCATTGGGTTATATTACTTATCTGTTGTCATTGATATTATTTGATTTTGAGTAAAATGAATTTTTATTTTCAAACTTTTTTATTTTCAATTTTTTTTATTTGTATTAACAATTTATATATATAATATATTAATTTCATAATTATAACAATACTGTTGTGAAAATTGTATGGGTTTATTTCATATTTTCATTCTATTCGAAATTATTTTTTATTAAATTTTTCTTAAATGAAATTATTTTACAATTTTAAAAACAATATTATTTAATTTTATGATCCCTAAGTTTTTCATAAAATTTTGAAGTAATATTAAAAATATTAAACCCATTAGTACATATATGTTTTTGTAAATGTTTTTAAGAAAATATTTCTTTATTTAACTCTTTTTTCATTAATCTGTTTTCCCCAAAAACCATATTTTCTAGAACGATTTTAAAAAATATATTTTACATCCTAACAACTATTTATTAATTAAGGTTTCCAAATTTATAATTGTTCAATATTTTCATGAAAGTATCATTATTTTAATTTTTCAAACACATAACTCTTTAAAATGTTTTATAATGAAAAATGAATGTTCTTTTAAAATTTTACATCATAAATAGAATTACCCATTATCAAGACCATTATTTATTTGAATCTACTAATGAAATTTTAATAGAATATTTTTACCGAATTTTTTTTTAATATTCATGAAAATTTAGAGTAAAAATCAAGATTTTCAAAGAAAACTATTTTTAAAATGTTTTATTTTTTAAAAGGAGAATTTTCAAATAACAAATATGACTTTCTCAAGAACTATTATTAAATATAATTTTATAGAATTTTTAATCATCAATAAAAACAAACATTTGTTATTAATTTATTCGGTAAATGTTATGTTGATACCACCCTTATTATTCCTCTATATTATTTATGATGATTTTTACCATGGATAATATTAACAGTCATTACCTCATTTCATTATTATCGTTATTATAATCCCATGTAAATATTAACATTCCTATTATCATAATTAATTTAATTTACAATAAATATCTATATTAATTTTCATGGATATTATTTTTTTTCTTAAATCATATATTATTTATACATATAGTGTATTAATTTTAATGTTCTATCATTGACTGGGGAAATATATATATATATATGTAACCTTTCCTCAATATGGATATTTGAAGTTAAGGTATATTGATTCATGAATTAAATCGATTATTTAATATATATATATATATATATATATATATATATATAATTATATGGACCTATAGTGGCGGGTGGGTCCTAATATTATATAGCACCATTGTACATCAAATATTATCATAAGGCAGAAAAGTAGTATGAAATTAAATAGGATTTTATTTATACATGAAAATGAACATGTTAAGGGTATTTATGGTAGAGGTATATTGAACATCATACATTATGTCTAATAATTACGAATTTTCTTTATTAAGAAATAAATTATTTTTATTGGTGATATTTTGAAACATAATATTATAACTGGATGAATTTTTTACTATGTTTATTGAGTAATAAGAATTTTTTTAGCTAGTTACATTACTTTATTGGTAATTCCTTATCTTATTATTAAAGATACTTTTTTTCTATTATATTATATCAGGAGAAATTTTATAATAATCTTATGGGTTAATTGTATTATTTGTTAAGATATTTACAAATCATTGTTTATTATTCTTTATGAATCATGTTTGCTTCCACTGTAATAAACCATTACAGAGAATTTGATTTCATCATTATCTTTTTTCCATTACTAGAATTTGATGAGGTTTGTTTTTATTTATATAAATGGATATCTGAAAAGTTATAATTTTATTCCCAAAAATAATTTATTTATTACTTTTTTCCTTTCAAATGTATTGCATGTCTCATGTTTGTAACAATTTTACTATGACTATGAAACAATTTGGTCATTTGGGGTTCTATTCCATAAATATTATTCCAATTTAATAAATTAATCTCGTTATTTTTGTTACTGGGGTTGGGTTTTCTACATAATGAAAAAATTAAAATCAAAGAAACATAGATATAAACACATGATTTATGATGTGAGACTTTACTATTCATCATAAGAATGATATTAATTGATGGTCTATACACTGAGATTATTGAAATCATCTCTCTTTTACAAGCACCCAAAAAATATTTCCCTCATCATTAATCAAGTTATTTTAGAAAGGCATAATTTTTTAATTTTATAATCTTACCCCATTTTAATTATGAAAATTCCCATACATCGAATCACAGACATGATGTTCAGAAAATTTTGTACATGATTAGATACAATTTAAAATAGATCATTATAATCTATACAGAACAATCTTAATATATAGTATTCTCTCAAAAATATAATATTACCAAGTTTCATTTATTTTTGAATTTAGGGTGATAGCATAGTTAACATTGATTTGATTATTTATATAACTAAATCCAAAGTATCATAAAAATTCTTATACATTGATATATATAATAAATTTTAATGTTTTTCAATAATGATTTGAATCTTTATTCCATTGTATTGGGATAAATTATTTTTAGTAATGGATTATATAAGGATACATTTGGATGTTTCTTGGTTTTCACATAGTTTTTGAAAATAATCAAATGCATATATGGAATATCCCCTCGATTATTGCAAAGGTATTCACATAGTTGGAGAACAGGTGTTCATGAGTTTGTAAAAAATTATATAGCTCCTCTATGGAAATATAGTTCCTTTAATCTGATTTTCTCATAGAAAGGTTATTTATTCAACTACACTATATGGAATTCCCAAGTTTTAATTTTGGAGAAATCCTCATCTTAACCATTATAATTTTAAACACTTTGGGTTTATTTTATCTCTCAATTTCATTCATCCATGTTCAAGGGGTGATCAAAGAGATCCCCTCTCCCTCCTCCATTATTAATTTTAATCGATATATATCATTATTTTTGAATGTTTTGATATCATTCAATTTTAGATTTCTTTCTATTTCTATTATCCTCGTTATGTTTCTTCTTCTTTATCTTCATAGGTCAATAACATACAAGAACTATATAGAGGGTTTATTTAATTATTGTGATTCCGAATGTCTTGGATGTATAGATTCCTCTTTTCCCCTTTCCTTCAGTTTTTTATGTATTAATATCATCATTTAGTTATTTAGGTATGTGAATTTATAAGAAATCATTTTCTATATAGTCCATGAATTGGTTAAATTATTTGAACATTATTTTATAAAAATTATTCATTTTTTATGAGCTCTAGTGACCCTACAGTTTAGTTGTCAATGTTTTATGAAAAAATTGATAAATTTTTATTCTGGTTCCATTGGATTTCGACTCTTATATTTTTATAACTAAATGCGTTATTACCATTAAAAAATAAATGTTCTTAAGGGGGTTTTTCTCAAGGGTATGTGTAATCCAAATGACGTTTAAATTATTATTTATTATTATACTCATGATTATTAAAATATATTGGTTTTTTATTAGTATTTTATTATTTATTGTCTTGGGTGAGTTTCCATGACATTTTATCATGTTACCTTCTTCTTGATTGTGTATTTTATATATTTATTGTTATATATTTTGGTTGGACTTATATTTTATAATGAAATTGGTATATTTGGTTTATGTTTTAGGAAGTAAAATTTAATCTTTTTTTTTAAATCAATAATTTTTATCAAATGTTTTCCGAAATAGTTTTTAGGGATTGTAATTATTATTTCAAACTCATACATTGATTCATAACCTCACATTAATTTTTTTTAAATAAAGTGATAAAACAATAGTTTATGACACAAGAAATAATATTTTATATAATCTTGTGAATTTTATGAAATGATGGGTACCATTTTTTTATGTTTATGTAATCAGATGGGGGATATTGTGTAATGGATGTATGGAGGTGGGAGCAGATATGAAACTGTGAGGATTTATTTTGAGAATTATGGTCTATGTATGATTAATCTATTATAAATTGGTTCCCCACATAGAGTATAAAACCTTATGGTAAACAAATATATAATGGTGGTATATTATCAGATCGATTCTATTTTACATATGTTTATGTGGTGAATAATATCATCTTGTATACGACATTCTATTTCTATAAGGAGTTCCATCAAGGAGGCTTTATTATATAAATATGAGAGGTTATTATATAGAAATATCATTGATGGATTTGAAATGTGTTCACTCTAGTATGTCTAGGAATGTGTCTCTTGGATAATTTAAGTTACGCTTTACTACCAAACACAATACACATACTTCAATATTGTTTCACTATGAAAAAAATAAGGCTTTATTTATTTTTATCCTTTAATTATGACATGTAAAATCTTATTGTTATTATTATTTTAGTAAAATTATCTTTTAGAATTAATTTTAACATATATCATCAATGAATATAACATTTTTTATTTTATTTTAACACATTCCACCCATCGGTTCTCATTGTAATATATTATGTGTGCATTTATATATTCATTTAATTTCAATTTTTTTCTTTTGGGTAATTCTAGATGGAATTTGTAAATATGTTCTGAAAGCGGTTTTTTGATAGTAAGATCTTAGTGTTTTTTTTGAAAAAAGGGTTAAAATTTTTTTAGATGAATTTTTAATGGTATAAAAATTCTATTATTAAATACTCATGAGTTAGTTTTTATTAGAATTTAAAATACCATATTTTAATGTATGGTATTTTAAACAGGAAAATATAAAACATATTTATGAATGAAATTTAGGGAATATTAATATAAACCATTTAAGGAAATAAATTGATTCTCTAATTAAACGATTATATATTTATTGGTTAGGTGGAATTTTATGGAATATGATTCACTCCCTACAAATATCCTATTCATATAATTATTCTTTTCAATTTATCATGAAGTGGGGTATGGGTGACGGTATTGGATTCTGACCTAGAATTATATAGTGTTTATAAACACGTTGTTTTTTGATATTATATTCATCCATCGATTTTGAGGAAGCTAGTTTAGAACATATAGAATCATGAGACCCCTGTTTAGTAAGAAGTATGATTTTTTAATTATATTATATATAATTTGAGATAGATTTTTAATTTTAGATCATCTAATTTTGGGATTAATTATATTTTAAAATCCATTTAATTAATTCTGATTGAATTGTATTTGATTGATACACAATTATAATTTTTGAAATGAATTTAATTTCATGTTATTCATTGTATATTGGGTGAAATTAGTCACAAGTGTATTATCTAAATTTCTACTAATGTTTTAATCCCATGGAGAAAAAATTTTGATCTTTTTTGGATCATACTCAAGTATCATGTTAAGATTTTATTGGTTGTTTTATGAAAAAAAAATGATCATTAATCCATTTATTATGGTTGTAAAGGTAAAATAGAGATCGAAGTATCAAAACTCAAGAGAATGGTGTTGGGAGAGTCTAGAAAAACCATTTCCATATAGATACATGATTTTCTATGGGAAATCATCTAATGATTTATGAATTTTTTATTTACAATTAACTTATTTTTTAGGATCATGGTTCAAGATTGATTTTTTTTAAAAAATTTATTGATATTATTTGGTTTAATTATAGTTGTTCAAGTTTCAATGTGAAAATGTGAGTCCAACTAAGGTGAAAGGGTAGTTAACATGGTCATGAAAAGCATGTAATGGAATTTAACATTGTTATATGATGAAAAAAGTGGATGTTTCTATAATGAATATGATCCAAGTATCCTAGATTTAGTGGTTAAATAATATATTTTTACTAAATACAATCAATTAAATCATGATTAGTTGAATAGTTTTCTAGTCATGGAAATCTACATACATACGTGAATCCTGAATTACATTTGAAAATATTAAAACATAAAATGTTATTTTATTTTGGATCATCTTTATTAGTTATAGAATATCCCTTCATATCACTGATAAAAAATTTCCTTCAATCAAAAGAATTATAAGCATATTAAAGGAGTGAGATCAAAATCTCAACAAGTGAATTCATACAATAGAATCAAAAATTTTCATGAATAATCAAGAAATAAAAAATCTGTAATGGATTAGATTTTACATGTATTGTTTTTTAATATTAGATGGATTATTTTCAAGACTTTCCATTGAGGTGTTGTGGGAATCAGATTACCATGGTTCTCGAAATAAATATTTGAAATTATGAAAATATTGATTTGAATTTTTGAGTGGTATAATGAAAAATGATACAAACTCCAAAAGGATTCTCAGATAAATAATTTGAGGGTGACACTGATTTCAGAATGATGGTTTTACCCTAGTTGCATCATAACATTGGTCAGCACATATTGTTTGGGAAAAAGTTGTTATGGGGATGTAATGAATTTAATGATTTGATAAAAACTCTTTTAATTATTTATGTTGACGTAGAATTTTTTTCCCTTAAATGTATCCATCTATATAAATTCCAAGGATGGATTCATAATCCTGGAATATATAGAGAGCCCCTTGGGTAATCCTATGAATAATACTCTAAAACAAATATCAACAGATCGTGGATCGACGATCAACATGTAATGGATTCAAAGGATCCATCTAATAGTGACGACACAATGATCTTTATGTGACATGGATCAAACCAAATCATGGTATGTAAGGTGTTTATAATTATTAAATTTACTCGTTCTTAGTTCCAGTGAGGAATGAAAATCAATCAATGAATTGACTGGATTGTTAATCTATCAACTTGACAGATGGGTTTTTTGGAAGGTTTTTTTGGGGGAATTTATGTTATTAACATCATTATTTTTCTTATATAAAATAATTTTGATCGAAAAAACATCGAATGTGGTTCATTCCCCTCATTTTTTTCTTTTCTCCCCGATCCAAAGATTGTCTCATTCGTTATTCATTTGGCCCGTAACTCGACTATTCTAGATCAATCAATCATTTCACACGTATTTTATGGTGCAATGATATGATTACATAGATCTGGGATCAGCAAGCAGTAAAAGAGGTGTACTGATGGAGATGGTGAGATTCGATCGATAGAGGATTCCATAAATCTTGTTCTTTAACATTCGTCAGTGCGAAATGATGAATAGTGGTTTGATCAAATTTCCGAGAACATCTGGAGACAAGATGTGTTTTCTGAAATCTTTGAGGCATGGAAGACCTAGTATCTTTTATTATTTGTGGAATAGATAGTCGAATCGAAGGGGGATCACTGGATGGGATTTTCGAGGGAAGAATGGTTGTTCGAGAGAATTCCATAGAACAAGGTCTGTAATAAGGGATTAGTAGGTGTGTATCTCATCGAGCCAATGAGGATAGAGAGGTTCTTTCACACGGGAGGCAGTTGCAGTTGTTGTGTACCAAATTAGGAAATGTTGTGTACTCCTATCCAGAGTCCTTGAGGCTCTTAATTTCCCTAGTTTGGTCATGTATAGGTTTATTTTGTTCCCCTGGTTCTTATCTTAAGGGTACAATGAAACATTACATCTACATCACTAAACTGTTATCCCCTCTAATGTATGAGTCTTAGCTAGAGTTCAGGTGTCCCACTGAGAAACTAAAGTGTGTAACTCTATCATTCCTAGTAGTGTTTGTTGAATCATTGTTAACTCTATAATTAGGATTATGATCATCCATCTAGAATGCCACATCAATAGGGTTTGTGGAATCACTGGAAAACGATCTGATACATATCGGGTTCATCCAGATTGTGTTCATAGGGTCCCCTAACAGTTCTGAGTGTGACCCCTTCTATATGTATCCTATTATACATTGAACAAATGAATAATCATTGGATGAGGACCAAGTAATCTATAAAACCTTTCATGTTTCTTAGATGACATAAATGCGTGATTAGTTGTTTCTCAATGAATGATCTAATTTTTTGCATAGTCTTTTGGTTAGTAGTTGGCCCTCACTACCAGAAGACTTGGTGTCTCTATTGAGTATAATCTAGTTTTTGTACTTTGTGATTTTGTGAAACATTGTTACATATTTTATTAATATTACTATAATTAGTGGTTTGTGTTTACTGTTTTTTAAGGTTTCCCACAATATATTGTTATACTTACCCATGAACGGGGTATTCTTAGACATGTCATTTCTTGTAAAGACAATAGAACTTTTGATGGAGTCTTGTGAGGATAGGGAAATGGTGGAGTTTCATTGGAGCTTTTTAGTTTCAGGTGTTAATTGGAAGCACAATTATTACATATTCCACACCCTTGGAGCAGGTTAGAATCACTACAGTTTTGGTTGGAATAGTTTTTGAAAATCATTCTATTTATAGTACTTTCATTGTCGTACACTATTGTGGTATTATTTATTTATGCATGTACTATTTTAGACTTCTTTACATTTTATAATTTTATAAGAATTGAGATGTGTGCATGTGTATTGGTAATTTAGGTTAATTCCTCCCATTGTTGGGATATACCTACCAACGCTGGTCTCCATCCCCTGGCCTATTGGATGTGTGATTTCGGTAGTCATGAGTCGAACCTCAATGGGTCAGGTTTTTGAAGAGTGTTTTCAATGTTAACCAATTATAATTTAGTACTGTGAGTCTATGATATTTGTTTCAAGAAGTAGTGTTATGTGTTTTGAGTTAGGATTTTAGGCTAGTGACTCTAGTGTTGGTGTGATTGCCAACATACCCATACAACTAGACATTTATCACCTTCATTTTGATTTTTTATATTAGAATAGAGGTTATAGTGATAAAATGTTACATGCATCATATAGAAATGAGTTTTTCTTCCACTTAATTGTTGATTCATATCCCCAGAAATACTCTATCAACCATGGATCATCTAGTTTTATTTTAGGATGCCTATTCATATAGAGAAGGCTAATATTCCACTACATGATGACAAGGATGATCCCCCCAACAACAACGCATAGGAACATGGTCATATTCTTGAAATAGGACCATCAAATGGTTTACTAGCTATACCATATCATTTTGAGAAGTAGCTAGTAGTAGTAATACCATATGAGGTTGAAATCAGACTAACTTTGTTGTATGAGTTTTAGTGGCAACAAACTCTAATATTTCAATGTGACCCAGAACCCCATATGAATGAGGTTTTGGAAGAGGTAGTAACCCATGTTTTTTGCCTTGTAAGTATACCACCTGACATGATTTTTTTCCTTACTACATGTATTATTTAGGGATTTCAAGGCGATGCCTAAGCATTATGACAAAGTCGCATGATGGGATAGCTTAATCTTGGACAGGCATCGATCATATATTCAACGCGATGATCTATCTAGACATATTGTGATCAGTACACATACATGTGCTTCTACATCTGTAGTAGTAAAGTATGATCATGGTGGATAATTCAATGAGGGTTAATTATATCTCACATTACACCTCAGATATAGAATTAGAAATGTTTTTTTGGATCAATCATTATGATCATGACTTGCACTGAGACATTACAACATCATAGGTATCCCTTAACATTTATACCTGTATTGTTGTACGTGAGCGAGCAATGATTGTAGAATGTTTCCCAGTAGAGAATACACATGTTTTGGGAGATATTGGTGGCCACCTAGTTTGTGGTAACTCATCATTAGGTAGCTGATGGTATTCACATTGATTCAAGAGGGGTAGTTTCTTTAGGAGGAAATCCCAAGGATCATGGTCAGTAGTGTAGTGCTCTCATGGTGGCTTGAATTTTCCAAGGCATAGTTGTTATTTCTCTTTCAGTGGAAAATGAAATATAAAATAAGATTTATCGATCCATCATGTAGTTTTTAGGGATATTTTTTCAGGGATCATTGAAATTGAATAAGATATGGTAGTATGGTGGTCTGTATGGTAGAGTATATGGTGAGGAGTAGGTAGGGAACTAAGAGGTGGTCGAAGGTTAAACCTATTACCACCACCACCCCAGGTGGTCCAAAATAGTCTTAGGGTGTTGGTGGGTAGAGATGAGGCAACTTGAAGGAAATGGAGTCTTATAAAATTTAGGATCTAGTGATGATATGAGTTATGATCTATTTCTCTCCTACCTTAGCTTCTAATTATATAGACATGAGGTCAAGTAATTATTTTCCTCTGTTAATCTTGTTCATGACATTGAAATTCATATTGGACCATTATTTATCGTAGTTCAGTGTTTTTTTTAGGGATCTATTGGTAGTGGTGTCGAGGACTAATGATGCAATTATTATTATAAAACGGTTATCCACAATTTATTCATTGATTTAATATTTTATGTGTAGAGTGTGGTGTGCCCATAGTGATGGAAGCATGTTATCCGTTGTTGGTGAAATGATAATGTAGTCAGTGCAGGATGAAATCACACATAAGAGGGTGCAACGGATTACTCATCAGTTGTGTAGCATGACCAATGGTTTATTGGATGATATGACTCCTCATTTTCATAGAGTTGTGGAAGAGTATGCATATTTCTTTCTTGAAGATTTTCTAGTTTTACATCCACATTAAGAGATAGACATATTTATAGATCTAAACCCCATGATGACACCAATATCTGCACCTACATATCATATAGCACCCATATATTTTCGTGAGGTGAGGGTACTGGTGGAGGACTTGATGAGGAAGGGCATCATGATACCCAGTGATTCACCATAGGAATTCACAGTGTTCATTCCAACAATTATTGTAGTGTGCATGATGTCAAGTGTGGATTTATGGTTCTCAAAATAGGTGATTGTGATGAAAAACATTATGGTATCGAGGATCTATAATTTCTATGACCAGTTGGAAGGGATGTGATGGTTCTCAAAGTTTGGCCTCATATTAGGCTATTAGAAGCTATGACTATGAGATAAAAATATAGGGAGTAAAGACATTATAAGTTCTTACAGTCACCAAGAGTAATTGGTGATTCTATTTGGCATGAATAATTTCCCAGCAGTGTTCATGGGACTCATGAACTGGATTTTTCATCCATAAATAGACCTATTCATGGTGGTATTCATCTATGAAATCCATGTGTTTTTAGCATCCAAGGTGGAGCACAAAAGACACATGAGGATTTCTCTGGACTAACTCCAAGAGCATCACATATATAGAATAATCTCTCAAAGATCCATTTTTTGGATTTGAAATGTCTATTTTTTTTGGAAAATTTCATCATTAAAGCTGGATTTGGAGAGGATCGTGTGAAGGATGAGGCAATGATTTCTTGTGAGCCACCCAAGATTATTACCAAGGTGTGGAGATTTCTTAGATTGTAAGGGTACTATTAGAGTTTTGTACCTAACTTATCTTGAGTGGAAGCACCCTTGAGCTCCTTGATAATGAATGGGCATCCTTTTTTGCATATTGAAAAGTGATGTATTGATTTCAGGAGCTGAGGAAGTTGTTTACTAGTTCTCCCATATTGAGGTTACCAAAGGAAGGTGTTGATTACATAGTTTTCTGAAATGATTCTGGGGCCAGAATTGGTTTTGTTCTAATGAAGAGGCATGCAGATTCTTCCTATAGTTCACACTAGTTGAGAACACATGAGAATAATTGTAATACCCATGACCTTCAGTTAGATGGAGTAGGATTCATATTGAATAAGTTAAGAGGGTACCTGATAGGTGAGGGACTCATCATGTACTCAGACAACAAGAGTCACAAGTATGTATGCTCTCATAAGGATATGAACTTGACAAAACAAATATGGCTATATATCCTCTAGGATATTGAAATTTAGATTTTCTATACAATTGAGAAGGTTAAGGTAGTAGAAAATTCTCTCATCATGAGATCTGGTTTGTAGTTGATGAATAAAGAATCACTATAGTTGACCTCATTACAATTATCCAGTGTAGATGGATATAGAGCAGGATACCTCCAATTGAATGATTTCACCCCTCCTATCATATAAAAACATTAGGAGGCATAACATGGGGATTCCTATAGAGAGAATCATCATCCTAATATCTCTATAAGGAATACTCCTGATAGAAATTAAAATAGTGGGGAGCATGTAGTTCGTTTTAAAGGACACAAGATGGTACTCGATACATTGTCCTAGGAGGATATTAAGGAGTTTCGTAAATCCCATTTGGTGTTAAATCCAGTCATAGAGAATATGTAACAAGACCTTTGACATTAGTTATAGTATCTAGGGATGATGAAAGGATTTTCATAGTTAGTTTTTCAATATCTTATTTCTAGTAAGAGAAGGCTGACCACCAGGTTCTAGCATTTTCATATCAACCCATTAAGATGCTAGAATCGATGTGGGATGGAACACAAATATACATCATGATGTGTTTATCACATATTTCTACGAGAAGAAATACTATATGTGTTATATTTTTTATTAACTCGCCATGTTATCCCACTTCATAGATATCTAAGAGTGGTGTTTAGTTGAGAGCATCAACCACCTATATGTTTTAGAGATAGTTTTACTCCATGGAGTTACACTAATGATTATTTCTAATTATGATTCTCACATTAAATCATATTTTTTAAAATGATTGAAGTTGGGGTTAGGGTCCCAGTTACACTTAAGAACTTTATTTCACCCACAAATGGTTGTCTAGACAGAGCAGACCATTCAGGTTCGGGTGGATATGTTGTGAGATTGCATGTAAGTCATTGAGAATAGATAGGAGTATCATAAACCACTTATGATGTCTTTTTAATACACCCACTACCATTTTAACAATGTCAAGTAACCATTTGAGGGTTTTTACGTGCAACCTAGAAGTTTAACACATTACTCGACTGACCCGGCTATGCCAGAACTCATCAGCATGGTGTTTCTGTGAGCTACTACAGAGAAGGTGTAGATCATCTAAGATAAAATTAAGACTTCATAGAGACAATATAAGTATTACACTGATATGAGACAAATTCAATTGTAGTTTGATGAAGGATACTATGTGTTATTTTGGGCTTCACCTTAACGGGGATTACATTTATTTGGTTGGGGAATCAAGATATCTCCACTATTTATCCACCCTTTACACATACTATTTAATGTTCGTGTGGTGGAAAACCTTTTATCGGTACCTATTTAGTAAGACCATGTACATGATGCCTTCCTCATGTTTGCAGCTAAGTAGGTATGTGCATAAACCATCAAATGTCATCACTTAGGGAGAGATCATTGTTGAGGATAGAATTAGTTTTTTTAGTACCTAGTGGATATTGAGGATTAGTAGGAGGGGATCCTTTGGGGGTGATCAATTCATTTTGTGCAGGTCTGGTGTTAGCATGATAATCTCAAGGAGAGCACATGGGATCAGGTGGATCATATTAATACTATATACCCTCAAAAGTTTGAGTATCCATTGTTTTGGATTTTTGTCAACGTAAAGGCACATTTGCGGGAGAATGTAATGTCTCATCTTACCCATGTATTGTTTTTATAAATTATATGATTTATTTTTAACACTATGAATTGAGCTGTCATGAGATTCCTAGGACTTTTGTTCTGAGAAAAAATGTTCAAAAAATATTAAAATATTAATTAGTACCAACAATATGTTTTCTTGAAAAAACAGAATAACTCATAAATGGGTGCTCAGGTTAGATGTATGAGGGTACTGTTTAGTTCTGAATGGAGGTATTACCATAGGTGCGACCTAACATTTTTCAACATGAGTGATTTGTGAAAAAAATATTGTGGGCATAAAATGAATATAATAATTTGGTAAGAATTTATTTTAATTCATTGTGTTTATGAAAACACTTGTTTTCACATAATGATACAACTATACAATAATTCTGAGGATATCATCACAATCATGTAATCTCTAGTGCCATTGGATAGAACCTTTTATGAATTTTCTTGAAAAATGACAACATATCAAGGATCGATGATTAACACAAAATCAGTTCTATGGATCTCGCAAATGATGAGGACTCAACCATCATTCTTCATCCGCAATGAAATCGAAATGATTTCGGTTATGTGATTCAATTGATTGAATTTCACTATGGTTAATTACTACTATAAATATAAATTAATAAAAAATTGATTGGATTGAGGATTTATCTTCTTCAAGGATGGGTTTAATGCATGGATTATTTGGGAGAATTTATTTGAATATCAACAATTATTCTCTTAAATTAATGAAACTATATTGACACATACATCAATCAAGATTTACTCCCCTCGTGTTTTTTGTAATTTTCTTTCTCGATTCAATGTTCATCAAGGACATTATTTGTTTGGACCATGACATGACTATCCTAGATCCATCGATCATTTCCTAACCATTTCATAGAACAATTATCCAATATATGAGATCTGGCATTAACACAAGATGAAAGATGTGAGATGTTGTAGATTGAGTGAATCATGAAAAATTATGATTCCAGAAATCATGTTCTTTGATGTTCTTCATCACGAAATGAAGAATGGTGGTTTGATCCATTTTTGGAGTATATCTATCAATGAGATGTTTTTAAAAAAAAATTAGTAGTATTGGACAACATTGAATATTCAATTTCATTGATTATCAACCTCCAGATCGAAGTTATATTGATAAATAATACACATCGGGGGAGAATTATAGTTCTATATAATCTCATAGAACACAACGTGTAATATTGTATTATACGTCTTGTTGGTCCCCCAAGGTGCGGTGCTAGGTTTTGGATAATGTTAAGGATCACATAATGTGTGATACATATAACACATCATGTGACCCTCCATGGATGAAATTTTGTGTAATTTGGAAGTAGAAAGACATAAATTGGAGTACATCGGGACAAACACAACATGTACTCCAACATGGACATGGCTTGGAATACACTAACATGTACTCCAACATGTACATGGATGAAATTTTGTTTGATGTTCTTCCACATGAGAAATACATGGGACAGTTGAACACACCATGTACCCATCTTAATCACACCATGTAATTCTGTAATGTGTGATTGAGGCTCTTTGTATTCCGATTTTGGAAAATTATATATTGGGAGTGTTTTGTTTTTCCTATCCTTAAGGTTGAACAGATAAATTACATCCAAATTACAAGTATTATATACAATCTAGAGGTAAAGTGTCATATAGAGTTGTGGTTTCCCTCTATTAGACTAGAGTGTTATCCTATATCATCCCTGGTAGAGTATTTGTAATAAGGGGGACCATATTGTGTAGGTTGTTGATCCTCTATTTACCGATCGCAATATGTTGTGGTTTTTTATCATTAGGATATGTTAGCCTATATAACAGGTTGATCTAGATTAGGTTTGTGGTGTCCCTCAATAGTTCTATGAATGAACCCCTCTCTATGTATCATAGTCTTCATTGATCAATGTGTTATCTTTGGGTGGGGCCAAAATGAGATAGAACTCTTCATTGAGAGTCATTATTGATATGAATGATCACAAAGTTAGATCTAACAAAATTTCTTGTTTTGAGTATAATATAGTTCATGGATATTGGTTATAAACACCATTAGATGTGGTATCTCTCATATGTATATCTGGGGTTTTGTACTGCTGGTATATGTGATCCATCATTACATCTTTTATTGAGCTGAATATACATGGGGCTTCATGTTTAGTGTATTCGGGTTGTCCTATTGAGTATTGTCATACTCACCCCTTAACAAACATTTCCCCCCATGTGTGGATTCTTGTGGTGAAAACGAACCTTTTAACGGTGTCCTAGTAGGACATGGAGTTGTTGGAGTACAGATAGTGCAAGACAGACCTTGGTGTTTATCAAGACCATAGATATAACTTATTACATTACATTAGAGTGGGTTGGAATATTTACAGTTTTTATTGGGCTTGTTTTTACCCTTTTCTCTTTACAATAATCTCATTATCGTACTCTATTGTTGGATCATTGATGAATGCATTCTTTCATTTCGTTGTTTTACATTTAACCATTATGTTGGATGGGAGATGAGTGTTTTTCTATAGGAATGTTAGGCTAATGCCTTCCATTGGTGGGATATGGCTACTCAGAAATAGTCATCATACACTAGCCAATTAGAGGTGGGCTTGGGGATGTCATGGTTTTGACCCCAATAGATTGGATTGTAAAAAAATGATTTTCCAATAATTCAAAAATAAATAATCAAAGTAAATTAAAACTCATCCAAGTAAATATAAATTATTCAAATATTCACAAGGAGGAATTAAACTATTATAACAATGATGGAATGAATTATTATAGACATTTGAAACATACAATTGAGGCCTCATTCAATGAATTATAAAACATACCATCACCACCTAAGGGAATTTTATCACTCATAAATAGACAATTATTTTGAAAAATACCTAATGTATATTGTCTCATGAGACCTACTGATGAATTGTGAGAATATGTAATTCTGAGTCACCCACCTCTCAATATGACAAATTCATTCCTCATATGAAATAGGTGAAACATTTCCAACATAAAGATTTACATTAAAAATATATGAAATGAAATATTTATACAATCCCTAATCAAAAATCCTAATCATTAAACATCTTGACTATTATAGAGAATGGTTTTAATATAGTACAACACCATTCAATATGTTCATAAAAATATAAATAGATAAAGTGTATTGTGTCTATAGAGTATATCCTCCACACAATATTCAATAAATGATGTTACCATTTACAAAAATAATTTCAAAATGTCTTTGGAAAATATCACGGGAACAATTCCCATTTTATACATTAAAACTTAACATATTTCTCAAATAAAAATTGGAATTTTTTTACTTTAAAATAAAATTCTAAAATTTTAAATTAATATTAAATAAATTTTGAGTTAATGATGGTTGGATATTATTTTCACATTGTAAAATTAAATAAAAAACTCAATCCACACTTCTCTAAAAAGGAAAATAGTACCTCATTTGGTAAATGAATAGAATATAACTTTTCAATAATTTATATAAAATGAAATAATTGGTTAATAATTGACATCTATAAATAATTGGATAATAATAAAATCATTTTTAAAAAAATATTCGAGAACTCAATCATGTTATAAAAATGAATTTTGACCAATGCGATAATTGATGATACTTTTTCTTAAAATATTTTATTTAATATTTTATGTAACAATGATTAGATAATTGTATTGTTATAAGTAAAGTTCTTGAAAAACCTTTTTGTTATAAATTATATTGTTTTTATGAAATAATTATTAAAAAATTACCCCAAATGAGAGTTAAACATAGGGAAACTCAAATAATATTGTGATTGTGATATAAACCATTATAGTATTGATATCTTTTGAATCACACACCCCATGACATAAATAACATAAAATGAAACATTAATAACCATGAATATAAAATTATTTATTATATAACATATCAATGGGGTAGTATATATAACTCAATATATAAATAAGTGGTCGTTCTTAAAGATTTTTCTTAGAAGTAAATGTCTTTCTAGAAACCCTTACCTCGAGTATGAGTTCCTTAATATGTGTCCATAGCTCATATAAAATAAACATTAATATATTATAAACACTATATATATATATTCTAATTTATCATAAACTATATTAATTAATTATAATTTCTTATCATTAATTTATTATTTTTTAACTCACATTTTTGGGTTTCAACTGCTTCGTTTTTTCATGTATGTTTTTTTGGTATAATATGTCATTATAAATTAATAATGGTTCCAATAATTTTTAGAATTTTAATGATGAGAAAAAATTCATAAATATTAAATATATTAAAATTTAGGGCAATCCATAAAATGAAGATATATATAAATAAATTAGTCTATTAATAGATATGGAAGAAAAAAACGTATGGCTGAACACTTTCACAAATTATCAATGGCCGGAAAAAATAAGGGAATATAATTATTCACCTTTATATAATCATTATTATTAAATATATGTGATATATATTAATTAAATTCATCCCCACTTCCATTCAATTAAAATAAAAATGAAAAATTAATCATTTCATTTCGTGTAGGTGGTAGTCCACAGGTAAAATTGAGCGATGTTACCATTTCCCAATGGGTTAGAAGAAAACAATATAGATGTGATATTATCATTATAGTTTTGTAATTGTGTAATAAATATAATATTTAAAATTTAGACCCATAATAATTCCCCTCCTTAAAAGTCAACAATAAAAAATGAATTGTATCACTATATGGAGACAATAAGTCATACGTATCCACATGAGATACTTTATCATCCCATTTGATGGGAAAGAGGGTAGTTAATTGTTGCTTCATAATCATGATAAATTTTATGTATATTTTAAATAATTATTTTACGTTCCTATAAATAACCTATATTTTTAGTTTTTAGTAGAATAATTAAATAAAAAGTGGATAGTTAATGAAATTACCTCTTATTTGGAAGAACTCCATTGGAAATCATCTTAAGGACCCAAGGGATGGTGTTTCAGAATGATAAACACATCTTGAATGTGTATTTTGATGTTGAGAAGAGTAATGGATAGGTTTGGGTAAGAAATTATTCTCAAAATTGTGTGAATAGGTTATTCTAGGGGTGTCCTTTTATTGTTTTGGTGAGGGGCATTCATGAAATATATTAATGTTTTAAATTCATATAATTTTATATACATTTAAAAATTGATAAATATTATTAATATTATAAAATAAAATATTATATATAATTATAAATAATCTCATCCAATAAATGTTTGACATGAGTTTTGGTTTATTTGATCACTAAAATTCTTGCTTCACCCCACTCATTAACCATTTTGAAAATTAATGTAATATTAATGTTTTGTATCCCTTTTGTATTAGTAATTTTTCTATTAAATGTCCAAAAAAACCTATATGGACCATGTTTTATTTTTTAAACCATATCACATTCATTTAAAAAAATATATTTTTGAATTCTAAATCATTTATTAATTATTATTCATTATAAAACATCCTTAATGTTATTTTTAATACTATTAATTTAATTTTTCATTAAATACATCAGAAGATAGAGGACTTTAAATTATAGTATTAAAAAATTGATAATATTATGTATAAGTATATAAAATTTTCATGAAAATTTACTAATTCAAATCATTTCCCATATAATATTTTTAATTTTATTTAATACATTTTTATGTTATTTTTATTTATACTATTTTAGCATGGAACGTGGATTTATGGTATTTATTTAATAACAAAATATTAGAAATAAACTACCACTGTAAATATTTTTTAGTTGTTAAAAATTTAACATTATTACTTATTCACCACTTCGTATTCCCTATGTGAACACATAATAAATATTTATCACTATTAAAGTTACATTATGTAACATTCAATGATTTATTTATTTTATAGTTAATTCAAATAAATTGGTTTCCATTAATCAAATAACAATAAACCATGTCATGTTAGGGATTGAAATACTTTCAGCTAGAAATAATTAAAATAAAATATTGTGACCTTATCACTTAGTTTTAACCAAGAATAATCGGATTTACCCATTAATAATGTAATAATTTTACCAATTTTTCTATTCATAATTATTAAAAATAAATGGAAGATATTAAACATATTTTAATCCCCTAATTCCAAAAATTTATTCAATTATAAAAAATTTCCATACATTAAAGTGGTATAACTTTATTTTAAGATAAACGAAAAATACAATGAGAATTAGTTTTTTATTAAAAAAAATTTGTACAAAAATTGTTTTTATGCTAAATTCAATCATGAAATTCATTCTAATGAATATAATATAATTAGTAAATTTATAATTGGTCTAATTTTATTTATAATATTTTTTATAAAAACTAAATGTTGTAAATTATATAAAAAGTATATATATCAATTAAAATCATTTTTTTATTATATTTATTGGAAAATAAATCTTTATAAAATATATGAATATTTCATCCTAAGATAATTATGTTTTTTTAATTTAAAAATAATATTATTTTTAAAAAAATATATATATAGATGTTTTATATATTATTTATAATAATTTCTCAGAAAACCCAATAATGATCATTTTTGAAGAAAACATAATTATAAAACATAAATTTAATAGTCTAAGCATTTTAAACATATTTAAAAATAATTAATCAAATAATTATTGATTACTATTTCCTCTATATATATAGATTTCATAATATTATTAATACTACCCATACATACCAGTTCAATAGATTGTTTCAGTTGGTCTTATTTAAATACTAATATTTCATTGATTGGTAATGTTCGATGTTGTGTGTCATGTTTGATATCTAACATAATTTTCTTCTATAAATATATGTAAGGGTTAAATTATACCCATTTAATTAATTGTGTTGTCTAAACATCCATTTCATCTCAGTTATCAAGGGTTTGACATTGTTAAATTAGTTTTTTGAAATCCTATATCATAATATGGGTTTATAAATCATTATCATTATATGAGGTGAATGATAAATAAAAATGTAATATGTAATAACACATATCAAGTATTTAATATTGTAGAAAATTATTGGGAATAAAAATTATCAGAGTAGAATAAAAAATTTCAATATACTGATGTAGAGTGACAAAGAACACTGATAAAAATACAACCAATGATCATGAGAATATTGATGACCACCAAACCAGAAATTGATGAGGTGTGAAAAGGATGTAATTTTTACAAAAATAAATGTTATATGAATATATTTTTATTTCAGGATCCTTTAACTTGAATTAAGTAATTATTTCACCAAATTAAGAAATAATATAATGAAATAAACTTACATGAGAAAAATTATGTCTTTTCATTATGATTCTATAAATTACCACTTCATATCATACATCAAAAAAATAAAAAACCATCCTAAATTTATATTGATCATTGTACAAAAAAAATTATTTTATCAAGTAAAAAATATCCATAATTCATTTATTAAACCTCTAAATATATTCCAACACCCAAATTTTTAGAACATGTTATATAATATATTAATGTTACTTATAAAATCTCAACAATAAAACCCAATGTTCAACATAGTCTATGTTATTAATGGTTATTCTTAAGACCCTTCCAAAATATATCTGACCAAATTTAGAATCCCCTCATCATTAACCCATAATTTTATATAAATTATATCATAAAGAATAATTGAATAACATAATTACATATTCACAGGAATCATGGTAAGTTACATAAATACACAATGAAAAAATATATGATTCAAGAAATTAACTCATAAAATCTCATATAATTTAGTATATTTCATAAATACAAAAAATGATGTATATAATTTTATGAAATATCTTTTGATATATTCACTAAATATTTTTAATGTCACCAATATTATCTCCATTAATTCCTAAATGCTAATATTTTCTCAACTAATCATTATTAACTCAACATCAAAGACATATTTAAGGTTATCTTTCCCTTATTTATATATTCTAAAAAAATATCACCTTATAATTATGTCACATTTTTGGTTAATAGTTCAATACCACATATACTATTAAATAAATATTAAAAAACTACTATAATATTACAATTATACATTTCAAGGTTCATATAACTAGAATATCATAGATAAAATAAATATACAATATAATTCATGAATCCAAATAAAAAAATTATTAGTTCCACATCGATTGTAGTAATAGTATATGATTTAACTTGACACATTAACATATTATATGGTATATTTCATTTACTATTGTGGTATTAACTTTTTTTTGTTCCCAATCACATTATAATTGAAATAATAAATGATAGAGTTAATTTCATACCCTTGAATTAACAATCCTATAGACCTTTCTCGATAAACATGTTTCAAACTCAAATCCTCTAAATAAGGTAGATGATTTTCCTTCTGAAAATATGAAATTTGTGAACATTCTTCTTTCTATTTTTCCCCTTCTCCAATTTATTTATCTTCTATCCAATTAATCTCTTTCACTCCTTCAGATCCATATGACTTGGATAATTCATTCCATGTCTTAAAAAACAAATGATATTATATCCTTTTATTGTGATAATATTTAAGATATGAGTTCCTTAGAATGATTGCAATGATAACATGAAATAAATGTTCAATTATAAACACTTAATTTTGTTTGTAGTCCTCCACATGACTTTCAAAACATTTAAGGTTTTTTTAAACATATAAATATTTTCTTCATCCTTTTATATCATACTAAAAAATTTCATCACCATATTTGACCATTGTACTCAAATTTAATATTTTTTATTGAAAAGATATATAAAATAATCCCACTACATGATTTTTTCCTTCCACATCCTTAGTGTTTTGAATAAATATCCACCATTAATCATTACCCCATGAGAGATTATTAAATTAAATGGAAAAAGTTCTATCATTATTTAATTCTTAAATTGAGTAATATCATATATTTAGAAAATATACATTACACATCTAAAAAGGAAATCATAGTCTTATTGAATTATTAGTATTAATTATTCATAATATGGACTAAAATTATTAAAATATATTTTTAATCAGTAGGCCACTCCATGAGATAAAATTTATCGATCATAATTTGAGTGAGATACCCTAATATATTTATAATTTTTTCTTCTCCAACTCTTTTTGAAGATCCTACACTAGATTCATTATCTTTACCATGATTGAAATATTTACATAGAATAGATGAATTGAAACATTTTTCATTAATTACCCTAGGAACAATTTCTATAAAATAGAATATTCTATATTATATCATTACATATGAATCATAATGTATAATTTTAAAAATAGTGAAAAATATAACATAAATTGAAAATTTTATGCACAACTAATCTCAAAATCATAAACAAGTTTCATTTTAAATATTATAAAAACTAATCATATGGCCACATTCCATAAACAATATTTTAATAATTTTAGTTCTTAATGTTACTACTAAACATTCCCAAATACCAAATGTAAATACCCCGACTCCAGTAGCCTAGAATTTGTGATTAATTTACAAAATTGGTAGTAAATAAAAGACCCCACATCCAAACATACTAAATAATTTATTTTTAATATTAAAAAATATTTATAATTTAATAACACATTAATTTGGAAAAAAATAATACTTGATAATATTTCCAGTTTGATAATCAATATTCCTTCATAAATATCCCATAAAATCAACTATAAATAATATATTATAATCATATGGAATAAAGATATATTAAATGGGTGATATTTTATGGTTAATTAAATAATCCATACATCATAATATAAAAGTTTCATCATTAATATGAAAAGAATAAAAAATAATCAAACAATCAGATAAGATGAAATATTTTACATAGATATATAATCTTTTCAAATAATCACATAGATATCTAAAAAAAATTTCAGAATGATCGAAAGAATAATTATAGAAATCATAAACATACCATTGAGGCCTCATTTCAAGATATATAAGACTTACGATTAAGTCCCCATTCTATGAAAAGATTCAAAAATATATAAGGACTCATCCAAATTTTAAACCTAGATTGTCTCATGAGACCTACGAATGCATCGATGGGTAATAAAATTCTAGGCCCCAACAATAATTTGATAATTCATGTGAATTTATCATATGAATGGTGTGAAACATAAAAAACATAAACATTATTATTTATAAACTACCATCAAATGATTTTATACCTTTACAAATCAATAAAGACATTAACAGACCATCCTGAGTAATATGTTGAATAATATCAAAATTGTTTATCCCTAGAAAAAATACCCATAAACCATATATATAGTTTTATTGGATGATATAATTGAATTATGTTCTTAATATAATATTAAATGATCAATGTTTTAAATATTTTATGATTATTGAATATGTTTAACAGAACTAAATGTGAGATAAGAAACCCTTACCACAAGATCGATAACCTACGTATGTTTCCAAAATGCATGTATAATAAATTAAGATTTTTATTTCTATATTATAGAACCATAATCACATCTACATTAAAATATGTTACATACTCATATCATTCATCATTTTTTATTTATAATTGTTTATTGAAATAACATTGTGAAGTAATTCCTATTTTTCTTTCCATATATGTTTTAATTCAATTGTTTTTGAATTTTTATTTTGATCAAGGTTACATAATCTGCATAATTATAATAATTATAGAGATACAATAAAAACTAATTATATATTTATTTATGGTAATCAATAAATATTAAACATATGTGAAGGAATTACATTTTTAATAGAGATGGTAGGTCATATGTAGACAGTAATTATGTTTTCACATTTTAATGGATGAATAAAAGGATCATAAAAAATTATTCACATTTTAGAATCATTATTATATCATATAGTTCATATATATTCATAAAATAAATCATCATTAATATAAATGTAGAATATAATTGTAAAACAAATCACATCATTTTGTGGAGATGGTAGTCCACACATATGCATGAGAGTCTTTATTGTTTCCCAATGATTTGGTAGATAATAAGATAATTTTGATATTATAATTATATATGTATAATAATGTCATAAATCTAATAAATTACCATTATAATAATCATAATTCCCGTCCATAAAATATTGTGATGAAAAATGAATTGTATCCCTATGTGGAGACGGTATGTCATACGTATAGATGAGTGATGAATTCATTTACTACTAGATGTAAAGGAGGGTGGGAAATGTTTTTTATAATCATGATAATATATAAATATTTTTAGTATTATTATTATAATATTTTATCTTAAATATGAAGGATTTGTAGGAGGGAAAAAATATAAAAATAAAGAAATCTATTTTGGTGATTACCTCTTCTTTGGATTAATTCATATAGATATTATCTTATGAAACCTCGAGGTATAATTTTTGGAATAAAAAACTTCTTAAATTAATATAATAAGTTTTAAAGGGAAATAGTCAGTTTTTGATTGTTTTTTAATTCTAAAAAATATATACATTAATTCAACATGTATATTTCATTGAATATTGTGGTATTAACTTTTTTTGTTCCCAATCTCATTATAATTGAAATAATAAATGATAGAGTTAATTTCTTACCATTGAATTAACAATCCTGGAGACCTTTCTCGATAAACATGTTCCAAACTCAAAATCCTCTCAGTAAGGTACATGATTTTTCCTTCTGAAAATATGAAATTTGAGAACATTATTCTTTCTATTATTCCCCATATCCAATTTATTTATC
Organism: Viscum album; assembly: GCA_963277665.1. Taxonomy (NCBI): domain Eukaryota; kingdom Viridiplantae; phylum Streptophyta; class Magnoliopsida; order Santalales; family Viscaceae; genus Viscum; species Viscum album. The sequence continues at coordinate 438,905,434 of OY728141.1, read as the reverse complement.
TTCTATACAATTAATCTCTTTCACTCCTTGGGATCCATATGACTTGTATAATTCATTCCATGTCTTAAAAACACATGATACTCAATCATTTTATTGTGATAATATTTAAGATATGAGTTCCATAGAAATATTGTATTGAGAAAATGAAATAAATGTTCAATTATACTATTTTAATTTTGTTTGTAGTCCTCCACATGACTTTCAAAACATTTAAGGTTTTTTTAAAACATATAAATATTTTCTTCATCCTTTTATATCATACTAAACAATTTTATCACCATATTTGACCATTATTCTCAAAGTCAATACTTTTTCTTAAAAAGATATACAAAATAATCCCACTATATGATTTCTTTTTCTTACACATACTTAGTGTTTTGAATCAATATCCACTAGTAATCATTAAACCCATGAGAGATGATTAAATTAAATGGAAAAGGTTCTATCATTATTTAATTCTTAAAGTGAGTAATATCTTATATTTAGGACATATACTTTACACATCTAAAAAGGAAATTATAGTCTTATTCATTTATGGGGATTAATGATTCATATTGTGGACTAAAATTATTAAAATATATTGATAATTAGCAGGCCACTCCATGAGATAAAATTTATCGATCATAATTTGAGTGAGATACCGTAGTATGTTTATAATTTTTTCACCTCCAACCCTTTTTGAAGATCCTACACTAGATTCATTATCTTTACCATGATTGAAATATCAACATAGTATAGATGAATTGAAATTTTTTTCATTCATTACCCTAGGAACTAGTTCTATAAAATGGAATATTCTATATTATATCATAACTTATGAATCATAATGTATGATTTTAAAAATACAGAAAAACATAACATCAATTGAAAATTTTATTTGCAACTAATATAAAAATCATAAACAAGGTTCATTTAAAATATTATCAAAACACATCATATAGCCACATTCCATAAACAATATTTTAATAATTCAAGTTCTTAATGTTTTTACTAAACATTCCCAAATACAGATTGTAAATACCCCGACTCCAGTAGCCTAGAATATGTGATTAATTTACAAAATTGGTAGAAAATAAAAGACCCCACATACAAAATAAATAAATAATTTATTATTAATATTAAAAAATATATAAAATTTCATAACACATTCATTTGAAAAAAAATACTTGAAAATATTTTCAGTTTGATAATCAATATTCCTTCTAAAATATCCCTTAAAATCAACTATATAGAATATCTTATAATCCTATTAAATAAAGATATATTAAATGGTTGATATTAGATGGTTAATAAAATAATCCATACATCATAATATAAAAGTGTCATCATTAATATGACATGAATAAAAAATAATCAAAAAAATCAGATAAGATGAAATATTATACATAGATATATAATCTTTTCAAATAATCACATAGACATCTAAAACTAATTTCAGAATGATGGAAAGAATAATTTTTGAAATCATAAACATACCATTGAGGCCTCATTTCAAGATATATAAGACTTACTTTTATGTCCCTATTCCATGAGAACATACAAAAATGTATAAGGACTCATCCAAATTTTAAAACTAGTTTATCTAATGAGACCTACGAATGCATCGAGGGGTAATAAAATTACAGGCCCCAACAATAATTTGATATTTCATGTGAATTTATCATATGAATGGGGTAAAACATAAAAAACATAAACATTCTTATTTAGAAACTAACATCAAATGTTTTTATACCTTCAGAAATCAATGAAGACAATAATAGTCCATCCTGAGTAATATGTTGAATAATATCAAAATTGTTTATCCCTAGAAAAAATATCCACATACTATATATATAGTTAAATTGGATGATATAATTGAATTATATTCTTAATATAATATTAAATGATCAATGTTTTAAATAAGTGATGATTATTGAATATGTTTAACAGAACTAAATGTGAGATGAGAAACCCTTACCACAAGATCGACATCCTAAGTAATTTCCAAAATTCATGTATAATAAATTAAGATTGTTATTTATGTATTATAGAACCATAATCACATCTACATTAAAATATATTACTTACTCATATCATTTCATCATTTTTTATTTATAATTGTTTATTGAAATAACTTTGTGAAGTAATTCAAGTTTTTCTTTCCATATATGTTTTAATTCCGTAGTTTTTGAATTATTATTTTGATCAAGGTTACATCATCTGTATAAAGATAATAATTATAGAGATATAATAAATACTCATTATATATTTATTTATGGTAAAAAATAAATGTTATACATATGTGAAGGAATTACATATATAATAGAGATGGTAGGTCATACGTAGACAGTAATTATGTTTTCACATTTCAATAGATGAATAAAAGGATCATAGAAAATTATTCACATTTCAGAATCATTATTATGTCATATAGTTCATATATATTCCCAAAATAAATCATCATTACCATAAATGTAGAATATAATGGTAAACAAATCACATAATTTTGTGGAGATGGTAGTCCAAACATATGCAGGAGTGTCTTTATTTTTTCCCAATGATTTAGTAGATAATAAGATAAATTTGATATTATAATTATATATGTATAATTATGTCATAAATATAATAAATTACCATTATAATCATCATAATTCCCATCCATAAAATATTGTCATGAAAAATGAATTGTATCCCTATTTGGAGACGGTATGTCATACGTATAGATGAGTGTGGCATTCATTTCCCATTAGATGTAAAGGAGGGTTGGTAATGTTTTTTATAATCATGATAATATATAAATATTTTTAGTATTCTTATTTTAATATTTTATGTTAAATACAAAGGATTTGGAGGAGGGAAAAAATTTAAAAATAAAGCAACATGTTTTGGTGATTAAAATTTCTTTGGATTAATTCTTATTGATATTATCTTATGAAACCTAGGGGTAGAATTTTGGGAATAAAAACTTCTTAAATTATTATAAATATTTTTTAAAGATAAATAGTCAGTTTTTGATTGATTTTTAATTCTAAAAAATATGTACATTAATTCAACATGTGTACTTTTATAGTTGAGGTGAAGGACATTTTTGGAATTACATAAATTAATAAATATATGTGAACAACTTTCCATTATAAAATGTCTCAAAATAGATATATAAAAGCAATATAATATTATTTTGAGTCTATAAAATCTCATACAATAATATTTGGACATGGTTTTTTATGAATTCATCCTTATCTTTTAGCTTCAACACCCCGATTAACCCTCTTGACAATTATAGTAATATAAATATTTTGTACCCATAAATTGTTATAAATATTAACATTAAATGAAAAACGAACCATAAATAAAAAATGGTATAACTTAAGACTATATAACATTCTTTTTCCAAAATATTTAATTTTTATGACTTTTAAATAATTTAATAATATATTATTTATTATAACAAATCGTTATTATCTTTTTTATTATTACTCATTTAATTTGACATTAAATACATATTTACAATGGTGGAATTAATATTTAATTTTTTTAAAGCCTCCAGATATAAAATATAGATATATATAATTAAATCTACATGTTCAAACATTCATATTATATTTATTTTTATATTTTGAATTTCATTTATTTTTTATGTTTGTTGAATAAATAATTTTTTCTCACTCCATAAGAATAAAAGGTTATAGTAATTTTTTAATCCCTTAAATGTTGATATAAATTACCATCATGAGGATAATTTCATTATTAAAAAATCTAAAATTAATATTCTTTCTCTATATGAATTTTTATCCTATACGAATACATTAGAAATATGTATGACTGGTAGAATGATATTTAGTAACTTACATGGATTTAAAAATTATATAGGTCATTTTCATAAACAAGTATCCATTAATCAGGTCCATTTTGATCACAATGCGACAATGTCTGATTTACCTTAATTAAATAATAATTATGATTAAAAATTATGACCTTATCACTTAGTTATATACTAGATTAACCCTATTTTTCTATTATTGAGGTGTTAAATTTTACCACTGTTACCATTTGTATAGACTAAAAAATAAAGGGTCCTATATAATAAAAAAATATTTCAAAAAATGATAATCCAATTTATAAAATTATTTACCTATATGTTGAATTAATTATTTTTGAAATAAATTTTCTAAACATGATGAAAATAAATTTATTTGAAAAATTCATTTTGGGAATAAAAATGGTTTCATAATAAAATAAATCAGAAAATTTAATATCATTAATATAATTAAATTATTAATAATATCCTAGGATTAATTTTATTATTAAATAATTTTAAAACAAAATGTAACTATTTAAATTAAGGAAATAAATATACATTTTCATAAAAATCAGTATTTTTCTCTATTTATGTAAAATTCAGTATTTTCATAAAAAATATGATAATTTCACAGTAAGATAAATATTGAATGAATATTTCAGGAATGATATTATAAATCATTAAATTAAATATATATAAATTATTGAAAATAATTTTAATATCTTCTCACACAATAAAAAAAATAAATTTTGAAGAAAATTTAATTACTGAACATAAAATAATTTATTTTAAAACCGGGTACTTATTTCCAAATATGTAGTCATGGAATTTTTATTCAGTATATATTATATATATATATAATAATTAGGTTAATATTAGTCATACAATTTAATTGAGAAACTAGTATATAATGGTTATACATAAATAATAATATTTTGTTTGTCCTTTAATATTGGGGTTTCATGTCGTCTGTGCTATAAAACATAATATTTTTATTTTAAAATAATGGGTTGTAAAATTCTACCATTAAAAAAATGTGTCATCAAAATTCGAACTTGTTCTTAGCAACCAAATGTTTTATATTTCAAAATTTTTATTTTTAAAACCCACATAACAAAAAGGGGTAATTAAACATCATATAGAAAAGTTGGAAAGAGAAATCCAATGGTTATTTCGAAAAACACATACTTATGGTTCCATGTGGGATAAATTTACCATTAAATGAAAATATAGACATGGAAAAAATTATCTCCATAAAACAATGGATATTGATGAAGAACATTTATCCCAAGATAGTGAATTATCATGAGAATTTTGATGACAAAAAAACTATAAATTGATGTGGCATGAAATAAAAAATGATTTCAGTTGAATAGAAATAAATAGAAATACATTTTACTTATCAAGATACATTTCTATTATTTTTGAATTTTTTTATCATCCTGAGTAAGAATTAAATGAAATATACATACATGAGAACAATTAAATTCCTTGGTTATGGTTCGATCAAATTTAACATCATCTCATACATTAATAAATGAATATCCATAATGAATTTCATATTCATGGAGCAGTAAAGTAATATTTTAACAATTCAAATGACCTATAATTAATTCATTATATCCTTAAAAAACATTCTAAACCAAAAATTGTTTTCAAAATTTATCCAGTACAATGGATAAATTAAAAAAATCTAAAAAATAACACCTCATGTTTAGCTTAATACATTCCAAAAGTAGATAAATTCAAGGCACTTCCAGAATATGCAAGAAAACATCTAAAATCAACTAAAAATTAATCTATAATATTGCTCTTAATTGTTAAATACCAGATATAAAATTAACAAGATCACATATTCACATGAAACATGGTAACTACCATAAATACTAAATGAAAACATACATTATTCTAGAAATTAACTCATAAAACCACATGTAGTCAAGTATGTTTCATAAATAAAAAATTATTGTAATATCCATCATAAATTTCATTGTTATTAAATCACCAAACCAATTTTAATGTCACTAATAATATCCCATTTACTAACTCAATTGTCGATATTCTCCCACGTAATCATTATTAACTAAACATCATGAACATATAAATGTATATATTTTACTTATTATTGTGTTAATTCAAAATTTCACTTAGGAAATAGATCAAATTTCATGGTTATTTATACCATTCTACATAATCATTAAAAATACAAAATATAAACAGATATAGAATAATCGATATCTGTTAATTGATTCGTATTAGAAGAATATCAGTGAAGAAATACCTGAAAAAAATAATTTATAATCCAAAACACAGAGAAAAATTAATCATTCCACATTGGTATAATCAGTAACACAAGCTCATCATTGATCCCATGACATAATTTGCTGCAAATTACTTTAATGTTTGGGGTATTTGTTTGTGTAGTTCCACACATAATTATAATTGAAACCATGAACATAACTTGTTTCTTTATTACACTAACAATAACATTCCAAATAGTTCTTCTATCTATACATAAAGTAAACTCACATTCCATTTAAAAAGCACCATGATGATTCCATCTATTATTATCACATGTGGGAGAATCCATAATTCCCTTCATATACTTGGCCTTTTTTCTCTATTACATGTTTTTTTACAATTTCTTATTACTAATAAGAGAGGGAGAATTATTTCTCTATCTTTATGAAACATGATAATATATCCTCGTATGATGAGAATGTATGAGACACTAATTACTATCAATGGATTGTATTTAGTCCATAAAACTTTCAATCTTACCTTGGAAATTACATATATTTTCCAAAACATAAATTAATATCCATGTACATATAAATTTAAACTTAAAAATATTTACCACTTCCTATTGATTAATACTAAATAATTGTTATTCCATATCAAATAAAAGTTCATAAAGAAAATATATTTTAATTAAAAATTTATTAAAATATGTCCAATAAATGTTTTCTATTTCTTAATCAACCTTTTTTATTTTTAATCATTAACCACTATAGATCGGTATCCCCAAACATCCATGCCATCCATACCCCATTAATTACATCATAACGAATGAAATTTCAACTCTATCAGACTTGTCAAATTCTCATCTAAAAATATATTCGTTGTATCAAAGAATGATGGAGGGTATAGATTCATGAAGAAATTTATCATTACTGCACCATGGATTGGAAAAGTAGGGAACCCTATATAAAAATGTTTATAGATATAGATTGATTAATCTACCCATATATAGTTATAATTTGGGTTTCTCTAGCTATAGCACAAGTTCTAGTTCAGTCTCTATCTTTGGCTTCATTATTATTCCCTAGAAGAAAAATTACTACATTGAATGATGCATTAAAATGAAAACCATAACTTCTTGTAGGGACAATTTCTAAATAATTTATTCACTATATTATCTCATATCATTATGAATCAAAATTTATAATATCAAAATTATATGATACATTAAACATAAATTTAAAATATTATTTATTGATAATATCAAAATTATAAACATTATTTCATTGGAAGTTTTATCAGAGTCCATCATAAGGGTACATTCTATAATCCATGTTTCACTAAATTTTGGTCTAAGGGGTGATTATAAATTTGACATATACCAACAGTAAAAACCCTGAATACATTACCCTTGACTGGGTTCAACATTATTAAAGTATTATTAAATAAAATAATTTTCATTTTAATGGACCGAATAGTTCTGTCACCTCAGTAAACTAGATACTTACTTGAATCCACATTAAATTTGAAAGCATAAATTAAAACATAGTATTTTCATTTGGGATAATGATTATTCAACATTTAATTTCACTCTATATGACTCATAAACCATTTTTGTGAATTTATGGAAAGTAAACATAAGAATGGGGTGACATCATATTCTTAATATGAGAATGAATATATTGAAAGCTAAATAAGGAATGAATAATAAGAAATAAATAAATTCCAATCAAATAATTCTATATAAATAATCGCATGTTTTGAAAACATATACATCAATATATAGACAATTAAAATAACCACATGGACATTAATAAAAAATCCTCATAATGATAGAAATCATTATTACTGACATATTAATCTCAATGTAAATGATTCATTAAAAGGATTCTAAAACATACCATCCAGTCATTATGTCAGGACATCATATATAAACGTATAAGACCTCTTCCAAATACTTATTCTTGTTTGTATGATGATACATACAGATGTATATTAGAGATATATATTTTCATTCCTATCGATTCAATTAAAACGTCCAACAAATTAATCTTATAAAAATTGTTAAATATAATTCACGTTAACATTCCTATTTTAAAAAACAATCATAAATGTTGATACTTTCCACAGTCGACATAACTAATCCAAAACAATTTAGAGTAATATGGAGAATGGTTATAAAAAAGAATATCCCATGTAAAATTTTTCAAAAACCATTAATAGAGATATGAATTATTTTATCATTACATTATATATTTCATATAGCTTTAAAAAAATGGTGTTGATATATATGAAAATATTTTTAAAATAATGATGGAATTAATTTGATGAAATTACACTTCTTTACATTGAAATAATAAAAATTACTCAAATGTAACGTAAATTATATTTAATGAAAATTGAAAAGTAAACATATAATGAAAATTTCAATGAATTTATTGGTCACGATAGAATGAAATTCCACACGTTCCATATATGGAAAAATATTCATATGGGAAACTCATAAAATGGTCAAAAATACCTCCTTATAGAAACAAAAATATGATAACATTTAAAAAATATAGAAAATATTTTAAAATATTTTAAAAACGGCTTTTATAAATTATTGTAGATTGTAAAATTAATTTTTTTATGTTATTTTAGAAAACATGGGAATTTAAAAAAAAAATAGTATTCCACAAATGTGTGAATTGAAGGTGGTTTTTTTGAATAAAATTTCTAAAGAAATTTTGTTTCTAAAGAGTGTAAATTGGTATTATTATTTAATATTTACAAAATATGAATATGAGATGTAAATAATTTGGTTTTAAGATAGAGTATAAAAAATTACATTCAGGGGACCTAAGAATAAGCAATCCTAAAGAATGATGAGATTGTGAAATTATCCCTTACCATATTGGTATATTTTTAATGATAACCCAAAATAGAGAAATAAAATAAAATAAAACATTAGGATACATTAATATAAAGAAAAATAGGATATAAAATATTAAAATGGAAATATATTGACAAAAAAAAGAAATATGTAGTGATTATGTCAGATGTCTCATAGAAGTAAAATTGATATGGGAAACCCTTACATCTGGTTTTTCTTCATTTGAAAGTGTCCAAACCTCGAATAAAATAAATATATATTTATTATAATTATACCAATTAACCATATTCATATATACCATACTATATATTAATTAATTAGTATATTTTCTCTCTTGTTTATTAATAATTATTTGATAAAATCATTATTTTATGTAATAACTAAATGGTTTTAATGTATTATTATGTATAGTAGAATAAAAAATGTAATTTTTTAATGGTTAAATAAAATAAAAATGTTAATAATGAAACTTATATCGTATATATTCATAATAAATATAATTTTATTAATGCATTATAGAAATACATTAAAAACATAATTACAATGTTTATTGAGATAGTAGGCATTTTGTATGCATGAACACTATATTCAATTTTCTATGGATGAAACATAAGAATGATAGATAATTATTCACATTTATTAAAAAAATAAATCATATAAATCATATTTATATTAATAAAATTATTTATCAGTACCATATATGTGAAATATAATAGAAAATGAATCATTTTATTTTACAGTGGTGGTAGTCCACACGTACGCTTGAGTGACATTATCATTTTACAATAATTTTTAATGGAATAAGTTATATATTATAATATCTTTACATATTAATAATTAATTTATAAATATATTATAACAATATTAATCCCATCGTAATTCCCAACAACAAATGATTTTATGAAAAACGAATTGTATCTCTATGTAGAAACTATATGTTGAATTTATGAACGATTGATAATTTCATATCCCATAGGATAATAATGATGGTGGGTAATGGTGGTTTAATAAAAATTAAAAATTTTCATAAAAATTTATAATCTTTAATTAAATAGTTTACAACAAATATAATATATTAAGATGAGTTAAATATAAATAAAAAAAAAAAATTGATCGATTTGGGTGATTATCTCTTCATTATAAGAACTAATTTCTATCTTCTATTATGGAAAATAGGTTTGGTATTTTGGAAAGAATAGATCATTTATAATATACACTCAGATATTGGGAAGAAAAATGAGATTGGGTTAGTCATGATTGGATTCTCAAAATTGTTTATCAAATTAAAGGAAGGGGTTTTCTTTTATAGACGAGGTGAGGGGTATTCTGGGAATATAATCTTGTAATAAATTAATGAAAATTATTATTAATTCTAAAATAGCTCCAAAATGTTATAATTTTATTACTATTTAAGGATATATCAAAATTGTATCATTCAATATTTTATTGACATGTTCTTTGTATTCTTTTATAGTTATCCTTATTTTTCCCACATTTACCCTTTTAGGAATTAACATTATATTAATGTTTTCAACCATTTAAGTGTTATGAATGATATAAAAATGTAAAAAATGTCCCAAAAATGTAAAATCATTTAATTTTTAACCCATATCCCATTCATTGGGACAAATTTAATATTTCCATTATTTTAAATTGTTTTAATAAATATAATTTATTATAAAACATCCTTAATGCCTTTTTAACACAATTAATTTTATTTTACATTGAATAAATCAAGAAAATAGGGGAATTAAAATATAATGATTACAAATTTTTCTATTATAACATATATATCTATATATTTCATATGAAACCTTAAATCATTTAATTTATATGACATTATTTATTTAAAATATCATTTAATTTAATTTTTTATTAATTTAATAAGTAATTTTCTCCTATTTCACCAAAATTGTAGGAAATTATTTAATAACTAAAAGATATAAATAAATTAAAATCATGAATAAAATTCCATTATTCTCAAAATCACCATTAAAACTCGTTAGAAAATTTCTTGTCCATATGAGATAAAATAATATATATTTGAAATATAGATACAGAAATATTTTTAGATTATTTAATCAATATATAATATATGTCATTTTCAGGGACCATTGTTTAATAAAAAAATAAGTTCGATCCTATGGTGATTATGTTCTAATGACATTCACAATGAATTAATACATGATTTTTATTAATACCAAAATAATTATTTTAATTGAATCCTTATTGTTTCATATCAATTTCCATTATTTATCATCCCAACAAATAATTTTTATTAGGAAATATTATGAACATATCAATTAGTTATAAATGGGATGGTCAGTATTTACCATTTTTTGAGGTGATAAATTTAACCATAGTTTCAATTTATAATTCATGAAAATAAAAATCCCCTATATAATAAATTCTAATATCTTAATTCGAAATATTAAATCCAATATATAAACTTTAATTATTATAAAATTCAAAAATTCTAATTTTTAATTTACTGTAAACCCGGTGATTGTTTTTTAGAAATGTCACTTTTTATGTATAAGAACTGTTTTTATACAAAATTTAGTCTATAAATATATTCCAATGAACATAATTAGATAATTAATTTTATCAAAATTGAAAAATAATTTTTAAATTTTATTCTAACAAAATGAATCATTGTAAATGTTTCAAAAAAATTATTTTTGAATAAAAATCATTATTTTTCAATATTTACTGGAAAATTTATCTATTCATTTAAAATTATAAAAAGTTCCCCTTACGTAAATTGGGATAATAAATTTTTTAAAAATATATTTTTCTATAAAATAAAGTTTATTGATTTTTTAGATGTTAATTATAAAATTATCATATATAAAGAAATTGAAAACATTTTTGATGAAAACATGCTTCTGAAGAAATATAATTACTTTACTAATAATTGAGTACCTATTTCCTAAGATTTAATAAATTAAAATTTATTTATTAGTATATTTATATAAATTTCAAAATTCAGTTATCATTATTCATAACCTATGATTCAACGGCTATGTTATAATATTTATATTTAAATAAATATATATCATGGATCGTTTATGATTGGTGTTTAATGTCTCGTATACTATCAAAACAAATTTATTTTATAAAATATTAGGGGGTTACATATTCTCACACAAATAAAATTAATCATCAATAATTTTAGATTGTTTATCATTAATCAATTGATTTATATTTTATGTTTACTTTTTTAAAAAACCAAGTTAATAAAATGGTTAGTAAATCATCCCCTTATATAGAGGGTAATGAGAAGTATGATGGTCATCTGGAATAACACATTACTAGGGTTCTATATAATAAAAAATTAAGTTGATGTAAAAAATATTGATGTGGACAAAAATATAATTCTTATATAATGAAGAAGAGAGATAGGAAACATTTATGACATGAAACTGGATGATCATGAGAATGGTAGTGATAAAAACCATGAATATACGATGAGTGAAAAATTCAATCATTTCATAAAAATTGAAAATAGTTTGTGATAATTTTAGTTTGATGACTCTTTTCATATAGATAGATAAATATATTTTGATATAGAGATAGAACATAAAGAAATATATTTACCTGGAAATAACAAAATCTTTTGAGTTATGCTATAATCAATATATGTATCATACATTAAAATATGAAATAAATATTCTAGATTAATTTTAATGCCTCAATGAATAAATTTTTTATGAAATAAAAAGATTTATAATTCATTCTTTTATTTTCTACACATTTTCCAAAACCAAAATAGTGTCAAAAGTTAATCAATACATTTCATTAATTTCTAAGTCATCAACAATAACACCAAAAGATCAAATTAATCAATGGAATAATTGGTTATCATTAAGACGCTTATAAAATACATCTAAAAAACAGATATTTATAATTATATGAATATATAAAGTAGCACATAATTATCTTATACAAAATATATGAATAAAATGAACCCATATTTTTCTTACATTTTTTATGTAACAAAAATAATCAATGAAAAACACATGATTCTAGATATTAACTCATATGATATCATAAAATAATTTTTTCTCATAAATCCAAATTTTTTGTAAAATCTATCACAAATTACATTTCATAAAATCAATAACCATTATCATGGTAAGAAATAATCTTCAATTTAGTAATTCAATGGTATTCATCCCTTAGTGAAACGTTATTAACAATGTATCATAAACCAATTAAGAACATTATTTTCCATATTCATGTATTATCTAAAAATATCACATTACCTGTAAATATATTTTCTTGGTTATTAGTACCAATCAACCTATTTTCAAGTCCTCAATTAAATACTTCTTTAGTAATATACTTTTACATTTTATGTTTTTACAATAATATCGTTGAAAAAATAATTTTACAACTTAATTATTGAATCTACATACACAAGAACATAAAAAATTCCACATCAACAGTAATAATAAAATATGAATATACTTGAAAAATTATCTTTAACTATGGTATATTCCTATGATTCTTTGAGAATTTACTTACGTACTGCATTATATTCTTCCATTGAAACACTAAACCATATTGTTTTCATTAATGCCCTTACACTCAAATTATTTCTTGAATTACTAAACACAGAAGAAAAAAATTTTGATTACTTTTCATATAGTAACATGGAGTTTATTAAACATTTATCACATATGGGAAAATAATTCTTTATCTTCTTCCCCTGATCCATTTTATCTATTCTATAATCTTCACTTTCTTTTCTAATATTTCATACTACAAGTATAATTATTTCTCCATATTCATAAAACACAATATTGTATGCTTATAAATTGAAAAATATTGAAAGAATAGTGAAATTTTAATGATCGAATTAATCCCACATAAAAATGGAAAATCCAACACTATAGATTGCATAAATAATTCAAAGTTATTCTTTCAAACCTTTTAATTTTGGATTCATACATAGTACTATTTTTTGCAACCTTTTGTCTCAGACATGAAATTTTTCTGTCCATATATTCTCTTAGTATACATGGGGAATATCATCACCTAAATAATTTTTAAAAACACATCCATATATGGTTATGATTTCCCCATAATTCTTAGTGTTTGGACTCAATTTCCAATATTTTTCTGCATCCACAGAGAGAGAAAAATGTTCCATGAAAACCTTATCCTTTTAATTTTATATAATGTATGAAATATCTTAACTAGGAAAATTATCCATTTCTAAATTAAAAATTGATTTTTAGTCCCATGGAATGATTTAAGATGCCATTGTAGGAATATATCTGTCATTTTTTTCATTGTGCATTAGTCGGAATCTCAATATGGAAATGGTTATTCGACAAAACCTGATTCAACTTCGGCAATAAATTTATAATATTTTTTTGTTTATATAATACTATAACCTTAGGTAAACCTCTAGATATACCTTCATTTTCAACCCTTAAAGGAATTGCCTATAATGACTACTCACATTAAAATAATTCTCATTATTTCCAAAACTATCCATTTCTTAATAATGGAACATACTAGATTAGAATATAACATTGTTGATCGTATTAAATAATTACAAAACAAGTGAACCGCTTAACATAAATTTAGAAATTTATTTATAGATAATCTCTAAATCATTAAATTATTTTCGTTGAATGAATTTGAAAAGTACATAATATGTTTACATACACTTATATATGTTTTAATATATATAATTATCATGTTTTGTTCTAAACATTGTGGAATATAAACATTAATGACCCTAACTCTAGAATCCCAGAGCTGGTGCTTAATTTAAATTAATGGAAGTAAATTTATTTAATCACATCCCAATGAACAAAATTGTATATTTGTATTGCTAAATTATATATATAAATATATCCCACAATACATGAATACCATAAATAACAACATTGAATTTTTTTCACCATCTTTATTCTCTATAGCTTTTTCATATGTATGAATCTTATAAAATTTCATCGAATCTTAAGGAAATAAATCATATGAAAGGGGTGAAATTCGATTCAGAAAATGGTATTTAATAATATAGATTCTAAATAATTCATAAATAATATGGAAGGAACAAATTTTAATAAAAAAATTCAAGATATATAATCTCATTATCTTAAAACATATTCATTGATAAATAAAATATTAATATAATCACATAAACATCTATATGTAATTTCACATTGGTAGAATAAATAATGAGGAAATCTATAACATATGGTTCATGCATCATTTCAAGCCATCGAAAACACACCCTCATTGCTTTATTTTGAGAAATTTTAGATAAATGGAAAATGAAAGATTCAAATACCCAAGGTAGTTTTTCTTAGGAGACATATTGATTCATTGATTGTATATATAGTTTTTGTTATAGCTGATCAGATAATTATTTCAAAGAGTTTATCAAATTAATGGGTTGAATCATAATCAATTTAAAAATTTATATTGACAAACTACTAAACAAAATGTCAATACTTTCCCCAATCAACAAATATAATCTAAAAAATCCAATGAAATAAGAAAAATTATATCATAAAAATAAATATGTAGTAAAATATACATAAAAACTCCATATATATAAGTTCCATGGTTTTATTATAATATATATTCATCATAATATCTGAAATATGATGTTTACATAGTTGAAAACAGTATTAAAAGATCATTGGAATGAATCATAATGAAAATTATCATTTTACATGAACATATAAAATATTTACAAAATATTAATGAAAAAGACTTCAATGAATATAACATTATAATCTCATTAAGGAAGCATAGAATATTTATGTTCTCATAACGGTAGGAAATCCCCATTCTTGAATTCTAAGAAAAATAATACCTTTCACATTTTTCAAAAAATGTCAAAAATTTCCTTATTTAGAAAATGAAAAAAATATTTCATTAAACCATTTTTAAATAGTAAAACATGTTTTAAAAACTTCAACACACATAATTTCAAAATAATAAAAATAATATTGAAATAATTTTTATAAAACATTTACATGGATGAAATTTGATTTTCACCCGAAGAGAGAAATAAATTATATTTTTCATAAAAAGATTCACTCAAACACATCAATTATCAAAGAGTTAGAAATGGTAACATTACATTAAAATATTATGAATCACTATAAGACAATAAATCATATTAGATTTTAGGTTATATATATAAAAATAATTCTCACAATGGATACTTAAGGATAATAATAATGCCGAATAATGATGAGATTTTGTAATAATCAATTAACATATTGGTAATAATTGAATAATATACATCATTAGATAAATAAAATAATATAAAACTATAAGAACTATATATTTAATTTTAATAATTATATTATATTTCGTAGGCTATGTTTATACACCACACAAATTAAATAAGTCATGATTATGAAATATGTCTTAATGAAGTAAACATGAGACGAAAAAATCGAACCATAAACTCCAATTCCATAGAATATGTGAAATGGATAGTTTAATAATTATATATTTAATAAAATATATTAAATAATAGTATAATTATATATATAATTCCATATATAACTTACTTATTACATTTAATAACCAATTTATTACAAATTCAATGTAAATATTATTGTTTACATTAATAAGTGATTTATTTATCATGTTTGTTTTGGTTGTGTTGTTTCAGTAATTATACTTTGATCATGGTTACATTATAAAATAAAATATAATAATAATATACATATCATATTAAATAATTATATATATTTATAGTATTTCATTTTATATAGAGATAGAAAAATTAATTACACCGTTCTTGGAGACGATTGGTCGTACGTATGCCTGAACAATGTTTTAAAATTTCTATGGAAGAAACAAATGAAAAATAGATATTTATTAACCTTTAGAAAATAATTATAATATAATATTTACCATATATATTATAATAATAAATATTTATTACAATTAATTTAATGAATATTGGAAAAATTATTTACTTCATTTTGGGGAGATGGTAGTCCACAGGTATGCAAGAGCAGCATTATCATTACCCAACAGTTTGGAAGATAATAAGAGATATTAAATATGTAAATTAAAAATAAATATTTATTTCATAAATATAATATATATACATTTAATGTATTCTTATTTCAAAGAATAAAACATTGTCATGAAAAATTAATTGCATCACTACGTGGAGATGGTAAGCCTTACGTACACACAAGCTACACATTAACATCACATTGGATGAGAAATTGGGTCGACCTTTTTTGATTAAAGTAACATCCCTAATGTGGATAAGGATTTTGGAAATATAAATTAATAGGGATAGGTCAATATTTTTTATCAAAATTGTGTTAATATATTACATTAGATTTATCTTCTACAAGATGAGGATAAAGGGATTATTGAAATTTAAAAAATTATTATATTAATATAAATTTTTTAATCCTTAAAAAGATTAAAATTGAAATAAGTTTAATTTAAAATTAATATAATTAAGTATAATATATTGTAATTAAATTTCACAGGGATGGGTATGTTTCCACCCTTATATTTTATCATTAAGAATTTGTTAACCCATTTGAAAATTTTGTTAACATTAATGATTCGAAATATTTAATTGTTAATAGTGTCTTCATAATATTTAAAAATACAATTAAATGAATGATGGTTTATTTTTGAAATGATATCCTATTCAATTGGAAAAAAATAAGATTTTGATAAATTATAATAATTCAGTAAGATAATATTTATTTTCAAATATCATTAATGTATTTTTTTAATAATATTCATTTAATTTGACTTTAACTACCTCATGGAAAACTGTTAATTCTAATATAATTCCTTCATTACACTCAAATATTACATACAGATATTTAGAATTATAGTTATACATTAAATAATTCAAATTTTATCACTTTGGAGATAAATTACGTCCATTTTATTTAATTTCTATGTTATTTTATTAATTACTATATTATAGTTGCACAATTAGTTATGATATTTATTCAATCAGTAAATATTATAAGTAAATAACAATAAATAATAAAATTTTATAATTTATAAATTAACAATTATTTTTCATAAAAACATTCTTTTATCCCTAAGTGATAATATACAGTATATATAAAACTATGCAGGTGATATTTTGTAACCTCATTTGATTTAAATATTATAGTGATCATTTTCTGGGGAATGTCTCCATAAAAAAATAATGTCTGATCCTATTATGGTAATTTTTGAATTAACTTCATCCATTAAGAATTAAAATGAAATATTTTTAAATTTTATATATGTTTTAAACTATATTAAATGGATTTACCCATTACTGAGGTGATAAATAATACCATGCGTACTATTCATAATTTCTAAAAAGGGAATATTTTTTAAAATTAAATCTACAATATTAAAATATTGAATAAATTTTATTAAATAAAATACCCCATACATTAATAATAAATTAATTTTAATATAGATGATTAAAATGTGATGAAAGAATGATTTTCATAAAAATTTCCTTTTCATGGGTAAAAATTATTTTTATTATAAATCTACTCGTGGAATTATTTAAAAGAAAAAATATGATAATTAATAATATAATACATGAATTGTATATATAAATACATTTAAATCAAAACAGAATGCCTTAAATTGTTGAAAAAGTAATACCTTCTAAAAAAATCAGCATTTTTCACTATTTACCTGAAAATAAATATTTTCATATAAATATTAAATTATCTCCCTAAGTGATATTTCGTAATAAAATTTTAAAATAAAAATTATTTTTATTTTAAATAACCCTTATAAGTTCCCTTAATTAATTTCAATAGTTTAAAATGAAATGTAGTAAAAATCATTCTTAAAGAAATAATACTTCTAAAGAATAATATAATTTCATTGAAAATATAGAACATATTTCATAAGAATTAATAAACACATATTCATTGATTAAGTATTATATATATATATATATATTTTAATTAGTTTAATATTATTCATACCCACTAATTCATTGTCATGGTTATTCTTATCATATTTTTATAAAAATATTTTGTTGTTTGTTTGAGATTGGTGTTCTATATCATATATGCTATCAGTCAGAATTTTCAAGTTTCCAAATCATTATGTGTTGAAACCTCGTGATTTTTAAATAATACCACCAACCACGGATATTAATCATGCATAACCACTAACATGATTAACTTTTTTTGAACCCCATTTTCTGTTAGTTTTTTGTTTGATACACATGTCTACAACTTTTCATTATTCCGAAAAATAATATCAAACATTAATGTATTTTTTATGAATTATATCTGTTCATTAAGATAAAAACTTTTCATTGAAAGGTTAAAATCTATTTTAAACATTAAATTCGTAGTTTTGATATTATTTATGTATTTTTTTTAAACAAAACTAAAGTGATTATTTTTGGGAATTTAAAAAAGATATATCAAAGAAATAATTATAGAGTTTTAAATTAGCTAAACAATTGGGGTTTATGATTCTGAAATCAATGTGTCAGTTATTTTAATCTCTTCTATGAAATGTATTCCAAAATAAAAAATTTATTTTTAATTAAAATTTTCATTCCCCAGTTGATTTATTGTATGGATTATTTGTGGTTACATTGTTTAAGTAGATTATTTTATTTTAAGTGATTTATATTTTCAATATTTTTGATTTATAAAAGTTTTTATCTTTTTTATTTTGGATATTAAAAAGAGAATGTCCCTAATAGATATTTGGATGACAGCATCCTTATGTGTTGGATAGCGAAATATCTCTTTAGAACCGGACATTTCACTTCAAACAATTAACATATATATGATATTTTTAGAGTGTTAGAGAAAATTCAATCATAATAATCCATAATCATTATTAGTAATAGAAAAAATCTAATGGATATAGAGTGGATTTATATTATTGGAGGTGTGTTTAATTCTATGAATATTCCTAAATCCTCTTCTGTGAAATAACTATATATTTAATTTAATGTCTTAGTAATGAATAGGGGATAAAGACATATCACTTACACCCTAGTGTTTTTTATATAATTATTTACAAACACATTCACACAATTGAATTAAACCATTATTTTGAATCTATAGAGGGAAATATATAATTGAGTCTCAAGTGGGGAACAAATAGTGATGAAGTAAGTTATATTTTTAAATGTGTTATCTCATGTATCCCTCGATTAGGTATTCAATGACCCATTAGATGATAACACATTTATAAAGGTATTACATCAATGACTCTTCACTATAATTCATATTTCTGACCTAACATAATTTGTGGACATGTTATATAAGGCCTTAATAGAATATATAATTTGAAAATTCCTTCCTAGAATGGGGATAAATCATATTTTTTAATATATTCTGTAGTTACACATATATTGAAAAGTATAAGGATAATTTATTCGAGTTATATTATCAATATGAATTATTTTAATGTCATATATTTGTCATTATACCACTAGAAACACTGCATGACCTTGTATGAATCAAATGTTGTCATTTTGGGCAACTTAACCCCAATGGTTCCAAATTTTAAAATACCTAACATTATTTTGGATTATTATGTCATATTTATAATTTTATAAATAAGGATAATGTGATGGATTGTAATATCTAAATTATATAATGTATAAAAAGTGGTACAAAAGATATGATTGAATATTCTTCCATTTATTCATTATTATTCCTTCAACTGTAACAATTTATCTTCATATGATGTTGTTTAGTGGGATAATCATTTATTTCCATTTCTAATGGAAATTTATTTTATTTTAATTTATTTTAATATGTTCAATCATTAGGATTGTTTATTCTAAACTTCTTGGTTTTGGAAATTCTTAATAAAAATATGGAGATTGATCTTGAAAATGTTGTATTTATAATCCACCATAATATGTATAAAAAATATATGGTGGGGATTCCTATTACTAGACATGATTCTCCAATTAACCCCTTAGTATTATGGTTCCACTTCAATAGTTGTGTTTTTTATTGTGATATATAGATATAATTTGTATATTGGGTGAGATATTTTCATGTGTTAATGTTTTGGAATATAACATAGTTTGGGAAATATTTCACATAATATTTCCATCAAACCATATCAATATCTACATAAATTATATATAAAGGCGATCATTTCATTCAATGAACATATATGAATTTATTGGGATACAAATTGATATGGTTTGGAGAATTGTAACACACATCCTCACTTATTTATGTTATTTTGTTTTATTATTGATTTACATATTCATTTCCCAAATTGTTCATGTCCCGATCCACCAATGCCAACTAATATGGGGAAGGGATGGGAAACAACTACCAGATGCCTTCCTCAAAAGATTAGAGGCAAATGAAAAGTGCCGAAAATAATAACTAATATGGAATAAATTTTGTTGATTTACATGTACAGAAAAAACCATCCATATCAATGACGTCATGAAGATGAATAAATTTATTAGACAATACAATTTAGTGTAACAACTATTCATTTAGAAGCCTCTACAAAATAAGTGACTATGATGGTGTAATATTCAATGTAATAGGGAAAAGACACACACAAATAGAATGATTTCCCTACCTAACAATATCAAGAAATGTATACCTTGATGCATCTAAATAAGTGATCCAAAACCATTATATGCATTCAAATATTTTAGGTTTTCCCTATTCATATCTGAAAACACAGGAAATTTTTTTATCATCTATATATGAAATGAAACAACAGGAATAACCCATGCACGGGTGGGTATATACATAACTAGTAAGACAATACATTATATTAATAGTGTGAAATATGAGACACAATATATGTTAACTACTCATCTTAAAGAAATAGTGAAACTAAAACTAATGAACATGGATATATTATCATAAATGAAAAACACATGAGAGGTAATGTGGATATTCATTTCATAAACAATCCTAGGGTAAGAGTCTAACATTAGTTCTAAGAGGGGTATCAATGATTACCAACATCTTGTGTGTCAATTCATATATATATCCATCCTCAGAAACATATTTACACTGTGACAAAAAATCTTGGGGACAAAACCTCAAGGTAGTGGACCCATGACGTGGTACAACATGAGGGTTACACTCTATGGATAAAGGACCCATTCCATAGAAAACATGATGTTTCAAATATGTGGTTTGAGGACCCCTGTCATGGTACAATGGGTAGGTTCACTCTAATGGTAAATAAAGGTCCCATTACATGAATCTAGAGGAGGACTCCACTAAATGGATAGAGATGAATTCGAGGTCCTAGTAGGAAAGTTCTCTTCAATAAGATGATTAAGGAACCACATTCTATCCCTGTATTGAGGCAACTCAATATGTAGAAGAACATTTCCTTGTCTCTGTTCAAAGGGATCTAGTTAATAAGTTGGTAGAGGATTCATGCCCTACCCAACAAGAGGGATCCACTCAATAAGAAGATATATGAGGCATTCCATATCCCATATGGAGGGTTACACTATGATATATCTGATTATGATGCCTAATAAATATCATCATTGAGCATCTCCTAATGATCTGTCACACATAGAACATATAACATAATAAATCAAAATCCTCAATGATTTCCACCATTATAAAATATATAGAAAACCACTAAAAATCACCAACTCGCATGGCAAAATTTGTGCCTACTCAAAGTTGGTATAAGATATAGGTGTTTCATCAAAATAAGGTACACAATATGAAAGGGAACCCCATTAAATTTAATCACACTCAACTTCCATGTAGTTTAATCACAATTACATGGTTCTGTATCCCAGTAGATCTTGATAAGGTGTAATATGGTGTGTCTCTGCCTCCTGGGACCCATCCATGTTATCTTGGTCATGCCCATGTCATTCGGCCTAGGTCTTTGTGGACCATCCATGTTCTTGAACACAGTGTGTACCTGGTCATTTCGTTGGTCTTGTAAAATTTTAGAACACACCGATATTCTATAACTGAAAAACATGTTTTTGTGGTGGTCCAACACGGTGTCTGATAGTTATAATATCCAGGAAAACCGAGCACTGGGGAAATTCATAGAATAAGTTGTGTGTTATTGGGAACGACTTGATGTGTAATCGGGATTTAAAAATAAACTAAGATATTTCATGTGTTCATATTTATATTCATTTTCTTGTTATAATATATAATATCGACCAACTAAAATTAAAGGGAATATCTTTTTTTATTGATTATATACCTCTAAAGGATGAAAATCATATTTTGGATGGTCTATTCAGACCCCGTACACGCCTCACGCATGTCTCGTCTAACTATCAATGCTTAATTGGAACTTGTATCCATGAACCCATCACTAATATTAACAATCCATACAAATTCATCATCAAAACAAAAATCAGGTCATTGTGTCCACATCCTCCACTAATCCATGGATCTGATCACGGTTAGACACACTCATTGATAGTTAAATCATGAACATGTTGTCGAATAATGAATAATGAGAAGAAAATGTGGGCAAAAGGAACAAAAACAAGAGATATCATTTTTTTCCTTGTGATCATGTCCCATGATCTTATTACCGAGAATTAGAATGTAATATTTCATGGAAAATGCGAGTGTAAAACAAATAAATTTCTTTTGTCATTCGGATCATGTGATGGATAAAATTAATAATAAATCAATAATAATATTGTTAATCCACTATTAAAATATTTATTAAGTAGGGATAAAAGAAAATATGATGAGTCCAATAATGAATCAAATTAGTGATTTGTCATAAAAACAACTTCCAATAAAGGAGAAGATTCATTTTGTTCACTTCACCTCAATTCTCCTTGACCTGATTGTCATTTAAATTCCTGATCTCAATTCACTAATGATGGATGGAGAAATAATCCTTTCAAAGTTCCTAGGGGTATACATATTACCATATAGATTCCCATAAAATTGTTTTCATTGGGTAAAATGGTGTAGGCCATTTAATGAAATAAATAAATATTTTAATTAATTAACCGATTAAATGTACCTAAATATGAATTATTTATATGATTGCCTAATGATGATAAACATTATTTTGTTTCTATGAATAATCCAATTATCAGGAATCAACTATGGTCTGAGATTTTTTATTCATGAATTTATTTAGGATATATTTTATTATATTTAAAGTTACTATGTGAAGATGATTTAAAATATGTTAAATATTTTTTTAAATTTAATTCTAGGGACACATGGTCTTAGAATCTTGAAATATCTCAGTGACTAGATCCTATAGAATTCCATGATATAATTCAATGTTTTACAAGAAAAAAGGGTCTAAAAATTATTCAATTATTCAAGTATTTTTTTCATAAAAAAATAATGTGTGAAAAAGAATTTTTATATAAATCCCGCATCTGGATCTCCTTTTCAAAGGAGATATCCTACCAGTACCCATATAGCCAGAAGATACAAACCAAGGGAATTATATATCCATATAAGATCCTCTCCTGTCAATCCTCAATTTCGACTGGGTGTTCAACGAATTCGTATCCATTATCATTTTCAATTTATCTCTAGTCAATAATGTCCATGTGACCATACATACATCTCATCAGATTCGATAGATGGAAGACATTGCACACCATATCATACTGTTGGACTAGTGAATATAGGTAGGAAACCCTGCTAACCCACCATAGGATCTTAAATGACCTAATTAATCATGGGGATAGATTTCATACTTGATTGAATCTCCATAATGTAATTCATTGAATTAATATTAAGAAAATGTGGTCTCCCTTTTCGAAAATTAGTGCCCAATGACATTGATTTTAAAAATATTTCAACCTACTCTAGGTTGACCTCATTAGTTCATGGACCGCCTATAATTAACTATCAAGTCCTACCTCATCTCGGTCCCAAAAATATATTTCACACTAAACACAATCCATCATTATGATGACCTTCCCGGCCTATCTTGTAGTGCATGAAAAAGTTAGAGTCTAATAGAGTAGTGTCATTTATTATAATAAAAAAAATATAGTAAGGATAATTGATCCGCCTGACTATTTCCATTATCTATCAAGAAATACATCAAATTATCCTCCAACACTTGGATAGTGTGCATATCATTACTATAAATTTTAGTGTGAAAGGATGTACTCATCCTCATAACGTTCTCATATTCCTCCAACATGACTCTCCACAACCATGATATAAACCATGAATCACTATTAGATACAATTTCATAGGGAACCCCCTGAATGTGTATGATCTTAGTCTTGTACATATACCGAAAAATGTCCACTAATATCTTCTCCTTGATAGAAAGGAAGCGTAAAATCATTTCACATCATTA
This sequence comes from Viscum album, assembly GCA_963277665.1. Taxonomy (NCBI): domain Eukaryota; kingdom Viridiplantae; phylum Streptophyta; class Magnoliopsida; order Santalales; family Viscaceae; genus Viscum; species Viscum album. Next base: position 438,880,238 of record OY728141.1, on the reverse strand, counting down.
AATTATCACCATGAAAGAATAATGGTCTATCACTATCCAGAGAACCCCAATAACAATATCTCTATATTTTTTGTCCCATTTATACTATGGATTCTCTATGGGCTACAAACCAAACATCTAAAACCTGGTTCTTAGCCTTTACCAACTAAAACATGAGGCACTGATAGATGAGCTCATCCATGCCCTCCCTCTTTCCATCGCACCAAAACTGGAAATGATGGTCTATTTACATATTAATTACACCGAGATGTGTGGATAATGTAGATTTGTGGAAATCTATCATCACTTAATTTGGAATCATGAATGGAATTGTAACACCCCAAGATTTAAAAGTACGTTTTTTCTTCAAAATAATTCAATAACTTTCACTACACACAACACCAAGTTCAAGAGCACCACAACTTACCAAACTAGCCGTTCAAAAGCAGTTATGAATAGTATTAACTAAATTTTGAACTATATATAATCCTTATATTTTTAGAATCCAGTGTTTCTTAGACATAATGTAATAACTAATTCATTTTTTCAGATAAAAGAAGTATTTTTCAAAAAATGAACTTTTACCACCTTTTAATGGTGAACCATTTTTAAATCCAATATTTGAAACTTTTATATATTCAATTTGACAAAATAAACTTCTTCTTTAGAATCGGGACATAGGAATTTAGTTACAATTAATTTTTTGTGGTTTTATAATAACATTCATATTTGGGTGAATATTGATAAATACTATATTTTAACTGAAAACAACTTTTTTAATCAAAATGATTTATAGTGTTAAATTATAAATTTTAATTGTTTGGAAGTATAAATAGATTATATTATTACCAGTTAATAAAATGTTGGTAATTTTATGTAATTGCACTTTGAGATTAGACATAAATAAGTGTCAATATTTTGATATATATTGTTTCTTAAAAAAACCTTTTGGATTTGACAACGGGAATTAATTTTAAATTAATAAATAAAACTTATATTTTTTTAATTTGATAAAATAGAATTCATTTTTGGATTCGGAATATCAAAATTATTTGAGGGTGAATTTTTGGTATTTTTTTGAAAACATTCAATTTTTGATGAATAATGGAAAAACAATGAGTTATTATTTAAAAACGAATTTTTATTTAACTAATTATTTATTATATTTAAATTATTTTTATTTCAAAATAGATACATAATACCTATATAAGTTCAATGTAATTCATTGGAGTTAGTTTATAATAATTTTAGATATACAAATATTTTTTTAAACTTTTCACCATCTTTTACCATCCTCCTAGGAGAACTTGCAAATTTACATAAAACATAATTTTACAACTTCTGTGAGTTTAATTTTTAAAATCCAAGAGACACATCTAATATCAAGCAGTAAAATGTGGTTCAATAAGATAAAAAAAATTTAGGTGAACAGTGACTTTTTACTTTTATTTACCATAGTTAAAAGTAAATGGGGAATTAAGGGTAAACATTATATTAATATTACCCTAACACTTGTCTTAATTATGTTGTACAAGTTTATCTTGACTAGAAACAACCTTAGTAATAAAATATTATCATTTATGTCCACATGGATTAGATAATCCCATTTATTATTATTTAATTCAAAGAAATGTTAAAGGAGTTAAAAATCAAATTTTAATAACTATAACATTTTTAATAGTGTTATTAATTAGATAAATTAGATTATAAATATTCATTAGAAAGATAATAATATTTCATACATCATGGAAATTTATTCATAATTTTTAGACTTCAAATAATAAATTTTTTTTCTGACACAATGATGATGTAGTAATTACCTTATTCATGAAAGAACCAAATAAATGGTATTATAAATATTAAAATAAATATTATTTCAATGTTTTTATGAAATACAAGAATTTTATAGGCGAATATTACATTCCTGGGATTATTAAATGTATCGGGTTCAAAGTTATCAAGATTTTATGACTTTCATAAAAACAAAATACAAAATAGTGTCAAAATTGACATAAATAAATATTTAAAACAAATACTATATTATTGATTGATATAATATTCTTAAAAATTAAATAATTGGCCAAAGGGCTTAAATAATATTATATATGTCATTAATTATCCACTTTAGGATCTATTGTATGTTTATAGTAATGTTATTAACCATATAGTGTAAGAATACAGGAAGACACGGTAAAAGATAAACTACTTAACTAATAGTTGAATCATAAAGTTAAGGTTAATATGGTAACCTAAACCTTTCTAAAACATATTTCATGAGGATTTTTTGACCCATACCCATATTATCCATTAAATAAATACGTTTGGATCCATTATAAAACGAAAATGAATTTATTATAAAATAATATTTTATGTTTTTTTTAAGGTTCCCCTCACCCCTCTTATAAAAGGGAACTCCCCCTTCACTCTAATTCACACCTTCTAAGATATTTGGATCGGCCAAACCCTGCCCAAATATTCTCCCAACAATCCTAAATTCATCATAGAGGCCTTTATGTGTTCATAAATCCAACTGAATTATCCCTTTTGATCAAATCAAAAGGAAGAACCCAAAGAAGAGGTAATGACTTCACCACCCTCTTTCAAGTTTTCTTATTAATCCACTAACTCTTTCTTTGTTGTTTCCACTATAAAATAATAACTCCAGTATCATATATATAGTGTAATTTTATTATAAATATGGAACAACAATATTCATTATCCTATCCATCTTATGAATGATAATGTCACCATGCGTGCGTATGTACGGCTTACGGTCTCCACGTCGTGGTGTAATTTGTTATTCAACAATATGATATTTCGATGGATATAATGATGAGTAATATGTTTAAAATTTATGAAAATAACATGATAATGTCTCTATAAAATTAATATACCATCCAATTCCACAAATTTAAGGAAATGATTTTGTCTCTAGTGCTTACGTACGGATTACTGTCTCAACAAAGCGATGAGATTCATTTCCACGTTCACCATTCATTGACGATTATAAAAAAATATATATTACTAACAAATATATAATATAAGACATGATAATGATACTGGAGATATATAAACACACACACACACATATATTTATATATATTTACTTACATATATCTTATTCACTTAGTTCCGTTCAAAACGATATGAAAAGAGAAACCCCATTTATGCGTACGTACGGACTACCGTCTCCATAAATGGTGTTTTTAATTTGATATATATGTGTATTATACATATTTATATTATAAATATATATGATTTATAAATAATTATTTATATTTGGGATGTACTTAAATCTTTATCTATGTGATACAATCAAGAGTAACAAGTTAAAACACGTACGATAATGAAAGCGATTATTACCTGAAATGTTAATTTAACATGGAAATTATTATTTAATGGGTAGTAAAAAGTAATAAATGAATCTTATATGATAATATAAATATTAATATGGTTCTGCTATACTTTAATTACATACTATGATCTTCGTACAATAGGTTAAACGTACCCTTGACTAAAGGAAATTGCAAGGTAAGGGGTTTTCATCTTACTCCATATTCTCGTTAGATTAATGCCATAGTGTCACTATTATCTTTTGTTTGGTGTATGTACTGCCCATAATTGTATTATTTTTGTAATAAACATTAATTTATGTGTATTTACACATTCATAGCATGATTCCTCTTTCATGGGGAATATGTTTCATAAGTTACCAAATTGATAAGGGTTAATTTCACAATTTTTTCATTATCCGAGGTTGTTTTTACATAAGTATCTTCTAGGAAATATTTATTATCCATGTCCATGTTCCATAGAATTGTTTTCCTAGGGATTGTTTTAAGGGAATTTTAACGAAAACATCATTTTAAATTTTTTAATGATTTTTTCTTCTAAACCATTCTCATTAATGTCCACGTTTTCAAAATATTTTTAAGGATTTATTTAAATGGACATGAATGTTTTCAAATGTTCATTAATTTCAAAAGATTCAATGTGTTATGGGAAAATTTGATTCAAAAATGTATTTAAATGTCTTATTTTCTAAATTATGTGACTTTTAAATGTTGTAATGTAAAATGGATATTTCTCTCAAAGATTTTTAAAAATCATTTTCATCTATGTCAAAATCCATTAATGGATTTTAATTTTGTTTGAAGATGATTTATTATGATACAAATCTTCTATGTTGTGTTGAAGATTTTTTGATATGTTTGACTGTGGATGTGTAATTTTTAAACCATTCATGGCTTATGGGTAAAGTATCGACATTTCGTATTCATGTTTTAATATGAATGTTTATGTTATGTTTAATCCTTTTCATATGAGGAATTCATTGGACAAAGTCAGTGAAGGGTAGAGCCCACTATACCTCCTCGATGCATTGGTTGGTATCATGAGACAAACTAGTGTCTTGGTACAAGGCCTTGACCAAATTTTATTTGTAATCTTAACACAAGGCCTTGACTATGTGGTTGTGATAGTCTGGCATTATGAATTCCATCATTTTGAAAGTGGTTATTGATATTTCATGTGATTATTGGACTTGTAGAATTTCCATGTGAATAAGTAAATGGAATTATTTCATTTTATTGTTTCCATATAATGTTGAAGATAATGTTTAAAATGATTTAGTTTTAGTTATACATTGCCTTAAATTTTTATGCTTATTTATAAAAGTATCCACATTATTGCTTACCCTTACTGAGGTTTTGAGCTCACCCCTTTCTATGTTTTATTTTCCCCAGGATTCCAAGTAGTGTATTGTGATTGATATGCAGGGTTAATTCACGGGAATAATGGCATTAATAAAGGATAATTTATGTGGTTTTGAATGTTATAATGTGTAATGTAACATTCATGTATGTAATCTATTTTCCAAGGATGCTAAACTAATTTGTCCTTTGGGACTTGATTCCATGTAATCATACCAATGTATTAAAATAATTAACCAACACTAGGTAACTGGGGTCGGGGCATTACAGTTGGTATCAGAGGATGTTTAACAATATCCTGGGATACTAGATTTAGATAAACTCTTATTAGAGAAGATTACCCTAAGAAAGGCTTTGAGGATTAGTATAGAAGAACTTCCTAGAATTTGGGTAATGTGGAGATTTGGTGAGTTTTCAAAGAAAATACATCCCTGTCTGGATACGAGCAGGTAGAGGAGGCTCTGGAACAGATGTACCTAGGGGTAAAACCCAAAAACACCTTTTTGAGCTATAATTGAACAGGAACTAGTGTGTGACAATGGGCTTTGTTGTACTCTTGGTTACGACACTCTAGGGTGATATGCTTTGGATAATTCTCATTTTTTTACAAATCATTATGAAGTATTTACGAGTATATATCTCCTCAAAGAAAATATTTTTATGGATTATATCCATAAATTGTTCAAATTAAGTTAGGTATTTCACAAGTTTGGAATTATTAATTACAATTAATAAACTGACCTAGAGAATTCCATAGTATAGAAATGGAACCCAGTAGAAGGAATGTGAACTCCAGTAATACATATGATACAAAGAGTAAGAGGGATCATATCTTTCATAGTAGTAATCCAACATTTAGAAGGGAAATAATCTACCATGTATTCTCAACATATGAAGAAATAATATCATTTGTTAATACGATAAGTAAATATTTGTCTGAGTCCTATGGCTTTGAAGGGAAGCAACAGAAGAAAAGGATTGAAGAGAGAAAGATGGATAAATGGAAGAGGGAAACGAAGAATTTTACAATATGTGATAAATGTGGAATGAATCACCTTGGTAAATTAATGAAGGGAATGGGAGTTTGTTATATTTATGGAGAAAAAATCCACCAAATACGTGATTTCAAGGGTAAGAGAAAGTTTTCAAATGTAAAATTCTTCATCTGAAAGGCGTTGAGACACTACGCGAATCAATGTCCAATTCATAAGAGTATACCTCAAATGATGTTATTGTATAATAATCAAGTTATGATACTACCTAAGATAAAGAGGAATGAATATTGTTCTAAGGCTGTTATTATAGAATTTTTTCATTTGAGTGTTGTATCATCAATATACTAGTTACATGAATTATAGAGATAAACAAGGATTGTACTGTAGTACTATTTTATTGAGGATTTGGATTATATGGTTATAAGAAAAGATACTTATTAGTAATCTGCACTTTTGGGAAAATACATGGTCGAATGAAAGGTAATCTTCAATATGGTCCTGATAATGAGGTAATGATATTGCACTAAGAGATGGTTGATTGTGGTAATTTATGATGTTGCGGTGTTGTAAAAGAATACACGATGAAGATGTTCACATGTTATTACCTGGGAAAAAGCATCCTAATTATGTTTAACTTCTTTATATATTTTGGACTGAGAGTTTGGATGTAAGTATTTTTTTGATTATAAAGGATGGAATAGATTATGTTTGAAATTGGATACTATTGTTATGATTATTTTTTGATTTTCATAAAAAGGGCAACCCAATGGTCATGCGGTAACTCGTTGAGCCCGGCAAGTTTGCGAGACTTGAACCCGCAACCTAAAGGAGATAAATGTGTATTGCCTATCAGTGACCCACATGACGTCCTAGATTTAATAATGCAGTTTTTTAAAGAGTCTAGTAGATGAATTATAAATTCATTTTTTGAAACCTAAACAAATAGGATAAATAGAATTTTATTTTATGTTCAATTATCTTTTAGAGTGAAAGATGAGTTTGTGGTAGAAATTAGTTGAAGGATTAAACTCTACTTGTCAACTATATATATATATATATATTTACACACACACACACACAGATATATATATATATTCCTCTTGTTTTATGGATAAATTAATTATTAAACTTTAGGGATGGGATCTTAAAACCAAAAATGTGTTATCCTAATACCTTACGTTTTGTTGAATCGATGGTATTTTAAATCATCATAGATTGGTGTCTTTGAGGCCCATAATTCTACAATTTATTGTGATTCATGACCTCAATCACTCCCTTTGAATATTTAGTATTTCCCCCCAATTAGGTTTCTCTAATTTCCATCAATGATCTCTTAATCAAGATCATAATTTGGTGTTGACTTTTTCATTCCCCTTTTCCTTTTATTAAGACAAAATTTTATTAAAGCAATTTCCGATGTGCGTATTCCCACAATGGTATTTACTAATTTCAACCATTTATTTTCTAAGAACAGTATCAAATTGAGAGGACTCAATTTGTTGAATGAGGGAATAAGGTAACACCCCAAGATTTCAAAGTATGTTATTTCTTCAAAATAATTCAATAACTTGCACTACATGCAACATCGAGTTCAAGTGCACCACAACTTACCAAACTAGCTTTTCAAAAGAGGTTATGAATAGAATTAACTACATATTAATGTATATATAATCCTTATAATTTTATAATCCATATTATGAGTTTCTTATACATAATGTAAGAACTAATTCATTTTTTTAGAAAAAAGTCGTATTTTTTTAAAAATGAAATATTACCGCCTTTTAATGGTGAATCCTTTTTAAATACAATATTTGAAACTTTTATATATATTTAATTTGAAAAAAAATCCCTTTTTAGAATAGTGACATAAGAAATGAGTGTCAATAAATTTTTGGTGTTTTTCTAATAAATTTCTTATTTGGGTGAATAGTGAAAATACTATATTTTAACAGAAAACAAATTTTTTAATCAAAATAATTAATAGTTTTAAATTATTAATTTTAATTGTTTGGAAGTTTAAATAGATTATATTTTTACCATTTAATGAAATTATAGTAATTTTAAGTAATTGCACATTGATATTAGACATAAAGAAGTGTCAAACGTTTGATAAATATTGTTTCTTAAAAATACACCTTTTGGTTTTGACAACGAGAATTAATTTTAAATTAATAAATAAAACTTCTATGTTTTGAATTTGGTAAAATAGACTTAATTTTGGGATTCGGAATATCAAAGTTAGCCAACAGTGAATTTTTGGTATTTTTCTGAATAACATTCAATTTAGGATGAATAGTGAAAAACACTGAGTTATTGTTTAAAAAATAATTTTTTTTAAATAATTATTTTTTTTATTTAAATTTATTTTAGGTCAAAATAGATACATAATACCTATATACATTAAATTTAATTCATTGGGGTCAGTTTATAATAATTATATATATATATAAATTTTATTGAACTTTTCACCAACTTTTACCCACCTCCTAGGAGAATTTGAAAATTTACATAAAACATTATTTTACCACTTCTGTGAGTTTATTTTTAAAAATCCAAGAGAAATTATTAATATCAAGGAATAAAATGTAGGTCAATAAGATAAAAATAATTTTTTTTCAATAGTAACTTTTTACATTTATTTACCACGGTTAAAAGTAAATAGGGTAGTTAAGGGTAAAAATAATATTAATATTATAAGGCCCCGACCTTAAACCTTACTTAATATTGAATTAAATGAATAATTCACATTGAGTATATTTTTGGGTTTAGAGTTTTAGATAATTAGGACATAACTATTATATCTCCAAAGATTACAAAGTAGACACTTCTACTAAGTTTCCATAGAATAAAAACTCTTAAAAAGAAACATGTCTAGTTCCATGTTTTATATAGCATGACTTTCCCTTGATCCCATCCATGACCCTATTCCACATTAAGTCCTGTGGAAAAAATTTCAAAAAACTTGGGGTGAGCATAAAAATCTTAGTAAGGGGTACACAAAGAATGAAAACTTTTAGTTTATCCAAACAACAAGTAAACCATGTATACTTTGTCAAAGTAATACTTTTCACCTTTATGAAGTAGTAAAAAATATTCACTAAATAAAAGATCATTACTTACCCTTTTGTAACCAAAATATTACCATAAAACCCATATAAAGATCACATAACATATAAAGGTAACTTGGGACATAAACATACTAAAAAGGAATAACCATACGGTCGACCTCCACACATATCACTTAATGGAATAGTCATACGGCCGACTTCCATACCCAATGCATTGGAGGTTATAACATAACCACCAGTCCTGGTATTCATTGAACCACCCGTCATATGGTTTATCACGTAACCACCCGTCAAATTTCCATGTACCATTATAAAATCATAAGACATAAAACAAATATAATGGAAAGAATACATTTCCACACTTTGATAAAAATATATCACTTAAATATATTGACATAGAAAATACATTATAAAAACCATTTTCAAAACCAAAATACATAAAAGAGTATATGGTATTTATTTCATTTTAAAAACATTACGGCTTGTTGAGGAAGCCAAAGACCAAATAATACTCGCGGTGCCGGAAAAGGTCATTGTCACCGCATATGTTAAAAATCATTCCTTTTTGTTGTTTTGTAAAACGCTTCATAGAGAAAGATTCCTTTTGTATAAAAGTAAATGTCAAAGGGTTTTGTACACCGTACCAAAGAAAATTGTGTATAAAATGAAATATGCCTCAATGAAAGGAGATTGAGACGAAGTCGCTTACCTCGGGTCAGACTTGACTCGATCGTTCTTTAAAGTCCTGAATAATAATCTTGAGTTAATTTCTTCTTGCTTAAGAACCTTTCTCAAGTTCATTATTCCTTTTATATCACTTAGTTCCATGTTATAAACATTATTTAATCATTTATGTTAATAATTTTTTTTGTAGTTATTTGGTTCTTAAGTCGAAAGTGGACTTCTTAAAATTAAATGTTGTTCGTGTGGTCAGAGGTTCATTATATCCAGAATGATATTCATGATTTGGATATCATATATATCATATATATCCAACATATACATGTATTTATAATATTACGTAATAATTTAGATGTAAAATACATCATATATATCTATTATATATATGTACTTATAATAGTACATTACATTTGGTGATAAGAAATGAAAAGCACCGTTCATGGAGACAGTAAGCCGTACGTACGCATGAACGCTACTTTCATTTCCATCTCATACTTTAATGGAAAGAAATAATAATGATATAAATGTATATTATAATTCTAGTATAAAATCATATTTAATAACTTTAAATCCATCCTTTATACGTCCCAGATATGGAATTAACGAATCAAATCACTTTGAGGGGGCGGTAGTCCGCACTTCCTAAAATGAAGATATCGCGTATACCCATAATGGAAGAAATAAAGGTATGTCATAAATGAAAAATAAAGAATCTTAAGGAGAACATAAACATATTATATATCATATATAATAATAGTGACATCTTAATGGCCACCTTTGAAGGTGTTAGAAGAATATTGAACAATCATCGTTTCGTGAGACAGAAATTCACCATCCACAGAAACAATATGTTTTTTAATCATTAGATGTTGGTGTGTGTAATTGTAGCTTGAATGATTCTTATAACAACATCCTTTTATATTGGATAAACTGGAGTTGTTACAAAATAAATTAATAAAAAGAGTTTAGGGGGTTGGATAAGCAAAATAAAACAAAAGAACACAAGTGAAGACATTACCTTAAAATCGGGTAACTCTATTAGATTTGAGCTCAAAGGCTTCCTTGGGAAGACTTCTGCCCAAAGTGAGGCTTCTAAGAGTTATAGAGGGATGTGGAGAGACAAAAGTGACAGGTGTTGGCTGAGCCAAAGGCTTTGGAAGTGGGTGTAATGTGGTAGAGGTGGGGGCATTTTATAAGAGGAGAGGAGGGGCACTCTTGGAAAGTTATAAAAGGTTACTTTATCATAAAATGATTTTCAGATTTAAAAGGTCCGAAAATTTTATATTTCGAGTATATGGTGATAGGAGTTCGAAATATACTCATCCAATATGTTTTTTACATGTGTGGGTCTTAGATGTTACATTATATTTTCATTTTATTTAAATCGTTAAATAATGAGGTAATCGCTGCATCATCATGATGTCATAAATAATTTAATTTATTTAATGTCTAAAAGTTATAAAATAAATATCATGATGTAGGGAATATATTTATATTTATAATGAATATTTATAGTAAAAAATATGACTTCTATAATCCCACTTAAAAATTGTTTTAGTAAAACAATCCATGTTTGTGACATTTTTACTTTAAAATTAAATAAAAATATATTAATGTCATTTTCCTTCCAAAGTGGCTCCATGGGGTCCCCATGTTGACCCATGGATTTTCATGGTTGGCCATGACACATCCAATAATGGTAAGACATGTGTCATGTTTATTTCATATTATTAAAACATTATTCTTACCTTAAATTACACTAATTACCTCTAATCACGATTTAAAACATAAAAGTTACTATTCACCAAAAATTATTTTAATCCCATTGAACCACATTTTACTTTTTAATGAAAACCATGAATTTCAGATTTTGGAAATTCAAAACACAGAGGTGGTAAAATTTCATTTAAACGAAAAATCAGTTTTTTAAGTACCACTTAGTGGTTTCAATATTCATCAAAAATTGTTGTTTTTCCAGAAAAATACCAAAACATAACCCTAAGCTTTATTTGAAATTCTGAATTCAAAAATGATGTCTATTTTAAAAAATTCAAAACATATAAGTTTCATTAATTAATTTATTAATTAAGTCCCGCTGTCAGAGCAAATAGCGTGTTTTTGTGAAACAATAAGTATCAAAAGATTGACACTAGTTTAAGTCCAATTTCAAGGTGAAATTAATTCCAACAACCACTATTGGATTAAATGGTAAAAATATATTCTAATTCTACTCTAAAACAAAATCAAAAGATAATCTAATCATATAAATAAATTAGATTAAAAAGTGGTTTTGAATTAAAATACAACATTTTTCACTATTCATTAAAAAATGAACTTTATCGGAAAAATACCAAAAATTTACACAAAGAAAATTTTGATGTCCCTATTCAAAAGAATAATTTTATTTGGTCTAATATAATTTATCAGTGTGACCAAAACTATATTTAATGACGGTTCTCCATCAAAAGGCGATAAGTGGACCTTTAGTGAAAATTAGAGTATATATGCCTAAAGTTGAATTCTTTTCATTTTTTAAGACCATATCCTTTAATGGATAAATGTAAAAAAATTAAGAAACATATATAATAATATTTTAGTTATTTCTATTCATTCCTTCCAATAAAACGGCTACGTGTTAACTACCATTTAAAATAATATTATTTTATTACTAGTGTGCAACGTAAGATTTCAAAAAAACTATTTGTTGCGTATCGGGTACGCTATCGACCAAAGCAACCCCTTTAAAGTAAAATTAATATTTAATTCATAAATATTAATAAAAATGAAAATGATTTATTCTTTATTCACTTGAGATGTTACATCCTTCCCCCCTTTTGGGAATTGCGTCCTCGCAATATTATTGACTTATCAAAATAAGTGGGGGTATTTATCTCTCATAGCATTTTCAGATTCCCATTTTTCTCTTAAACCATATGGTTTTTCCATAAAACCTTTACCTAGTGAATTACATTATTTCGCTACACTTTCTCTCTTCGGTCAAGAATCTGGACTGGTTGTTCTTCATAAGAGAGATTCTTTTCCAACTGAACTATCTTTGGGATCAAAATATGAGATGGATCTGGCATATACTTTCTCAACATCGAAACATGAAAAACATTACCTGAGATAAACTCGGAGGTAAATCTACTCAGTAAGCAACTGATCCAACTCTCTCCAGAATTTCATATGGTCCGATGAACCTTGGACTCAGCTTTCCATTCTTAAGAAATCACATCACACTTTTCCATGCTGAAACCCTGAGAGAAACTTGATCACCTACCTCGAAAGATAGATCCTTCCTACGATTATCCGCATAACTTTTCTGTCTTCTCTGATCTGTTCTCATGTGTTTCTGAATCAACTGAACTTTTTCTGCCATCTCTTCTTCCAATTCTGGTCCCATCAGCTTTCTTTCACCCACTTCATCCCAAAACTCTAGAGTTCGACACCGCTTCCCATATAATGCCTCAAATGATTCCATCTGTATACTGGAATGAAAACTGTTATTATAAGAAAACTCCACCAAAGAAAGATGTTGGTCCCAACATCCCTGATAATACATCGAACAAGCACGTAGTATGTCCTCCAATGTTTGTATTGTTCGTTATGACTACCCATCTGACTACAGATGAAAAGCTGTACAAAAATTTAATTCAGTACCCAATTACTTCTGAAGGCCTTTACAAAAGTTAGAAGTAAACCAAGGATCACGATCAGATATAATGGAGAGGGGAACTCCATGCAGCCTGACTATCTCTTTAAGATACAACCGAACAAGTTGTTCTAGAGACAAAGTATCTCGAATAGGAAGGAAATGAGCCGATTTAGTCAATCGATCAACAATAACCCAGATTGAATCATTACCTTGAGATGTCCTCAGTAATCTCACAACAAAGTCCATGGATATATTTTCTCATTTCCACTCTAGCATTGGTAAAGGCTGAAGCATCCCTTTCGGTAACTGCCACTCTACTTTAACCTGCAGACAAGTCAAACACATTACAGTAAAATCAGAAATAACTCTTTTCATTCCATCCCACCAATAATACTCTCGTAGATCTCTGTACATATTTGTACTTCCAGGATGAACTGAAAACGGGGAACTATGAGACTCACATAACAACTCATTCTTCAACTGTTAATCACCAGGCACACATAATCTCTACCAAACCTCAACACACAGTCATTATCAATTTGAAATTCAGGAAACTGAGCCTTCCGAACCAGCTCTACCTTTTTCTGCAACCCACTGTCTTCTCTCTGCGCTTTCTTAATTCTGTCTGATAGAGATGATCTCACTGATACCTAAAACAAAATAGAAGAACTTCCTGCACCAACAAATTCTATGCCGAAGTTCATCAAATCATAAACCACAGGATCTTGTGCCAAATGTAGCATGATTAATGAAGCATTACTTTTTCGACTCAAAGCATCAGCCACATTATTTTCTTTTCCCAGATGGTAATGAATTGTACAATCATAATCCTTGATTAATTCCAGCCATCTCCTCTATCTCATGTTCAATTCTTTCTGAGTTAATATATACTTTAAATTTTTGTGATCAGTATATATTTCACACTTTACTCCACACAAATGATGCCTCCAAATTTTTAGAGAAAAAACAACAACAGCTAATTCCAATTCATGTGTAGGGTAATTTACCTCATGAGTTTTCAACAGACGTGAAGCATATGCAATTACCTGATCATTCTTCATAAGGACACAACCAAGTCCCTTCAACGAAGCATCACTGTATATAAAAAAATCACCATTCCTCGAATGAAGTGCTAAAACAGGATCATTCACAAATATTGTTTTCAACACCTGAAAACAATCATCACATTCTTTTGTACATATAAACATAACACCCTTCCAAGTTAGCTTAGTCATTGGACTAGATAATCCTGAAAAATTTTCAACAAACCATTGGTAGTAACCTCCCAAACCAAGAAAAATACGGATCTCAGTTACATTTGTGGGTATTGGCCATTCTTCAACAACTTTTGTTTTAGCAAGATCAACAGTAATTCCATCTTTTGAAACAATGTGACCAAGGAAATAAATTTTTTGTAACCAAAACTCACACTTGCTAAATTTTCCATACAGTTTATTTTCTTTTATGGTTTTCAAGAAAACCCTTAAATGACTTTCATGCTCCTCTTTACTTTTATAAAACAAGAAAATATCAACGATGAAAACAACCAGAAACATATCCAAGAACTCATGGAAAATTATATTCATAAGGTCCGTGAATACAGCAGTTGAATTAGTTTACCCAAAAGGAATAACTAAAAATTCATAATGGTCATATCTTGTACGGAACGGATTCCTTGGAATGTCTGCTTCTTTAAGTTTCAACTTATGGTACCCCAACCTCAAGTCAATCTTCGAAAAATACTGAGCTCCCTGGAGCTGATCAAAAAAATCATCGATATGAGGCAAGGGATACTTGTTCTTAACAGTAATGTTATTTAAGGATCTATAATCAATGAAAAGTCTCATTGAGCCATCTTTCATTTTAACAAACAAGATTGGATCACCCCATGGTGATGTGCAAGGTTGAATCAAACCTTTATCTAATAACTCATGCAATTGTTTCTTTAAATCTAAAAGTTTAACTTGAGCTATTCGATAAGGGGGTTTTTGAAATTGGCTTAGAACGAGGAACTAAGTCAACAGTAAATTCAACTTCCCGATCATGAATAATATCAAGCATCTCATTAGGAAAAACATCAAGATACTCATTTACAACTAGCACATCAATAATATGAACAGTTACTTTATTTTCAACAATATGTGCAAGGTAACATTCACTTCTATATTTAACTAGTTTCTCAACTTCCTGATAGGTTATCAAAATCAAGGGTCCATTCTTGTACACAAACTGAAAATCTTTTTGAAAAGAAACCATTTTAGCTCTGCAGTCAATATTAGCATGATAAACAGAAAGCCAATCCATGCCCAAAATAACATCAAACCCTACTAGAGGGAAAAAAATAAGGTTTTCTGGTAGTTTTTTTCTGTACACAAGGATAGGAAGGTTCTTATAATTCCTTTTGGTCTCAACATTTCCTCCGGGTGTTTTTACCATAAGTTCAGGATTCATATCTTGAGATGTAATTCCCAATTTACTAGAAATCATCTCAGAAATGAAAGAGTGTGTAGACCCAGAATCAAACAACACATTGGCATAATCTGAACAAATAAACAGTGTACCTGATACTACTTCATTCGATGGCCCAACATCTGCTGAAGTAGTTGCAAAGGATTTCACCACCCCTATCTGCTTGTAGTCTGGCTGCTTTCCCTCAGTTGAGTTCTTCATTAGACACTCATTTGCATAATGAACCATTTCATTACACATATAACATCTTACCGCTAGCTTTTCATTGCCCACTTGATCATCTTTCTTACAGTTACGAGCAATATAACCCAATATACCACACCAAAAGAACTTTCTAGACTTGGATAAACATTCTCCATGATGCATTTTACGACACTTCCCACATGATGGATATTTGGTTTTCTTACCTCCTTGCTTCTTTGATGAATTCATCCCTTTTGCCTGCCAACTGGACCTCTTATTCTGTTGTTTGTCAAAGATCACCTGATCATCGGAAAACAACATTTCCACCTTCTCCGCACATCGAACAAGTTTTTCATAAATTTTGAACTCATGAGAGGATAAAGCCCTTCGATACCTTGGCTTTAACCCTGAGAAAAAATGGTTTATTTTACTATCATGATCTCATATGAAGTTTGGAGCATACCTTGCCAGTCGAGTGAACTTTTCTTCATAAGCAGCCACTGAATCATCCTCCTGCCTCAATTCTAGGAATTTTTTTCCATCCTAAGACGACCCACCTTAGGAAATTATTTCTCAAGAAAAAAACCTTTGAATTCTTCCCAGTGAAGATCATCAATCTCATCACTGTCCCTGATATTTTTCACCATCGACCACCACTGATTAGTGTCACCTTCAAAATGGTAAACATCAAGACTAACCTTTTGATGTTCTAAACACCCCATGACATCAATAATCTTCTCCTGTGATTTAATCCACCATTTAGCTAGCATGGGGTCAGAAGATCCTCTGAATGATGGGGGATGTTGCCTCATGAAATGTTCCAGCACTGAAATGTTCCTCTGAAGTTGATCTGGATGATCTCGTGCATGGATACCACCACCATTTATAGCCTGAGTCAACTGTTCCATCACTGCAACAAACTGTTCAGTTCCGATTCCGACCATCTCAGGTTGCTGATTTGGAAGGTTGTCTTCCTCCTTATGTCGTCCCAACATAGCTACTTTGTTTCCTCTAGGATAAACCATTTTGAACACAGAAATATCTTAGGCAAAGCAACATTGTAATATTTAAATTCTATATCATTTCAATCATACCATAAATTAATTCACAATTTAACAACTTTCTAACTCCTAAAGTTGTCTAAACTAACCTCTAATACCAACTATATGGCCCCAGCCTTAATACTTACTTAATATTGAATTAATGAATAATTCACATTGAGGATATTTTCAGGATTATAGTTTTAGAAAATTAGGAAATAACTATTAAATCTCAAAAGATTACAAAGTAGACACTTCTACTAAGTTTCAATAGAATAAAAACTCTTAAAAAGAAACATGTCTAGTTCCATGATTTATATAGCATGAATTTCCCTTGATCCTATCTTTGACCCTATTACTCATTATGTACTGTGAAAAGCATTTCAAAAAACTTGGGGTGAGCATAAAAATCTAGGTAAGGGATACACAAGGAATGGAAACTATTAGTTTATCAAAACAACAAGTAAACCATGTATACTTTATCAAAGTAATACTTTTCACCTTTATGAAGTAGTAAAAACTCTTCACTGAATAAAAGATCATTAAATACCCTTTTGTAACCAAAAGTTTACCATAAAACCCATATAAAGATCACATAACATATAAAGTTAACTTGGGACAAAAACATACTTAAATGGAATAACTATACGGTCGACTTCCACACATATCACTTAATGGAATAGCCATACGGCTGACTTTAATACCCAATGCATTGGAGGTTATAACGTAACCACCTGTCCTGATATTCACGACACCACCCATCATATGGTTTATCACCTAACCACCCGTCAAATGTCCAATTACCATTATAAAATCATAAGAGATAAAACAAATATAATGGAAGGAATACATTTCCACACTTTGACCCCAATATATCACATAAATATATTGACATAGAAAATCCATTATAAAAAAATTTTCAATACCAAAATACATAAAAGATTATATGGTATTTATTTCATTTTAAAAACATTACAGCTTGTTGAGAAAGCCAAAGACCAAATAATACTCGCGGCGGCGAAAAAGGTCGTTGTCACCGCCTACGTTAAAAGAAACATTCATTTTTTTTATTTTTGTAAAACGTTTCGTAGAAAACGATTAATTTTGTATAAAAGTAAAAGTCAAAGGGGTTTATACACCATAAAAAATAATGTTGTGTTTAAAACAAAATATGCCTCAATGAAATGAGATTGAGACGAAGTCCCTTACCTCGGGTCCAACTTGACTCGATCGTTCTTTAACGTCCTGAATAATAAACTTGAGTTAATTTATACTTGCTTAAGAAGATTTCTCAAGATCATTATTCCTTTTATATCACTTATTGCCATGTTATAAACATTATGTAATCATTTCTGTTAATAATGTTTGTTTTGTCGATATTTGGTTCTTAAGTCGAAAGTGGACTTCTTACAATTACATGTTGTTCGTGTGGTCAGAGGTTCATTATATCCAGAATGATATTCATGATTTGGATATCATATATATCATATATATCCAACATATACATGTATTTATAATATTACATAATCATTTAGACGTAACATACATCATATATATCCATTATATATATGTACTTATAATAGAACATTACATTTGGGGATAAGAAATGAAATGCACCGTTCATGGAGATGGTAAGTCATACGTACGCATGAATGCTACTTTCATTTCTATCTCATAATTTAATGGAATGAAATAATAATTATACAAAGTTATATTATAATTATAGTATAAAATCATATATAATAACTTTAAATAAATCCTTTATACGTCCCACATATGGCATTAACGATTCAAATCACTTTGAGGGGGCGGTAGTCCGCACTTCCTAAAATGAAGATATCGCGTAAACCCATAATGGAAGACATAAAGGTATGACATAAATGAAAAATAAAGAAGTTTAAGGATAACATAAACAAATTATATATCATATATAATAATAGTGACATCTGAATGGACACCTTTTAAGGTGTTATAAGAATATTGAACAATCATCGTTTTGTGAGGCAGAAATTCGCCATCCACAGAAACAATATGTTCTTTAACCATTAGATGTATGTGTGTGTAAGTGTAGCTCGAATGCTTATTATAAAAACATCCTAGTATATTTAATATACTGTATTTGTTACAAAATAAATTAATAAAAAGATTTTACGGGGTTGGAGAAGCAAAATAAAACAAAAGAACACAAGTGAAGACATTACCTTAAAATCGGCTAACTCTCTTAGATTTGATCTCAAAGGCTTCCTTGGGAAGACTTCTACCCAAAGTGAGGTTTATAAGAGTTAGAGAGGGATTTGGAGAGACAAAATGGGTAGGGAATGGCCGAGCCAAAGGCTTTGGAAGTGTGGGTAAAGTGGTAGAGGTGTGGGCTTTTTATAAGAGGAGAGGAGGGGAACTCTTGGAAAGTTATAAAAGGCTACTTTATCATAAAATGATTTTCAGATTTAAAAGGTCCCAAAATTATATATTTCGATGATATGGTGATCGGAGTTCGAAATATACTCATCCAATAGGTTTTTGACATGTTTAGGTCTTAGATTTTACATTATCTCTTCATTTTATTTAAATCGTTAAATAATGAGGTAATCACTGCATCATCATGATGTCATAAATAACTTAATTTATTTAATGTATAAAAATTATAAAAAATTATAATGATGTAGTAAATCTTTTTATCATTCTAATGAATATTTATAGTCGAAAATATGACTTGTATAACCCCACTTAAAAATTGTTTTTGTAAAACAACTCATGTTTGTGACATTTTTACTTTAACATTAAATAAAAAGATATTAATATTATTTTCCTTCCAAAGTGGCTCCATGGGGTCCCCATGTTGACCCATGTATTTTATTGGTCGGCCATGACACATCCAATAAGGGTAGGACATGTTTCAAGTTCATTTCAGATTATTGAAACAATATTCTTACCTTAAATTACACAAATTACCTCTAATCGCGATTAAAAACTTAACAGTTACTATTCACCAAAAAAATTATTTTAATCCCATTGAACCACCTTTTACTCCTTAATGAAAACCATGTATGTCAGATTTTGGAAATTCAAAACACAGAGGTTGTAAAATTTCATTTAAACGAAAAATCAGTTTTTAAGTACCACTTAGAGGTTTCACTATTCATTTAAAATTTTAGTTTTTCAGAAAAATACCAAAACTTCACCCTAAGATTTATTTGATATTACAAATTCAAATATGATGTCTATTTTAAAAAATTCCGAACATATATGTATCATTAATTAATTTAATAATTAATTCCTGCTGTTAGAGCAAATAGCGTGTTTTATGAAATAATATGTATCAAAAGATTGACATTAGTTTAAGTCCAATTTCAATGTGAAATTAATTACAATGACCACTATTGGATTAAATGGTAAATATATATTCTAATTAAACTCTAAAACCAAATAAAAAGATAATATAATTATATAAATGAACAATATTAAAAAGTGCTTTTGAATTAAAATACAACATTTTTCACTATTCATTAAAAAAATTAACTTTTTCGGAAAAATACAAAAAATTTACACAAAGTAAAATTTGATGTCCCTATTAAAAAGAAAATTTTTATTTGGTCCAATATAATTTATAAGAGTGACCAAAAGTATATTTAATGACGGTTCGCCATCCGAATGCGATATGTGGACCTTTATTGAAAATTAGAGTATATATGCCTAAAATTGAATTATTTTCGTTTTTTAAGCCTTTATCCTTTATTGGATAAATGTAAAAACATTTAAAAAACATATATAATCATTTTTTAGTTATTTCTATTCATTCCCTCCAATAAAATGGCTATGTCTTAACTACCATTTAAAATAATATTATTTTATTACTAGTGTGCAACGTAAGATTTCAATGAAACTCTTTGTTGTGTATTGGGTTCTCTATCAAACATAGAAACCCCTTTAAAGTAAAATTAATATTTAATTAATAAATATTAATAAAAATGAAAATGATTTAATCTTTATTCACCTGTGATGTTACAAATATTATCCTAACACATGTCCTAATTCTTTTGGAAACGTTTATCTCGACCAAAAAAAACATTATGAATAAAATATTATCATTTAGTTAAACATGGATTAGACTAGAAAATTTATTATTAGTTAATTCAAAGAAGAGTTAAAAGAGTTAAAAATCAAAGTTTAATAACTAAAACACTTTTAATATAGGGTTATTTGTAAGATAAATTCTATTATAAATATTCATTATAAAGATAAAAATATTTCCTACTTCATGGTATATTATTTGTAATTTTTAATCATTAAATAAATAAATTTATTTATGAAACAATAATGATACAGTAATTACCTTATTCATGAATGAATCAAATAAATGGTATTATAAATATTAAAATAAATATAATATCAAAGTTTGTATGAAATACACGAATTTCATAGGTGAATATAACATTATAGGGAATATTCAATGTATCATGTTCGAAGTTATCAAGTTGTGATAACTTTCACACTAACAAAATACCAAATAGTGTCAATGTTGACATAAATTAACATTTAAAACAAATACTATATTATTGGTTGATATAATATTCTAAAAAATTTAAGGTTCACCCAAAGGGATTAAATAATATTATATATGTCATTAATGATCCACTTGAGGTTCTCTTGGATGTTTAGTGTACGTTTATTAACCATATAGAGTAAGAATACAAGAAGACAAGGTAAAAGATAAACTATTTAACTAAGAGTTAAATCTAAAATTAAAGGTTAATATGGTGACCTAAACCTAACTAAACCCTATTGGTTGAAATTTTTTCAACCAATAACCACCTTATCCTTTAAATAATTCATTTTGGAGCCATTAGAAACCTAAAATGAATTTATTATAAAATAATATTTTATGCTTTTACTAAGGTGACCCTCACCCCTCTTATAAAAGGGAACTCCCCCTTCACTCTAATTCACACCTTATAAGAAATTTTTATTAGAAAAAACCTTCCCAAATATCCTCCAAACTATCCTAAACTCATCCTAGAGGCCTTAATTTGGTCATAAATCCATCATATGGAGCCGTTTTGATCAAATCAAAAGGATGAACTTGAAGAAGAGGTAATGACTTCACCACCCTCTTTCAAGTTCACTTATTCTTCCACTTAATCTTTATTTTTTGTTTAGATTATAAAATAATAAATCTAGTATCTTATATATACTGTGATGTTATTATTAATATGGAACAACTATATTCATTATCTTATCTATCTTATGAATGATAATGTCAACATGCGTGCGTACGTACGGCTTACCATCTCCACGCCGTGGTGTAATTTGTTATTCAACACTATGATACTTTTATGGATATAATGATCAGTAGTATGTATATAAATAATAAAAATAACATGAAAATGTCTCTATAAAATTAATATACCATCCAATTCCACAACATTAAGGAAATGATATTGTCGCTCGACCGTACGTACGGATTATCATCTCCACGAAGTGATGGGATTCATTTCCACGTTCACCATTCATCGACGATTATAAAAATATATATATTACTAATAAGTGTATAATATATGACATAATAATGATAATGGAGAAACATACATACCCATATATATATATATATTAATATACATATATCTTATTCACTTAGTTCCGTTCAAAATGAAATGAAAACAAAAACATCATTTATGAGTACGTACGGACTACCGTCTCCATAAACGGTGTTTTTCATTTCAAATATATATCTATAATACATATTTATATTCTAAATATATATGATATATAAATCATGTTTTATATTCTGGATGTACTTAAATCTTTTTCTAAGTGATACAATCAAGAGTAACAAGTTAAATCGCGTACGATAAAGAAAGCGATTATTACCCGAAATGTTATTTTAATATGGAAATTATTATTAAATGGGTTGTATAAAGTAGTAAGTAAATCATGTATGATATCATAAATATTAATATGGTTCTGGTATACATTAATACCATACTATGATCT
The DNA here is from genome assembly GCA_963277665.1 of Viscum album. Taxonomy (NCBI): domain Eukaryota; kingdom Viridiplantae; phylum Streptophyta; class Magnoliopsida; order Santalales; family Viscaceae; genus Viscum; species Viscum album. The sequence continues at coordinate 438,857,468 of OY728141.1, read as the reverse complement.
TCATACATGAGGTTAAACGTACCCTCGACTAATGGAAAGTGCAAGGTAAGGGATTATCATCTCACTCCTTATTCCCATGAGATTCATTCCATATTTCCACTATTAACATTTTTGTGCTATCTATACTTACCAAATTTGTATTCTCAGTGTAATACACTTTAATTATTGTGTATTTACATATTCAATTTACGATACCTCTTTCATGGGGTGTATGTTTTGTAAGTTACCAAATTGGTAATGGTTAATTTCAAAATCTATTCATTATCCAAGGTTTTTTTACATAAGTATCTACTGGGAAATATTTATTATCTATGTCCATGTTTCATAAAATAGTTTTTAAATGGATTATTTAAAGTGAATTTTTACTAAAACATCATTTTAAATGTTTTATAGATGTATTCTTCTAAACCATTCTCATTAATGTCCGTGTTTTCAAAATGGTTTTACGGATATTTTTAAATGGACATGAATTTTTTGAAATGTTAATTACATTAAAAAGTTTCAAAGTGTTATGGGAAACATTGATTTAATATTTTTTTAAATGTCTTTCTTACTAAATTGTGTGACTTCTAAATGTTTTCATGAAAATGGTGTATTTCACTCAAAGAGTATAACAAATCATTTTCATCTATGTCAAAATCCTCTAATGGATTTTAATCTTTTTTGAAGTTGATTTATTATGATAAAAATCATCTATATTGTTTTGAACTATTTGTGACATGTTTGACTATAGATGTGTTATTTATATACAATTCATAGTTTATGGGTAATGTTTTGACATTTCGTATGATAGTTTTAATACAAATGTTAATGTTATGATTAAAAATTTTCATATGAGGAATGCATTGGACTTAGTAAGTCATGGGTGGAGCCCGCTATAGCTCCTCGATGCATCAGTAGGTCTCATGGACAAACTAGTGTCTTTGAAAAGGCCTTGGGAAAATCTTATTTGTTGTCTTGGCACAATTCCATGACTATGTGGTTATGATAGTCTGAAATTATGCATTCTATCATTATGAATGTGGTTATTGATATTGAATGTGGTTACTTGACTAGTATAATATCCATGTGAATAAGTAAATGGAATTATTTCATTTTATTTTTTCCATATATTTCTGAAGATCAAGTTTAAAAGTCTTTTGTTTTAGTTATTCATTTCCATTAATGTTTATTCTTATTTATGAAAGTTTCAAATGTATTGATTACCCTTAATGAGCATTTGAGCTCAACCATTTATATGTTTTATTTTTCCCAGTATTCCAAGAAGTGTATTGTGAGTGATATTTAGGGTTAAGACAAGGGAATAATGGCATTCATAAAGGATTATTTATATTGTTTTGTTTGTTATAATGTGTAATGTAGCATTCATGTATGTAATCTATTTTCCAAGACAACTAAAACAATTGGTCCTTCAGGACATGATTCCTTGTAATCATACCAATGTATTAAAATTATGCACCGACTCGGGGTAACTGGGGTTAGGGAAATACAGGGACCACCATCTATCCTTGAAAGGGATGATGTGATTCCATCTTTCATGAAATCTCAATGAATAATATACTAAAGACATATAGTCAAATATGAATTCATTATCAATGTTTGTAAACTTATCCTCCCACAGATGATAATGGAATTAAGGGGTAAATACTATTAAATGAAGAAAATATACACCCTCCTCCTAGACTAGGTCTAGCTGTAATGATGCTGACTACATAGATTCCTCCTGCAAAACGTGTTCTTAAGAGTTCCTTCTAAGGGAATCTACCACCATATTTACCTTATAATTTTTATATACATTCTCACAGTTAGATTACATCAATAACACTATCTATATCATCTTCTACAAGTTTATCTATATCTACATTAAGACATAACTTTGACTCTGATGGTATGAGTAAAAACCAAAGCTCTTACCTAGATGATAGTTCTTAGACATCCTTAGAGAAACGAATACCATTGGAAACACTAGGTCTTGAGTGGAATAGTAATACTCATGGGGTCTCAACTACCTCTACCCATATACAATATGTGCCTTCATATGAATCAATGTTTAGTTGGGACTAGAAAAAGATACACCGTAATATAATACGTAATCCACACCCTCGTCCAATGGTACCAAAATATGAGATATTTCCATCCTCAAACTCAACAACTCAATGTGATTATGGAACTACCCAATCTGAGTAAAGGAATGCACTTTTAATGTCATGGTGTTTAATGGGGTTACAATTATGGGGTGGACTTCAAAAAAACCTCCTTTAGTAACCCACCAAGCCAACAAAACTCAACACGGATGGCATGTCTTATGTTTATCTCATGTGTTCACATCATCATTCATTCTCGAGATTATAGTTAATTTTTTCTTGTAATAAAAATTCCATAGAATGTGAACTTCTTGGTTCAAAAATATAAACATTGAGATCTTACTATAAATATGATGCTCATGCAGTACTATTAGGACCATCATCATGTTCTCTTCATACTCTTCCTCTAACAAAGAGTATATGAGTATGTCACCAATGATGGAAACCAAAAATTGGTGAGAGTATCAAGGGATGATCCAGTTTTTTATTTCCATCAAAATAGTGTGGGGAATTCATCTCACTTAATGAAATCACTAAAAACACGTAATATCTATAGAGACATTACAGATCCAACTTCAAAATATCTTCTTCGTGAACTATTTATTGGTGGTATCTAGACCTGAGAATGATATTACATAACCAGATCATTCCCCATAACTGAAAAAATATTTCATCAATCCTTGATGAGGGGTACTTGTTCATTAATGGGGCTTGGTCCTATCGATGAAAATCCAAAAAAAATAATATTCCGGCTCCCATGCACTTTTTCTCTACCAAAACCATAGATAGAGAAGGGTACACACTATGCCTGATGAAACACTTTTTCAAAAGATCCTCCCACTATAATCATAGATTCTGGAGCTCAATATGGGCCATTAAATAGGAAGTGTAAGAAATTAATGTTTTCTGGGAGGTCTATTCATTGAAAAATACCATCTACCTTCTTGGTGGTAGTCCGGAAACATCTTGTAGGAAGACGAACATATAACGATCCGTGATCTAAAGGATTTGGATTCCTGAATGGCCCCATATTCCATGTGATGAAATTTAAAATTGATGGGTGATATGTTTTAGTCTCCTGCTTTCAAATACCACTTTTTTCATGTTAAGAGATCTCTCACTCTCGTAAAGTTCAGAATGGCGCGAAGGCCTTCATTTTTTTTTTGATAATCCACAATTAAAGTGGTGAGGTGGAACCTTACAAGGCCTGAAGGCTTAGAGACAATTACATGACCCATAGCTCATAGAGGGAATCACCCAGACATGACAACTTGGAACTGCTCCTCCCCAGCATATGTCATGATATGAGAAAACCACATTCGATGGGCTGGCTGGCTATCTGTTTAATGTAGAGCTGCATTGGCCTTGTACCAATGGAAAATAAATAACCTCTCATTCATTCTAATCTGGTTATCTCTTCTCTTGTGAATGTCCCTACCCTGAATCCTCATCTTTATCCTTGATCCTTATAGTCAAACTGGTACTTACGAATTCATGTGGATCAAAGGCCTTGGGGTGGCCCAGAGGCATTAAGGTTGCCCAATGGCCATCAGAATCAACTGGCCCATAGCCCATGGGTGGCCCGAAAGCCTTGCAGGACCTGAGTCCCAAACATGTGACCCAAAATCCCAAATTGTGAATAGTTCTAGAATCTACAATACATAACATTAACGAACAATAACTGCTACAATACTACTACAGTACCCTAGAAATACGCCTCCACCAGGATTTTATCTCAGGTCTGTTTGATGGAAATACCGAGTCCTCACCAACCGGGATGAGGCGCATGTTCCTCATAAAGGTGAATGTCCTATCATTTATCAGTGGGGACTAGAATTATCTACAGTTAAAGTCAATATGGGCTCAAACCATGGACATATAGTTCATACACAATATAATTTCCAATGTTCTCATCATGATAACCACAACATAAAATATTAAAATATATCCTCCAATTTATAGCTCGAACAGTGGAAAAATAAATTATAATGATGAATCATTCTTCGCAACAACATCAAGGAAAATTTGATGGGATAAAGCCTAAAATATGAGCACCGTCAATCACAAAAAAATGAGACAGCCAAATTAATGAATTACACCTTGTTCTATTAGTAAGGAAAAAGCATAGAATAAATATAGATCAAACATCTAATCATATTCTGAAATTTCTGATTAGAAGCTTCTGTAGCCTACAATTACCAATGACACTGACCACCAACTCATTAAGAATGAACTGGGACATTTGTAATGGTTAGTGTATGGATCACATAATGTCATCCACCTCCTACCATGACTCCTCCTAGAGTCCAATATTCACCCCTTCATCATCTCCCGATCTGTGGGACACCCTAACCACCCCTTGGATAACCATGATGACAGTGCTTCCTTAGTTGTGGAGGTCCATACAATATATTTCTACCCTCCCTGTCACGCTGTGTTGGGAAATAAAATTCCATGTTACCTCACCCCCTCACATTTATAGAACCACCCCTATTTGGGAATCCATAGTCCCTCATGTTTTCCTTATTCCACATAATAATGTGTCTGATACTAATCCTTAGAAGATCTCCTACACCAAGTTCCTACTGATCTTTTCTTGTAATCTAATGAAGATGACTCACCCCTATAATTATCACCACCTTAATCAAATGTATCAGGGTATCACTATGATCTTATAAAAAAATTCAGCCATTTAATCATCTACATACAACATGAAAACTGGGGGAAAATCCCGTAAAGGGGTGAGTATATACATAGACTGTGAGATGACCCTAAATGTTGAAGGGGAGAAATAGGATATATAATATAAGTAAAAAAATAAAAATGCAGTAAGAGGGAAATGAAAACATGTAATCATGGATGTTTTCTCATAAATGAACAATATAATACAATAAAAGAGTATATCCATATCAAAACACGTAATAAGGTATGAATGGACAATTAGCTCCAAGATGTCTATTAATGATTCATAACATCTCACATGTTTTTTAAATATGTAAGTAGGATCAGCCACACCTTTCCACTATAACACATGGTTGATGGGAAATAATTTATATGTAATCGACCAATGTCCTGGAACAACGTAATCCTAACAGTATGTAGATATATGACCCATTCCATAGTATAACAGGATGGTGGAACACTATAGATAGAAGCCCCTTTCCATTGTATAACAGGAGGGTCCCACAACAATTGTATATTGAGGACAAATTCTCTGACTCCACAAGAGGGTTCCACTTAATTTTTAGATGAACCATGCTCCATCATAAAATTAGGGAGTCCCATAATAGTTTTATAGGGGACCTATTCACATTCCCCATTGGAGTGTACCACTAAATTGGGTTAGTACACGTGATCATTCCATGTAGGATGGTTTCACGAAATAGGTATATAAATTATCCATTTACATTCCCACCTGGAGAGTTCTTCTCAATATTTGGATAGATGATCCATGAGTTATCCTAGCAGGAGGGTACCACTATGACATATCTGATGATCTTTCCTTATCAAAGTCAACATTGAGTGTCACATAAAGAATATACACACTTAGAACATCTCACATCCTACAACAAAAGACACTACGACATCCAAAATTTTATTATACATGTAAAAAATGCTTATGATAGGAAATTTACATGCCAAAATATGAGTCCACACAAAGAATCTATGACAAGAAGACGTTCCCTCTCAATGAGGTACATGGCATGTAATGAACCCACACATTGTGTGGTATAACTCTAATTCTATGTCAATTCCTTTACATTATATGTATCTTTGTCCTTATATTCATACCCAATGTTTAGGGGCAATACATGTCATCTATCAGCCTCCCAAAGATAAGTCATGTTCTCCTAGTTGTGATTGTCTCATTCAGTCCTCCTTTGTGTACACTTCCATTGTGCTTATATACAGAACATGCTTACTCGTTTCCATTATCATGTACTCTGATAGTATAAACTAGGCCAAAAAAACTATGTCACACATCATGTGGTGGTCTCACATGGCATGAGATACTTATTATATTATGGGAACCCTAGAATGAGGATATATAGAGAACTTGTTGTGTGTTCTACATAAATACATGGCATGTGGTCAATATTTTCATGGAAACTTGGATATATAGTGCATTCATACAAACAACCCTTTAAAATTCGACTATTGTAGGTACGTTGCCTAATATATAATTAAATAGATTTCGTTAATCAATTAAGGATCTCTAGGTGATGGAAAAATTATTTTTTTCAACCTATTCATATCACACATATCCCTCATATGCCACCTCTGCCACTGTCAACTCTTCTACATATCCAAAATCCAATAATCCATCACCTCTAACTATAAACCTCACTTATTTATCCACATAACTACAATAAAATAATTACTTGGACATCCACTATGAATCTAGGGGTCTTATCACACTCTGAACTTCCCAAATATTGTCGAATCAGGGCCACAATGGTGCAATGATGGAGAATGAATAGAAATTTTTGAGTAATGTAACCATAAAAAAAGAGATATCATCATTGGAAAAAAATTAATGTCCAACAATCACATAACCAGAGATATAAAGGTTTGATTTCATTTCAAAATTGAGAGATAAATTTGATAAACACATTACATTATCATGTGACCCATGAAATGTTCCAATTAATCATAGATCAATAAAGAGATTGATAATACAAGAATCCGAAATTTATTATTGAGGGGGGGGGAAACAAATGACAAGATCTATATTGATTTAGATAAATCAAGGGTGAATCATGTGGAATCCAATAAAAGAGGTCATATGATTAATTTACTATAACTAAATTTACCTTCATCTAGTTTTTGTTTTTTGAGTTGATCATAATTCAATAATAATGGATGAATAAATAAAACATTCATAATTTATAGGTTTATTCAGATTATAGTATTGATTCCCACATCATATCTTATTTATATAGGAATCTTATTTAGATCATTAAATGAATTAATATAATTAATTAATTAATTAGCCCAAAAAAATGTACCTTCTATGGTCACTTTATATGAACATATGTTGTCACCTAATATTAACTCATTCCAAGGGTAAATCCATTTCTCCATATTCATCTTTAGTCTCATATATTCTTATTTTGGACCCCCTTTAGGTTATATATAAATATGTTGGGAAAAAATTTCTCACAAGATATAATATAATTGAAATTTTTATAAAATTAATTGCATGAACCTAGAGAGAAGGAATCATATGAAAATTCAGTGCCTGGATCCAATAATATTCCACGATATATTTAAATTGCTTATATGAAAAAAATGGTATGTATTGATTCAATGATAAATATCATTATTTTTTTTTAAAAATGGGTAGAGTTGTCGATGTAGATTAACTTTTCAAGGGTGATCAAAAAACATGATACCCACTTGTGCAAATAATAATGGTTTAATATAGAAACCTTTTCATGAGTGGAAAATATATTATTGAAACCATGAGTCCATACCAAGAAACAGATCTATGTAAATGATCTTCTATAATCAGAGTTGGTGAAACGTTTGGTCAAAAATGTGACCAAACCATGTGGAATTACATATTTTTGTATATATAGTTTTCAGTCCCCAATATTACCTCTATTTAATAAAATCTCTTTGGGGTTTTATTCTCTCCAAATTAATTTGACCTATAAGGAGAGGTGATTGAGGGTACTCCATTATATCTCCCACTCCTTAAATCCAGCAATATTATTAATTATTATTTCACATGTTTTTATATTAACAAGGATAATTTACATCTATTAATGTACAACTTTCTATATTTTTTATCTCCCCCATTAAAGGTACATTATGGTCAAACCCTACATAGATGGTTCGCTTTATATTTTTAATTCACGTTGTCTAGGGTGTGTGGATTCCTCACCTGGACAATTTATTTTCATGTTTAGGGGATTCATGTTATCTATTATTTAATGTGGAAACTATCTAAACATTTTGTCCCATTTTTTCCGAACATTATTTTATTTTTAATTTTATAAACACATTATTTTAAAATTTAGCATCTTATTTCAACATTATTTTACTTATTTATTAATTTTCAATGTATTATGAACTCATTACTAAATGTAAAATGGTGTTCTAATAGATTTTAGCTCATATATGTTTTATCTAATGGTCATATATACATTCTATCTATATAAGTTCATGTTTTTATTTTTTCAAGGGAATTGTTAATTAAGATCATAATTTATGTTTTCTTTATAATTATACACGTCATGATATATATGAGGGGTTGTTAGATTATGATCACATTACTAATGGACTTTAGTGAGTTTTCATGATTATTTTGTTATATTATTGCAACTTATGGTTATGATATGTTTTATGATATATAATAATGTTTAACTAATTTTTACATATTTTTTAAGGGACAAATTAGATTAATGTTTTAAAATAACAAGTTTCAATGGGTATTTTCCCAAAAAACATCTTTTTGAAATGTTATTTAATAGATTTTACAACGAGGGAATTGTTAATTTAAAATAAAATGAATGTTTTGTAACCCAGATAAAAGATTTTTTAAACTGTGAGTTACACACATAATTAAAAAATAGAAAAATGATGCTTCAAAAGAGAATGTTAATTTTGGGAAATGAGCATGATTATTGTTTTTTGATTATGTGATTAAAATTGGGACATTATAGGAAGGGTATATTAAGGTGGAATGGTGATGTACCCATTATTAAAAATATCAGTAATAGGGTTGAGTAAATTTTTTATTTTAAAAATTTATTTTATTTAAATTAATATATGTGATCGGTTAATTTCTTGATAAATCATTATTATATTATTCAAATATCTTATATAAATGAGAATGAAAACACTAAAAACCACATGATTTTTCTTCTATGTTATCCCCCACCTAATGTGGGTGACTACATCATTATTGATATTTCTATTAACTAATACACTTGTTAACCATTAGTTATTAAAAATCATTATTGGAAATATAATGAAATTAATTCTAGAAATAATCCTCAAATTACATATTAGAAATTATTACAATGGGAAATCCAAATACGAGTTCTTCATTCTGGTATTCCACCAATAGAGCTATCTCTTAAAAAGAACTTGTTTTTTATACTACAATCCCAGAATTTCAATAGTGATATTTCGGACCTCCTATGAACAATTCTAAAACATCTATTGAATTATAATGAATTGATTTGGTGGAATTACTCTTCTTAATTTATATGATAACTGGTCGTTTTTATATCAATAATTCTAGAAATTCAAACCATTACAATCAATTATATTTATACAAATCATCTATATTAATGTCTGGGAATGCTTACATATATATCCCCTATCCTATCTCTATCATGGCTTCAACATTAAATGTTTTTGAAATGTTGATACTCATTATTTTGAACTTCTCACCTCTCTGGGAGCAATGGAAACAAGTGATGGTCACTTTTTTATTATGTAAAAAATATTACTTCATGAACAACTAAATATTTTCAAGAAACTTTATGAAATTCTTTTATTCATTATCTTCTCATTCTCAATTCACCTCATAAATTCATTAAATACTCATGTTCATATCAATGTCAGTTTCGCGATGTATTTTTCTACATTTATGATCACAATATCCCTTCTCAATTTATATAAAAAATACCTTTGTTCATTTATAATATTTCATGCAAAAATATTTTGGCCAATAAAACCAATGATCAAGAAACATTGTTCATAATAAATGTCTGACAAATTGTTGTATCAAATAGTCATGTTATTTAAAAACATTGAAAACCCCAACCCCACATTTCATCAATTCACATATATATATATATATATCTTTCATAAATACACACACTTATAATACCTCACTCATGAACACATATTGTTTGTACGATGAAACATACAATATATTTGTTGGCTCGATGAATCGTTTTCATATCATAACTCATTTTAAAACCTCCAAAAACATATATTTTCAATAATAGATATCCACCTTCATGATTACACTAGCTCATGAAATGTTCACACTATTAATCACATATCAGTAGATGTTGAAATTGTTCTTCAAATAGATAATAGGCTTGTAGAATACAACTACATATTATCATAACACAGTGAGAGTGTATTTCTAGATCACAAGATCATGGAGGGATACAAGAATAATATCATCATGAATTTATAAACAAAAAATATAGAAATGCAGTCCTCTAATTAATATAAAGAACATATGAGTTTCTTTTTTTGGATTTTTAATCAATTTTTCAACTCATTTTTTTCAATCATATAATTAAAACACTATAATGGATGGGTGTTTTTTACTTACATCCACTAATATTATCCACTTCCTCATCTCCATTCTTGATAAAATTTTCATCACATATATGCACTAAATCAGCTTTCTATTATGAAATATCCAAAAATGACAATAAAAATTCAACAAAATATATAAAACTATGTAAATGCATCTTCCACATGGTTTGTTCTTCATATGAGATAATAATAAATTAGTTTATAGTTTAATTTAAAAATTACTCGTAATGATATCATAATGATAATAATAAACCATTGAATGAATAAATCCAAAATTCATGTTGAGCCCTCGGTTGATTGAAGTTGGTGATGATCAATTCTATAAATATATGGATAAAATATAGTGGATTGAAAATGAAATTCTCTTTCTCTAAATTATAATGATAGAGCTAAAAAATCATGGCATTTGGGTTCAAATGGACATATTTTTTTCACATTAGAATCAATTAATAATGAAAAATGTTCCCTCAATTGGATCATTGTGACTACGGTGGTCTTCTCCAGAATATTGATGTTATTATCCCATGCCAACACCCCAAACATGATTCTTTGCATAGTGGTTCCATCTCTATAATTGTGCACCTCTATTCTCACACCCAAATACTTATACGGTCCCCTATATGGAATAATTACATTTCTATCTATCTCTCCCAAGTGTTTGTGTCAACAATCTATACATATAGCATTGAGAAGGTTCCTTTTTTAAATTATTAAAAAAAATCATGTAAAATTGTAATAAAATAAAATTAATATATGTCAAATATAAATTCCACGCCCTTAAATCAATATTAATTCCCATTTTTAATACCAACGTTATTTTCTTATATAATTTAAAATTACATCATGAAAACTCATTTTATTAAATATTTATCAAATCCTCATGAAAACAAATTTATAGCATGGACCCTTATCAATTCTTTATAACTCCTCTAGAAACATGGAATTCTCTAGGTTGAGGGAATATATGACGTGAGGAAATTTTATCAATGCATGAATTGGAAATTAATATTATCTCCATAATCATAAAATTTAGTACAATTTGAATTTTAATCTCTAAAACTTATGAGCTTAAAATTTTAAATCAGCACAATTACACAATCAGTACCCCATGCGAGTTCATCATATAATACTTGATATTGTGAACCATAATTATGAGAAATTTTATTTATATGTGATTGATCTATTATGAAATGATTCCCAACATATTTTAGAAAACATTAAGGATTCTTATGAGTGTATTTGGGATATTGAAACTTTGTTATCATTTAGTTATAATATTTTTTACTAACACGTATCATATTGAATAGGTTACGTTATTAATACGATGAACATAAAAAATGTGGCTTTGTTTGAGTATTCAATGATGTTATTGTCTAAAAATTTCATAAATATGTCAGTATTTATTTAATCTTGAGTACATAATTTATTTTATTACTAGAAACGTAGTATTTTCCCTTTATTATGAGGTACATTAGTCATATATCATTATTAGTACACCTTAAGTGAAATTTTTTATTTCATTTATAAATATATTATGACTTTTTCTTTTTCATGTGGATTATTGTTATAAAATGATATATTTTAATAATTATGTTTTGTATTTATCATTACAGATTATTATATTTGTGAATTTATTATAACTTCAATATTTATTTCATCATCTATGTATCTCATATTAACATTTATTTACTAATATGATTAACATATTATTTTTTAACCTTGGCTTTTCCCCACGAATAATAAAAAATATTATGAAGATAGAACACAATAGGTATTCTAGTGATGTGTGTAATGATTTAACTTAAATAATAATGCAGTACTATAGAGGAAATGTAATAAATTATTATGAGTTTGTTTTTATGAAAATTTAAAAATGCTAATTTTCATGTGTTTTATTTCAAAGAAGAATTTATTGAAAAATTTAAAAAACGAAATTCATAGAATATTTGATGAATTATTATTGAGATTCTTAAATCAAAGCCATCTTATATCATTTTATGTGTACAGACTCAGTTGAATTTATAGGTCCATGTTTCTAAAAAGATTTTTTTAGGTAATACTTATCTTGGGACCTTATGGAGTGGGGTATGGGGCATGGAATCATTTGGTTTCCCTAGGTCATGAGCATATCATCATTTATATATATATATGTATATATATATTCTCACAATGTCTATATATCTACCAATTTATCAATTATGTTATATTGATAACCTTGTTTATAATGATGTATAATTTTTAAATGTTAGTGTCATGACCCGTGCCTCGGGGCCCATGCTGTGACTACCCCATGCCCGCCTTCCACAGGTCAGGGGCTGGCGACTAGCACAGAAAGGCATATTCCCTAAAACTAGGAAAACATTGTCTTTATATCCTATAAACATTATCTAACAAGGACACGGTAAGATACAAAAACCAGTAAGATGTATAACAAAAAGAGTGCGGAATTTTAAAGGGGTTGAAATACAAGACCAACTGTAAAGGTACAAGTAAAACTAGAAATACAATACAACTAAAGAAAGAGGAAGTAAGCTACTAGTTCATACACAAAGGTTCCTACTGGAATGGTAGGTATAGATCGCCTCCTCAGCATGCCACGTCTTCTTGTATCCTCTACGTACCGACCCACCAAATGGCCCACCTCCGAGAACCGTCCAGTCGTAGTACCGTCAACCTTGATCAGCATTGTCTACCGTCTACACCAAACAAAACAAGGTGCATGCGAAGCCTATGCAAGGGCGAGTATAATGATAATCAGTAGGGTCCCCAAGACCTTCAAGGTCTCACAAAATTGACCAAGGATAAACCGCAATGCATGTGAACCAGTGAAAACCCCACATAAGAATATACCCATACATATACCTAAGATATCAAATAATAATCATGTAATTCATGAGGAAAAACAAGGCTCAACAACTTAGCCAATGTATAAAAGTTCCTTGAAGGAATGATTACCAAGAAGGAATGTACCACACAGGTATGCCACACTGAAGAATACCACAAAGGTACACCACACAAAAGACTACCCCAAAGGTAAAGACTAAGCTCCCACCATGTTTTTTAGTGAGTATGATGTACAAATGATTAGTCATGAAGCTATACCATCTTATTCTATCAAGAGGAACTACTACTGATTATATAGAGTCTCACCCACACAGGATCAATAGGTACTATCATCATCAATGACCCACAGAGGATCTGACCCAAACTAGATCAGTATACGCTGTCCCACACAGGATCACAGTGCACTGACACACACATGATATGACCCACGCAGGATCAGTATGCGCTGACCCACATAGGATCCCTGAGCACTGACCCACACCGGATCTGACCCACAAAGGATCTGTATGTGAGGACCGACACAGGATCGCTGAGCGCTGACCCAAATAGGATCTGACCCACAATGGAATAGTATGTATTATCCCCCGTAAAGACCCATATAGGATCCAACTAGCCCAGAGTTCATAGGTTACTAACCACTATATTATCTTTCTCCAACATTCGCACCACTGCCAGACAATGGATTCCTCACACCCTGTGAACTCGAGGTCCGTAGAATCTATCCCTCGAAATATTATTCATACCTCGACAACCATGATGTCCCATGGAGAAGTATCCCATGGATTTTTCACATCATGTAGGACCCAATTCATCATACGATGCATCAATCAGATGCCGTGTCTGTAAGTTATTAGTGTTCCCGCTCCGAGGGCCCGATTAGATTTGGGTTCGATCCAACCCATTCGTACTCCAAATTTATCCAAAACTCAAGTGAATTATACCCGAAGTAGAGTCTCGATACAAGGATTCTATTATTGAAGACGGTTCATCATTTGAACGCCAATAGATCATGATATGACCGAATGAACGAACATGGTCGAAGTTGGTCTTGGTAGGACTGACCTGACCCGGCCCGGCCTATACTGACCCAACCCGGTTCAGATTAAACCAACCCTTCCTAGGTCTCACCCTGGGTTGGACCCAACCAGCGGGATCTGGCCCCACTTGCTGGGTCATACCCTTCCCACTGCGCGGCCCGTGGTGCGTCGACCCGGGTTGCGGCGGCCCACAGCGGCCCGCTGTGCGATCCCCTAGGGCGGACCGCTCATCTCGTGGAAGGCCTATCAACTGGATGTACTCTTCCATGTAGTGCGGTCGCATGATATGCCTTCACCAATGGATAGTAGTGAGCTGAACACCCTTCTCTCACCGCTGCAGTGCAAGGTCAGCGTTCTTCTCTGCCAGGCAGCACAGACACGTGCCGCTGCCCCTTCTCACGGCCGGCCTCCACCGGCCACTGACCTTGCTCCGCTGTTTCCAATGGTCCATGACCCATCTCCGATGGCATGGTCACATCTCCTCATTCCGCGCAGCCATCCGTGGTGCTGGACGTCATTCTTGATCCCCACTGGTGTCTGCCGTCATCCTCCTCCATCACGAAAAACTCATCAAGAATCACAAAGATATGAAGAGAGGTCAGACCATGTTCATTTTTCCCGTACCCTTTGAGTTAGAGTGGTAGATATCGACTCATGAGAGGAGATTAAACGTGAAATAAATTATTGATGATTAAAAAAATCACACCGTACATGGAAGGTTCCAAAGGAGGAGGGGTGAGGAAGAAGACGAAATTGTTGAATAACGTCGGCTTTCATTGTCTCCACAAGGCTCTTTCAATACGGGATCAGGGTAGGTTCCTCGTTCATCGATTTTTTGTTTGGGGTCGCTCGCCAATGCCCACTAGAACATTCTCCATCCTCCTAGTGTTGGGCGTCATTACACTTTACCATAGCATTGTCTCTTTATAATGTCGTTCCGATTCCTCCACCCAAGCTTTATATAAATAAGAGAGGGAGATGTTAGTAACGATTGTGGAATTTATGAAGGCTCATTTAATAGTAACCTTCCTAAAATCCAATGATGTTATTACTTAGTATTTGAAAATCAATCCATCTAATTTAAAATGGCATAATTAAATTGTTGGTTTCCCAAGGGACTTCTCTATATTAAAAAAAGAAGTTCATGTGGTCTCTAGCACCATGAATCAAAACGAGGTAACTAGAAAAATAAACAAAGTTAAGTACTTTTATATATCTATTCTTCCACAAAATATTGGAAAACTAACCTCCACCCTCGACCTACAGCTTTAAAGTTGATGGTCTCTTTATGCAAATTCTAGCGCTACCAGTTCAACAATGTCCTCATATTTCAATTCCAAGAAACGGTTCAAAAGTGACAAAAACCCGCTCACACATTTACTAAACGCACCCAAAAACTGATCAGAAATTTATTCTATGCACAAAGGGCCTCGGATTAATGCACCATCAATTTTCACGAACTCATTAAATTCCCATATAATTAAAAAAATTACATTTAATTTTCGGGTCATTACATTCTCCCCACCTCAGGGATTTGCGTCCTCATAATCCACAACTCAAACTAAGGGAACAAGTGGGGGATTTGAGCATCATTCTGATCCTCCTACTCCCGTGTGCTCTCCTGGAGGTCCCATGCTGCCAAAATACATGCACCAAAGGTATAGACCCCTCACGAAGGACCCACTCCTGTCAATTCTCAATCATTACTGGAACCTCCGAAAACATCACCCCATCGTCGATATCCAGATTTTCGTGGTCGATTATTTGAGAAGGATCATGAACATATCTCATCATCTTGAAAACGTGGAAGACATCGTGCAGCTGGTGAAACTGAGGTGGAAGTTCTAGGTAGTAATCTACGTCTCCATCTCTACTGAGGACCTAGAAGGATCCAATGAACCTTAGAGATAATTTGCCGCCCCAGCCAAATCTCTGAAAACCTCGTCGGGGTGTGACCTATAGGAATATGTGGTCACCACCCTCAATCTCTAGAGTTCTCAGAATTCTTTTAAAATAAAACTTCCTTTTACTCTGTGCAGTCTTCATCCACTCCTATATGATCAGTACCTTCTCTGGGGTAGCCTGTACCATATCTGTTTCCATGAGTGCTGACTCCCCTGGGTCAATCCACCAGATAGGTGATCTGCAAGGTTGGTCATACAATGCCTTGAATGGTTCCACTACAATGGTGGGGTGATAGCTTTTGTTGTATGAAAAATATAACAAAGGAAATTGAACCCCACGACTACGACTAAAGTCAAGGATGCAAGCATGCAACATGTCCTTGAGGTTCTAAATGGTCCGCTCAGTATGGCCATCCATATGAGGATGAAAGGCAGTGCGCAAAAAAAGTTATGTCCTGAAATCCTTCTACAAACCCTTCCATATCCGTGATGTGAAATGTGCTTCATGATTAGAGACAACCGTCAAGGGTACTCCATGTATCTACAAAATCTTTTAAACATAGAGGCGTCCCAATCTCCCTTTAGAACCTGTCTCTCTGATCGGTAAGAAGTGGGACGACATGGTGAGTCAGTCAGCGATCACCCAGATAGATTCATGAAACCTAAATATACAAGAAAGTCATGTCACGAAGTCCATGTATATCCCATCCCACTTCCACTATAGGACCTCCAAAGGAGAAACCTCTATCTATTGATGGGAAGTCTTTAGACCGCCTAATGATCATCCTTACGGCGGGTCGGGCCATCACGAGCCATGTGACCCTGTCCGATGCATGTGAGACACTACATGTTCCTCATATGACTAGATATATCTCTGAGGCCCCGCACAACTGACCTGGAATCCTACGGTCGTCCACCTATCAGTCTAGTCCCTTTGGAACTCTGTGACATCTATCTTCTACTAGCTGCAGAAGACTCTACTACGTGATGCTCGGTGGTGGGTCTCGCTGATGGTGACAACTAAGTAAGGAAACTCTCTACTAAGATGGATTGATCTAACACCCCCTCCTTTGTCGGGATTCAGAGAGAAATCATCAATGCTCTGATCTCCTGCATGATCACCTTCTCGATTGTTTGGGCCCTAAAGAATGAGTCTTACACCATATCAGTGGAGTAGCGTGAGAGGTTTGTGAATCTCACTTAGTACTGGGCCACAGACTTGCAGCACTACTGCAGATGAAAAAGATCCTATATGTGCACTACATGAAGGGTATATGGAACAATATCTACCCAAAAAAGGATTTCAAGGGCTTCCTAGAGAAGTATCACCTAACTGTGAACCTGGAGCATCAAGCTCTCCCATCTTCCTACTGCTTCTTTTAGAAGATTGGTGGAAAGGATCATCATGATATCAGTTAGTGTCCCAACCAGTCGAAAGACTCTCACTATGGCCTCCTTCCAATCCTCACCCTCCTATTGGTGTGTCTCACCATAGAACCGCGTTGGCCTCTGGCACTGGAACTCATGAAATGTGCTCAAGAGGATTTCACCCTCTACTGCTAGGGCTGGTGGCATCAGTGGCATAATGGGTAATGGTACCACTAGTTCTTCTACTGGAAGAGGTCCCTACACCATGGACTCGTCGCTCAGTGGGATATCATCACGTACTATACCTGAAACCCTAGGTGGATGTCTACGTAGAGGCATCGTGAAATGAAACAGTATTTCCACATTAAATATGTTATACCTGCTGAGATGACTCAATGATTCCCCAAAGAAAACATTTAAAAATACACATGAAATTAGTGTTTTTGAGAACTGAGTTAGAAATCAGAAATCAGGGTCCTGGGGTATAGATATTCCAGCTACCCCACCAACACAGGATTCCCTAAACTAATAACTAAACTCACTACACATAAAAATATTCCCCTTAAAATATTAGTGTCCAATGTTCTATTGTTAAATAGACTCCAATGATACCAATGTTTCATGACCTATCCCCTGGTGCAAATGTCGTGACTACCCCAAGCCTGCCTTCCATAGGCCAGGGGCTGGCGACTAGCACCGAAAATATTATTCTCTAAAACTTTGAAGGAATTGCCTTTATATCATGTAAACACACACAACTAAGAACACATCAAGATAAAAAGACAACTAAACTGAATAAAAAAGTGTGTTGAATGTAAAAGGGAATGGAATACAATCCAAATAGTCAAATTATGAGTACAACTAGAAATACAATACAAAATGAAGAAATAAGAAGTCAGCTACTGGGCCAGCCCCTGAAGTTCCTACCTTAACGGTAGGTATAGATCGCCTCCTCAAAACTCAATGTCCGCCCATCTCCTCTACATACCAACACACCAAATGGTCCACCTTCAGGAACTATCCAGTACTGGAACCCTCATCCTCGATCAGCATTGTCCATTGTCTACACCAAACACCACCTGGTGTAGGCAAAACCCAATCACATTTGAGTATAATAATACTCAGTAGGGACCCTGAGACCCTCAAGGTCTCACAAAATCCTTAATGGATAATCCAAAATCCATTTGAACTAGTGAAAACCCCACTTATGTATATGCCCATTCATATACCTAAGTTAATATATAATACTCATTTCATTCATGAGGAAAACAAAGGCTCAATACCTAAGCCAATGTACAAGTATTTCATGATGGAAACATTACCATGAAGGTATGTACCACCCATGTACGCCACATAGAAGAATACAACAAAGGTATCTCCACAAAGGTATGTACCACAAATGTACACAACACAAATGGAAACCACAAAGGTAAAAACTCAGCTAACCCCAGGTTTTTCATTGTGTATATAAGTATAGATGATTAGTCATGATGATAGATGATCTTATTCTATCAAAAGGAACTACTGCTGATTATACGGAGTCTGACCCACATAGGTTTGATAGGCACTAAACCCTACAATGACCCACACAATATCTGACCCACACAGGATCAGTATGCACTGACCCATATAGGATTGCTGAGCTCTGACTCACACCAGATCTGACCCACACAATAGATGGCACGTCAATTGGATGCCCAATCTGTATGTTATTAGCATTCTTGCTCTGAGGACCCGGTTGGATTCGCGGTTCAATCCCACCCGGTCGTACTCCAAATGTATCCAAAACTATGGTGGATTTTAAAAAAAGGTCACTCTTGATCCATGGATTTTGGCACCATAGATGGTTCATCAAACGGACAGTTGTAGCTCATGATATGAACAAAAGAATGAAAAGGTTCAATGTTGTTCTGGGCCCGGTCTACCCAGTCGGACCGACACGGCCCTACCCGACCTAGGCTGACCTGACCCTGTTTGGGTCCACCCGGCCTGTCCCAGGTCTAACCCTGGGTCAGACCTGGCCCGCGGGATCCAACCTGGCCCGATGGGTCAATCCCAAACCACCGGCGGGGCGGCCCACAGTTCTTCTCCTCCGAGCGGCATGGATGCGCGTCGCAGCCCCTTCGCGTGGCCGGACTCTACCGGCCGCCACGCATGCTCTGGCACAACTGACGGGTCGCGACCCTTCTCCGGTGGCGCAGTCGCGACGCCATCGTCATCGCAGCCGGTCATCATTCCCATGCCCCACGAGTGTCGGTTGATGTCCTCCTCCATCATGAATAACACATCATGAATCACAAATATTCGTAGAGAGGTCGGGCCATATTCGTTTGTCCCGTACCATCCCTATTAGATCGGTAGAAAACAGATCCAGGGTTGAGATTCAATGTGAAGGAAAATTAATGATGATTATATGAAATAAAACCCCCTACCAAGAAGGTTCCAAAGGAGGAGTCACGTGGAAGAAGAAGAAGCCATTGAAGAACATCAGTGTTCTTCTTCTCCATAAGGCGCTTCTGATTTGGTCTTGAGGAAGGTTCCTCATTCATCGATTCGTGGTTCGGGGTTTCTTGTTACTACCCACCAGAACCGGAAACGTCCTATATGGGTTGGGAGTAGAGGAACTTTACAAGAGCTTCATCACTTGGGGATGTTGTGCCAATTCCTCCGCTCATGCACTATATGAATAGGAGAGGGGGAGGGTAAGTAACGATCGTAAAATTTATGAAGTTTCTATTAATAGGAACCTTCCTAAACTCAAATGATGTTGTCACTAATTATTTGAAATTCCAGTAATTTAATTTACATTGGCACAATTAAATGGGAGGTTTCCCAACGGACTTTCCCAAATTATAAAGAGGTTTGAGTGGTCCCCACCACCATGAATCGAAAGAAGGTTACAAGAAAAAAAAGTAAAGTATTTTTATTTTTGTATTCTTCCACAAAAAAGTGGAAAACATACTTCCACCCTCGACCTAATGTGGTCATTGTGAAGGTATCCTTAAGAGAATAATGGTGTTATGAGTTAAATGGTGTCCTAGGATTTCAATTACAAGCACTGGTTCAAAAGCTAAAAAAACCTACTCGCACATTTACTGAACATATGTGAAAAAAGGATAGAAATTAATTCCAGGCACATCGAGCCTTGGATTCACACATAGTAAATTTTTTCAGACTCGTAAAATCACCCTATAATTAAAAAAATATATACATGTAATTTATTTGTCATTTCATTCTACGTGTGAAAACTGCTACCCAGTGACAGCACAACCATCCCGCATTTACATTGCTATCGGATTCTAGACCTCTAGGTACCAACAATTTCCCCACAGACACGTGGTCCCCACCCTAGAGCCCACCCATGTGCCTAAACAGGTCAACTGACTAATGACTATCCCAACATGCCAACACATTCCCTTTCCAGTGTTTTTTTTCCTCACTCGTACACACCCTGGGAAACCTCTCGGAAGGTCACCCATCCTGATCACTACTTCAGGCCAAGCATGTTTAACTGTGAAGTTCAAATCAGGTAGGCTCTCGAGAAGAAAGGTGCACCTTATTGACATGAGTCATATCATTTAGCCACTTAACCCGTAATCATTTGGGGGTGTTATAATCAAAAAATCATTCTGGGGGCATTGATCCTTGGATTCACACGCTGTCAATTTCTGCAGACACATAAAATTACCATATAATTAAAAAAAATATACATGGAATATCTATGTAATTACATTCTAATGGTGAAAACAGGGACCCAGTGACAGCACAACCACCCCACCTTTACATGGTCGTCGGGTCCTAGCCCGCCAGGTACCACCAGTTGCCCCACAGACATGTGGTCCCCACCCCAGGGCCGACGCACGTTCCTGAATGGGTCATCTGACTAATGATAGTCCCCACATGCCGACACATGTCATTTCCAGTGTGTTTCTGTAATCACTCGCACAAACACCGGTTGCCCCATATAAACATGTTCCCCATCCTAGGGCTCACCCACATTCTTGAATGGGTCATCTGACTAATGATAGTCCCCATATGCCAACAGAAGTCCTTTCTAGTGTGTTTCTATCCTCACTCGCACACATCCTTGAAAAAATTCGGAAGGTCACCCATCCTGATCACTAATCCAGGCCAAGCATGCTTAACTGTAGAGTTCTAATCAGGTAGCCTCTCACGAAGAAAGGTGCACTTTGTTGACATGAGTCATAACATTTAGTCATTTAACCCTTTATCATTTGGGGGTCATACAATCACCCCCCCCCCCCCCAGGGCACAATGTCTTCCTTGTGGGCCCTTCATCTCAACCCAAGAAGTGCACTGCACTTAATGCTGGGTACCAACTTTGATACAAAATGTGACAATTGGGTCCCGATGACTGCACAACCACCCCGCCTTTATATGACCATCGGGTCCTAGACCACCATGTTTCTCCTGTTGCCCTGCGGGAACATGGTCTCCAACTTAGGGCCCACCCACGTGCCTGACCGGGTCATCTGACTAATGATTGTCCCCACAGACCAACTGCATAGCCACCCCACCTTTACAAGACCGTCGGGTCCTGGACCGCCATGTTCCTCCAATTACCCCACAGACACGTGGTCCGCACCCTGGGGCCCTCCCAAATGCCTGAGCGGGTCATCTGGCTGATGATTTTCCAACAGACCAACACATGCCCTTTCCAGTGTGTCTTTATTCTCACTCAAACACACCCTGATAAACATCCCATAAGGTCACCCATCCTGACCACTACTTCAATCCAAGAATTCTTATCTCTGGAGTTAATATCATGTTGGCTCCCAAAATCAAAGGTGCACATTTTTTACATGATTCATATCATTTATCCATTTCACCATTTATCATTTGCGGGTGTTATAGTTAGGTTATTATTGGACATATTGGTTTATTTGGATTTATTCAATATTTGGGTTGCATTATATTATATAAATTTTTTAATTGATCTTAATGTAAATATAATTTTTGGAGATATGGTGTCAAATTTTGAGTATCAATTACACCTCATATTATTATTTGTTTATTGGTTTAAATAATTCTTAGGTGTTTTATCTTGATTACTATGTAGTATTTTTCTACTCACAAGGCTCATGAAGACCCATAAAGACTCTCCACATATGGGCTCAGGTGTAATATCATGATAACCTAGGGTGGTTCATGAAAACCGTTCTCTTAATTTAATGGTAATTCCACAAAGTGTACAATAGGGAACTCACATGCATATATTTTTCTTATTTCCATCCTAATGATTATGTTTATAACAAATAAATAATTAATACCTATAATTGAAAGTGTTCCACCACTTATGAATCTAGTTCATCACAAGATAAAACTCTATCTAACCAAACTAACAATAAGAAATAATGGAAACATTATTCTCCACACCACTAATGTTCAACACCATCGATCATTTATGATCATGATTACTAATCATAATATTGATGGGTCTTTATAAAAACCTCAAATAACACTCACCATGAAAAAAATACTCTAAAATTTATTTTATTCATTCCAAATTATATAATAAGTGAAAACCTATTCAATATTAGTGTTCTCAGGTAACATCTATTTCATAGTCATGTTAAAATTTATGGGGACACTGTACATTCCACAAAATAATACTATAATACCTTGTTAGATTCCCCATATCATCACTACAAAGATAATGACTCATAATAAACTTGAATATTGAAAACATATTTTTTAAAATATTTATTACATCAATGAATGCTTCCAAATTTCTAATAAAATTAAAGAAGATACCCACTATATAATACGATCTCTATTTCTATTGTATTTATCAATTTATAATATCATTTATTCAATAATATCCCCACTTCCTACATTATATATAGGTAAGAAAATATATATTTCGACTATCATTTCCTATTTTACTTCATATGAATATAAGTCCATAATAAATGTACAACATAAAAGTGTTGTGGATGATTATTGAAATTCAAAAAATGAACAAAACCATAAAAACTCGTTACCTTATAAGGAAAATATAAAGGTATACATGATTTAATATTTTGTAACATAAATTATCAAATACATATCAATATACTTTATATGAATGAACATTTGGAATATTTTCATTTATACATTCATTAGAAGAGCATATTTCAAGATAAAGACTGAAAGTCTTCTCATGCCACTCTACCACTCAGCTTTTTTAAAATAAGTCTTTTCCTAATTCCTATATTTCATATAAAAATATATGTATCTCTAATTTCACTTGAATCTACATAAGAGTAAAAAATTCTCTAAACATAAACTGAAATTTATCAACATGTTTTTAGTATCTTAATAAACCCATGTAAGCCACCAAAAGTAGGTAATACTACCCAGGGAATTAAATTAGTATTTTGATGAATTGAATTACTGCCCTATGAATTATTTTCCAAATACCATGTAAACCAAAAATATAATATCGTTAATGGGGAAATTCATAGAGGCAAGACCATATGGACAAAACACTATTAACCACAGATAATTCTTAACTAAATTTAAATATGTGGGAATCACCCAAAATGGAACAAGTTAAATAGAATAAGTCTATTCATATTGATTTTTCAGTGAAACAAACTTAAATTTAATTTTTTTCTATGAATTGATATTTAATTATAATTATCTGAAATGAATGTTTTTTATATCTATGATGATTTAACAAACAATCTCATTACTCAAATTCTATAAAAAGTTTTGTAAATAAAAATACCAAAATGATGAAATACTTCCATCAATCGATCATAGCCAAACACCAAAATAAGTTAGAACAATATCACATATAATACTTTTACCATACCCTCAACACAAACTTCCATGAGACCTATATTTAAAAATTATGGATTTTATATCTCTGATATAAGGATAATAATCCAATATTACATACAATACTCATATTCTGTGATTCTACACAAATAATTATATTTTATTCACTCCCATATAGAATAAATATTTTGAAAAATTCAATTCTATATACTCAAGTGTCATTAATTCACCCAGTAATTTAATTAATATATTAATTCATATTTATAACATAAATTTCATAACTTTCATTCAATAGTGTTATACCTATACAAAATTTTCATTGTTTGTTAAAATCTTATCAACGAAGTAAAAAAATGAATAATTTCACTAGTAGTTTTATCCCATTAACACACCCTAGTATGTTATTCATTGTTAAAGATTAAATTGAGAATTTTTTTTGTTTTTTTGTTAAAATAATTTTCTTTCTACAAAATATCATGTAACTTCATGTATGTATACATGTCAAGTATGATTCATATATAAAATCCACATATTTTTATTGACATAAGAGTACATAAATTAATAAAATCATAAACATTATGTTATAAATATACAAAATAGTATAATATAAAACAAATAAACAACAATTTTAATCCTTAATAGCATGAAATTTATCCATATATGTATTTTTTGGTCACACATGGAATTTATATACCATTTCCATGATGAAAAATATATATTATATGTTTAATAAGTATTAAGAAATTAAAATTAATTTTAGGGTACAATTTTATCATTATTCGGACAATAGTCTTATTTGATTAACTTGTGTTAGACAGAAATAAATTTTTATATTCCAAGCCATAGGATATTCTAAGATGTAAAATTGAAAACATACCCTGGAAGAAGATTTAAAAATAAGATTATCCCATTTATTCGACAGTGTGGTTTTTAAAAAGAGGATGATCAATTATAATAATTTGAACAGGTCATGGAATAACATAAAATATATTTAGTATAAAAATAGTTATTTTACCCCACATTCACATTTTCTCATGACTTGTTCTTTTTCTATAAATACGATTCTCAAATAACTAATATTAATCCATTATTTCATATAGAAAGGGGGACTTTCACTAAGTGACATGTAAATATTACTCAGAGAAATGTTCTTGAGTTTCAGTAATTCTTGGTCGAATAAATAACTATTTAATTAAATTATTTAATCAATTAATTAATTTTGTCTTGGAAGAGAAATATAATGTATAAAATATATAAGACACACATAAATCCCCCTTTAATGTTAGAATCAGTTTCCATCGTTATGGTCCATAAGGATAGGTTGTTGGATGCATCTAGGTTTTAATGGCGGTGATTATTTTGGTTGTTTCATTAGGAAGAATGAGCCTTTCTCATAGATGAAATGTTGAATATAAAAAATCCGTTATTTTGATATTTTCATTTGTTATATTGTAGTATATCCATTGTGGATAACATGATGGATTGGTATATTATAAATTTTATATTATTCCATGGGTTTTAGAGATGGAATTTTTAAATTAATTAACTATTCTTATATGATTATAGATTCAAATTAAGATAAAAGTCACTATTATTCATTATTTTGATATATTTTTATTATTTTTATTATTATACTATATATTCAGATAATATTGATAGTGATCTGTTTGGGGTGAATGATAGATGTAAAGCAGTCGAATTATTATTCATTCCCTCTCCCATCATCTCATTCTATTATTTTATCTATAAAAACTACATATTTCCCCTAAATATGAATATGCAATATGATCCTCTTGATGGTTGATGATTGGTTGGTGTATTAACTATGTGGGGGATGTGGTGGCAGGGAACAATAGGGGTCATTGTGAAGGGTGTGAAAATGGAGAGCCAATGCAGTGAAAGAATGAATAGGATTTGACAACATTATGGATGATGGTGCACATGTGTATGAATTTTATTAGTCATTTATGATAGCACACATTATAATGATAGGGTAGTATCATGCAAATTGGAGGGAAAAATCAATGAAATACACTACCTTTCTTTTCCAGGCATGTGTATAGAGTTTTTATATTATAGACCTGGTAGAATGAATAGGAGAATCTAAATGTCTGTTTGGGTGGTTTCTGTTCCATAATGGTTACATGATGAAACCCTGCTACAAAAACCATGTCCACTTGCACGAGAATGGATTACATGATGTGTCCGATTTCTAGGAATGGTGCAATGGTTAGATCCTCATAATATATCACTGTCTATTATGTATGGGATCATGTTCACATGACATGGAATGTGAATGTGGTGCATGAACCTCACTATTTAAAGCCACATGGTGTACTGCATGGCCCCCATATTGACATGACTTTTCTTTCATGGAATATAGTTCTTTTTGGATCTATTTCAAGAAATTAAAAAACTAACCATTTTTATTTTTCCATTAATATCAAAATAGCATATATAGTTTGATAATCCAAAATGGTTTTTCTGATAGGGATGGAAGTTTAATAACATATATTCTTAGGCTCGATCACAGAGTATATGTGTGAGCAAGAGAGAATTTATAGTTTTATGTCATTCCATCATTTTTATATGCAACTCAATGCATAGGTTTTCCAATGGGTCCATTTTCCCCTAGACTATTTATTTCTCTTGAGGGAGGTGTGGGCCCCACTTTAGATTTAGTTATGCGACATTAGATTTTTCATAATCAATATTATTGAAATTATAGGTGTTGTTGCTAAAATTAAAAATATTTTAAATCAATAAGGTGTTGTTTCTAATGGTTATCTATACCATTGTTGTTATATTATAAATGCTTTGAAGGGAATTTGTTGATCGATGAAAATTCATGATTTTCTTATAGATTTCCACTATAAAGTTATTATGGATGTGTGTATGTAATTATATAAATATAAAACCCATAAAAAATTATGGATTATCATGAAACCATTGGTTACCTTGGAAAAATAATGTACTACTATATAAACGACTCCATATGTTCTTTTTTCCATTAGTTATATCAGTATCTAAAATTTTCCATTTTTTTAGACCATAATGGGATAGAGTAGTGATGATTCTGACTTCTCTGAGTTTCTAAGACTGTTTTTGATAGACAATTTTTGGGTTATATATCTATGAAAATCACCTAACTAAATTTCGATACAAAATAATTTTTATTAAATATTATTTTGTTTTTCATTTATAGGTTTTTCAAAATCCTACTAGGTATGTTTATAATCAAATTTAACAGGAATTATGCCTAAACAATTAGTGTTTTTTTCATATGGAACACATTTTTGGACATAATCCAAGTTGTTTTGGAGTTTGTGTGTCTTATTCATATCCAATTCCTAATAAAATTTATAATCACATGATGAATCATCACAGACCCTGACAGTGGTGGTGATCACTCTATCTAGTGATCATTCTTAAAGTATACATGGAAAGTGTGAGCATTCATATTTCTTCAATCTAATAGATCCCTAGGATTTTTTGTTATAATTATCCTTTATGTTTTTTGTACTGATGTATGCATAACTGAGGCCTCATTCATGTTTAATACACTATTTTGTATAATATATATATAGGCATTCTATGTTGGTGTATATTATTGGTTATTTCATTTGAGAGATATATATTGTGCTTTATTTTTTCGGTTAAGGCCCACTGTGTTGCGATTTCTTTATACATGGTTCTATTCACCATCACTTTCCCTATTGGAAGTAGTCTAGTGGTTTTTGGTGCGATCCTTATGCAACCAAACACGCCTCCGAGTGGGTCGGTTCATGTTTTTTTGGAATAAAAGTGTGTTTTTAATAGAGGTATATTTTTTTGAATGGTTTTATATGATTATGTAGGGAAATTTATTGTAATGGAGATATGAAATCTTGAGTTTTGAATTCATGTTATCGAATCCTTTGATATTGTGGTGACCAACATATACATTCACCCTAACATTGTTGACTAGTTTGAAGACTCAGTAAACTGAGGCACTAGTTGGGGGATAAATAATTTTATGTGAATCATATAAGTATGGAAAATTTATTTCCATGTTGTTATTTAGTCATATCCCTAAATATCCATTATTGAATATGGATCTCCAAGTGAATTATTGGAGACTTCTATATTGGAATCTACGTTATATTCTATGTTATGGACTTATTGTATTGATAAATATGATTATGCAAGTTTTCAATGATCAAGTGTTCATCAAGGGCTACATTCATTTATTTATTATTTTATTTAGGTTACTAACTTTCCTTTTTACCCCCACTTATTTACTATCATATTCAATGTGTTTTTACCTTCAATGTTCTCTCTTATTTTTTGTTATACAATTTTTTAATCCTTCTATCGATTCCAATGTGCCACCCTTTTCTGTTAAATGTTATTCATTGAGGAAAGGGTTCATAAATTAGACTCCATAGGGGTGATGTGTAATTGGTATTAAAAATTATTTGAAATACCTTATCACCTCTTTATATAAACTAGTTCTTCTACTATTTTTTTATTGTTTAAAAATTATATATAGTTTTAGTGGATGTTTTTATTGAGGTGGTAATAATTTCCAATGTACCATGTATCCAATATTAATTTCTTTATTATAGATGTTATGGTTTTACAAGGAGAGTTATATTCATTGAGACATATGTGGGGATAAAGTCTATTAGTCATGTTTGTCCAATGATAAGACATTTATAGACTAGATTCAAAATCTATCATTAGGCCTCTTAGTATAAATATGTGATCAACCAAGTGGTGATTATTTCCTTGAACATGTTATAAGAATTATATAATGTCTATAATGTTTGATAAATTATCATGATGGAGATTCCTGTGATGATGTTGAATCCTATATGGTTTTAAAGGTCTATATCAAAGAATGGGTTGAGTCCTATAACCCTACGAGTTGTTTGATGGTGGAATTTTTTGAACTCATTTGTTATGGGGGTACTTAAGAGGCGGGTTTAAAGATTAATGAATGTGCTATCACGTAACACATCTAACATTATAGGCCTCATTGGAAATCATTGGAATAATGGGTGTAATTGATAGATGTATTAATTACATATGATATCTGTATATAGTTTTATATGAGGGTATCCATATTAGTGAAATGAGTGGATCATTATGTAAATGTGAATCTCATTTTATATGGGTAGCTGGTGGTACAAAAATGATTATATAAAAATGAAACTTACATTTTATCCCATCAATATGGAAATTCATTTAATATCTTTCATTTAATGTTGATGATAATATATATGGGAAGATATTGGAAATTTATGGTAATAAATGGGAATAATTGTATGTAATTTAGATAATTATTCATGTCCAATTCAGTAAGTATTATAATATATAGATAATACTTTTGTAATTACTTCTACACAATACATTTAGTGTTTTAATACTCTAGTATAACCCCAAAGCGGACTATTTCCAGCAAAAAAAGTTTCATCCAATTTTGATCATCATTCACTTCCCTCTTTCAATGAAATGAGATCATTTTATTTGTATAAGGGGTTAGGTAATCATAAATTAGACATGTTTGGAATTCCAAACCTAATAAGATAATATATACCTATAAGTTCATCAGGGATAGGTGGCTACAAATTTTATTGTCATAATTTCCTCCCTCTCTATGTGGAGAGGAGGGGAAAACCTATTACAAAAAATCTTTGATACCTTATTACATAGATATACAAGCTATTATTTAAATAACATGAATGGAATTTTTGATCCTCACATGTTTTATATGAAAAATAAAATCAAAAATTATAATACAGGTAATAAACTTTCTAATAATATAATGAACGATAATCTTATATTTAAATAATGCCAAATATCCTCTAGGAGATAGTACCAGAAATAAAATAATATATAAGAAATGAAAATTGACAATCATCAAGGTACTCATAAAATATATAGATAAAACTAAAATATCATGAAGGTATCTAAATTACAAGCCCAAATGTTCAGGAAAATCCTCCTCCTCCATGGGGTTCAACGACTTTACTCAAACATGGAAGAAGAAAACCAACAAACGTCCAAAGGAAAAGTTAGGATGTGAAATCTAAATCCCAGTAGGGTATCAAAATGTCACCAGTAATAATATGAAATAATAATAAACCAAATATTGAATTATATTTTGAATATAATATTAAAGGTAGTGAAATTTCATATTTCAAATCATAATTTCAATTTCAATAGATAGAAATATATTAAAATATGGATTGATTAGACAATTTATATAAAATAGTTAACATCAATCAATATTCATGAATAAATAGTATCACAATTAATGGAATATATATCATTGTAATGAAAATAATAAGCATGGTAATCAAATATATAGTTTGAGAGTTTCTTGTTATTGAATCCTCACACTCTCATGTTAATGATAATGGAATATGTGTACACATGCTTCATAGGCTGAGCCCAAATAGGACTCATCAATGTTCCGTCAAGAATATCATCTTCCTAACATGATTTTGTTGTAGTTTTAATAATAATTTTTTTATAGTGAATTAAAATCCTAGAATTATTATCCCAAATAACTCACTAATTACCTAGTTTTACATTACTCAATCAATAAATCAAATATTTGGAAAATCATTTAAAATTAGTTTAAAATAAAATTCCTATTTGATTCTAAATAAGAAAATTTCCTTAAAAACCAAAACATAGATTTTGCATTATAATTTATTTAATTTTAATAATATAAAAAATTATAGGTTCTTATCAAATTAATTTAATATATTTTTATTACAAATAAATTTTCATATCTATTCACAAACCAATTCTCAAATTTTAATTGATTTTAAATAAAATCCCACAATACATTTCTATTGCAAATTGGGGATACTATAGAAATTCAACACCAAATAAATTTCAATTACCAATATTTATCAAATTTTATTTTTCATAAATCATATAATATAAAATTCAAAAATTAATAAATTAACTGTAATTTTATATTTCCAATCATAAAAGAGACCACCTACCTTTAGGCAGAGTTTCAAAACTCAACATTAGTTGTAGGATTTTATAATTATGAACAAAAAAATGGAGATCTAAAAATATAACCTAGAATCTAGATCCAAAGTAAGGGAGTTTAGATCCATCAACAATAAAATGATTTGACACACTCTACGGATGATCAAAAGGGGGTGTGAGTTACATAATGAGTAATTAATCACACACTATATAGGGTGGAATGAGATCTTCCATTCTATAATATAAAAAATAAAGAGTTTAGATGATCCAAAGGGTGTTCATAAGAGCATCTATGACCTAGTATATTGTGTATTGTTGATTTGGGGTTGAGAAGGTGATAAAATAGTGATTCATGTGTTTCTGAAATAAATATGAAATACATTATGCCATTTTTATATTTATCTGGGATGGTTCACACTCTTTGAAAAGTTTTCCACCCTTAATGTGCACCCCAAGTGGGGTTCATAGTTTCTTTTATGTGGGTTCATGGTTTGTCAAAATATGTCCCAATAATTCGAACACCCACTATATAGGGTCACATGGTTTACACTATGTGGGTGCACAGATTAGGAAAACGATTAACATACTATTCAAATAAATTAATATTAAAATTTTTTAAATATTACATAGAAAACATCCCATGAAAACCCACAACCCGTGAATGATAAGAAATGGATGGTTGATGTGTAATAAAAATCTAGAAATAAGATGATGAAACCTCCCCACCACAGAATTAATCTATCTATGGGAAGACTATTATTAAGTATCCTTATCAAAAATTTGTTTCCAATATGAGCTCATCAATACCACTCTCACCAACATCACATATGTATCGAAAATGTAAATATATAGCACATGTACCAAATGTATATTCCCCCCATGATGCATCTTTATCTAAAAATAAAATATACTAAATAGATTATCAGTAATAGATAAATCCAGATCAAAATAAATATAACTCTATTTTAAAATCTAATATTGATATGAATGATACATTTCTATCATTGATACAAAGAACACGTTATTTATCCACATTAATAATGAACGATATATTAGATGTAAATATAATTTCCTTAACTTTGGTCACCATCTAAAAGCACCAATGTTATATGATGACAATCAGAATAATAATTATACTATATTTGTTCCGTCAAAACTATATGATGAATAAACTATGTCTTTTTCATGTCTTGGAACATGCTTGGTCTGACAGGGGATGTTTCTCCAATCTATAACCAACATGATGAAGATTTTCATGGTTAGCCATACAAGGTCTTAAACGAAGACATTCTGATAACTGATTGGTAACTAATTATATATGTGAACTCAACCAATACAAAATGGTAATCAAATTTTCTAATAAAATTAATGATGCATCATGAAGAACATTCTCTAGGATGTATATATCTCTCTGTATGGCCATCCGTCTAAAGATCATACATTGTTGTCAATGGAACCTAAGATCCTAGTTCCTCTTGAAGGACTCCCAAAAATTATGATGTCAATTGGGGATATCTATTATAGTCTATATCATATGAAACACTTCACAAATAAATAACCAATTTTCTAGTATAGATTCATCATATCCTCAATAAATTTTTGTATCATGAATGTTACTAATGTGATCCAATTTTATCAGACTATCAATCACAACAGATATCACATTATTCATTATTTAGGTACATAGAAACTAATCCCCAATGTCAATAGATATCTCATCACACTTTAATGACCTACCAAGAAGTGTAAAAATTAAAACCAATGTTCATGGGTTCATTTCCTTGAAAAATTATAAAAAACAATAATGAGGAAGAAAATACAAAATATCTCATCTCATATATAGCCACAAAAATATTAATCACATATCAAAGAACATATTATTTATTCTTAGGATCCCTAAAAACTAGGAATTATGGAAATAACCAATCATGTATTTTCGAATATATAATGAAACAAAAAACCAATTCCAGAAGACATAGAAAACTCTCTATTGAGAATGTCCACTCAATAATGTTTTTATCACTATAAAAATAGTATCTAATGAAATAGAATTCCCCATCAATATGTTATTCCAAAAGAATTGTAACAAGAAAAGTATATGTCAACATAACCCTAGAAAATAAAATCCTGACCACTATTTTTTGAACACCTATATGAAACTATGAAAAACAATTTGTCAAGATCCTCTCTTTTGTTAATTATTACAAATCCTTGGTTGGATGTTCCAAAATAAATGAATTATTGATGAAATTCCATTTCACCAGGGTATGAGTGATAAAAATGTATAAATATTAAAGGTACTCCACCAAATACCTATGATTGTGATATAACATCCCTTTAGGGAAGTAAAAACTCAATATCTTATAGTTAGATTACACGACAATCCTTTCTCATAAAAGGAAATCCAAGCAACCCTCAAAAACATGAATCATGGGTGATATTTAATGTCCATGGGTTGGATGATTATTTTTGTGTAGTCTATGATACTGAGAGCCATAGATTGAGAGATGATCATCCTATATAAAAATCCAGACCAATACCAGACCTTATGTATCAAAGTAGACCACAATTCCTTAACCGACCACTAGAACCGCTAACACTATTAAATAATCCATAAGATATTTCATCTAAAAATAGAAATATTATATTTTTTATCCAAATAAATATTTACTCCCTTTTGAGTGTGGGTCATCATCGGAGAATCTATATTAGATAAATACATTACTAACATGATATTATAACCCCAAATACCTACAAACCCTCTGAATCATTAAAACATATCTCTATTTTTCCCATGTCATTTCTATATTCTCATTCTTAGGATCAACTGAATAACATGTTCCAACACCGAATGTTTGATGAAATTCTATACCATAATCCAAAAATATCATTTCAATATCATTTCATTATTTTAGTGATTTTTCAAAGTGACCAAAACTTCTCTCAAGTGATGCACATGATCTTCCAACGACATAGATTAATGTATCATATAATCTACAAAGAACACCAAGAAAAAAATCAAGTACTCATGTATGATATGTTAATAAAATCCATAAATATGAAATGTGTATTGGATTAATGAAATGGAATGAAAAAGTACTCGTAATGGGAATAAAAACTCTTTAATATAGTTTTCATAATGTTATATTATTTTATTCTCAACTAGTGATATCAATATCAAATATAATTCTTTTATAACCACTTATCCAATTTCATATTATTAAAAATATTATCAATCTATTGAAAAATATACTTGTTATTCTATAGGACTCAATTGAGTATCCATTAATCAACACATAGGAAAAGTGACTAACCATATTTTTTATAAAAGGTAGTAGGATCTGCCTGATGTGATAAATTAACAAAAATAAATACATTATAAAAAATATCATCCTATAGTGTCTTCTGCTGTTTCTTTTTTACTGGGTCTATTTGGAATGACAGTAGAGACACGTCTTGAGTTCCAGAAGCTAAATCTATAGAAAAACCTACCTTCTTTTTCAGGTGGAGACCCATATAATTTATAAGGGTAAATGTAAGGAAACACAATGAAAACTAGAGAGAAATAATCACTAAAACATTCAATAACTAGATCAAAATAATACTCTAATCTTATTTTCCATGACATTGGATAAGAATTTTTTTCTCTACTCATACATATGTCATATTCTCCAAGAATGACATTGAACACCCTATTATGCATAGAAAATTAGACATAATGAAGTTAAAAATTGATAGCTTATTTATTAGTAATGATCTAGCCTATCATATATATGAAATCAATTTGTTTTGTGTTGAGAAGAAGAAAATCCTATGAAATTTCAATTCCAGATTATGTTAAAACGCATACTGAATAATGGACTCCCTATTATCACTTCACCGAAATTGCAATCTTAATATCAAAAAAATAAAATATTCATTGGAATATTTATTATATTCATACTAAGAGAATAAATGAATGAATAATATTCACCAGAACTAAATAAATATTTCATTAAATATGAAGATAATGTTATGGTTTCTCTCCCAATTAGTGAACCCATATCTGCTTCCTCTAAAAATTATTCTACAACAAGAACAAGTTTCTCTTCATTTTTCAGTGGATGGAAACAATAATATCATCAATCAAATAATTTCTCCATAATAAATTTTGGAACTGATGCTATTATGCCTATTTATAGAATAGAGAAGATATCACAGAAGTAATGAAAATTTCCTTAACATAAAAAGGAGCTGAAAATCTTGTGTGAATTAGTGTAAAAAGATTTTGAATTCCTAGAATTGGTATTGTGGGATAAATTGAAATATCCTCTGCCTAAAACATCAAGAGATATAATAGAACCCTTCAATCTATAATCACCACAAGTGTCATCACACTACCTCTTACATTTTTATAAACTCATAGAGATTCTACTAAATGAAAATAGATATCCCATTAACCCTGTCATACTGTCCGGATCTAGATCAATAACACATTACCTATACATAACACTGGAATATAAGGCATGATTTTAGAATAAAAACTGAGAATGAATGTCATATCGAAGTCCAATCTCAAATCATCGAGTCTACATATTCTCATTCGATAACATCATAGGTGAAAAATCATAAATCTGAATGAAGATATTTTCATATTCTATGAAGGTCATGTCATCCCGATAATGTTTGAACATATCCTTATATATTTACTATATCATTGACTCATGATATAATTGGTTTTTGAAGATATCCTTGAAGTCCTTACACTCCAAGACATTGTGCTTCTTTGTCGTCTCCATTGTGTTTCACCATGTCCTTTAATGTCCATCCAACAAGAAGGTGGAAAATTTTTCCTTGATCGCATTAGATGTTTCAAGGAACAAAAATAAAATATCAATAATTCCTAACCAATCCTCATCCTTTTGTGGATTGTTTGATCCTTGGAAAATTAGTCTCTTATAACACCCTAGGTTTTTATGAACATTTTTAGAATAAATTATTGTTCCTGAATATTTTTCATTCCATGGTTTAGTAAGTCATACTTTCATTATATTGTACAATCATTTATATTTTCTTTAAATGAAACAACCAATTTTATTGTGTTATACACTATATTGAGTTTCTACAAAGAACCATTTTATTATTATAATTATTCAAACGAGAGAGTTATAACATAGTTATTATTCTTAGGCTCGATCATAGAGTATATGTGTGACCATGATAGAACATATAGTTTTATGTCATTCCATCATTTTTATATGCAACTCAATGCATAGGTTTTCCAATGGGTCCATTTTCCCCTAGACTATTTATTTATCCTAAGTGAGGTGTTGGCCTCTTCACCACTTTAGATTTAGTTAGGCGACATTAGTTTTTTCATAATCAATATTATTGAAATTATAGGTTTTGTTGCTAAAATTACAAATATTTTAAATCAAAAAGGTGTCGTTTTTAATGTTTATCTATACCAGTGTTATTATATTATAAATTCTTTTAAGGGAATTAGTTTATCGTTGAAAATTCATGATTTTCTTATAGATTTCCACGATATAGTTATTATAGATGTGTGTATGTAATTATATTACGATAAAACCCATAGAAAATTATGGATTATCATGAAACCATTGGTTACCTTGGAAAAATAATGTACAACTATATAAACGACTCCAGATGTTCTTTTTTTCCATTAGTTATATGAGTATCTAAAATTTTCCAATTTTTTAGACCATAATGGGATAGAGTAGTGATTATTCTGACTTCTGTGAGACTGTTTTTGATAGACACTTTTTGGGTTATATAACTAGGAAAATCACCAAACTAAATTTCAATACTATATAATTTATATTAAATATTATTTTGTCTTTTATTTATAGGTTTTTCATAATCATACTAGGTATGTTTATAATCCAATTTAATAGGCATTATGCCTAAACAATTACTGTTTTTTTCATATGGATCACATTTTTGGACATAATCCAAGTTGTTTTGGAGTTGGTGTGTCTTATTCATATCCAATTACTAATAAAATGTATAATCACATGAGGAATCATCACGGACCCTGACAGTGGTGTTGATCACTCTATCTAGTGATCATTCTTAAAGTATACATGGAAAGTGTTAGCATTCGTATTTCTTCAATCTAATAGATCCCTGTTATTTTTTTTATAAAGTTCCTTTATGTTTTTTTGTACTAATGTATGCATACCTGTGGCCTCATTCATGTTTTATTCACTATTTTGTATAATATATATATAGGCATGTTCTGTTGGTGTATATTATTGGTTATTTCATTTGAGAGATACATATTGTGCTTGATTTTTTCGGTTAAGGCCCTCTGTATTGCGATTTATTTCTACATGGTTCTATTCACCATCACATTCCCTATTGGAAGTAGTCTAGGGGTTTTTGGAGCGATCCTTATGCAACCAAACCGGCCTCCAAGTGGGTCAGTTCATGTTTTTTTAGTATCAAAGCGTGTTTTTAATAGAGGTATATTGTTTTGAATGGTTTTATATGATGATGTAGGGGAATTTATTGTAATGGATATATGAAATCATGATTTTTGAATTCATGTTATATAATCCTTTGATATTGTGGTGACCAACATATGCATTCACCCTAACATTGATTACTAGTTTGAAGACTCAATAAACTGAGGCACTAGTTGGGGGATAAATAATTTTATGTGAATCATATAAGTATGGAGCATTTATTTCCATGTTGTTATTTACTCATATCCCTAAATATCTATTATTGACTATGGTTCTCCAAGTGAGTTATTGGAGACTTCTATATTGGAATATGCGATATATTCTATGTTATGGACTTATTGTACTGATAAATATGATTATGCAAGTTGTCAATGATCAGATGTTCATCAAGGGTTACATTCATTAATTTTTTATTTTATTTAGGTTACTAAAATTTGTTTTTACCCCCACCTATTTACTATCATATTCAATGTCTTTTTACCTTCAATGTTCTCTCTTATTTTTGGTTATAAAATTTTTTAATCCTACTATCGAATCCGATGTGCCACCCTTTTCTATTATATGTTATTCATTGAGGTAAGGGTTCTTAAATTAGACTCCATAGGGGTGATGTGTAATTGGTTTTAAAAATTATTTGAAATACCTTATCACCTCTTTATATAAACTAGTTCTTATACTATTTTTTTATTGTTTAAAAATTATATATAGTTTTAGTGGATGTTTTTTTGAGGTGGTAATAATTTGCAATATACCATGCATCCAATATTAATTTCATTATTATAGATGTTATGGTTTTATAAGGAGAATTATATTCATTGAGACATATGTGGGGATAAAGTCTATTAGTAATGTTTGTCCAATGATAAGACATTTATAGACTAGATTCAAAATCAATCATTAGGCCTCTTATTATAAATATGTGATCATCCAAGGGGTGATTATTTCCTTGAACATGTTATATGAATTATATAATTTTGATAATGTTTGATAAATTATCATTAAAGATATTCCTATGATGATGTTGAATCCTATATAGTTTTGAAGGTCTATATCAAAGAATGGGTTGAGTCCTAAAACCCCAGGAGTTGTTTCATGGTGGAATTGTTTGAACTCATTTGTTATGGGGGTACTTAAGAGGAGGGTTTAATGATTCATGAATGTATTATCACGTAACACATCTTACATTAGAGGCCTCATTGGAAATCATTGTAATAATGGGTGTAATTGATAGATGTATTAATTACATATGATATCTGTATAGAGTTTTATATGAGGGTATCCATATTAGTGAAATGAGTGGATCATTATGTAAAGGTGAATCTCATTTTATATGGGTAGCTGGTGGTAAAGAAATGATTAGATAAAAATGACACTTATATTTTATCCAATAAATATGAAAACTCATTTAATATCATTCATTGAATGTCGATGATAATATATATGGGAAGATATGGGAAATTGAAGGTAATAAATGGGAATAATTGTATGTAAATTAGATAATTATTCAGGTCCAATTGTGTAAGTATTATAATATATAGATCATACTTTTGTTATTCCATCTACATAATACATTTAGTGTTTTAATACTCTAGTATAACCCCAAAGTGGACTATTTCCTGAAAAAGACGTTTCATCCAATTTTGATCGTCATTCACTTCCCCCTTTCAATGAATTGAGATCATTTTATTTGTATAAGGGGTTAGGTAATCATACTGTAGACATGTTTTTAATTCCAAACCTAATAAGATAATATATACCTATGAGTTCATCAAGGATAGGTGGATACAAATTTTATTGTTATAATTTCCTCCCTCTCTATGTGGAGAGGAGGGAAAAACCTATTACAAAAAATCTATGATACCTTATTACATAGATATATAAGCTACTATTTAAATAACATGAATGGAATTTTTGATCCTCACATGTTTTTTATTAAAAATAAAATAGAAAAATATGATATAGGTAATAAACTTTCTAATAATATAATGAAAGATAATCTTATATTTAAGTATT
This sequence comes from Viscum album, assembly GCA_963277665.1. Lineage (NCBI taxonomy): Eukaryota > Viridiplantae > Streptophyta > Magnoliopsida > Santalales > Viscaceae > Viscum > Viscum album. The sequence continues at coordinate 438,817,671 of OY728141.1, read as the reverse complement.
CCCAAATATCCTCAAGGAGATAGTACCAGAAATAAAAAAAATCTATAAGAAATGAAAATTGACCGTCATCAAGGTACTCATAAAATATATAGATAAAACTAAAATATCATGAAGGAATCTAAATTACTAGCCCAAATGTTCTAGACAATCCTCCTCCTCCATGGGGTTCATTGACTTTACTCAAACATGGAAGAAGAAAACCAACAAACGACCAAAGGAAAAGGTAGGGTGTGAGATCTAAATCCCAGTAGGGTATCAAAATGTGACTAGTAATAATATGAAATAATAATAAACCAAATATTCAATTATATTTTAAATATAATATTAATGGTAGTGAAATTACATATTTCAAATCAGAATTCTAATTTCAATAGATAGAAATATATCAAAATATGGATTGAGTAGACAATTTATATAAAATATTTAACATCAATCAATATTCATGAATAAATAGTTTCACAATTAATGGAATATATATCCTTGTAATGAAAATAATAATAATGGTAATAAAAGCTATAGTTTGAGAGTTTCTTGTTATTGAATCCTCACACTCTCATGTTAATGATAATGGAATATGTGTACACATGCTTCATTAGCTTTTCCCAAATAGGACTCATCAGTGTTCCGTCAAGAATATGATCTTCCTAACATGATTTTGTTATAGTTTTCATCATAATTTTTTATGGGGAATTAAAATCCTAGAATTATTATCCCAAATAACCCACTAATTACCTAGGTTCACATTACTCAATCAATAAATCAATATTTGGAAAATCATTTAAAATTAGTTTAAAATAAAATTCCCATTTGATTCTAAATAAGAAAATTTCTTTACAAAACCAAAACATAGATTTTTCATTATCATTTATTTAATTTTAATAACATAAAAAATGATAGATTCTTATGAAATTAATTTAATATATTTTTATCACAAATAAAATTTCAAATCAATTCACAAACCAATTCTCAAATTTTAATAAATTTCAAATAAAATACCACAATACATTTCTATTGGAAATTGGGGATACTATGAAAATTCAACACCAAACAAATTTCAGTTACCAATATTTATCATATTTTATTTTTCATAAATCATATAAAATTAATTTAAAAAATTAATAAATTAATTGTAATATTATATTTCCAATCATAAAAGAAACCACCTACCTTTAGTCACAGTTTCAAAACTCAACATTAGTTGTAGGATTTTCTAATGATGAACAAATAAATGGAGATCTAAAAATATAACCTGGAATCATGATCCAAAGTAAGATAGTTTAGATCCATCAACAATAAAATGATTTGACACAGTCTAAGGATGATCAAAATGGGGTTTGAGTTACATAATGAGTAATGAATCACATTCTATATGGTTGGAGATGAGATCTTCCATTCTATAATACAAAAAATAAAGAGTTTAGATGATCCAATGTGTGTTCGTAAGAGTATCTAAGACCTAGTATATTGTGTAATGTTGATTTGGGGTTAAGAAGGTGATAAAATAGTGATTCATGTGTTTTTAAAATAAATATGAAATACATTTTACCATTTTTATATTTATCTGGGACGGTTCACACTCTTTGAAAAGTTGTGCATAGTTAATGTGCAACCCCAAGTGGGGTTCATAGTATCTTTTATGTGGGTGCATGGTTTGTCAAAATATGTCCCAATAATTCAAACACCCGCTATATAGGGTCACATGGTTTACACTATGTGGGTGCACAAATTAGGAAAACGATTAAATAACTATTCAAATAAATGAATATTCAAAAATTTTAAATATTACATAGAAAACATCCATTGAAAACCCACAACCCATGAAAGATAAGAAATGGATGTTTGATGATTACTAAAAATCCAGAAACAAGATGATGAAACCTCCCCACCACAGAATTATTCTATCTATGGGAAGACTATTATTAAGTATCCTTATCATTTTTTTTTCCAATATGTGCTCATCAATCCCACTCTCACCAACATCACATATGTATCGAAAATGTAAATATATAGCACATGTACCAAATGTATATTCCCCCCATGATGCATCTTTATCTAAAAATAAAATATACTAAATAGATTATCAGTAATAGATAAATCTAGATCAAAATAAATATAACTCTATTTTAAAATCTAATATTGATATGAATGATACATTTCTATCATTGATACATAGAACACATTATTTATCCACATTAATAATGAACGATATTATAGATGTAAATATAATTTCCTTAACTTTGGTCACCATCTGAAAGCACCAATGTTATATGATGACAATTAGAATAAGAATTATAATATATTTTTTCCGTCAAAACTATATGATGAATAAACTAAGTCTATTTCATGTCCCGGAACATGCTCGGTCTGACAGGGGATATTTCTCCCATCTATAGATAACATGATGAAGATTTTCGTGGTCAACCATACAAGGTCTTAAACGAAGCCTTTCTGATCATTGATTGGTAACTAATGATATATGTGAACTCAACCAATCCATCATGGTAATCAAATTTTCCCATAAAATTGATGATGCATCATGAAAAACATTCTCTAGGATGTATATATCTCTCTATATGGCCATCCGTCTAAAGATACTACATTGTTGTCAATGGAACCTAAGATCCTAGTTCCTCTTGAAGGACTCCCAAAAATTATGATGTCAATTGGGGATATCTATTATAGACTATATTAGATGAAACACTTCACAAATAAATAACCAATTTTCTAGTATAGATTCCTCATATGCTCAATAAATTTTTGTATCATGAATGTTCCTAATGTGATCCAATTTTATCAGCCTATCAATCTCAATAGATATCACATTATTCTTTATTTAGGATCATAGAAACCAATCCCCAATGTCAATAGATATCTCATTACACTTTATTGACCTACCAAGAAGTGTAAAAATAAAAACCAATGTTCTTGGGTTCATTTCCATGAAAAATTATAAATAACAATAATGAGGAAGAAAATCCAAAATGTCTAATCTCATACATAGCCACAAAAATATTAATCACATATCAAAGAACATATTATTTATTCTTATGATCCCTAACCACTAGGAATTATGGAAATAATTAATCATGTATTTTCTAGTATATAATGTGGTGAGCCCTATGGAAGATTATTGAATTCATTCCTATGATTTTTGTTTTAATAATCACAAATCGCTATTATTTAATCCGGTTGAATTTCTCATAAACATAATCGCAATCTATTAGTGAATCTGCTATCATGTTTTTATCTATGTTTTTATTGATTTACAAGTATTTTGTAAGTCTTCTGGATCCAATATCAAGACAACGGTCGCACCGATCCAATATCAAGACAACGGTCGCACCGATGAAAATGAGTCACTGATCAATCTGACTCACCGATGCTGATCAATAAGACTCACCGATGCTGATCAATTTGACTCACCGATGCTGATCAATCTGAGTCACTGATGCTGATCAATCTGACTCACCGATGCTGATCAATCTGACTCACCGATGCTGATCAATCTGACTCACTGATGCTGATCAATCTGACTCACCGATGCTGATTGAATGATACACCGATGCAAATGAGTCACCGATCAAATAACACACTGATGCTAATCATCTGAGTCACCGGTCAGGACACACCGATGTCTAGCCACCGATGCTGATGACCTACCGATCACATGAACTCATCGATAGTCCTAAAACAACTGTTTGAATTTCTTGATCTTTATCTTTATTTAATCTAACCAATGGTCATATCAGGTATATTTTAATGCTCTGTCAATTAATTAATAAAGGTTATCGGATGTCATGAAACTGTACCTCGTACCTGTGAAAAGGAAACCTTTTCTGTCTTCCGAAGCACATGACATAAATACAAGAAGATTCTGCTGCTGGAGATACAGAAGCAAACTGAAGAAGAAAGATTTTTAAAAAGAAAACACACGAGAAATACAAAGAAGGAATAGGAGGAAGAACCAAGTAGAACAGAAGATACACATCAAGAGATTACAAAGAACTTCATACACAATCAACCCTACTCAAGAAGAGTTCTGTGCATACAAAATAACATTGAAGAACTTCATCGACTACATCTCCCTGCCTATGAACCTGAAGCATACGACACTCTGCTTCTCAATAAAAAACGAGAAGAGGACTCAGAATTACTTCTGATCAAATCCAAAAGAGTCCAGAGGTGCACTGAAATCACGAGAGCCATTTCTAAACTCTACTACTCTGCTCTATGATTCATTTATTCTACACTATGAGCAGTGTGTGTTATCTACTGTATTAAACACACACACTGACTCCTGTACTCTAATTGGAGGATCTTTAAATCCTCAGAAAACCCTTTTATACTTCATTACCCACTTTGGATAGTGGTTGAGGTCGTGTGTGACCTGGACAGCTGGCTGCTGTTGTTTTGTTTCCCACGAATAACAGTGGTAGAGGTCTTGGACCTGGACAGTTGTAAACTGTTGAACCCCGATCCAGGGTGTGGATCATCTTTATAAACTTTTGAGAGGACTAAGTCTCAGCTTGAGACTGAACCTCTTGGTTACCTCCTCTGTGTTTTTAGTTAATTTTTATATCCATACTATATATATTTATTTCATATTCTTCTACTATTACATTGAAATATAATTTATTTTCAAAGCTACTTGGATAGTTAAACTCGCAAGTGTTTATGTTTATTGTAAACCAGTAAGTTAGTTTCAAAAGTTAATTTAATCATAAGATTATGTTAACTGAGAACTAATCAATCTTTGAGAAACTAATTGAACATTTATAATCTATATAAATTCACTACAGTTTAATTTTTTTGAAATTGGGGGATTTTAATAGAAATTGTTTTTAACAGAAATTTTAGTTGGATATCAATTCACCCCCCCCCCCTCTTGAGTATCCACTCCGACCAACATTTGGTATCAAAGGGTTGAAAATATTTTCCAAAGTACTCTGTTTTTAAACTGTGATTTTAGTTGTATTTTAATGTTCTTAAAATTTCTGTTATTTCTAAATTTTTATCTCTTTAAAATTCTTTTTGTGATATCATGGATAATAGACTTGAGGGTGCTGCTACTAACCGGACACCTTTTTTTAATGTAAACAACTGTGCTCAGTGGAAACTCAAAATGAAAATTCATCTTGAAAGCATAGGTTTTGATATTTGGACTGCTATTGAATCTGAATATAAAATTCCCATTACTGCTAGATCTACTTGGGATGAACCTACAAAGACTTCTTACAATAATAATTGTAAAGCTATGAATTCCCTGTACTGTGCTCTAGGAGATGAAGAATTTAATAGAATTTCATCTTGCAAAACTGCATATGAAATTTGGGATACCTTAGCTGTTTCTCATGAAGGAACAACAAATGTTAAGGAGATGAGATTGAATACCTATACTATTAAGTATGATAATTTTAAAATGAAGCCGGATGAACCCATTTCTGATATGTATCTCAGGTTCATTGAAATTGTCAACACAATGACCTCTCTGGGAAAAAATATTCCAGCAAAGGAACAAATCATGAGAATTTTGAGATGTCTACCTGAACGATGGAGAGGAACCTCTGTCTCCATTAGAGAATCATGTGACATTGGAGAACTTCCAGTCAAAGAACTGATTGGAAAACTGATGATGTATGAAGAGAAACTCAAGGTGAATAAAGAAGAAGGTGATGAACCTAGAAGAAATTTGGTTGCCTTCAAAACTACAAACTCAAAGAACAAGGATAAAGAAACACTTCAAGCTATAAACGAAAGCTCAAGCTGTGAAGACAGTGATAGTGACTCTGACTGTGATGCTGAGATGGCTCACATTGCCAGAAGATTTAAAAAGATTTATAGGAAGAAGAAGTTTTTCAGAAAGTCTAACTACAAAGGTACGTATGGTAACAAGGGACATTGGAAAAAGGACTGGAACAAATCTGATAAATCAGATGAAGTTGTCTGTTATGAGTGTAAAAGGAAAGGACACATAAAAGCTTACTGTCCAAAGCTGAAATATAGGAAGAAGTATGAATACAAGGACAATAAGTTTAAAAAGGTCATGAAGGATACATGGAGTGCTTCTGAGGAATGTTTTAGTGAATCTGAAGTTTCTGAAATAGAACACAGAAATAAAGCAAACGTGTGTTTTATGACAAACACTTCTGAGGTAACTTTAGAAACTCATACTTCTAATTCATATTTTTCTAGAGATGATTCTGAATGTGATAACATGTCTAAATCTGAATTGTTTGAATATTGTGATATGTTAGAAGAGACATGCAATGAACTTAAGGATAAATACAAATCATTAAAGAAACAACATGCTCTTACCACTACAGTTAAAACTGAACTCACTATTGAAAAAGAGAAAAATGCTCAACTGTTAAAGGAGAACACTGAATTGAAATTATCTAATGAGCAACTCAGAAAGGATTTAGAGAAATTTACCAATGGTAATGAAACTCTAACCTAAATGCTAGGAAAACATTTTACACCAAAATACACTACTGGAATAGGTTACAAACCTGGACAGAGGCAGTTGACCAAGAATAGATTTATTCCTAAATCTGGACAGAATGTAACTAGATCTGAAACTTCATACGCCTCAACCAGTTATATTCATAGTTATGGATCTAATAAGGTTTATCTTTCAATGTATGGTGACTCGAAAAATTATATAAGACCCATTGGACAAATATGGGTACCTAAAGTATTATTGGCTAACCTATCTGGATCCAAGAAAATCTGGGTACCAAAATCATTTCCTGTTTAAATCTGTTTTGTAGGAAACCTGCTTAATGAGATCCTGTAGAAAGACCTGGTACTTGGAAAGTGGATGTTCAAGACATATGTTAGGAGAATTTTCATGCTTTAAAAGCTTAGTCAGAGTTAATTGAGGTTTTGTTACCTTTGGTGACAATTCTAAAGGGAAAATCATCGGGTTAGGCCAGATTGGTAACACTAACTCAGTATTGATTTCTAAAGTTTTATTTGTTGACGGCCTTAAATACAATTTATTAAGTATCTCTCAGTTTTGTGATGATGGTTTTTATGTTAAATTTGAACATGATTATTGCAATGTTTTTAATTCTAAAAATGCTTTAGTGTTTTCTGCTTTAAGAAATGAAAACGTTTATGTTGTCGGATTCAATTCCTTAGCTATACAAAAAATTACTTGTTTAAATGATTTTCAAAAAGATTCTTGGCTTTGGCACAGAAGATTAGGACACTGCAATGTGAATTCACTTAGAAAACTTTCTAGGAAGAACTTAGTAAGAGACCTACCCAAACTTGAATTTCTAGCAGACAAAATTTGTAATCCCTGTCAAAAGGGAAAGCAACATAAAGTTTATTTCAAATAAAAGAAAGAAGTGTCAACTTCTCAACCTCTCGAGTTGGTTCACATGGATTTATTTATACCTTCTAGAGTCTCTAGTTTAAATGGGAAGCACTATGTCTATGTTCTTGTAGATGACTTTTCTAGATATACTTGGGTATATTTTCTAGCTCACAAAAGTGAAGCTTGTTCTTACTTTGTTAAATATTCCAAGTCTGTAGAGAACCTTAGTGGACTTAAGATTAAGACCCTAAGAAGTGATCATGGCCGTGAGATTAAAAATCATGAGTTTGAATATTACTGCTCACACAGTGGCTATAGTCACAATTTCTATGCCCCTAGGACACCTCAACTGAATGGTGTAGTAGAATGAAGGAATAGAACCCTGCAAGAAATTGCTAGGACTATGCTCAATGAGTATGACCTGCCTATTTATTTTTTGGGCTGAAGCTGTCAATACTGCTTGCTATGTTATTAATAGAGTCTTTATTAGACCTGTTCTTAAGAGGACCCCTTATGAGTTATGGAACCATAGGAAACCTAATGTTAACTACTTCAATGTTTTTGGTTGCAAAGTCTTTATTCCTAATACTAAAGATAATATTGACAAGTTTTCAACCAAGAATTATGAAGGAATTTTCCTAGGTTACTCTACTTCTAGTAAAGCCTATAGAGTTTTAAATAAAAGAACCAAATGTGTGGAAGAATCTGTTCATATCAAATTTGATGAAACTGATCCACATGAACCTAAGATCTCTCTTGAAAATCTTGAAGATGATCTCTCTGGTTTGAACCTTAATGATAAAAATAGTGGACTTGAAGTAAAAACATCCATCTCTGGAAATTCTCTAGACCCTTCTTCTGTTGAACCTCAACCTATAGATGAACCTGAAACCTCGAGTCCTACCTTTTCTAGATCAACTAGGATTCTAAGAAATCATCCCTTAGATGCTGTTGTAGGAGATCTTGATAGAGGGACAAGGACTAGAGCTTCTCTTAGAAATCAGGTTTAACATCAAGCCTTCTTATCACAGCCAGAACCTATGAATATCAATGATGCCATCAATGATGAATTTTGGGTAATAGCTATGTAAGAAGAATTAAATCAATTTGAAAGAAACAAAGTCTGGAAATTAGTAGAAAGACCTAAGGATACTATAATCATAGGCACAAAATGGGTGTTTAGAAATAAAGTAGATGAATCTGGAAACATCATTAGAAACAAAACTAGGCTAGTTGCACAAGGTTACAATCAAGAAGAAGGAATTGACTATGAGGAAACCTTTGCACCTGTAGCTAGATTAGAGGAAATTAGGATCTTACTTGCTTATGCATCACATCCGAATTTCAAGTTATATCAAATGGATGTGAAAAGTTCTTTTTTAAATGGTTTTATTGTTGAATATGTTTTTGTAGAACAACCACCTGGTTTCACAAATCCTCATTTTCAAAATCATGTTTTTAAACTTTCTAAAGCCTTATATGGTTTAAAACAAGCTCCATGAGCTTGGTATGAAAGACATTCAAACTTTCTTATTTCAAAAGGATTTACAAAAGTAATAGCTGATCCCACTCTATTTATAAAAAGGTTTTCAAAAGATGTCTTAATAGTACAAATCTATGTTGATGATATTATTTTTGGATCTTCTAAAAATTCTTTATGTACTGATTTTTCAAAGGTTATGAAAAATGAGTTTGAAATGAGCTTAATGGGAGAGATTAAGTACTTTCTTGGATTTAAAATCTTTCAAACTAAAGATGGCATTATTCTAAATCAATGTAAATATACTAAGGATTTGTTAAAACGTTTTGTTTTGGATATTATTAAGGAAAGTGATATACCCATGAGTACTACCTGCAAATTGGATTTTGATGAAACTGGGAATCCAGTTGATCAAACCAATTACAGAGGTATGTTTGGGAGCTTACTTTATCTTACTGCTAGACGACCATATATTATGTTTAGTGTGTGTATGTGTGCTAGATTTCAAGCTAATCCTAAAGAGTCACATTTACTGGCTGTTAAAAGGATTTTTAAATATCTTAAGTATACTATAAATTTAGGTTTGTTTTATCCAAAAGGAAAATCTTTTGACCTAACTATTTATTCACATGCTGACTTTGCTGGATGCAAGTTAGATAGGAAAAGCACATCTGGAACATGTCACTTACTTGGAAAATCGCTAGTATCATGGTGTAGTAAGAAACAGAACTCAGTTGCATTATCTACTGCTCAAGAAGAATACATCGCTGCTGGTAGTTGTTGTGCACAGATTCTGTGGATGAAACACACTTTATTGGACTATTGATTTGATTTTAAACATGTTTCAATTAACTGTGACAATACTAGTGAAATTAACATATATAAGAACCCTGTGTCTCACTCTAGGACTAAGCACATTGATGTCAGACATCATTTTCTAAAAGATCATTATCAGAAAGGTGATATCTCTCTAAAATTTGTTAACTATGAACATCAATTAGCTGATATCTTTACAAAGCCTTTATGCTCTAAAAGAATGAAGTTTATTAAACAAGAGTTGTGTATGATCGATCTGTGAAACTGATCTGTGAAACTGATCTGTGAAACCGATCTGTGAATCCGATCTGTGAAACTGATCTGTGAAACGATCTGTGAAACGGATCTGTGAAACTGATCTGTGAAACCGATCTGTGAAACCGATCTGTGAAACCGATCTGTGAAACTGATCTCTGAAACCGATCTGTGAAACCGATCTGTGAAACTGATCTGTGAAACTGATCTGTGAAACCGATCAGTGAAACCCATCTGTCACACCGGTATGTCTAACCGATTCTCTGTATTACTTTTTATTATGTCGTAATTAATTAATTATGTTCTTTTATCGTTTTTATGGGAACCCTAAATGATAAAATAAATGATACACGGCTATTTCTTTTCCCTAAACCTTAGACCTTTAATTTCCCGTCGAACCCTTCAACTTCTCTTCTCCTCTACCTCGAACCTTCGAACTCCTGCTTTCCACAAAATCTTTGAATGGCTAAGCAAAAGAGACCGAGAAAAGGATCAGACAGTCCTGTACCTCCAAAGCGTGATCGAGGTGAGTCGAGTAGTACCTCTCAACGATCAATAAATCCGAACCTGGAAACTCGGATTGTTGCTGTAGAAAGAGAAGTCAGTTCCGCCTGGCTTTTATCAAGTAAGTCACTGTTGCTGCAAGTTCTTCAATCGCAAGGACGGACAGACTGGTTTTCACACAACTCACGAGTAGACTACCTGAAGCTGGTACATGAGTTTTATATGAATCTGAAAATCACTCTAGATGGTGTGGAGGCTGCCCGGATGTCATCTGAAGTAAAAGGAAAGAAAATATCCTTTTCATCTAAACAGTGGGCAGAATGCTTAAATATACCCCATGAGGGTCGGTATGAGGATTATGCTGGGAAGATTCCTCCAATCACTGATTAATTCTCTTATGAATTATCTCTAGAGCTTCTGACTGGAAACAAAGAATCGAGGAGAATCACATCCTCAGAGTTGGATGGTGAATGCAAACTTCTTTTCAAGTTTAATCCGCACCAAATTTTCCCTAGGAGAGGAGATTTTGCTGCTGTAAAATACCAGGATGTTTTCCTGTTGTTTCTTCTGAAAACCCATGAGAAGATCAATTTGTGTAGATATGTGATGGTGCACATAGTTGGAATGGTAAAACCGTCCAAGAATGCTACTGTCTTATTTTACTCCAAGATGATCTCTACCATGCTCAAGAATCTAGAATGTGTTGATGAAGATGATGAAGTAGCTAAAACAGATCATCCTTTCTGTCTCAACAAAGAGATCTGCAAGAGGATGAAAATCAATTAGAATCCATGGAAGAAGTGTTGGGTTGCTGATGAAGACAAGCTGTATGAAGCCTACAATCCCACAGACCATGGAAAGAGGCCTAAGGGTTTGAGATACCCTAGTTTGAAAGAAAATGAGGAACTAGTTTATTCTGATGATGAGGAAGAGGATGAATGAAATGAAGCTACCGAAGGTCAAAGAATGGAAGAAGCTGAGACAGAAGATGGAAGTGTGTCACCTCCTGATGATAGGAGTGATCCTGATACAGTAAGTCCAAAGAAATAATAGATTTTGGACCTGCTAGTCCACCTTTGGCCTTACCTAAATCTGAACAAATTCATGGTGATGAAGAAGATACTGACACTGAAGTGTCTACCAGTGAAGACTCTGAGAAGAGTAATAATGACCAAGGTGGTGATGATGATGATGGTGATGATGATGGTGATGATGATGATGATGGTGGTGATGATGATGGTGATGATGATGGTGCTAACCGACCTATAGATGATCTATATGAACCTTCAATAGAACCACAACAAAGTGTTGGTGATGGTGATGATGGTGTTAACCGACCTGTAGATGGTCTTGTTGTACCTCCAACAGAAACACATCAAACAGTACCAGGAACAGATGCCACTGGCAAGAGAGAATCACCAGAACTCAGTGGAACAACAAGTTATGAGAAACCGAAATATACCTTGTGTGCTGCTGTTTGGGACGACTACCCTGGTTTTGCTCTTTTGGGCTTAGACTATTCTGAAGAAGAAGAGAAAATGTCGGACTCTACTGCAGTTATGCAGAAGAGCCTCCCAAGTGAAGCATGATCTGCTCCTGTTGTTGATTCTACAGATGTTCATCTTCCTGGTTCTGCAATCTCTCAAGCTGATTTTGATAAGTTTAAGACTGAATTGCTGGCTGCTGTGAGGGATACAGTCAGAGAAGAAATTTCCAATACCCTTACTCAAGTGTATCTGCAAGTTTCTGAAGCATCATTGGAAGCTTTCTCACTAAGAGTATCGAATGCTGTGAAGCCAGACCTGGCCAATACTGGTGAGCTTATTGGCAGGCACATAGCCTCTATGAACCAGACTATGAAGGATCTCCACACTGGCTTAGTATCTTTATCAAGCGAATTTAGATCAACCATCTCTGGTATGATGGAAGTGTTGAGGAATTTAATTGAACATCTCAACAAGTCTGATTTGAGAAGATTGAAAGCTGAGATAACTCAAATAGTTAGCAAATCCAGTACTGCCAAAGTAACCAAAATCACTACCTATGAGCTAGAGGCTCAAAGGGAGGTTGTACATGATGAGTTAGCAGCTGTTAGAAAAGTTCTTGATCTGGATTCTTTAAAGAAAATGAAGGAGCACTGTGATCACAGTCATGAAATGGCAACCGTATATTCCGCAGATGCCAAACAGGCTCTGAAAGAGATCAAGGAAAAGGTTGATCATTACTTTTCAAATATTTATACAAAGCATGAGATGGCTGCAAATTTCAAGGTGTTGGAAGAGAATCTAAAACTACCTCCAGTCACTGAAGCTTTCAAGGCTCAAGTTCGTCAGTTGGAAGACTTTACTCCTACTTTGGCATAGTTCATTGAGAACAAAGATGATTTTGAAAAGGCTATGTTGTATGGTGGAGAAGTTAGTCATAATTTCATAAATCTTTTGAAGCCTTATCTGAATTCCCAAGGCACTTCCATTGTGCTTCCTACTGCTGACTCTCTCCCTGTCTCTGATGTAGCTCCAAATCAGCTCTCTATTGCTCAGGCACTCTCTCAACTACGGCCAGTTCCTCAGACATCTTCTCAACCAGCTACTGCTGATACTCAACAACAAAACTCCTTAGCACCTTCTCCTACACCTTCCAGAGTTTTCCTCCCACCTCTTCAGATTCGCCCAGAACAACCTGCCTCCAAGTCCTCCAACTTACCCTCTATTGATCCCAAAGACAAAGGCAAAGCCCCTTTGTATCCACAGAAATAGTTGTGTATTGTTTTTTATCAGGTGGACTATGTGTTGGTTATAATCTTCTGTACTTTATAAAATATTTTTTTTCTCTCTCTATTCTATATGATGCCTTCTATTTTTTTACTCTCTTATTTGTATCTTTTCCCTTCATTTTGATTATCACAAAGGGGGAGAAGGATCTATATATGGGGGAGAAGGATATATTTATGGGGGAGAAGGATGTATATATATGGGGGAGATCAATATCTATGGGGGAGATCTATATATAAGGGGGAGATCAATATCTAAGGGGGAGTTTAATATCTATGAGGGAGATTTATTTTCACGGGGAGATTTATATCTCATTATGTTTTTATTATTGATTTTTTTTAATATTTGTTATTATAAAAAAGGGTGAGATTGTTTATCCCTCTGTAAGATTGTTGAATTTATTCCTATGATTGTTGTTTTAATAATCACAAATCTATATTATTTAATCCGGTTGGATTTCTCATAAACTTAATCACAATCTGTTAGTGAATCTGCTATCATGTTTTTGTCTATGTTTTTATTGATTTACAAGTATTTTGGATGTCTTCTGGATCCAATATCAAGACAATGGTCGCACTGATCCAATATCAAGACAACGGTCGCACCAATCCAATATCGACACAACGGTCACACCGATCCAATATCAAGACAATGGTCGCACCGATGCAAATGAGTCACTGATCAATCTGACTCACCGATGCCGATCAATATGACTCACCGATGCTGATCAATCTGACTCACCGATGCTGATAAATCTGAGTCACTGATGCTGATCAATCTGACTCACCGATGCTGATCAATTAGACTCACCGATGATGATCAATCTGACTCACCGATGATGATTGAATGATACACCGATGCAAATGAGTCACTGATCAAATAACACGCTGATGATAATCATCTGAGTCACCGGTCAGGACACACCAATGTCTAGCCACTGATGCTGATGACCTACCGATCACTTGAACTCAACGATAGTCATAAAACAACTGTTTGAATTTCTTGATCTTTATCTTTATTTAATATAACCAACGGTCATATCAGGTATATTTTAATGCTCTATCAATTAATTAATAAAGGTTGTCGGATGTCAGGAAACTGTACCTCGTACCTGCGAAAAGGAAACCTTTTCTGTCTTCTGAAGCACGTGACATAAATACAAGAAGATTCTGATGCTGGAGATACAGAAGCAAACTGAAGAAGAAAGATTTTTAAAAAGAAAACACACGAGAAATACAATGAAGGAAGAGGAGTAAGAACCAATTAGAATAGAAGATACACATCAAGAGATTACAAAGAACCTCATACACAATCAACCCTACTCAAGAAGAGTTTTGTGCATACAAAAGAACATTGAAGAACTTCATCGACTACATCTCACTGCGTATGAACCTGAAGCATACGACACTCTGCTTCTCAAACAAAAACGAGAAGAGGACATAGAATTACTTCTGATCAAATCCAAAAGAGTCCAGAGCTGCACTGAAATCACCAGATCCATTTCTAAACTATGCTTCTCTGCTCTATGATTCATTTATTCTACACTTTGAGTAGTGTGTGTTATCTGCTCTATTAAACACACACACTGACTCATGTACTCTAGCTGGAGGATCTGTAAATCCTCAACAAACCCTTTTATACTTCATTACCCACTGTGGATAGTGGTAGAGGTTGTGTGTGACCTGGACAGCTGGCTTCTGTTGTTTTGTTTCCCACGAATAACAGTGGTATAGGTCTTGGACCTGGACAGTTGTAAACTGTTGAACCCCGATCCAGGGTGTGGATCATCTTTATAAACTTTTGAGAGGACTATGTCTCGGCTTGAGACCGAACCTCTTGGTTACCTCCTCTGTGTTTTTAGTTAAAGTTTATATCCATACTATATATATTTATTCATATTCCTCTGCTATTACTTTAAAATATAATTTATTTTCAAAGATACCTTGATAGTTAAACATGCAAGTGTTTGTGTTTATTTTAAAGCAGTAAGTTAGTTTCAAAAGATAATTTAATCATAAGATTAAGTTAACTGAGAACTAATCAATCTTTGAGAAACTAATTGAACCTTTATAATCTGTATAAATTCACTACAGTTTAATTTGTTTTTGAAATTTGGGGATTTTAATAGAAA
Organism: Viscum album; assembly: GCA_963277665.1. Classification (NCBI taxonomy): domain Eukaryota; kingdom Viridiplantae; phylum Streptophyta; class Magnoliopsida; order Santalales; family Viscaceae; genus Viscum; species Viscum album. Next base: position 438,802,390 of record OY728141.1, on the reverse strand, counting down.
TTCTTTTTAACAGAAATTTTAATTGGATCTCAATTCACCCCCCCCCCCCTCTTGAGTATCCACTCCGACCAACATAATGAAACAAAAAACCAATTCCAGAAGACATAGAAAACTCTCTATTGAGAATGTCCACTCAACAATGTTTTTATCACAATAAAAAGTGTATCTAATGAAATAGAATCCCCCATCAATCTATTGTTCAAAAGAATTGTAATAAGAAAATTATATGTCAACATAACTCTGGAAAAGAAAACCCTGACCACTATTTTTTGAACACCTATTTGAAACTATGAAAAACAATTTATCAAGATCCTCTCTTTTGTTATTTATTACAACTCCTTGGTTGGATGTTCCCAACTCAATGAATTCTTGATGAAATTCCATTTCACCAGGGTATGAGTGATCAAAATGTATAAATATTAAAGGTACTCCACCAAATACCTATTATTGTGATATAACTTCCCTTTAGGGAAGTAATAACTCAATATCTTATAGTTAGATTACACGCCAATCCTTTCTCAAAAAAGGAAATCCATGCAACTCTCAAAAACATGAATCACGGGTGAGATTTCATGTCCACGGGTCCGATGATTCTTCTCGTGTAGTTTATGCTACTGAGAGCCATAGATTTAGAGATGATCATCCTATATAAAAATCCAGACCAATACCAGATCTGAAGTATCAAAGAAGACCACAATGCCCTAACCGACCACTAGAACCACTAACACTATTGAATACTCTAGAAGATGATTCATCTAAAAATAGAAATATTATATTTTGTATCCAAATAAATTTTCACTCCCTTTTGAGTATGGGTCATCATCGGAGAATCCATATTAGATAAATACATTACTAACATGAGATTATACCCCAAAAACCTACAAAACTCTGAATAATGAAAACCTATCTCTATTTTTCCCATGTCATTTCTATATTCTCATTCTTAGGATCAACTGAATAACATGTTCTAACACAAAAATGTTTAATGAAATTCCATAACAGAATACAAAAATATCATTTCAATATCATATCATAATTTTAGTGATTTATCAAAGTGACCAAAACTTCTCTCAAGTGATGGACATGATATTCCAATGACATAGATTAATGTATCATGTAATCTACAAAGAACACCAATAAAAAAATCAATTACTCATGTATGACATGTTAATCAAATCCATAAATATGAAATGTTAATTAGATTGATGAAATGGAATGAAAAAGTAATCATAATGGTAATAAAAACTCTTTAATGTAGTTTTCATAATGTTTTATTATTTTATTCTCTACTAGTGATATCAACATCAAATATCATTCTTTTATAACCACTTATCCAATTTTAAATTATTAAAAATATTATCAATCTATTGAAACATATACTTGTTCTTCTCTAGGAATCAATTGAGTATCCATTAATCAACACAATAGAAAAGTGACTGGCCATATTTTTTATAAAAGGTAGAAGGATCTTCCTGATGTGATAAATTTAGAAAATAAATACATTATAAAACGTATCTTCCAATAGTGTCTTCTACTGTTTCATTTTTACTGGGTCTATTTGGAATGATAGTAGAGACAAGTCTTGAGTTCCAGAAGCTAAATCTATAGAAAAATCTACCTTCTTTTTCAGGTGGAGACCCATATAATTTAGAAGGGTAAATGTAGGGAAACACAATAAAAACTAGAGAGAAATAATCACTAAAATATTCAATAACTATATCAAAATAATACTCTAATATTATTTTCCCTGACATTGGATAAGAATTTCTTTCTCTACTCATACATATGTCATATTCTCCAAGAAAGACATTGAACACCCTATTATGCATTGTAAATTATACACAATGAAGTTAAAATTTTATAGGTTATTTATTAGTAATGATCTAGCCAATCATATATATGAAATAAATTTGTTTCATTTTGAGAAGAAGAAAATACTAGGAAAGTTCAATTCCAGATTATGCTAAAATGCATACTGAGCAACAGACTCCCTATTATCACTTCTCCTAAATTGCTATCTTAATATAAAAATAAAATAAAATATTCATTGGAATATTTATTATATTTATACTAAGAGAATAAATGAATGAATATGATGCACCCGAACCAAATAAATATTTCATTAAATATGAAGATAATGTTATGGTATCTCTCCCAATTAGTGAACCCATATCTTCTTCCTCTAGAAAATATTCTACTACATGAAGAAGCTTCACATCATTTTTCAGTGGCTGGATACCCTAAGATCATCCATCAAATAATTTCTCTATAATAAATTTTGGAACTGATGTTATTATGCCTCTCTATAGAATAGAGAAGATATAACAGAAGTAATGAATGTTTCCTTAACATAAAAAGGAGCTGAAAATCTTGTGTGCCTTAGTGTAAATAGATATTGAATTCCTAAAATTGGCTTAGTGGGATAAATTGAAATATCCTCTACCTAAAACCTCAAGAGGTATAATAGACCCCTCCATTCTATAACCACCACAAGTGCCATCGCACTAACTCTTACATTCTTATAAACTCCTAGAGATTCCACTTAATGAAAATAGATCTCCCATTAACCCTGTCATACTGTCTGGATCTAGATCAATCACACATTACCTATACATAACACTAGAATATGAGGCATGATTTTAGAAGAAAAACTGAGAATGAATGTAATATCGAAGTCCAATCTCAAATCATCATGTCTACATATTCTCATTCGATAACATCTTAGGTGAAAACCATAAATCTGAATGAAGATATTTTCATATTCAATCAAGGTCATGTAATCCTGATAATAATTGAGCATATCCCTATATATATATTGTATCATTAACTCTTGATATAATTGGTTTTTGAAGAGATCCTTTAAGTCCTTACACTCCAAGACATTGTGCTTCTTTGTCATCTCCATTGTGTTTCACCATGTCCTTCAATGTCCATCCAATAAGAAGGTGGAACATTTTTCCTTGATCGCATTAGATGTTTCAAGGAACAAAAACAAAATATCAATAATTACTAACCAATCCTCATCCTTTTGTGGATTCTTTGATCCTTGGAACACGGGTCTCTTATAACACCCAAGGTTTTTATGAACCTTTTAGAATAAATTAATTTTCCTGAATATTTTCCATTGCATGGTTTAGTAAGTCATACATTCAATATATAGTACAATAATTTACATTTTCTCTAAATCAAACACCCAATTTTCTTGTGTTATACACTATATTGAGTTTCTACAAAGAACCATTTTATTATTATAATTATTTAAATGATAGAGTTATAACATAGTTATTATACAAATAAATAGGAATAGTAATAAATAATTATAAATATTATTTATAATGGTTTTATATAAATAAATAAAATTATGTGAAAACATATATTTTTTCTGTAATGACTTCATATGATTGAAAATACTATTTTAACTAATGAAATACTTTTTATGTACGTTTTTGAAAAAATAATAAAATTACTTTTAGATTGTTTTAAAATTTTAATTTGATAAAAGTACTCTATATTTTTGAATATTAATATAACCATTTTAGTGTGAATTTTTGACATTTTTTCAAAAAAACCTCATATTTGGATAAATATTGAAAAATAAAAAATTTTAATTCCAAACATACATTTCATATAGATTATTTATATAGTAAAATTATATTTTTATTTTTTAAATTATAAATATATTATTATTACAAAAATAAATCCAATTTAAATTATTGGATACAATTTTTCATTGATATTGGTTATAAATACTTTTCTATCCGTTAATCAGTTTCGCCTAATAACCCACTATCATGACACCTCTACAGGATTAAATTTAAATCAATTTCTACCACATTGTGACTAGAATATGCGAGAATAGATTAAAAATTTTGAATCTGATTAATTTATATTTTTTAATTATCCCAACTTATCTTTTGACCAAAATTATTAGTGTCATTTATTAATTTTAATTACATATATTATTTGTAAAATTATTTTACAAAATGACTAAACTACAATAATAATACACAAAATGACCTAGAAACATTTTAGAAATACATTGGATCTGTATATATCGACACTATAAATTTTTTTATCAAATTTGGACCATTAATGGATCCACATGACATGGGTAATACGTGGGTGGAATTACTTTTTTAAAAATATACATGAATGCTACTTCTCCTCTAATATAAAAAGTAAGTCACATCTCCCACTTATTCACGCCATAAAAGCCATTATCTTTTCCAAAATATGATAAATATCTTTCAAAAATCCCCCCATAATCCTAGAATCCTATATATTTTCTTAAATACATCCCAGGAGACCATTTGGTGGAAAACAAATGTTTCCACCCAAAAAAGATGTAACATCTTTCCTTAAGCTGTTATTATTTTTATTTTCTTTCAAACGCCCCTATACTATTCTTATTTAAATATTATATAATAAAGTCAATATCATAAATATAATGTTATTTTTTATTATTTTGTTTTTACATAAACTTATATACACATCCATCAAATTGTTAATGAATATACCATTCTTGTGTGTGGTGAACTATTTCCTCACAAAACGACGTTGTTCATTTTTCCTTTTCCACATATCAGGGTTGGGAATTATGATGTAAGTTATATTTTTATATTATATATATGATTATATATATGATAATTTTTTTTATAATTTTTTTTGGAATATTTATATAACATATAAATTCATTCTTTCCATTATGAGTTAGTACAATAACTTTGTTTGGGAATGTGTGGACTACTACCTCCTCAATGTGATGTGATTTTTTCAAAATCTATATTGAATGTATTGAAGAATTTTTTAAAAAATTCACATGATATATAAAAAATAAAAAGTATACTACAATAAGAATATACACACTCATATTTTGGTAATTTACTTTCTTTTTTCAAAATAACAAATAAACAGAGAAAACATTTATGCATACATATGGCCTACTGTCTCTAAGAACGGTGTACTCCAATTCATATTTATATCATTTATATATTATTATAAATAATTATATACATAATATATATTATATTTTTAAAATTATAAAATTATTTTAATTATTTATCTAGGATTTATGCTTGAGGATCATGAACAACTATTCAAAAACATTAATAAAAAACAAGAGGATATTTCCTAAAACATAACTATAACATTTAATTAATAATAAATGTATTATAGAAGGTCATAAGTAAATTATATAGAATAATATTTAATTAATATGGTGTTTAATTTTTTTATAAAAAACTTATATTTAATTTATTGTATTGATTAATGATATTGATGTGTGTTAAGTTATAAGGTAAGGGTATTTCTAGTATCACTTTTATTTTTATGTGATTTATGCCTCATGATACACTCGTATATTTTATTGTGGTGTATGTTATTACCATGAATATAATATATTATTACTATCCTTAAATTTATTGGTTATTTTTTAAATCTATTTGATGATCTACCTTTCTTTTGGTTTATGTTTGAAAAGTTAACAAATCAATAATGTTATTTGGTCTCAATTTTCCTTCTTTGGGACTCCTTCCATGATAAGAATATATATTGTTTTAAGTGTTGTATAAACCATGATTTGACATGAAATATTAGTAATATGTTTATTTTATTTATATTTTATTCTCTGTGTTATTTCATTATCTTACACAGGGTGTATGATTCATAGTTTCAAAGTGGTATTAGTTAATTGAAACAATCTCATCGTTAATCATAATTCATTAAGACTATTAAAATATTATGATCCATCACTAAACTAAACTAGTGAGTTTTCTACTTCATTTGTTAGTTTTGATATTATCATTTTATTAGTAATTGTTTTCCACTCATGGGTATTTTCGATAAGAAATAAAATTTATTTTATAAAATATGACCACATTTCTCTTTTTTGTTTGGAAATAAGATTTCTTAAAACCCATGTCTTCATAAATGATATAAATTTTTTTTATAAAGATTATTTTCCAGGGAAATATATTTTATTTTTTTATTTATTTAATATAATATTTTATATTTTATGAAATCTTTTTTTATTGAAAATGTATTCAAATATGGTTATTTTTTTAAAAAGTTTTTTTCAAAACCGAATTTATATTATTATAAAGTATATTTTATAAAAGATATTTCCATATAAATTGACCTATATTATGACATATTTTGGGGTAAAACATGCCTATTAATGGATTTGATCTAGGGTTTCCATTTAATTTCTTCATCAAATGTTTTATGTTTTGATGGAATGATGTTTATGAAACCTATTTCATTTCATGAGTAATGTCCTTATAAAACCAACTTTTTATCATGGGTTATTACTTCATGAAAATATTATGAAACCTATATATTTATCTACATGTAATGATTTGATGAAATCTTCAGGGAAAAAATTCATTTCATTGGTTATTATATGGCTATTAATGGTCTTCGACAACACATATGGTTGATTTAATCATGATATGAGTGAGACCTATATCTACCAAAAATACATCGTGTAAGGACTTATATTTCATGGTAGAGTTATGCGGATAAAGATGATGATCTTTTTACACTATGGGATTATGGGGAGATTAGATCCACCATGGGATGATGGGGATATTTGATCCACTATGTGAAGATGGGGAAACTGATCCCCTATAAAGAAATCAATGCTACATGGGATAGTGTTCTATCCCATATAGTAGGTATAGTAACAATATGGTTCCCTAAAATGTTTTTGAAATGAGTATTTTCTTATAAATCATTTTATTAAATGATTATGTGCCACCCAAAATTTCAGGTCTTATTCTTATATTATGCATTCATGAATTATGTTCTTGATTCCCTTATGAATCATGCCATACAAATAGCTAATCATTATTCCATGATTCATTTTTTTCATCTTTATTATGTATTTTATGATCTTATTATGTTATGATCCCTTTATCATGCTTAAGATTATGTATAATAATCCAATTTTATTACCCTTTCTACACATATGATACCACCCCTTTCTTTGATTCTATTCCATAATTTCTGATGACATGAATTATGTATTTTGTGTCAAAGAAAGGTGTTTATATGGAGAACCTAATGGGAGACATGGTTAATCAAATGTTTTCAAGTTTTTATGTATACATGTTTCCAAAGTAACTAAAAAATACAATATTTGGTAGTTTGTTTGTGTAATGGATTATTTATTTTGAAAAAATATGTAATTTTAATTTATGTTCAGAGAGGGTCTCTATAGTTGGTATGAGAGAAAATGATTAGTTAAAAATTGGAAAATATGAAGATAAACCCTTTTTATGACCATAATTATATGTCTATTGATAATTCTAAGGATGGATAAAAATATTAGAAAATTTCATGAGATTCGGTAAAGGATAAAGTGAGTGTCATCCAATAATTGATTCTCTATATGGATAAAACAAGAGGACGTGCCACTAGATAAATTGTATATTGGGGTAACAACCTCCAGAACACTATATTGATCTACAGTATATCAAGAACTTGGGTACAATAATGTTCCTTATTGCACACATGGCTTGAAACACCAGGGGATATACTCTGGAAATTAATTAACTCATCACAAACCATTATAATGGATTTAAACATAATATGCATTTTAATAACCTAAGATAAAACTATGGTTTTATAGATTGATGAAGGGTACATAATTTATAAATCTACTATGTGGTTTTTCTGTATTATTTGTTTTATAACTGTGATATCTATTTCATACTCTATGCTTTTGGGTTTTATTCAATGGATGGAACCTGTAGGAACAACTTTAATGTTCACTGCAATGAATAATGTAATGATTTTCCTCCTATAAAACATAATTATACATGTTTTTGAATTTAAAAACTCATTTCATCGATAATGCAGAGAACAATATTTTTCCAATATTGGCCTTCATTCTGGATATCATAAATTGTGGGTCAAAAATAATAATATACCCTAGATGGTATCTGATACCGAGTATAGACGCATTGAATATATATAGATTCCCTTTTTCCTTAAAAATTCTCCTTATATCATATTGTATTTGAGGAAGTGAGTCTTTAGATATTACCTCTCTATTTTTTAGTTTTTACAGAATATATTTTTAAACATTTAAAGAGAAACTAAGACTGTGAAATTTAGATTAAAATTGTACTAAAGACCATTTTGAAGGTGAAACTATTTACTAAATTTACAATGATTTAATTTTGTATAATAAAATATTTATTTTTGGGTCACATAATGAAAATAAATTGAATACTGGTAGATATATCTAAAAACGAGGCTATTGAATGATAGAATAGACCAACCATGATGACTAAGATCCATAGTTTACTTGGTTTTCCATGATATTTTCAATGGTTTTTGGAGAATTTCTCAAAACCCAATAATCCATTGACCATGTTAACTTGGAAGGGATCTATGTTCTTATTTATAGATAAATGTGGGGAAAATTTCAAGAAAATATAGATAGGGTTGTTCATGGAACATATTATAACATTACCCTGTAGTGGATAAGGGGTTTTAATCTACATGGATGCTTCTATGAAGGGACTATGATGTGTTTTTATGTAGAATAAAATGGTTATTTCTTATTACATCTATAACTTGAATATTCATGAGAAAAATTACACATTTCATGATTTTGATTTAGCTGCTGTAATATTTTCAATAATGAAACATAGTCATTATTCTAGTGTAGAAAACTGTGATGTATATATTGATCAAAATTGTATAAAATATATATTCACATTGTTAGAGTTGAACATGTTATAGAGAAAATGGTTAGACATGATAAATGGTTATTACTTCTCAATACATTACAACCGTGTGAAAGAAAACATAGTGGATTATTCTTTAAGTCGATAGGACCATTATATCTTATCTATGATGAAGATTAAAAAATATCCAATATTTATAGATATGAAAATTATGGTTATTGAAATCTTGAAGGAAGTGTAAAGTTATTATCTTCCTCAATTGAATGTTCCAAACTCTATCAATGTTATTATTAATGAGGTTTAGAGGGAAGATGTTGAGCTACAAAAGAATGTTAGAAATGTTCCTAAGTATATGCTTTATTTGGAATGAATCATAATGTTTAAGAACCATTTATGTGTTCTGTCCATATTGAATTTTCAAGAGATGTTTGAGGAATCTCATATTTATCCATTATGTATACATCTTGGAAGTAAAATGATGTATAGAAACATAAAGGAATACTTCTTGTGTGATGGATTGAGAAGAGATATATAAGACTATATATCTTCGTTCTTATTATTCCAATATGTTAACACCAATGGAAAAAATATAATGGGGTGTTTCATCAATTTCACATTCCAAAATGGGTATGGGATAAAGACACTATGGATTTTGTTGTTGGAATCTCGAGAACCTCTACAGGGTTAAATTATATATGGTATGTAGTTGATGGACATATATTTTCATCACACTTAATTTCAACCATAGAATACTTCTCCCTATATCATCATGCTAGGATATACATTAAGGATCTAGTATAGTTGGATGAACTACCACATTACGTTGTATCTGATTAGGATCCAAGGCTGACCTAACTAATTTTGTGATGTATTTACTAAGAACAAGATACATAGTTTAGTTTCATCACCTATTATCATTATCAGACAAATGGTCAATCTGAATTAACAATCCAAACCCTATAGGATATGATGATATATTGTTTTGTCTCATAAAATGTGGTGGTATCAACACCTTCCTCTTATTGAGTTTCATTAAAACAATACCATTCACACAATAATTCATATGGATCCTTATGAATCCCTATATGGGAAGAAATTTTGGCTTCAATCATATTGGGGAAAAGATGGAGACTAAAATAATTTAGGACATGAGATAACTGATGAAATGGTTGAGAGGGCTAGATCAATTTAGCAGCATATCAAGGGATCTCATAACCAAAAGAATATCTTTTCAAATAATTGATTGTGTGATCTAAAATTTGAATTTGTGAGAAATTTGTTCTATGAATTTATATATGGAAAAACTTTATGAGGTTTGGAAGGAAATGGAAACTAAGACTTGGGTATATGAGTCCCTTTTTATATCTTGATTATATTTGGATTTTATCCTATTAGTTGGAACGTCCTCTAAATATATCTCTTGTCCATGATGTGTTTAATGAATATCTGATGAGGAAGTACATACCTACCCTTCACATGTAATAAAATCAAAGCTCATATCATTATAGTAGGATCTTTCATACTAATAACAACGAATTGTAATACCAAACCCTAGAGAGAATGTTATATCAAACAGGACAACTCCTTTAGTCAAATTATTATGAAAACAAACTAGGTAACGGACAATAATTGGGAACATTAGGTTACAATGAGCCTGAAATATCATCCCTTTTTATCAAAATTATGAATTGTGAGGGAGAAACTCAATTTTAGGGGGGGTGGGGGTGGGGGTAAATGTAACCCCATAAGGTTTTGTAAATATTTTGTTTTGAATAAATTAATTTTCACAGATATCTTGCATTTAACACTAAAATAAGACATAATTTCATTATATGATACCCCAAGTTAATAATATGATACATGCAATATGAACAAGGCTTCTGTTACACAAAAGACTAAGTTTCTATGAAATAATATTTTTTTATATTAATTATTTAGATGAGACTGTTATAAAATAGTGATTAAACATAGTAATATCAATAGTGATAAATAATTTTTAAATCTAATTTATAATTTTTCTATATAAATAAATAATATTTATAATTAAAACTTAAAATTTTAGTAATGTATTTATATGATTAAAAATAACATTTTTTCAAATTAGCATCATTTTATTTCAATCTATGAATAATAATAATTTAAAATTTTGAAACATTTGAAATTTATTATTGTAAAATAAAATTATTAATTGAAATAATGATTTTAAAATTAACTTATGGTTAATTATTATGAATTTTTTGAAACATATATTTTTTAGATGAATAATGACAAATAATAATTTTTAATTCAAAATTTCTTTTTTATATAAATAATTCATATTTTTAAATAATATTTCAATTTTTTTAAAGTTTAATTTGATAAATTGTACATAAATAAGAAAAATTTAAGCCATTGTGGCCAATTTTACATTAAAATTGGAAGTAGAATAATTTCAAGCATTCAAATATTTTCATGTAATTTCCTGTTGTTCTGCCATGACTACATGATTAATTTTATATTCATTTAAGACACATCTATGATTTTAATTTTTTCAAAAGTATTACATATTTTCAATAATAATAATATATATTATAAAAATGTAAAATTATTTTTGGATAAAAAAATATTTGTTGAAGTGTTCTAAATTAATTACATTGATGAAGTGAAAAAAAGCATAAAATTTAATAAAATATAAATAAAAGGACCAAAATGGCGTATAAAATAGAAAAAAACATTTTGATGTTCATATTTTGACCCTACACTCCTTTTTATCTAATATTTTATATTAGCTCAACCATTTTACATGATAACAATTTCAGTGGAATTTTCATTTCAAAAATTTACAAGAATGTCACTTCTTCTACACTATAAAAAGGAACTCACCCTTTCACTTATTCAAATATCTCAATCCATTTGATTTGGAGAAAATATTATGAAATATAATCTAATAATCCCTCTATTAATCCTATAATCATCAATTTTGGATAAAATCCATCCAACGAATCCCTTTGGTGATATCCAAATTGATTTTCCCAAATAAGAGGTAACAACCTTCCTCAATCTCCACTACATTATTTTCATTATAAACCCATAAAATATTTTTATTATTGGATTATATAATTAATTTAGTATCATAAATTTACTAATACAAATATTATCTTGGGGTTATCCTGGCACCAACACACACATTCATCAAATGAGTAATGAACATATTTTTCTTGTGTACGGTGAACTAGCACCAAATGAAACGATGTTGTTCATTTTCCCATTACCACATTTCATGGATAATAATTATTTTGGAAAATGAACATTTATATGTTATATATTAATTTTTTTTTATTTTTTTCTTATTTAGTAATTAAATAACAGATACCTTCAGTAATTAAATTTTTTGTTAATATGATAACTTTGTTTGTGGATGTGGGGAATACTTCCTCCCCAAAGTGATGTGATTTACTCACACTCTCCATGGATAGTGTTGAGGATGGTTTTTTAAATAAACATGATATATATGAGATAATAATGATACTATAATTAATATATATAATCACACAAAAATGTAAATTTAATTTACTCTATTTCTTTCAAAATTATAATTAATCAAAATCAATGTTTATTAGTACGTACGACCTTTCGTCTCCATCAACGGTGTATTCCATTTAATATTTCTATTGATTATATATTTTTATAAATATTTATATAATGTATATATATGATATATATATAACTTATTAATTTATTTAAATATTTATATGATGATCTATGTAAGAAGATCCCAAATTAAAATTCAATAATGTATATGAAAAACAAGAGGAAATTACCTTAAATGTTACACTAACATTAAATCATTAACAAAAATGTAATAAAAAGATATAATTAAATCATATACGGTGTGATTTAGTTTTATATGTTTCTATAATAAATTTATAAAAAATAATATTTATTATAGATGAGTTTTTAATTAGTACGAATAGATTCACGACATAAGGATGGGTTTTCAAGTATCACATTTATTACTGTTTGATTAAGGACTTATTCAATACTAGTTACTTTTGTGTGGTGTATATAATTACCATGAATATATTATATTCCTATTATCTTTTAATTTATGGTTATTTATGTATCCAATTTATAATATCAAATTATTGGTGTTTCTGATTCAATAGTTACCAAAAAACTGATGTAACTTTCTATCAATTTTTCTTCTTTGAGACATTTTCCAGGATATGTACATATATTCTTATACGAGGTATATAGACTTCCATTTGATATATTATATAATTATCATCCTTATTTTCATAATATTTTAATCTCAATTTAATATAATTCTCTTACATAGGGAGTATAATTCAAATTTACCAAATGATAAGAGTTTATTGAAACAATCTCATCATTTATCAGTATTGTTTATGATTATTGAAATTTTTGATAAAAAAATCAATTAAACACATTAATTTTATTATCCAATGTTTATTAATGATATATTAATATCATTAGTTCAATTGTTCCACTAGTTGGTTCATATGATAACTAAGATGATTTTTATGGAAACATTACCTAATTTCTCTTTTGAATTATAAATATTCTTCATTCATAAATAATGCTTTTTAAAATGTTCTCAAAAATGTGTTAGAATTAAAAATAAAGAAAGTTTTCTAGGAAAATACATTTTACAAATTTTTAATGTTTTTAGATGTATCTTTTAATAATTTTCACTTCTTTTTTTTAGATAAAACGTGTTTTAAAATGTTTGATGTTTTAAAAACCATTTTTCAATGAAGAAAATAATATTTTCATCATGAAATGATTCAAAAAAATATTTTAAAATTATTTTCCATAAATGATTACATATATTTCTGTTACCCATTCTTCTCTATGGATATGATCATTGTGTTTCATTCATATTATTTCTCTAAATAGTTTACGTTTTCATTTCAAAATGTTTTTCAAACCCGTTTCTCATTGACTTGTTATATACTTATGAAACCTAATTCATTAAATGGTTTATACATTCATAAAATTATTATGATACCAATATATTTTACCATATGTTATGACACTACTAGAATTTCTTTCTATATATATAGTTTAAAATTGTGGCTAAAGGTCCTCAAACTGTAGAAATAGGCAACAACGATGGTTTGAGGAACTGTGGATATGTTTGGAACCATTTCTATTGGTATATATCCACAGTTAAAATTATGGAAATGTCACTATATCCATAGTTTAGAATCATGGCTATACCGGAGGACAAACACATATTATTACCGTGGTTTCGACCCATTGAATTTGAACTATATCCCTAGTCAAAAAACTATGGAAATAGACCTATTCCCAATGATAGAAACCCTGTCTATAGGGTCTAAAAATCAAAATAAAAAATACCACCCCCCTGCACACACACAACCCCCACTCCCCTTCTAGTATCCCACCTCCCTACAACCCCCTTCCCCTACATAGGCCCACCTAGACAGCCCCCCCCCCACTCCCCTTTAGTAGACAGCCCCCATCTTTCCCCCCTACAATGCCCCCTTGGACAACCCCCTTTCCCCCTATAAAGACCCCCATGGAGAGCACCCCCTTCATCGAACACCCCCCCCCCCACCCAAATACCACCCACCATCTCCCCTAGACAGCCTAAATCATGGGCTTCCCCCTCTACTCAAAAAAATATCTCCCTCCCTCTCCCCTACACAACCCTCCCTACAGTAGCCCACCCCGTGCAGCCCCTCCACCTGTAAAGCCTCCCCTGGACAACCCCCCTCCCCCTAAACACCCCATAGATAACCCTTCTCCCCCTTGAACCCCCTCATTTAATGATTGTTTAATCATATTAATGAAACATGAGATATTGATGAGTGGTTTTATAATGTTCACATCATAATGATATTAATGATATAGTGTATATCATTAGAAATATGGTCCCATAAAATTGTGACGTACTGATTGATGTACAATTAAGAGATATATGATGTTAGTCAAACCTAATTGTACAAATATATATATATATATATATATATTTAGGAATTTATTATGAATGGAATGAAGAAATAATCTAATGTGGTACCCCACATCATACAACCCCCATACAGGACACCCCCCACACCCCTTTCAGTATCCCACCACACATCTTCCCCCTTCCCCATGATACGACCCCCTTCATAGACATCACACCCCCACTCCTGGACACCCCTCCCCCTGGACACTAGACACCCCCACCCTTAATCCTAGATACCCCCTTCCCCTAGACAACCCCCTCCTGGACAAATCCCCCACCCTATCATGGACACCCCTCCCCCTAGACACTGGACACCACCTCCCTGGACATCACACACAAGAGAACCAATCCAGCTGGATAGTAGACAACCACACACCATCCCTCCTGGACAAACCCTTCCCCATAGAAACCCCACTCCTGGACAACATCTCCCATCCAAAACACCCATCCCCCAAGACAATGGACACCACCCCATCTAGGACAGCACCCCCCCCCCCCACTTGGAAACCCCTCCCATGGACACTGGGCACCCCCACCATCCCTCCTGTACACCCCGCCCCTTAGACACCCCGCCCCTTAGACACCCCACCATCTTTGTCACCACATTACCCTCCCTCATGTACACCCCAAAACCCTTGATGTAGTCCCCCCTTGCAAACACCCCTTCCATTACCCCTGGACATCACCCCCCCCCCCCTCCTGGAGAATCCCCACCCCTCATACAGACCCCTCCCTCCAGAACACCCCTCCCCCTCCCACCTAGACACTAGACACCACCTCCATCCTAAACATAGTAAACCCCCACACTCCATCCTAGACACCCCACATTCCCTCTTGGACACTCTTGATGTAGCTCCCCACCCCATAGCCCCCTTCCCCCTTTAAAGGCCACCCTCTTGGACAACCCCCCCTCCCGCAGACTCTAACCTCTTTGACACCGCTCCCTCATTGACACCCAACCAAACATAGTCCCCCCATGTCCCTCATAGACATCACCTATACCTTATGCATGGGACACCCCACCCTCCTTCCGAGACACCCCACCCTCCATGCCCACCTACACCCTCCCACCCCTCCCCATCCCCCTACACCCCCCCCCCCTCGCCCTACCCCCTCCCTCCTGGCACACCCACGAAATAGATTTTTCCTTACAAAAAAACAGTTTTCCCACATATTCAAATCCTATCAAGCCATTAAAAAACAACATTCCTGTAGATATAAGCGAATGTATCAGGGTGGAACACCCTACTCATAACCATCCCATGTGTAGTGCTAGTGGTTTGGGTAATTTTAGAATGGAATCAATCTAGTATAAGTCTTATGTATGTTGTATAGTGTTTATGTTTATATTATTATTATTTTTGGAAAATATATGAAATGGTGTTATGGGTATAATAGATCATTTATCATCCAATAAGACAAAATAATGCCTTGATGAACAATGTATCCATTCACACCCTCTTCCCTCATCACCAAGTACACCCCCCCCCACAAGCATACCCCCTTCCCACAGCACACCCCATGGCCCCTACCCCCCACCTACACACCTGCTCCCCTACCCCAAACACATACACCCTCCTTGTTTCCCCCATCCTACACACCCACCCATGGAATCCCCAAAAAACCGCTGAAGGAGTTCATCGTAAAGAAACAATTACTGAGAAAAATGTTCTCATTCCATACAAAAGTCCATTTATGATTATGCCCAGTGATTAAACAACGAATAGAAGAGCTAAAAAGGATGTAGAGAATCATTTAATGTATCCAATTATCCTTAGATCGCATGATGGATGATATCAAACTAATTATGTGGTTATTAACAGTATTGAAAATTCTTATACACCAACTATACCATCACCACCTCCTATTGTTCATGAAGAATCAACAAATATTTGTAAGATTGCATATTTTTTTAAACTATCATCTTTTCCCACTGATATTCTAAATGAGTTTGATTATATTTGAGGAATTTATAATGAGATGAAATGGGAGTTAAAATATATTAATGATGAGATTAGATAACTAATGAAGTCCGTTATTCAAAAGGTTTATTTCTGCAATTTGGTTGGGTTTATGACTACTCAAACAAAGTTGATTAGGAATCTCCAATAATACCCTCTTACTCAAAATGTTTTTTATTATGTATGTTTCAAAAACATGTGGAATCTTCTAGTTATACATTTGAATGATTCTTTATACTACAATGTATACGTTATATGATCTTGGTGTTATGGTTGTACATCAAAGGTACATGTTCTAAAATATTTCAATAGTGCAATTAGACATGTCTCAAGATGTTATCTATGGGGTAAATAATTTCAAAACTGAAACAAAGGGAATCATTCACACTTTATTAAGTGTTGTATTAAGCTAGTTTGAGATCATCAAATGGTTTCACCCGTATATAAAATCCACCTTTGAACATTATGTTGTGCAAGTTTTTTAGAGTTTATTTGATCAGTTTCGTTCAAAATTAAATTATGTATCCATACAGATTCAGTCCCTAGAGTGTGATATGTTCACACCATTCATTTGTTAAGATTTCTAGAGGAATAATATGAGTGAGTGCCTTGATACCATAGATGTTACCAAGAAGCTCTGTATTGGATCTAATAGATCCATAAAATTAACTACTGATTTTTTATGATGAATTTTATAGTAATTTTAATGAGATCATGAATTATTTTAAGGCTGATCAATGTATGGTTTTTATATATATTATTATAGAATCTAGAAATTTCTAGAATTTGTTAACCACATTGAAAAAGGTATATAAATACGTTCAAGGGATAGATTAATATTATTTATCGAAAAAGGTAGGGGTGATTATAAAACCAAATTTTTAAATAATATATCAGTTATGAGAAATAGTTCCTAAAAGAATCAAGATAGTATAAAATTTAAATTAATGGTTTAGGTAGAGGGAACCAACCTAAACCTTAGGGAGGGTTACATTTGACCATCGCAACTCAAATTTTCGTTTTTTTACTCTTGCACGCATATGAAACTTCACATATATATAAGGACACCTCTCCCCAATTTAAATATTTTCATGGAAAAATATGTTGAAGAGGGTCCTTAGATATATGTTTATACTATCATATACCCCATTACACATACACATGTATTATGTTTTAATATATATATATATATAACGACACCATTCCCCTATATATATATTAATACTTCAATGAGTGCATATATGTTAAGGGAGAACATATATATGTATATGACAATATATGCATACACATGTAATCCTTCATCAATGGTGACTCGAATCCACCTTATCGAAATCCAAAAGGAACTACAAATATATAAGAAACCCAAAAATCACAAATTCCTTAATTAAAATTGTTCCAAAGAATAAAAATTGAATGATCCTTTCCAAAATCTGATATTGAACTCACTGCCATCAATGGTGGTGGATAGAACTAGACTCATCAAAAAAATCCAGCTATAAGGAAATAGTGAAAAAAAATGAGATATAAAGACTTTTTGTATATATGTGATCAGTGTGCCAACCATACACAATAAATGATACACAAATCCATAACCAAAAATGATCAAATAATATTCAGATTTATATTTACGTACCAAAAATAAATTTCATGATTATTAATAATCTTATTTATTTTTCAAAAATCTCTTCCAATTTGTTATTCAAAAATCAAAAATCACAAAAATATTGGAATAATGTAAACATCCATCGGCAATTAAATAAAATAAATATGGATTAAACACTATTCATAACCTTTAAAACCCATTCCATCAATGTTTAAAATACATAGAAATATTCATTCCTATATCCTTTATTGTTTTCAAGATAGAAGAATTATTTTTTAGTATGTTTTTCTTCCCAAATTCTCTTATATTATTAGTTTATATAGGTTTATCGATTTTATAACAATGATAATTTTCCATCTTTTATTCTTAAACAATCCTATTTAATTTATCAAACTAGTTTTCTAAATTATTAGACAATATTTTAGTGTATGGTCTTATTTATTTTTGATTGTGTATTCCTTAATTATAGAAACTATTTCATAACAAGTGATAATTGGTTCATTTATTTTGTCATTAAACTATTATTATTGTCATGGAATATATTTCATAAATTATTTTAAATAATTTCTTTGTAAATGGATGTTATTAAATCACTATTAACCTTACATAACATATGTATCATTCATTCCCTTTCTAATATTCTTTTCAATGGGAATAATTATATAACATAGATGGAACTTATGGATTGAACAATGACTCAAATAACGTGTCATATTACTCTAATAGTTTTCAACATGAATGTCATGGAATGTTAAAATCAAACTTCCATAATATCATTGAATCTTATGAAATTTGTATGCCATTGATGATTATATATTTTAAAGCTAAAATGAATCTTATGATCCACATGGGTCTTCATGAATATTACCAATATCACCACTCATTAATATTATAATTATTTTTAGGGAATAAAACATAGGTAATTTCCATTGATAAATTGTTTCTATAATTGAACTAACAATATTCAATAATTAAATTGGTTATATTAGTATAACATTATACATATTGACTATCATTTGTATACACAAGAGTTTCTAGTCTAAATATTCCTCATTATAATCTATTTATAAGGGATCATGTAGAAATGGGAAATAAAATTCTATGAAATGGTAATAGAGATTCATGTTTAATAGTTAACATTATATATCACTATGTTCATATTTTGTGTGTGGGTATGGAAAATAATTCACTATTGATGAATAATAGAAAATAATTTTCACCTATTAACCAGTCTCTAGATGAATACTTATAATAATGACTCAATATTAATTGTGTTATTTTCTTATATATTGATTTGAGGAGAATTAGTATATGATTACTTTACAAATGTTAACATTATTTGGAGGTCTATCAAATATTTTTTAGAAGCTCTTTAGGATTAAATAATTATAGAAAAGTTGTTTCATATCATTATAAAAATTTTGATTCTAATGCTTCCAATTCTGAATATCATGATTTTATTGGGAAGTCTTAAAATGTAGTTAAGGATGAAAGTAATTATTCATATTTAGATAGAGATGTTGAGGTGTAGTTTGATATGATAATGTTAATTATAAAAAGAACTCCCAAAAAGGAAAAATGTTGATATACTATAAAATTTCCTTTCAAGTGTTTTAGTTATTGATTAATTATAAAATCATCTATATATTTTCTATTGTTATGGTAATGAGAGAGTTAATATGAAGATATGTTATAAAATAATTTATATTGGTTGATGAATTTAGAATTCAGTAATAAGATGTAACCTTCATTGGGAAATGAATATAAATTTTCAAAGATTAAGAAGATGTGTCATATTTCAATGATCTTTGAATTAGATTGTGATGACACTAAAACATTTTCATGCATGTGCACCATAGATAACATGAAATATGAAACATGATCAAAACACACTTCATGATTTAATCACATAATACAATGACAAAAGAAGAGACTGATCAAAACCAAATATTACTAGAAATATATATATATAAAGTACATGAAAAAATTATTTATTTGGAATCATAATATTTAAAAAATTTAATGGATTTAAATTTAGAAAAAAACTAAATAACTGTAAAACCCCCCCCCCCCACCCCACACCCTTCACACCCCCACTGCCCCCTCTCCATTTCACACCCCTTCCACCTCACTCATCAAACCCCCTACCTTCCACACACCTTGACCTCTTCCCCAACACCATCACCCACTATTTTATCTACTTATGAAAAAAAACCTCCCATTGCACACCACCCACTACCCCTCCCACTGTAGACCCCCTCACCCGATAACCCACCCCTGCACTCACCCCATCCCTCTTCTAGAGAACCCCCGCCTTCCCCGCACCCCTAGAAATCCCCCTCCCTTCGGGAAAACCCATTGACACCCCCTCACCCTTTGAAATCCCCCCCTTCATCCCTCCCCCCTAGGCCACTCCCTTCCCCTAGACAGCCAAGGTAGCTGCACATAATATTCTATGCAATTTTTTTTATACCCCTCCCAGAATTAACTATAGTATTATAGTTATATACAATTGATATAGGACATTGTTCAATAATACATTTGAAAATAATTTTTTTTATAGTAATATGTTGGACATTGAATGGAAAACATTGTAAGATAATATATAAAAAATTTAAAACAGCAACATTAGTACATCTTATTTAGAATTAAACGCCAAAAATATTCTTAAAACAAAAATAAAAAATGGATACGTTAACTTAAATAATCAATATAATTATAATAAAAAACACTACATGAATGTTGACCATCTATACCTACATGACCACACTCCTTAAGAATGTGAATATAATTATACATTTGGGATTTGCTATAAAAAATAATTTCAAAATATATCCTTATAGAAATAGAATAAAAAAACATTAATTTAATTTTGGAAAACTAACTAGATGGTAGCTTTCAGTAGACTTTTTCTAGTAATGGTGAATCACAAAGAAAATATTATGTTATTGTATACATTGAATAATATTGTGATCTTAAGATTCATAATTGAAAACAAGTAATATAAAAAATTTTAATAGTACCAATTTCATATTAAACTACTGGGAATATATATTTAATCTCGTCATTAGTCTACGGTTTCTGAAAAAAATAACTCTGAGCAGGATCCATGCTACCATGGTAAAATACTATTTTTACCACAATCCTAAAAATTTAATAAAATTTCATTGCCTTAGAATGGTTATAAAATATATACGTTTAATCAATTTTAAAAACAACCCTTGGTTAATTAAATAAAAAAACCACACAATCATATTTCATAGAATTCAAGATGCATGTGAATGAAATATTCAAGAACTACAAGGAAAAAAACACTGAAAATACATGAAAATTGTCATTGAAAATTGAAAAATGGTATTTGAGGGTGTGAATACATTTCATTGATGTATCATATTTCTTTATGAAGCAATTTGAATTAAATAAGTGCATATTTCACAAACTGATAAAGGTTATGAGTTTAGACGTTTTAAAAAAAACCCTCCTACCATGCCATTCCTAGGTTCTCCTGGGATATGCTAACATCATAATAAAAATTATTTTCATCATTGTGCTCTTTATAATACATTTTTTTGAAGAAATTTTTTTTGATAGAGATACTGTAGAGAAGGAATGTAGCTACCAATATTTGGGATTGCCCACCTCAATTAAGGGTTCCTTGATTTTTACATTCCCCCTGATGATGGATTCCTAAAACACCATGTAATATTGAGTCCACTTTCAGATGGGAAGATCTATAATCATCAAGGTCGTGTCATACAATTCTTCTATACGTCCAGTGAAAGTGAAGGTTTCCCTTCCCGGGTTAAAATAGTCTCAAAAAGTGAGATTTTGGGAAGAACCAGAGAAATGGGAAACTGTTTCCTCCTTTGAAAAAATTATATTGAATGAGCAGAAGAAAATAAATATTTTCATAGGCTTCAATCCATCCACCATTGATGTAATTAAGTTTTGATGGTCTTCCATTGAAAATAGTATCATCTACTTTTTCACAAAGTCATTACACTTGATAAGCCTCTTCTTATAATCATGGTAATTTCTGGTCTTTAGAAACAGATAATATAATAAGGTAAGAGGAATTAAACCCAAGAAATAAACTATTAAATTCAATTACAAAAAAAACTTCAAAAAATAATTATTTCTAGATTTTATATTTTTTTCTGAATGCTTGATCAATTCAATTCTCATATTCATCATCCAACCATAGAAATTTTTTCTTATGATATTGGATCTCACTAAAGTATTTGTTTCCTTCATTTTATTTTCTTTTTACAAACCCCTACTATGCAAAAAATAAATTCCAGAAAAGAAAATCATAAATGAGTCCTGATTATGTTACTATAAAATTGAATCTCGATTATATATCATTTATGTGAATTGAATCCAAAGCACATAATGGCTAAAAAATCCTACATGTTTTTTAAACTCTTCATCCACTTTAGTACAACCACACATTTTTACTAGATTGAATATTGCTATAGCCTAATTATAATATGGTGGAAAAAAGATCATATTAGAAAATAAAAAAATGTAGTTACAAATTAGTAATTAAACTAATTAATGGAAGTTTATATATTTAAAAGTATTTCAATGAATCTAATGTTTTATATTATAAAAAACATATCGTCAGAGGTTTGTCTGAATGGGTTCATAAATAGAAGAAATTTAAAAGATAGAAAAATGAGGGAGAGAAAATAATAGTAGAAATATAAAATATTACGAAAAAATGGAAAATTGGACAACATACTATCAAAGGTGTGCCGGAGGGGATAAAGGGTCGACCGTAGAGAAACATCTACAAGGAAGTAAGAGGGTCACGTTGGAGGAGGTTAAAATTCAAAATAATAATAATAAAACAAAACTAATAAATAAATAACATACATAATAATACAATAAATTAATATATATATATATATATAATTATGCAGAAAAACTGCAATACAATTCAATATTTCACTAATCAAATAGCACTGCATAATAAAATTCCACATATTAAAAATAAAAAATACAATATAAATTAATAAAGAGTCTCAATGTCAATATCATTATAATATTGATATACCTTAACCACACATCATACAAAAACACCATCAAAACATCACACACCTCCAGAATCATCATCGACATTAATATCATAACCAGCACCGACAGTGGGTCTAGCTACAGATCCATCTCTAGCTGTGGCTCCATCTCCGGCTCAGATAGAAGAATCTACATAAATAGAACACATCGACATCAAAAATTAAGCAACTGTTAAAGCTGCATCTAGTGGATGTTTAGAAGAATAGGATGACATAAGTTTCATCATGTTTTTAGTTATCACTTTTTTGATTTTGGAGTTGCTTATTTGATTAATGTATCAATTTTTTCGACGATAATAAATAAATAACTAGTACAAGAAGGAAATTTTTTATTTGAACAATATCTGGATGGTACAATATTTTTCTTCGGTGGACAACACACTCTGCCGTCATGCCTTTCTCCAAATACTTGATGTAGATGATCATTCGAACCCACAATGACAGGTGATTTTTTTCTGCCAATGCCTCTAAGTAGTTCTATTAATTGATATATAATATAAATTAAAATGAAAAAATCATGTGATTAATTATATTCAGTGAAAATAGCATAATATGAAATATACTTACAATCACCTTCTTTGTGTCAGTGTTTTTCATAGTACCATCTTTTTTTTCTGATTTAAAAAAATAATAGTAAAGCGAGGAACACAGACCTAGATATTCAATGAATATTTCAGGAAAAAACAAAGAAATAAATAAAAATTCGATGTTAATAAATTAAACTAAATGAAGCTAAATATTTTGAATTTTAAATTACCTGTGTGTTCCCATGATCGGGTAGTGAAGTGGGACCATGTGTAAAAATATGATTCATTCTACTCTTATCTCTTTTATTTCTATCTGTTTTCTCCTAAAAAACCAATATATAATTTCATTAACATAAATAAAAAAAGTGATTTATACATTAAAAAACGTTTTCATTTAAAAAATTAATATACATATATATAATTTAAATCTTTAACTCTTCCAATTGATTATCAACTCTTCATATTTTGATATTGGAAAATCATGAATCACTGATATATCTTAATTCTCTATAAAACTCTCTTTTTCCAACCCATATATAATTCATACTTGAACTCTCATAACTTTTTACCTAAATCCATTAACCTTGTATCCTTATCATTTTTTCCATCAGGATAATTATATCTAAGATTCTATAAAAAATCTAATTGTTTTGAAAATGTTATAAATTAATATATATATATATAAGGTGATTAACATTACATACCCAAATCTTTGTCGAGGCATTTTACATCATTTGTTCTCCAACTTCTCTATGACTTATTGGTAGAAATAGAATGACATTGATGTGTCTAAATATAATTCCAAAAATTATTTTACATTCAGTGCCATTTTATTAATTATACAATTTTCCTAATTGTATTCAACCATGATATGTGTGTATTGATTCTAAACCTCGGGCATTTTCTGTACGAAAACATCATCTGGTAGATGCTGGATCTAATCATGAAAAAATAATAGAAAATAAAATATATGAGTTTATCATTAATTAAAAACATTAATGTGTAAAAACATTATAGTAGATGGGTGATCTGCTGACCCCTGATGTGTTGTGTCTTGAGGGGGAGTAGCCCTATTTTTTGTTGGGATATCTAGAGGAGTACTATGCATAGTAGATGATAAGTGTACTGATGGTGTGAGAAAACTTGATGGATAACACTGTACATGTGAGGGTGGATATAGATATGGATATGGACGAGGGTATATAGGGGCGCAGTGCCCTGTACAGTGGATGGTGGGAAGGGAAAATGAGGGATGAGAGTCTGAGAACTACCATCCGATGTGGGTGTTGGAATATTTGGTTATGGAAATGGTGTGTATGGATATCATGGATGTGTGATAATGGGATGATGACCTCATGGTTACTCAAGCAGCGTAATATTAGGATGAACTGCAGAATCAAAAACCCCATCCACACTATCACCATTAGTGGCATAATCTAACTGTCTTCTCGAATATGTAGCCTAATATAATATGGAAGATAAAATTAAAAAGGAAATAAAAGGATAAATATAATTAAAGACCATAATATTGAAACATAACTTGTATTTACAGTGTTTCTCAGAATAGACCTATGTTGTTCATTTCTCAGTATTCTTTTATTTCTTCTAGTATCATCATAATCAGACATTTTTACCTAGATATTTCGAATAATATTCTCAAATACATAGAAATAATAAAAATGATAAAAAATACAATTGTATCATAAAACAATGATATACATATATATATATGTGATATATATGTTGATAAAATATCAATACTAATACATATCAAAGAATTATTAGAGATGTGCTTAAACATAAATTGGTCAGTCTGTTTAGAGATTTATATTCGACAATAGAATTAAATATACTAGTTAATTATATATCATATATTAATGTTTAAAAAACACCTTCAATGTTTTAATAGTATCATGTAAATACTTACAAATGTTTTAATGATATGTGGGCTCTATTATAATTTCTGGTTCACAGTCATTATAAAACTTTCATAATCTATTTCATCAAATGTAAAATTCAAATAAATACCAACAGGGTTATCTAAAACAAAATTTTCATCCATGTCTTCAGAGTAATTATGTGTAGGAATGACATCAACAATGACAATAAATTAATATTGCAATGGGTCACATACATAAAAAACTTTTTTATCTTGTGGCACATGAATATAAGGTTCATCGATATGAGGTTGGTAGTTCATATATATCACTCTAAACCAATGGTTATCAATATTTATTTATTATTGTGTCATTGAATCAAACCACTTTCATTTTATCATTACTAAATGATCATGTGAAAAGAAATCTCAAAAATGATTCTTTTAACAACGACGTAATATGATATATTTTTTGATAAATGTTGCTTGTCTGATGCACTCAAATATCAATATGTTGTCTCACTTATCATGACACCATCATGCTATGTTTCCTTTATTTTCATATCTATTTATAAAAAATTAAAATCCACTGATAACCATTTATTTACAATCACATACTACATCATTTGGACCAAAATAAAATGCTCTTATTTCATCTGATTCTTTATTATTTGGTAGTTTTAAAACAAAAAAAATATAACAATATAGAATATTAAACAGTGACATGGGATTATGTTATGAGAATAAAAAATTGAAATCCATTACCTCTTATATTGACCAAGATTCAAATTTTTTGTTGTGCAATAGTGTTTTTCTATAAATAAGTAGACAATGATTTCTATTTTTTATAAATTATAAATGTTTTCTATAGATATGAATGATTTAAAATGTCAGAATATATGAGGAAATCCCAAAAAATGAATATTTATTAAATTAATTACTTGATATAATCATCACGAACTCTATATTTGAATAATACTATTTTATGAGCCATTTACCACCCTTCATCGCATAATGTAATCAATGACTACGATCCAGATATTCCCTCGTTTTATGGGTAGTGAAGGAAATATATGCTCAATGGGATTATATTTCTCGTCTTCCATTCTTATTAGCTGATTGGAACTTCTAGTGACATTAACCGAGTATGATGAATATAAATCCATTCATTATTGTGAAAAATAACATTTCACAATAGATTCTTAAGAATGATATATATTTCTCACAACATATTTCAATGAAACATCATTTTTTCAATAGGATACATCCACCAACATGAAATATGGCCACCAAAAAAATATATGTGGGAATATGCACAGTCAAGTGTAACATACATGTGAAAAATGACGGTGTGAAAATTTTCTTCAAGTTTTACGGAATAATTGATGCCTCACTCTGCAATTTCTGAACAACAAATATGTTCCCCTTTTGGTACAAATTTCATGATAAAAATGACCTTACATAATCCCCAAAACTGAAACATTATTTGAAATTAAATGTTGAATGTCAATGGGAAACAACTCATGTACCAAGGCATGGTAATCATGGGTTTTACGAGATTTTAGTTTCACATCATGTGTACAAATACTTTTTAAAATTTTACATGAATAACCATTTGGAACCATAAATCATTCCATGACCTGAATAAATTTTTTCTTCTCCACATTTTTCATTGAATAACAAACAAAGGAGATTTACACTTTTTATGCCAAATTAACTCAGGATAAAATTTTTCTCTTAAGCCCCAATCCATAAAGTCATGAAGAGACTGAAAAGAGTCTTTTGTTTTTCATTTAATATTTAAAATAGTAAATATTAACATATCACAATTTTTTCCCGATATGAATTACATCATAACAATGACACAATAAATTCAATAACCAATACGACAACTCTAAGAATATGTTTTCTTTCTCTAGTTGATGTTGGAATTTTAATTAATAATATATTTCTTTGTTATAATTTATTGACTGTTAATATGAAAATATCTAAAATAATCATTTTCTTTAACAATATCAGTGACCAGCTTTTTTGAGGTGATTCATCTGTCTCGATGGAATTATTGCACTGCCTCTGATTTTTCTTGTATGGATGATCGATTTGCATAAATCGTTGATTACCTATAAAGCTGAAAGTTCATCAAATAATTAATCTTTTGTATCATGTATTTTTTATACAAATGGGGAAGGATAATTTCACTTTGGTACTCAATGTAGACATCATTCCCTGCGTAGATAAATCATTTATCGTCCATAATGATTCTTTATGAAACATAAATAAATCCTTTATGAATGCATCATTCCACTGTGTACCAATTTTCCAATGCCCCGTTGACTCCTCTATTAATGGATACAAGTATATACCAATATAATTTTTAGGGAAACTAGGTCCAGATATCAATGTACTCAGGATAGTAAACGGAATCTTCATAAATATACTTGATGGAATGTTGTAAAAGTTAATGAAAAGAGGCCATGTACTGTGTGCATTATAAATTTGGTACAATAGGTTGAACAAATCATAGGATAATCCCAATACATCATTTTGTCGATCAAATACAAAATAAATATGTAACCTATGAAATATATTCCATGAAAACCTAACAAATATAGGCACTATTTCACCATTATCTTTATTTCATTCTTTTTCATGCCATCTCATATTCCTTTCCATTCGTTATGACAGAAAAATTTAATGAATCATGGTTATTAAACTGGAGTTCCATATCATTTTCTCAGGTATACATGACAGAGATCTATCATTATTATTCTTCCTCCTTTTTGTGTCACACATATTGAACTTACTGTAGTATTCATTTCTCTTCCAGAATATACAACAATCATTAGGGAAATAATGAATCTTAATAGATGAAAATCCAATATTTTCAACCAACCATGATTCCATGTAATAATTTTCAGGAATACATGCATCATCGGGATGAAAATTATTACAAATGAAAGGATATATTTGAATACAGTATTATTAAATCAAAATATTGTTTTCCCATGATATAATCACATAAAAAACTCATGTTTTCTCATTTTTCCCATGCATGATATACTCAGGTATTTTCATCATCCATCAGATCTCTAACACTATCAACATCATCACCCTGATTAATAGATAAAAATTATGTTTTATTATTCATTTATTTATGCACTAGTCTACATAAGGAGAAGGCTTTTGAATCAAATCAAAACCAATATAAAATATGATTTTTCATATGAAACATTTTGTTGAATCAATGTCATTCACCACATGATATTTATCTCAATCGTGATACCACGCATGATAATTTTTTTAAACCATGTCTGGTGATATGGTAACTCACTTCCTCATGAGTTAAACATGGTCTTCCAATAGATTAAAAACATTCGCATCGAATTAATCCTCCATCTTAATAATTAGTGAATGAAAAGTAAAAAAATTGTAACTCCTTTTGAAATTCATTAGTGATCTGTTCAACATTGTACATCCTGTATCTATCTATTCTAATGTATATAAACATATATAAAATAAATAATCTATAAAATGAATTTAAATTACCTGTATTGTTTCAAAATATAGTAATTAAAAATTTTTATCATGTTAACAAATAAGCATAACAATTATTTTTCAATTATGGTCAAGGGAATTCATAAATGTTTTAAACTATACAAAAACATGAATAGACAGATATGTTCCAAGAATTAGGATTTTTATAGTAAAACGAGTTTATATGAAATCTAATATAATATAATAATCAATTAACAATAAAATTTGGATTAATTCATAATGTGTTCTGAAGTTTTGTATAAATTGTACAATGATTTTTTGAAATTTAGAGACACATTGAAAATATAAACCAATTAATATACCATAGTGTGTATAAAGGTGAATGTATACAAATGTGTGTTGAAAGACACCATTCTATAATAGAGTTTAAATCATGTAGCAGAACAATACATCATAATGAAAATAGGAATGATATTGGATACCATTTGATCATTTTTTTAATCTGATTATCTAATGTTCATCAATTTTCCACACATAAATTAGTAATTTGTTAAGTTAAATAAAAATATAAAAAAGTATTGTAGTGTGTCTTAATCAACGATGGGTGATCCAATATATGAATTTTATGTATGCAGTATACAAATGGGTTGAGTCATTATGTTAATAATAATTATCATCTTCCATAAACATTTTTTCACATGATTTAGTTATTGAATAGTGTATTCGTAAGAACCCAGTTTTTGCTGCGGAAGACGTTGGAATATTCTTGATGATATTCCAGAGTAGCGCCTTTAGAAGATGTGTGATTCCGAGCCCCGGTATGACTGGAATTAAATTTTTAGTGTGTTCACACTAGAAACGCCAAACAAATGCGATAACTCCTAAATGGTGCTTCAAATTAGATATCCGAGTGTACGGATGGGTCCGAAATGGGGTTTTTGCCCTAGGAACGACATAAAACATGTCGACGTAGGATGTTTGGACCCCTCGCTCACTTTCGGAACGGTAAATGGATAAATTAATTAATTAATTTGTTTGTTTAATGGTGAAACTCAAGTATCTCTTAAACCGTAGCTCGGATTGGAAAATTGAGGGAACTGTTGAGTTCAAAGCGTGTCGTTTACCCTAGGAGGGGTATAAGTTTTGCGGGCGCGGGCCGTCTGTGAAAAATGGCCCCAGGGGCATTTTCATAATTTGGCGGCCTCGGGCGTTGAGTTAAATAACTTTTCAACGGGGCCTTGGATTAAAATTCTGAGACCGCCGTTGTGCTCTTGAGGTGGTGTTTACCCTAGGTATGGCTTAACCTTGACCCCGTTGAGAGTTTCGGGCACATGATATATTGGGGGTTAAATTAATTAAATTTTAATTAATCTCTTCCTTACTTAAACCCTAACCCCACCCCTCTCCTTACCCATTCCCCTAGCAGAAGAACTCAACCAAGGAGGAGAAGCTTCTCCTCTCCTCCTCCCCTCAGGCGAGGCGGCACCGACAAGGCGACTGTTCGGCGACGAAGCACCGGGCAAAGCCCAACGAGGTAGGATCGCGCGTTTATTTTAAACTCTTGCACCTCCATTGGATTCATAATTTTGTGTCGAATTTCTACTTGATCATCAAGTGAATCCCATAACTTCATTGCCCTTTTTTGAGCTTCTCGATGCAAGTCTCAAATTTAATTTTGGAGTTTCGAGGCGTCCGCTGCATCGAGTCAAAGTTCGGTCGTTTTGGGTATATTCTGACGGTCCAGCACGGCGGTCCGGCGAGTAGGTGTGGCAGGGGACCAGGCGGAGGCGTCAGAAAGGTGTTCTGTGGTGTTCGGCAGCATGGCATGTGGCGGTCTTCAGCGGGGCTCTCGGACGACGGGACGACGAGGCACGCGACGCGGTCGAGTGGAGGCACCGGGTGAGCTGCTGCGGGAGGTGGCGTCAGTAGGGAGAGAGGGCGTCTGCGAGTTGGGGGCGACGGCCTCCCCCGGTGAGGCTCACAGCGGCGACCCTTGTGGGTGTGTCAATGGGGACCGGTCGAATGGCTGGTCTGGCTTTTAAAGAAAAACTATTTTATAATAATAATAATATTATTATTATTATTATTATTATGAAAAATAATAAATCATCCGCAGGGCATCCGTTTTGCGCTCCATCTGCGGCATCACGGACCCCATGTCAAGGCAAACTTTTTGAGATGGTTTTGGGAATTTTTATTTCCTGAAACGAGGGCCGCCGTGGTGCGACGTGTCTTTAAGTGGACGAGCGTTTTTTCAGAGGAATTTTGTTTTGGACGGAACAGACGTGTCCGACATCCGATTTAAGCGCCTTCAGTCGTGTTGGGACCCTGGCACCGAGGCGGAGCTTTCTAGGGTGGTTTCAGGCGTTGAGGCCGAAGTTGAGATGCGGCCGCCATGACCCGTCTTTTGAGCTGCGTGGTGTGTTTCACGACTTGTTCATCGGACGCCCGTTTTGGGCGAACGAGTAGTCGTTTTTGGGTGTTTTTCCGAGGGGACTGCTATGGTGCAATACGACCACTCTAATTCCGCACGCTAGTGTAGTCCCGTGAGGGGAATTTCGGGAGTTGACAGAGATTTTCAGCTTTATCACCGGGCGACCATTTGGACAAGTGAATACTCCATCTTGTGTACTTTTTCGAGAGGATCGAAACTGTGTGATCCGTCCGTTGAGTTTCGGGACCGGGATACGCATCCCACATAGCACCGCTCGTGTTGAGTGCACCGGAATTCATATTTTTCTCTGGATATCTATTGCGCTCAAGTGATTAGTCCTTTTGACGTGTTTTCTTGAGGAGATTGCAATGGTGCGATGCGCCCCACTGTTTTCGGGGTCGAGGTTCGGGATCACGGGACGCCATTCGGGCGTGAGGCGGTGTTGGTGACTTTTCCGTCGGATATACATTTGAGGCTAGTGAGTAGTCTATCTCGCATGTTATTTTACGTGAGGATTACAACGGTGCAATCCATTTGGTTGTGCGGAGCCTCATATGTGATCTTATTAAATGTGGAAATGTGAAGGTGCCCCAGGGCGGTTCTTCTACTATGTTTGCAGCGGACCCTTGGCGTGTGATCGTGTGCACTCCCGTGTGAGTGAATTAATGCTTGAATAGATGTGGTGGGTCATGCCCCAGTCATTGTGGTGGCTGGTTAAAGATGTTATGTCACGCCTCTACGTTGCCAATTGGTGCTGGGTGCACGATAGACCTTGGGATCAAAGTGAGGTATTCTCTGGGAGTATACAAGAGCGCTTGGAGGTACGTGTGGTTTGTACATGAGACGTTCATGCGCTTGGTTGGGGTTAACATGGGGCTATATGTCGTGTGGGCACCAAGAGCGTGCCGATCTCCGCTTTGCATACTTTGAACTCTCGTGACGTAGAGGGTCCCTATGTGATCGTTTGTTTGACCCGCATGGTGGAGTTTTCCCCCTGGCTCTGTACTCGTTTGTTTGACCAGCCGGGTTGAGTGTTCTCCCCCTGGTTTCATTTTCGATGGATCGGCCGGTAGCGGTGCTAGTGACATCCAGTGATGGAACATGCGCTGAACCTCTTTTAGGTGCATTGTTCTGGAGTTGGGTGGTTGCGCGATACCCACTCTATGTTCGGTTGGCCAGTGTTGTACCCTACAGTAGAGATGGCCAGAGTAGTTCTGAGTTTTACCCTCCAGCGGGGCTGGGTAGTGGGTTACTCATCGAGGTCTAGGGTTTACCCTCCAGCAAAGACTGGGCAGTGGGTCACCCGACACTCATAGGGTCTACCCTCCAACAGAGACTGGGAAGTGGGTCACCCGACGCTATTAGGGTCTACCCTCCAGCAGAGACTGGGTAGTGGGTCACCAGACAACCTCTTAGGGTCTACCCTCAAGTAGGGCTGGGCAGTGGGTCGCCCGACATCTAGTTCTAGGTCTACCCTCTAGTAAGGCTGGGTAGTGGGTCACCTATCGACTTATTCCAGGTCTACCCTCCCGCGGGGCTGGGTAGTGGGTCACCCGATGATGCATTAAGGTCTACCCTCCAGCGGGGCTGGGCAGTGGGTTGCCTGATGATGTATTAAGGTCTACCCTCCAGCGGGGTTGGGCAGTGGGTCTCCTGATTATGTATTAGGGTTTACCCTCCAGCAGGGCTAGGAAGTGGGTCACTCGATATCTAGTTATGAATTACCCTCCAGTAGGGCTGGGCAGTGGGTCACCTGTTGGCATTCCAGGCTCATTCCTTTCTTCTAGGATAGTCTGGGGCTTTCCTCCATGATTATCGGAGCAGGACCCTTGGTTATATGGGTCAGTTTTGTGATGTCTTTGACCTTGAGAAGACCTCTCGACTGCAGAGCAGTGACGAGGTGTTGTTTGACTTTCCCTAGAATTATCAAGTACGAGGGGAACATTCCCCACCGAGACACGTTCTTGTGACACGATCTAAAACTGTACGGGTGAGTCAGTGCTGCCCAAAGCGGATAGTGTCGAGGTGCGGTGATTTAGCCCCTTGGATTGCGGTTTGGGGCAGACGTGTGTGATGCTGGGCGTCGATGGCGTTTATTCCTGGGACTGTTGGCGACTCACTTTTCTTGGGCTGAGCTATGAGATGAAGATCCTCTTATGAAATTGTTTAGGTTTCTTGATAGAGCATATATATATGTTTATTCCTTGTTCCAGTGCCCACTCCTTGGGTTTTGGTTACTCTCCTTCTAGGAGAGGCGAAGATGCGATGGGTATTCCACATGACTTCTATGTCTAGCTTCTCGTGGTTGGACGAGTCTACTCTCCTGCTATAGGTAGCAAAGACTCGATGATAAGTTCATCTTCTCACAGTTTCCATCTCCTTATCTTTAGATGAGTTTAACCCCTTTCTCTTGTTGGGTTGATCTGGACTCTCTACTGGACTCTTTAATGCACTTTAGGTTGTACTCCTTTACTTTTCCATGTTCGCTCTACTGTTCACCCTTCGGTAGCTCTTTTGTTGGTCCCTCGAGACTTCAGGGTATCCTAATGAGTATTTTTATACTCACCCCTTCTTGGGCTTTACCAGCACTTGGTGTGCCCTTGAAGACGACAGACAGGGTGGTCGTGACTTCAGAGGAGCTTAGGAGTTCAGGAGCTTGGACCGCGTGCGGTGGTCATAGCCGGGTTCCAGATGGGAGACCCATCAACTGCTTCTTTTGGTTTACCTATTGCCGAGTTGTGGCACCTTTTCTCATTGGGCCCGTGTTTTTCTCCTTTTTCCTTTTCATCACTTCACTTGTACTGTTTAGAGGCTGATGCAATCATGTGGTTTATATATAGTAGTTACCCTTTACTTTTCTTTTTTACTCTGCACTTTTTCATTTAGTGTGTTGTGCACGTGTGTGTACAGGTTCTTAGGCAAAGGCCTCCCCGAGTTGTTGTGCCTTAGGCGCTGGTCGCCAGCCCCTGGCCTATGGAGGTTGGCTTGGGGTAGTTGCGGCTCTATCCTAGGTAGGGTCGGGTTATGATAGTATTTTTATTGATCAATGAAAAATCCCAATGATTCAATCTTAATTTTATTGTTTATGATGTGTATTGAGGCCTGATTTTTTAGTGATATGTCAAACAGAGGACAATGGTATAGGGGACCCATATATGTTTTTTTATTACAGTTTAATACCAAATCAAATTCATATTCATTATGGTGTAGCATATTGTGTCCTTTAATTATCAATATTTAGTTATAGAGGATATCACATATTCTGAAAGGATTAACAAATGGGTTTATTATTGGAAGACAATCATTTGTACTCTAGGTGTAGTATAATGGATGCCTCCAAGGAGGCTACAAAATAATGTTCCCCTTGGATGGTTGATGTTTCATGTGGCTTGGATCTACATCATGGTGGTTATTTAATAAATAATCACATATCTCTACAGTTGGGGATACTTGGTTGAGGTCCTTTGGAAGTAAGAAATTTAGTTTTTTACCGTGTTTAATTATATAATGGTTCCTTACTCCACCTCATAGCCTGATACTATTATGGGATAATACATCATGGCCTTGTGGTCATGCTATAAGGTGTGCTCTCATTGTGGTTTATGTGGTGAAAACTCATTATCATTTTGTGGTTGGTATCCATTTTATTTTAGTGAGAGAGGGTAATTGAGAGATAGATATTTTGTCATCAATCCTTCCATATACATCACTATTCAATACCCCCTTGAGTAGTGAAATCATTATGCATTTATATGGTGATTTATGTTGTGTTCTTTTATTTTCCTAATTATTCATTATTTATATTGGTTCCTTATGATGTTGATGTGATCATAGGATATTTATTTCATTAATTTCTTTATATCATTCTATAATTATGATAGCAGGTTGAGTATTTAATTTTTATTGGATAGAGGAGGTCCAGGAATATAAATGGATCATTGTTGGTTACAATTTGTATCATATAACTACACAATAAATTTTTCCTAAATATATAAATATTTTTATTTAATTAAATAGCATATTAAAAAAATTGGTTTCACATACTCATATAGAATATCATGTGGTGTTATGTTCTTGGATAAGGGAATGATAGGTTTTTTAGAGTTAGAGAAGTTCTTGATGTGGTGAAAACTTGGTGAATTGCGTTAGGTGTAAATGAGAGTACTGAGATGTGTTTTCCTTCTAATTGAAAGAAATTGGTGTTCTATAGGTCAATAATTGGGGGAGAAGGAAATTATTTTGAGTGTGTTGTTATAAAGAGTGATACATTGACTGAGAAGGTTATGGTTACACTGTTATGAGATAGATGGGGTATAGGTTGAAATTTAAAAGGGGAAGGAATTTGGGAATGTCTTGAGTGAGATAATGGCTTCTAGATACAATGATGGATTTTATTTTTGTATAATCCCCCTTGAGGGATGTGGTATAACCTCAAGTGATAAGATGAGATTAGATCATATACGTATGGTTCTACTTTGAAACATTAGATATTGTTTGAGTCTTCAATAATATATTAATAATTTTTTATTAATTATATGGTGTATATGGAACATGGGGATAAGTTACTATAATGGATGAAATGTATGTCTGAAGATACATAGTGTTTTTCTAGGTATAAAATTGACATTCAAAAAGTTCATAAATCAGGTCGAATGTTGTGGTTGTTGGGTTAATTAATTTTGATCTATTGATATTGCTTATTTACATTAATTGTTTTCCAAAACCATACACATTAAAATTTTAGTTTATAATAGAGGTGAATAGTGAGACACTACAGATAAATACATTACCCCTTAAACAATAACATCAGTGTGAATGTAGACATTTTGTCACATTTTAGGATTATCGTAGGATGTGCAATGAATAGGGATTTTTTAGGTCGATGTTGTTTTTTAGAACGAGTTAGGATGTGCCAAGGCCATGTATTTAGATATAATTAATTATTTTTATTCTATTTTATTTTTAAAATATGTGATTATTACTTAATGTGATTAGTTTTGTTGTCTGGATTTTTGTTATATCCCATTTTATATGTAATATTTATAGATTTATTATCAATACAATGATATTAATAGTTTTGTTAGATGATTTTATTTATTTGTTATGTGGTTTTACATAGATATTATTGAATATTATTCCCAATTAATGTTTATGGGAAAAAATTCTAGTTAATATTCATTAAAATAATGGGATGTATACCCAGAGTCAAGAATATATGAGTAAAAATATAAAATCATGATTTTTTGGAATTTTCCTTAAGATATTACCTTTCAAACATGAAGGATTAATATGAAACAAAATCTTTAATAACACTTATTGAGAAATCATAAAAAAAATCTAAAAAACATATAATAGATCAATTGAAATTTCAAAGGTTGATACAAATCCCCAAAATGAAAACTCTGACCATTTATTGTATCGACACATATGAAGAAATCCTCACATTAATTCATCAAACAAGGTCCAAATAGATGGTAATATTCACTCAATCATAGTAATAATTTAATGTGATACGAATAGATTTAATGGATTCACAATGATTTTTTGGTTTCAGACATTGAATCCCAAGTACATGGGAGAACATGGCTTCATTTTTATTTCTCTATATGATATATAATGATTACTATAACTATAAATAATCAACTATGTAGATCACTAATCATAAGTAATTATGAGACACTTAAAAAACTGTTTGAATGCTTCTATTATTTTATAGTTAATCCAGTCACCTAGTTTTTCTAATCTTATGTATTATTCAATGGATAGAACCAACCTCATGTAGATTTAACCATTTAGAAATGTTTTCCATCATCTCCAAATCCCATAAAAGCCAAAATAATTTCTATTAACTATACTAATACTATATGAGACCCTAAGATGATAAAAATATATTCATTTTATTTATAAAATAGTTATAATAAAGGATGATCATCATTGGGATTGGGTTTCCTTGTCAGAGGAACACCAGAGAGGAGGTGGTGAGGCCACATAGGAGAAGCCTTTGAATGATGTGGTGGGCTATCATGTGTTGAGTGTTAGTGTCTAACCATTAGGGAAAATGGTTCATCATGGTAGAAGGGTCATTGGGGAAGAAGGATCACATAGGTATCATTGGGGGAGGAAGAAAGACCACACATGCATATTCGGGGAATTAGAGTCATGTGGGCACTGTCGGGGGAGGAGGATATGGGAGAGAATAGAGGGAACCGTCGGGGAAGAAGGGTTGGGCAGGGAGAGGGGGACAATGATATTTGAGGAAACCGAATTAATAAAGCCCTAATTTATGGGTTTTATTTGATATTTCGCTAAAAATTAATTTATATCCACATACCTCTATATATGTGGCTATATGTTTGTGGCTCTAAGTGATTTTTTTAGTAGTGTGATATGATTATATTTTTATCAAACCCATTTCCTTTCATAGGTTATGATGTTAATATTTTTTATCTTTTGGAAAAATTCTGTATGATTTCATCAAGAGATGGGTAGGACCAATATCTCTCTACAATGCCTTAGGTAATTATTTTTATCTCATGAGATAATGATGGGAATAATGTTGAAGGATTTAATCCACTATGGAAGGATAGGGAAACTTGAACCACTATGAGATGATAGGGAAACATGATCCCTTACAAGGAATGGACAGTTAGTGCAGATGGTGGTGTTACCCACCCAATAGGTGCCATCACCATGATGTTCCCTGATAGGTTTTGGAGATGTGGATTTACTTTTACAGAATATTATATCATGACTATGTGTCTGTTGCAATTCTATATCATTTTCCTATGTTATAATATCATTTATTATGTTCTTGATTCCCCTATAAATCATTTCTTATGAACATCCTATATTTATTCCATGATTCATTTTTATGATCATTGATATGTAGTGTATGATTCTCTAATGTTATGATCACATTCTTGTTCTCATGTTTATGCTTACATATCATTTTTATTTACCCTTATAGAGCATATGTTCTCTCCCCTTTATATTTCCTTCCCCCATGTAATGAAGATATTTATTATGTATTATGTGTCTAAGAGTTTTTCAAGTGTAAGGGAACCTAGTGTGAGATAATCTAACTCGCTTATGTAATATTTTTATTATATCCATGTTCTCAATGGTACATAACTAATACTCTCTTTGGGAGACTTTTTGGGTAATGTATTATCTATTCTGCAAAAAATCTTTAATGTTAATGTATGTTATGTAAGTGGTGATATATGGCTTATGAAAAATTATATCTTGATCATTAATCTAGAATTAATCCCCCTAGTGTTCAACTACTAGATCCTGAACGTGAACAAGTGTTAGTGCATACCCTAGATCCTGGATATCAAGTAAAACAGTCTAAATTAGATTATGGTCTATATGAAGATTCAAGAACTATGTATTATCATTATCTTCCATAGGGATACTATTCACATGTCTTCTCTGAAGAAAATTTTTATATAACAATAAAAAATATATTGAATTAATCAAATGATTTCTCATATCAACACTCAAACAAGAGAAATAAGGAAATTAATCCCATTAGAAAAGAAAACAATATTTGTATTTCTACCTATTGAAATCTAGAGAAGAGAATATACTTGAACTAATACTGAAGCTGTATTTCCCAAACCACTAATGGAAAATTAAGGTTTATTAAGATGATAGGTTTCCCAGATATCACAACAAACTACCTCCTTTTTCCTGATAAGATATCTCATATACATATTATCATAATGTAAATATTCACAACATATTTTTTTGATACCACATTGTCATAAAGCAGTCCACATACCCTGGTAACATGATACCTAAGATGAAACTAACATAGACAAAGGTGAGTTCCCGATCCCCATGGGTTTGTGACTAGATCATTATTCTCAAATTACCTCATGAATATAGTACTAGAAACTAAACAGGTATATAAAAATCCCAAATAGTATGACATTAAAGTACTTATAATCATTGAAGATAAAACTAAAACATCACAATATTATGAAGAAATCAATGACCAAAGGGACAATAATATCCACCTCATCCAAGATGTGATTTTCTTTTACGTGATCCTAGAAAAATAAAATATACAAATGCTTGAAGGAAAATGTAGGTTGTGACATCCAAATCCAAGAACGATCTAAACAAGTGTTTTATAATAAAAATCCATAATAATAAAACATGTAATGCTTTACGTTTTAAATAAAACAATAATGGATCATTAATTTAAAATAAAAAACATTATTTTAATTTCAAATGATATAAATAATTTAAATAATGTCATAAGAAAACATTTTATATAAAATAATTTATATAAATCATTTGGCATGAGGAAAACAGTTTTTCAATAAACTAAATATATATAAATGTTATCAAATGATTCACAATTTTCATATGCCATATGGTATGATAGTTTTAATTTATAGGATCCACAAAATAATATATCATATGTTAGGTAATATTTTTACACATGTCTTTAATGATTAGGATGAAGAGGACTCATCAATGCTTCATTATGAATATTGTCTTCCTTGCTATTTTTTTAATGTCATTTTCAATTCATTTCTAAGAAATTGGAATCTAATAGTGGTTTTCACAAATAACCCACTAACTACCCAATCATTCATGTTCACAATAAATCAATAATGTTCCAATCATTTAAAAATTTATAAAAATAAAATATAACCATTTATAGTCACAATATTCCAATTTTATTCCAAAACCAAAACACCGTCTTTCATCATAATTTGATACATTTTTAAAATATAACCAATCATTAGTTATTGTAAAATCAATTTTATATATTTTTCTCAAAATTATTGTTACATATCAATTGAA
Source organism: Viscum album (assembly GCA_963277665.1). Lineage (NCBI taxonomy): Eukaryota > Viridiplantae > Streptophyta > Magnoliopsida > Santalales > Viscaceae > Viscum > Viscum album. The sequence continues at coordinate 438,761,920 of OY728141.1, read as the reverse complement.
AAATTTCAATCAATTTCAAATTAGACACCAAATTCTAATCACATTGAAATAGGGTGTTTTCCAAAAACCTCACACCAAATCATTTTCAATTCCAAATTTTCAAAAAATTGTGGTTTTTCTGAATTCAATTTAATAAAATTTCCAACATAATGAAATTTATCGTTAAATTTGTCATCCAATCATAAATGGAACTATGTAAATATAATCAGGTTATCAAAACTCAATACCAATTGTGGGATTTACGAATGGAGAATGAAAACAATAGAGTTATATAAATCCATCCAAGATTCATGATCCAAAATAAAAGGATTTTATATCCATCTACAACATGATGATATAATACTATCTATGTATGAAATAATGGGAGATTTGGAGGGAAGTAATGGTGAAGAATAACATACCGGAGGGGAAAAAATGAGATAAGCTGTGATTTGATACACAAATGAATGGGGGGTTTTGAGCCAAAATTTCTTCTTGATAGCCTCTAAGACAATGTATTTTGAGATATGAGGAGATGGTGTCGATAAAGAGATAAAAAATTGTTTCATGTAATTTTAAATTAACATATCATTAATAAAATTAACAATTTTAACAGTTAGATGGATATACCCGCTATGTTAGAAAATTTTTGAACCATTACTATGCACACCTCTAATGGGATACATGGTTTCTACTAGGTAGTTGAACTATTTTTCAAATTGTATGGAAACCAAGAAAACCACTACTTCTTAGGTATTCATTCTATCCACTGTATTGGAAAAATATTTGAGGATACGATGAACCAACCATGCACATCCCATAATTTTCCAAAATTTTTAATTTTCCTCCATAAAACAGTATAAAAACCCAAACCAATGCATGAGAAGAAATGAGGGTTAAGAAGTAGCTAAATATCAGGAATTTTATGTTTCAAACCCTCTTAGAGATGATTTCATCTACTCATATGATGCTAAAAATGTATTTATGTTCTATGTTCAGTGTGAGAAACCCATTTATAATTAAATTATATGAATTCATAAATATTTTATAATTTGTTCCACTGGTGTTACATTTGTGGGAAACAAATTTTTCCATCGACTTGCAACCTGGAGATGGAATTTTGGTGTTGATGATTAAAATTATGATAGAAGCTATGGAATTTATGTGTTATGTGGATTATAATATTATAGGTAAGAGTTTATTTTTGGAACCCATTTGGAATTTAATGAGTTGTTTTTATATATAAAAATAGGAATAAATGTTTTATAAAAACTTGTCGTACAATATATTTATATATTTCTTATAGTGTTGAATTGTTCTATTTAATGTTTATGTAATATTGAAAAGAAAATATCTTGGTAGTGATCTAGTACTAGGGGTCTTGATAATTCTACAAAATACCTTTATATCCAAATGATAGAGGAGTGACGAGATTAGAGTTGTTAGATGAAAAAATTATCACATCAACAAAGAGATAAATACTACCTATAAATAGTTTGAGGTGGTGCATCCATTATTCATTGTCCGTGAGAGGACATAAAAATGATATTGTCTTTGTGTTTCTATGTGTCATATCACTGTAAGGTGATTTTAAAGTGATGGTGGGAAGTTGTCCTACCAATTTTCCAACATTATATTTGTTCTGAATCATTATTTAATTTTTTGAGATGAAAAATCATGAGAGGACACCACCAATGTGGAATTATTCACATAGTGTGGTGTACCCAAATGCAATATTTTGGAAAATTCCACCACACATAAAATCTTTATATTAAATTGAGAATTAGTTTACCTTTTGAAATTATGGACTTCGGTCACTTGGGTAGGTTTTATCATGGTTTATCAGTTCAAAATTGAATAATTATTTGAACATTCATGACTATTTTTCGTATTTATTTGGAAATTGGTACCCCGATGGGTTTCGTGTAATGAAGAGTAATTTTGTGATTTTCGTTTTGATAATTGTTGTATGTTAGATTTATTATCTTCTACAAATAAAAAATGAAATATCCAATGGTATATAAATTTAATTAAATGAGAATATATATAATTATATTTATAGATAATAGAAGGTGGATTCACACACCTAAATAGATGTAGATTGGGGAGGATAAACCATGTAGCTATTGATCCATGATTTTGTGACATTAGTTCTAGTGGATTCCAAGATGGTTATTTTATGTAAGATGAAATTAAACCTGAGGAGTATGAAACCATTGAACTCATTCTCTATTAGTGAAACATTTACTGTGGGATTTTTTATTTCATGTGAGTACATTTTTTTCAAATTAAATCCATATATAAGACTCTTTAAAAGGTATAAATTATAGGACTTTTACTCTATGAAACCTCAAAATCATTTTATTTCATTATTGATATTACAACTAAATAGAATATCTTCCACTCAAGTGGATGGGATAATATTGTGGGACACTGAGGTTTCGGTCATGGAACATGAAAGATTACCCTATATTATATGTATGTTTCTTATTAGGTCTTTCATTATGATGGTTAGGATTACCAACCACACCTTTCAAATAGAGATATTATATCATAAATTATAAATATCCATTGCATAAAAAACAATCCATTCTAGAATCCTATAGGTTCAATGCATTTTGAATATTGGTTACATAAATAATTGGTTCATTATAGAACTACATCATCTCCCTCTTAGTTTTTAATAACAAGAACCTTATGTAGACAAACCACACATAAAACCATTATTCATACCATATGGAAAGGAAACATAATAAGGGTCCTGCTATATGATCATTAAGGGTATAGGAAAGAGATATCAATGATTATTTACACAATACATCAAAATAAGGCTATAAAACTTGAGATGTAAAATTTTAAAACAGAAAATACATATTAAACAACATAACCATGATTCATGGAAAAAAGATCATTACTTTAATAGACATGAATATTAATGGAATCACCTAAAAATATCCATGAGAGAATAACATGGAAATAACACCAAGATTATTGGCATAAAACAAGCATCAAAATTCATTATCATAGTAGTAAAGGATCATTTCCATGGATATCATATTGGAATGGATTCACTCCCCCAACAATAGATTTGGTCACGATTCACTCCCATGACTTTCATAGTGGACAAAGTCCCTTACTGAACTGGGTTTATTACCCATTCTTGTCCTGTATATCTCAAGAGATACTAAACATTACCTAATTAATTAGAGGGAGATAGAGGTCCCACCCTTAAAATAATGACAATCATATGTATGTTCTCTATATGATAATAATACATCAATTATATAGTAATCCAAGAATTTAAATTCGTTTCATAAGTATTTCATCATAGAATAACCAATGGAAAATTAAACAATTCATAAATATTTTATAATTTCATCATATCCTAACCCATGGAAAAGGGATGTGAGACATAAATATATTATAATAATAAACATATACCCTCTATAAAAATAATAAAGCTGGTGCTATTGGATCATGTACCCAAAAAATAAAAGTAACATCAAAGGATGGAATCATAGATGGAAAATTATTTTAGAAGATTGCTTATAATATTTCCCATTGGAAATTTACTATAGAAATTGAGTAATATATTTTAATCATAAATATTTACTAAATATTAAAGAAATTTTTTTATTATAAACAACCTCAAAATATTGTAAAAGAATAATTAAATAATTCAATGTTCATCATGGAATAAATTTCTATTCATGATGTGTACATTCAAATAATGTATCTATAAAAATGATTAACTTTTTTCTCATATTGAAGTAGAGGAGATGGATATTTTTTAGGGAATAGGAATAATGAAATATAATTATATAGTAGGAACATGTGTTACTATATTAGAATTATTATGAAATTAATGAAGGTGCTACGATTTGGTGAAAAAAGAAAGTTCTTTGTGAATAAAATATACATTTCATTGAAAAATATTTTTTGTGTCTATTTATATAGAGAATAATGATGTTATTTTCGGGATAAATATAATATTTTGAATCTGGATAATTAATTTTCATAGAGATATTGGTTGGGATTCGTAGATGAAAATGTATTTTTTAGGTGGTAATATTTGAGGGGATAAGATGAAACTTTATAATTGAGGAGGAGATGAATTTTTTCACATACCCAAAATTATTCAACAATGTGATGTCACTCCCAATACATGTGCCTCCAATTATTTAAATAATAGTTTGAATGATAGACATATTTGATCCACCACACCACCTAAAACATAATTTCTACTTTAAATTTCATTCCCTTAATCTATATGTTTACATACTTTTAATATATTATTTTTCACAACACTGATTAACTGTTTTTAATTTAACTAGGTGAATTATAATTTAATCCTAAAACATGATCCATAAATGTTAATTTTTAAAAACTCATAATAATTATAAAATCCAATTTTATAAAATAAATGTCATATTTTCTTGAAATCATTTCTATCATAGACTCATGTATAAAAAAATACTTTTTCCAACCATAACCATATTGCATAATATTTTAAAATATTTAATATTCATTATAACTAAATATAAAATTGAGTTTATTATGTAATTTTTATTACTTTTATTCAAAATTTGTAATCTATTTTAGTATAATTAATTCAAATAATACATTGAATGTTATTAGAAATTAATCTCATAGAGGTGACAAAAGGTTTTTTTCCAAGGATAATTTTTCTTAAATTTAAAAACATTTTTCAAACAAAATTAAATATAATTTTTCAAAAATTTGATATAATGTAGATTATTATGTAAAGAAATGATCAAATTTTACTTTTAAAAACATATTTAAAACAAAATGTAACATGTAAATTCAATAAATGAAAATGAAGATTCTATTAAAAATTAACATTTTTTATACGTCATGAAAAACGAATTTCCTTAGAATAATTCCAGAAATGCACACTAAGATAATTTAAGAATTTTGATAAAAAATTGTGTTTTTTGTATATCTATTACTTCCTAAAATTAGTAAAATTTTATTTTATGATATGTGAGTCTTATTTGGATAACAGAAGTTTAAAAAAATACTTTTTATGCATAAAACACGATATATTATAAGATCACTACTAGAATAATATTAGATGAGTGGTAAACAAATTATTCATTATAAAAATTATTAATTTTATTAAAAATATTCTCAAATAATAATTAATATAATATATTATTATAGATAAAAATTAAACTAATAAATATAATTTTTCATAAAAACATTTTTTTAGTTTTAATTAATTATTATTTATATTTGTAATCAATTTATAGCCATTTTATTTATTTTATACATGTGTACACTATATATTTTTAATTATTTCATAGTCTTAACTGTATAATAAATTACAATGGGTAGGATATATCAATGACATTAAAATAAAATATTGTAATAGTATATCCTGGTTTCTTTGAAAACTATGGTATAGAATATGTAAATGTTTTTAGAAAAGATAACTCATTAAATCATTGGTCGTTACCATCTACAACATAAAATAAATTTCAATCCTCTAAATTTATAATTGATTTCATTAATAAGTGGTTTCCTATTTAAAAATAACTTTACGTAAATCCCACATTGTACAAAGGGTTAATTAAAATTTCCCATAAAGGTAGTGGAATAATACATATGAAGGTCATATCAAATTACACATAATGTGGTCTACAAAATAGAGAGCATTATTCAGTTATGAAAATTATGGACAAGGAATAATATTAATGTTCATATAAAATTGATAATGAGAATTCAAATTATCATTATCATGTAAATGGATAAATTAGAATAAACCAATGAGGTGAGAAAAATACAATAAATTCATCAAAAATGAAGGTAATAAGAAAAAATATTCTTGTAAAGATATTATTCTAAATGTTAAATAATTTATATAATTATTTATCCTTAATTTATTTCTATTGATATCATAAGATTAATCTCATCTACTAGTTGTTCTTCGATGAATTTTTACTTTATCTCATACTCCATGAAATACATATTATTTTTTGTAGTTCTGAGGCACTAAAATTGAATTCAAAGAGATCATAATATCCAAAAACATATGGTAAGTTGTTCATTATATAACTATTTATCATCCAAACCAAAATTGACAGAAGATGTTATCCAATAATTATAAATATTTATATGATAAAATAATACATTAATCCATAAAACCTCATCAAATGTACCACTTAAACCATTCCATATATTATTAAAAATAATACCTTTAAAAAATTACAAAATTTAAATATATGATCAATAAATTTCACAATTAATCATAACATTAATTATAAAAATATCATATCATAGATCTTTATTGTATCATAAAAAATAAGGGGCTATCATGGTCATATATAAAACATTATAATTACTATAATCCCTATAAATACTTGATGTTAAAATAAATTCATCCTTATTCCCGAAATAAGACATAAATAATTTAATATATTCCATAAATAAAAAACTATTTTGAAATAGATTATTGATAAGATAAAACACTATTTTATCAAATCATTGATCAGTTCTAAGGTCATCAATATTGTCCAATTTACTTAATCCAAATCGAGCATCACTGAATAAAACTAAACACTATTATATCTACATCGTGAATAAAATATGGGTAATATTTTTATTACACATGTTTTTTAAATTAAATGTATAATTTTCATTAAATTATTATCCTGGGTCATTAGTTCCATTCATTGAATTCGTGAAAATAATTAATGAAAATGATCTATACAATTAACATTATATAATCCATGATTCATTGAATATTATTTTTGAGTCCCAATACATAAAATATTCATCCATTCAAATTTATTCTTAAATCATTAACTTTAGTTCATCGTCATATTCCCTAATACCTCCTTTAATTTATATATTAATTATTTTATCTTTATCATAAAATATTCATTAATAAAAAATTGTTATTTATCCACTTCATGATCTCCCCCCTTGGACATTGATTCACATAATTCTCAATCTTTCAACATCTGATTAATTCAACCATTTATTATTCCTTTTGGAAATAATTATTTTATTTCATTGAATTAACATAATTTTTTATTCTCCAAAGTAATTACTTACTATATTCCCTTTTTATCCTCACAGAAAATATATTATAATTCCATTGAGACATTCACTTTTTTGCATCATCTGACATTCTCTCTATATATGAAATTGAAAATCCATTGCTTCATGGTCACCACAACCCAAGATACAAATGAACACTATTTATATCTTGTTTGGAATGTAATATTGTTTGTTAATGTGAAATTTTTCTATTGTATAGAATGAATACTGATTTTGATTAATAAAAATATCATTTCATCTATTCAAAAATTCATTTGGATGCTCTTTGTCACATTGTCTATCACATTAATGTTTAAACAAGGTCATAATTTCTCCCTACAATGAATAAATCCAAAAAACATAGTTTGAGAAAAAATAATCATAGTGGTAAAATAAATTAAAATTGAAAATTATTAATATAATATTATAATATTAAAAACCTTTATTTCAATATATCAAAAAAAAATTCTAATCTTGGTCATTCATGGTCACCATCTTTTTGACTCCACCCTAAGGGATTGAAAATGATTTGGGAATTTACAAAACATGTCATCCATAGTTTCCAAAAATGTGTTTAGTAAGGAATGTTACCCCGCACTAGGTAATAATCATGTCAAATCCTAATGCACACAATTCTATGTTATTACTTTAAGATACAAAAAATCTATATCAACATCCATTTATTGTATAAAGGCATTGATTCAATTTTATAGAAACCAATCACTCTATCCTTCACCAAAATGAATCTATATTTTACTATACTTATTTTCAAAATTATGGTTATCAATAATTTTTTATCATGCAATTTTCCAAAGATAAACTAAAAAATTCAATTAAAAGAACTATAATATCCCACATTTTCCATTTAATGATATAACATCATAATATATGAATATCCATTACATAATAGACCAGTATTTTCTAAATTCCTATAGGTTTAGTGCATTTGGAAATATGAATAACTAGAAAACCAATTCATAATTGAACCACAACATCTACCACTTAGTTTTTCATAAATTCATACCTTTATATACATATAAAACGAAAGATCATTCATCATTACTTTGGGAAAAGAAACAGAATATTTTGGGGGACCTAATTCTTAGTATGGTTAAACAAAGTAAATATTAATTATCACATATCTATAAAATAAAAATAAGGGTATGATAACGTTAGAATAAAATTTTAGGACCATAACATGTATATCAATTATTAGAACCATGATTTATGGTATAAATAATGGAAATTCATTAAACATTAATCATAAAAGAATCATGGAACAATATCCATGAGAGTATAATATGGTCATAAGGCAAGGAAATTTTTAATACACATAAGAATTGGAAAAAATTTCATTTTTTGTGAAGTGTCATTTCAAAGGATATTATAATGTAATGGGTATACTCCCCAAACCATCGTAGTTTTAAATTTTCACTTCTATGACTATCATAGGATAAAAAATCCTTTACTAAACTGGACTCACTTCTAATTCTAGTAATGTTTATCTCTTAAGATGTAAATATTTACCAAATAAATTGGATATATATATAGATCAAACATATCACATAATTAATATCATAAATAAGTGTGACACAATACCTTAAATAATTTATCATATCATACCACATAAAAATAAATGAGTTTTAATTATAATTTCATCAAGGAATAACCCACAAAAAATCAAACTGGTCTAAGAAACATCTGAACATTTAATCCTAAAAAAACAAGTACCTTAAATGAGATTCATATGTGTTAATTAATTATAAGCATTAACCACCAATAGAAATTATATAAATTATATCATTGGATCACATCCCATGTTAATATTATGTATCATAAAATGAATCTATCAATTATGTAAAATTATTATGAAAGATCACATTAAATTTTTATTAGGGAAAATATCATTTACATTATGAAATCACATATTTGAAATATAAAAAAATAAAAAAAAATAATGAAAAAAAATTATAAAATGAACCTTAAATATGTTTAATGGAAGTGTCATATAACATAATAGTCAACAATTTCTAATAATTTATTCATGTAATGTATGATAAAATTATGATTCATTTTAAATTTTCTAGGATAAGACAATAGTATTTTTTCAAGAAAATTTTATCAAAACACAATTTAATGATTTTTTAAAGAAAACCAGGTTAGATATTAATTTAAATGATTTTTTGGAGAATAATAAAAATTATTTTCAAATTTTTTTAAGAAAACATCATTTTGGAAGATAAAGGGATATTTTACAAACAGATATATAATGTTTATTTTTTGATTAAAAATTTATTTTGAATATTGTTTATATATAAAGATGAAAATGGAAGGAAAATATTTATTTTCAATAAATAGAGAAATTATTATAAAAATATTTAGTTTCATCAGATATATATAATAATACTCCATCAATATATTTATATTTCAAAATAATCCTAATAAATAGTGACATTGTATCTGAAACCCAAGACCACATTGTTATTTATTGAATCGTAATCTCCCTGGGAGAAATAAAATAATATAGATATTTAAATACCATAATATTCATGAAAAATGTCATAAATTAAATTAATGGTAAATATATAAAATAAACAAAAAAACATTTGGTTCATATAAAATATGTCCGACAAAAAAATAAAAGTGTGACAAAAATCACTTAACACATTATAATCATTTGAATTCTATGTCCAATTAAATAATATGATAATATGAAACATTATATATAATTAGAATAAGGTTATTAATGATATAATGTCTCAAAGGGGTATTATATAAACCATACAGAATAATTGACTAGTCAATATGGCACAAGTCTCCCTAGAAAAAAATAGAGGCTAGAAATCCATTACCACAAGTATCAAAATTTCATACACATGTTAGAGCCTCAGGAATAATAAACATTTGTTAATAATAAATATTTACATAACCATAACCATACATATCTTACCATATATGTTTTACTTATGACCTTTATTACTTGATTTTTACCAATTCTTTGTTAAAATCACATCTTAGGTAATAACTGATTTGTTTTCATTGTATATTTTTATTGGTATTTTCAATAATTTTTTATTTAACATGGACCCATAATCCCCATAATTTTAATAAAAATATATAAACATGCTATATAGTGATTTTACATGAAAATAAATTTGTCTATAAAAGATAAATATAGAAAATAAATTACACCATTAATTGAGATGATAGGTCATAAATTCACATGAGTGTTGTTTCCAATTTACCAAAAAAGAGATTAAAAGATAAGTAAATATTAATTCATCATTCCAAAAAATTAATTTACATCATTTTTCTAAAATATATTCATAAATATATCCTCATCACAATACCTGATAAAAAAACATGAAAAATGTGTCGCGTCCTGTTATGGAGGCAGAAGTCCACACATATAGAAGAGTGACATTATCATTTTCCAATGGATTGAAGTTAATAAGTAATATTCAATATTATAATTTAATCATTATAATTATATATTTAATATATATAAAAAATGTTTAATCCATCATTATATATATCCATGATTGGTGGTAATGGGAAAAAATTACATCAGTTCACTAAGTTGCAGTCCACCGTAAACACCGTTGACATATTCATTTACCATCTGATGAAAGTGGATATGGATATAGGTTAATTCATAAACATAATATAACATATATATATATTACAATCTTTTTTAATTATATTGTAATTATTATTTAATTAAATATGGCGGTATATTCGTACCATAACCCCAATAAAAACATTATTTTCACAAATGCTTTTCCATAAGGTAGAAGTTCACTTGCTTTACCATTTTATGTTTCACCACAATATATAGTTTTTGTATTTATTTATTTTTAAAATTTATCATTAATGACACAAATAAAGGATCCAATAAATTTTTATTTGGATCCACTTATTTGGAATATTAAATCTAGTTTTCTACAATAAAATGTTTATATTTTTGAAAAAATATTTTTATCACAGGATCATGTAACATGAAGTTCCACCTTTTAATCATCATCATGATAAATTATTTTTTATATTTTTACTAATAATATATAAAACCTAAAAAATTCATTACTAACATATGATAATTATTTTGATACTATATTTTTTAATAATATATAACAAATTTAATTCCCATAACTTGTACAATATAAGTGAAAATTAAACCCATTGACATGATGAAAAATTAGTTATCCAAATTATATATTTCATAACTATTAAATGTTTTTGTTTAGAAATTGATAATGGAATTGGTTAAAATTAATAATTTGTGATAAATTATAATATAAATAACTTGTTTCTCATTTAAAAAACTGAAAAAAGAATATCTAAATACATTACATAAAAACTCATTTTTTATAAAAACATTCATTTTCCTAATTAATTGAAAATTAGTTTTCGTAAAAAATCAAAATAAATCACCATATGAAAATTATGATTTTTTCACACGAAATAAATTTCAAAATTTACATATAATATTTCATAATGTGTAAAAAATTAATTTATAATATGTGAACAAAATCTGGAAAAATAACATTTTACAGAAAATACAAATTTATGCATAAAAATGAACTAATTCAAATAGCATTCCAATATATATAATATATGAAAAAAATATTGAATCGATATATAACATATAAATTTTATTAAAATCAATCTATAATAGTGATTAATTTAATTTATTGTGATGGAAAACCTTTTCAAACATAATCATTGTTTTCAAATAATATACATTTTACATTAAAAACATGTTTTATTTCTAATTGATTTATAGATAATGAATTTATTTTATACATGTGTACACTATACAATTTTCATAATACATACCCATTAATCCAACAGGTAAACTATAACTATGATATTATAAAAATATATAACAATAGTATCTCATGGTTTTTTGAAATCCTTGTTCTGTGTAATGCATGATATCAAAATATTAATTCTATTTTTGGATTATTTATTTATAAAAATATAGGGGTTTAACATTATACATTTCTTAAATAAATCACTTCAATTCAATTCAAACTTGATTTCTTTAATCAATGGGTTTCTATCTAAAAATAAATTTTCTAAAATCTCACATCATACAAAGAGTTTATAAAACATATTATTGAATAGGGGGATACATATATATAAAGTTCAACTAGAATAAAACATAATGAGGTTTAAAAAATGATAACATTACTAGGAAATAAAAAAACATTGAATAAAAGTATCATCTATATATCCTTGATCCCAAACGAATGAATGGTGATGGGTATGTTAATGAACAAAAAATAAAATACAAATGAGATGGTAAAAATACAGTCAATTTATGAGTGATAAAGGCAATAAGATATAATTATTTTTAATGATTTATATTCTAATGTTGAGTAATTTATATGAGAAAATACCTTACATAATATATATCTATTTCTTAATAAAAGTCTTAAAATTTAGTTGTGCATCAATACATTTAAAATTCATCTCGTACTCTAATAAATGAACATGAATTTTTAAATTCATGAAAAAATAATATTATTTTCTAGTTGAAAATAAGATTCTTAAATGAATTATATTTTATTCATTTTATCTCTATTTATCATCCAAATCTAAATGGATATCACATGTAATGAAATCTAGATAAATAATTATATGAATAAAAAATAAGTTAATCAATAAATTCTTTTCTAAAGGTAAAAATAAACATTAATAATATAGATTAACCTTGAGAACCATCAATAATTCAAGAACATTTAAATATTATAATTGGATTTTTAGAATTAGCATTAAATTAGTCACGTAAATTTCATATAATATATATTAATTTGCACATATCCCACCAAATTCTTTTTATTAATTATATGGAAAATCCATGGAGTTCTTACAAAGAAAACGGTTTAGGGTTTCAGTAAAAATGGATCCCAATAACAATATCCTAACAAAATTTTGGAACAATTATGGTGGAATGACCCAGGGCTGGAAAAGACAAGGGGAATTTTACTTTGGGAGTCCTTAAAGGATAAAAATCATCAAAAAACATCCTTGCACCACGTATGATTAATGTTCAGGTGATTTTCCATATGTCACTTACATCTTATGATGGTATATTAAAGGTACCATAGAGTATGTACATTACCTAAAAATTCATTGAATATTTATAATGAATCAATCTCAATCTACATGAATGAAATGTTCCTTAGGTTAAAATTATGTTATCCTATAATCATGGCCAAGGAATACACTTTAACAGAATCACTACTATTAAGAAGTTATAGATATCAATAAAAATTGATACTTTAGAGACTCTGATAACTCTTCTACTGCACATATACCCCATGAAATAAGATCCATATGTGTTTAATTTGATCCTTCAGAGGGATGGCCACCATCAGATCTATTTTCCACCAGTGGTAGTGTTGTTGTTGGGGAACAGTTTGAGTGGAATAATGGAATGAGGGATGATGCCATCAATGAGTCTTTTTAAAACCTGGGGTAATCTATAATTATTTTCCAGATGTTTATGATGATACATGTGATAGATTTCTGTGAATTGTGATGGAATTTTTACTTTTGGTCTACCTGAGAAACCATCAATCTACTATGATGATTAATGCTTGGGACATTCACATAGAAATGTGTGAGTTTATTCCATGAAACCAATGATGAAGTAATATATCATATATGGACACCTGTTTAGAGAATCAGGTGAACTTACCAAATTTACTCTATACATATTTTTCCTAATTTCTGTTTAAAAAAGGGGTTCCTGGACTCCGACTGTGTATTCCTACATCACAGATTTATCGACACAAGACTAATCCCTATGAACTAAATATTCTCAAAATAAGGAATCTCATTATGTTGGACACACAAAACTATGAATTTTTTTAATTAATCTTCTTAAATCATAATTTTTTACCCTATTAATCATGAGGAGAAGAAATAGGTGGAATTTTTTCAGTGCCTTAATCGTAAATGTACCAGCTACGTAACCTATGAAGAAACCCTTATCTAGGTCGTTGAACATATTGATGGTTTCATAGAGACTCCTCTGATAATAATTAATGGTGGAAAAGATATTTTTAGGATTCTCATTAGCCGATATAAGTCAGACAGTCAGAGTGGAGAAGCTATGGAATCTAAAATGATCCCAAGACAAGTTATTATTCCAATAACTAATATCCTTTTCTTCAATTGACCAATTTGTATGCTGCTGATGAAAATGAATATGATGCTGAATCATCTTCTTAATTTTTATGTTTTAAATTTAGAAGATGTTACTTCAATAACATAACTATATTTCATGTGTTTTACCCCATATTTTTTTCCCCTTATGTAACTCCCAAAAATTTTGGAATGAATATCATTCATCGTACAAGAGACACTTCTAAAATAAATAACCCCACATTAATGGGTTTATAAATCATTCCCTGAAAATCCCAATTTGTCTTACATTTCACATATTCATCTAATAAACATGAAATTAAATTTCACATAATGTTATAAATATGATTTTTCCTAACAATCAAGGTAGACTTGATATGCATGGGGATGGAATAGAGTATATATTTTATCAACGTAACTCCTCCATGAAAGGATAAAAAGCAATATTTAAAAATGAAAATTTGAACCATGACTTTATAAACAACCATATCAATGTTTTTGATGCGATGGGTGTTAGGGGTAATAGGGGCACCCATGTAGTTTAAAGGGAAAGACCATTTTCTTATTCCCAAACTCGTTTCTAAATCCCATATGCACCTCTATGAGAATCTATTAGGAACAAAGATGTTAATCTTCTCAAAGCTGAAAAGTTTCACACTCCAATAAAAATCTACCTCTTAAGCATAATTAACCAACAAAATGGATCTTCTACAACAATTATAAAATAACATCGTCTCATCTGAAAACATGATATGAGATATAACCCCACAATAATTCTAAGTGTGGTATTGTTTAACCTCACCCACCTGAATGAAATGATTAATGTAATTTATGATATAATCATGAGAAATGATAAAAAAGTGAGGGTTTAAGGGGATATCCCTACCTCAATCCTCTAAATTCATTGAAAAAACCCAAAATGTTTTCCCATAAAAGATGATTACATCCTTAGGGAACTAGAACAATGAATGATATGATCAATAATTCACACTGAGAATCCCTTACATGCGAGGACCTTAATGATAAAGATCAATAAAACTCTATTATAGGATTTTCTCATATATAATTATATGGCCACATTACAACCAAAATTTTTCAATTTGATTTCACATATAATATCATGGTCCTAGGAAATATCCATTTTTATTGACCTACCTTTCACAAATCTATACAACTCATTTGCTACCGAAAATGTAATGAAGGGAGAAAATGATTAGTTTAAAATTATATAAATCACTTTATAGGGTACAAAAAAATATAATAGGACAATAATTATTCAATTATTAGATTTCATTTACCTTGGTCACAAGATTAGTATAACAAGACAGTCATGTAAGATTACCCCCATAAACAATGTTGTGCAATACACTGATCAATCTTCTCCCCACTGTTTCTCAAAAGATCCTGTAAAAATACAATGGGAAGGTTTCAGGCCTATGAATTCTAAAAGGCAAAATGGACCAAATTTTCTTACATATTTCCTCCTTAGTAGGGATCTCCTTTAACCATTCATTCACATCACTGATCACAGAATAAGGAATAATAAAAAACACAGAAGATTCCCTTGTAATACCATCCACCAAGCATCGGTTGGGAAGTTCTAGAAGTGAATTAATGTAGCTATACTCTATAATACCGGAAAAATATTTTTCATTATAGTAAGTATCATCCTCCAGCTGCATGTTATAATCGATTTTTTTTGTTTTTCTTTACAATAATCTGGGAAATACCTAGAGTTTTTATCCCCTTTCAATGTAATTTATCTTGAGACTTTTCTCAAGAAACTAATGTCAGATCTTTCAATAGATCCACTATAGATACATTTATTCATCTCAACTCAACAAAAACATCATAGAGCAAAATATTGTTAAGACTCAATTCCAACTATTGAAAGTATCTATTCAATTCCTCAATATTAAATTCTACCTCATTGATATCATAAACAAAATTTTCATTAAATTTTTGGTAAATTTTTAACTCATGAATACATCTAATATATATTATAGATTTTAATAATTTCTTAATACAAAAAAAATAACCATTATCTCAACAACAAGAACATATTAAGGGATATCTTTCCCAAAATCAAATGTTTTCTATAATATATATCCTTTCCATTTAATAAATGTTCTGCCTCATAAGTATCATTCAATATATTATTATAAATCCATAATGATAAATTTATTCCCATAAATCATTATATATTTCATTATTAATATATATATAATTCAGGAAATAAATTAAATAAACACTTAAATCATTCAAATTCATTATTCAAACATTAATCATGTTTCATCACCTTATTCATTAATACCTCTTTCATATTCCACTGCATAATTAATATCTTTATAATTAAAAACAAAGACATTACTCATAAAACATTGTTGTGTATCCTTTTTAACAATCCCCCTATGACATAAATTCACATAGTTAACATAATTTACAAATATTAAACATTAAACCATTTATTATTACATAGAGGTATTATTTTTCTAATCCATTTCATAACCTAAAAAAATTTAATTTTCCTAATAAATCAATTACTTAGTGCCCTTATTTTACAAAAAAACATCATCCCATTCCTCTAAAATATTTCCTTGAGTGTTTTTATCCAACATTATTGACATAAAGAAAACTAAATTATCTTACCTCGATGGTCCCCACCGCTCATGTTCCCTATGAACTGTATCATTCTTTTAATTGGGGAGTGACCGATTTGTTTATGGTTAATGGGATTAATCATATATCATGATGATTTATTAGGCATACTAATATTATCCTTTACACCTATAATAATTATATAGGTTTTTTTATCAACGCATTGTCTATAAAATTCTATTTTAACACATTTTCTTCCATTTTAATCTATTGAATTCAATAAAAAATTAATAGTGTTATCAACAAAATTCATATAGGAAAAAAAAATAAACCTGGAAAATTAATTATAGTATGCCTAAATCATTAGTCCTTATTTTCAATATATGACACCTTTGGTTTAACATATTCTATTCATAGAAATATTATATTAAAATCATTCATGATGGGTTTTAAATGGTTTTTAATTTCCAATACATGTACAGTTATAGTATAAATTTATGTGTTCATAATGGCCCATTGTTATTAACCATGTAATAAATGAGTCAAATACCATTGATCACATTTTAGAGTTACTAACCCAAGTTATAACCATTTGTAAGACACATCAACTTGTATTATCATGATATAGATATAATATCTGGGAATCTACTCGCTACATCATTCACCAAAAATTCCATGATATTTTTCAATACATAGACATATCAATATGTTTCTCACTAATATATTATAATCCTAGTTTCCTAAGGATAACTAAACATTGATAAGGTAATAAATATAGTTACCCACACTTTTCATACATAGATACCACAATGTAAAAGATTAATATTGAGTACATAACAAAACAAACCAAGCTATTGTTGTATAAGTTTAGTTCCATTGGAATATTGGATACAAAAACAATTGGTTTATAGGTGATAAAAATCATATCCCACTTAGTAATTAATAACATGAAATATTCAATAACATATCATACATAAAATAATTCAACATATCATGGGGAAATAAAACCAAACAAAGGGTCAACTATGGTGATATGTAATTCTAAACAATGGATATATAACTGATTACATAAGGCTATATTAAGAAATAGGGCATGAGAATATGATCATACAATTTTAAAACAAAACCATTTATATCAAAAATCATAACCTTTAGTCATAATATAATTCTCCATAGATCAGATGACTTGAATTATAAAGGAATAAATGTATAAAGGCCTTGAGTTAATTATATAGGCATAAGATATGGATTTTTGGCATACTAATATTAATTAAAAAACATTTACATTGTATTTGAGGCTCATTTAGAATGCTGTAATATAGGAATAGGTTCACTCACAAAACCATCATAATAGTCAAGGTTCAATCCCATGATAGTCAAAGTAAAAAATAACCCTTAGGGAACTATATTAAATCCCACATTAAGATTCTTCTTATCTAATGTGATATCAATCATCACCATATTCCATGGTAGGAGATACAGTCCCCACTATAACATGAATAAAATGATAGATAAGTTTGATATAAGATCATAATAAATTCATTATAACAAAACAAAGGATAATATATGGGGTCTAAAAATATTTCATCATTGTATAAACCCATGTATAGAAAGGAGTTTGTAATAATTTTACCATTTTAGAGTATCATAACCCAATGAAAAATAATTCTTTTCATAAAACAATTATCATCATAAACATAAAAAATCCAAATAAATAATAATGATGGTAGCATTGGATCATATCCCCCTAATAGAATATTAAACATAAAAGGATTTAATCGTAGATTCAAAATTATTTTTAAAGAGAACTTGGGACATTTAATGATAAATATAGTCTTCCCACACTGAAATTAATTTTTTTGAAATAATAAATTTAAAAAAAATAAAACAAAAAACTTTTCATCATATGAAACATGAAAACATTTAATGGAAGTATAAAATAATTTTATGGTCACGATAGAGGAAAATTATATATATTCGATGTGAATTAAAACAAAAAACCCATTAATAATTTTAGAAAAAAAAATTAAGAAAACGAATTTTAAAAAACATGAATATTCCATTTCTTATATTAAAAAAATAAATTAATTAGTACAACTATTTCAAAAAATATTTGGGGAATCTAAAAAATTACTATTGAATAAATTTAGATAAAATTTGATCCTGGAAGTGAATGGGTTTTCTACCGATGATAATGAAAGTTGATCTTTCATTTAAAATGTTCAACTTGAATATTGATTAAATTATGAGGTGATAATTAAAGGAAAATTTTATTTTCAATAAATAACCATTATTCAATAAATTTAATGAGCCTATTGATAGATATATTAAAATATTTTTTCATTTGAATCATAATTATAAACATCCCAATTAGAAAATATATTGTATCATAACACCATTAAAATTATTTTAATAATTGAGCTACAACACCTATGAGATATTTTAAATTATATGGATATGTATATAGAAAAATATTCTTGATAAAAATCATAAAATACAATCCTGGGAAGTGAATACACCACAAAAAGATAAAAGTGTTGAATATGAAATGTGTCCCACCAAAATAAATGTGAGTTTAAAATCACATTCCAAATTGGAATTTTTTGAAACATAATAATCCTTAAATTATAAAATCAAGTTAAAACATGGTTATCATGAAAATAAAAATATTAATGGTATAAATTTTCTATGGGGGTATAATATACCCCACCCAATATAAGTAATCGATGAATATAACATTTGTCTCCATGAAATAAACGAGATACTAGAAATACATTATCTCTAGTCTCAAAATTATTTACACAAATTAGTACCTCAAACATAATAAGTATAGTTTTATTATATTCATTTTAAAGATAGATACAAATATATATGATTCCATATATGATTTACATATGACCATTAATTACCTTTTTATTGCCAATTAATAGTTATAGTCATATTATTGTAATAAGCGATTCATTTGGCATGTATGTTTTTGTTATGTATTTTAACTTTTTTATAGTTGATCTTGGTTACATAATATACACAATTTAAAAAATGATATTAATAACATATATAATAAATTTAAAATTATTTTGGGTAATTTATTAATAGTGGATATAGAAAATTAATTTCATCATTCATGGGGATGGTAGGTCATACAACACATGAACACTTTTTCGATTTTCATAACTGATGAAGAAAAGTAGAGGTAAAAATTAATTAACCACTATAAGAATAATTTTAGTCCATATATATCATATACACTATTTAAATATATTTTAATTATCAAAAATGTCAAAATAGAATCAAAATCATTTAACATCGCATCATAGAGGCGACAATCCAGACATACACACAAGGGACACTATTGTTTTCCACAATATTGGAAGGTATAAAAGTAGATGTGGTATTATTATTTAGTAAGTATAATTATGTCTCAAAAATAATATAATTTTTTAAAATAAATAATTATTTACATTTGTTATAGCTGGTGATGTAAAATGAATTACATCGGTTTACAAGGATATAGTATGTCGTTCATTGGATAAATGGTTTTGTTTCCCATTTTGTGGAAGAGGATAGAGATATAGGTCATTAAAAAATGATATAATTACTTGTCTATTTCTTTGATAATTGTTTTATTATATTTTAATTATAAATACATGAATTAATGTTGTAGTATAATGAGTAAAAATGTATTATTTTATTATTGATAATTACCTTCTCCATGAATAGACTCCTTTGGATCTTTGGTTAAGGACCATGGGGATTATATTTTGGTAATAGAATAAAAATAGACCATGTATAAGAATTTTGTTGATTTTTAGGGTTTATGATTGTAAATCCAGATTTATTGTGAGGTGAATAATGGAAGGGAGGAGGTTACCTTTTATAATTGAGGAGTTTTAATTTTGTAAATACCCAAAACTATTCAACAATAGGAAGTGACACTCAATCCTTGTTCCTTAAAAATTGATAAATAATATATTTGGGCTAACATATGCATTAAAAAACCTCTAACACACACAAAATTTATATTTTACACAATTGTTTCTATATCCTATATGTTTATATACTTTTCCATTTTGGTTTTCACTATGGTAATTGGTTATATTTTTTGTCAAAGGTAATTAGACAATTTACCACAAAAATAAATGAATAAAAATTGTTAATTTCGAACCACTGTATGTAAATATGAAATCCTATCATATCATATAAAAGTAAAATATGTAAAAAATTAATTTTTATAGAGGCACATGTAATGCGTAAAACTCGATTTTAAACTTAACAGTGGTAATAAATTGTTATTGGTGTAACTATTTATTGTGAAAAAACATTGAACTTATTAAATTATATTAATTACTTTTAATATAAATATTGAGTACATTTTTTCTATATACAATTCGTTGAATTGGTAAAATTTAATTGAAAATTAATCCAATAAATATAATTAAAAAATGGGGTTCCAATGAAAACTTTTCATAAGTATAAAAATATGTAATATAAAAAGTAAATATGAAATTTATTCCAATCCCATAAATAATATTTATTTAAATATTTTTATCTAATCTTTCATTAAAAAATTTCTTTAAAAATTAGCTTTTGATAATTTATTAAATGAAAATATAGTTTTTAATATAAAATTAAATATTTGAGTAATCAATAAAATTATTAACGAATAAAAAATATAAAAAACACCCCTATGTTAATTTTTATAGTTTTAAAAAAATATTTTAGATTTTCAAAATATTTTTTTAATAGTGTCAAAATATAATTTCTTAATAAGTGAACAAAATGTAATGAAATTGCTTTTTAGAAAAAAATATATAGATTTACAAATAAAAATGGTTTTATTATTTCTCAATACAAGAAAAAAAAAATTATAAAGAATTTTTAAAAAAAATATAGAATTATTTTTCCACACTTATTATTTTAATTATTTAATTTAGAAACACATTGTGCTCAAAAACACATTTTTATGAAAAACAAATCATTATGTTTAAAATAATTTTTATTTTAATATTTTAATGAATGATTTCCAATGAATTTATTTTATACATGTGTAAACTATATAATTTTTATATATTTTATTTATATATTCATACCTCCCAGTCTAATGGATGAGCGTTAAATATCACATTAAATAAGAAAATTTTAATAATATATTACGGTTCCATTAAACAAGGTGTTGTATATGTCACATGCTACCATAAAAATTAATCTTCATGGGAAACAAATTTATCAAAAAATATCATGGTTTTATAGATGGGGAATGTATATATCAATATAAAATATTATTTTCCATTCAGATATATTATGTACGATTTGTTTAAATATCTAAACACCATGGTGAAGGATGTTCACACAATAATGGGTTTTTTCATGTGAGGCTGTTTTATAGGCAACATATGTTAAGGATCATAAATTGCATATATTTTAGGGTAATAATTCTCTTGATTTTTGGGGTATGTAGTTTCCTAGGTTATTCTTAAGAAAAACATTTTTCAATTTTGAGTTTAAAGTCTTAAAAACAGTCATGATCTAAAACAGTAAATAACTCATATAAAAGACCTCATTAAATTTCATTATTCAAATGGAAAATGATATAACATCATGTTAAATATTAATGAATTTCCTTTTCTCCATAAATAATGTATTTGACATTGATATTTTTTATTTAATTTTATTTTACTTCATTAGTTTTTTAGATTTAATATAAAATTGAATTCCTAATTCATTTATAATTATTCATTTATAATTATTCATTTATAGTCAATTAATAATCATCATTCTATATAATTTTCTCATTGAGATATTATTATTATCATTATTATTTTCCGTTTTCTTACCAAATAACTTGTTATATATTTTTTTGTTGATGATAAATGAAAAATTCTCATATTATTCTTCATTCTTCCTCATCCTTTATTATTATTCAAAGTCCTCATACTCTCGCTTTCCTCTTATGTATATACATTGTTCAAAATCCTTCAATTTGGATGGAGATATGTCTACATTAAAAATTAGTATGGGAGGTGTAAGGAAGTGTAGTACGTCTCAATGGGAAAGGTGAAAAAATACTAGTAAAAGGGAGGATGTAGAGGATCAACCACTGTTACAACCAATGATCTGGACAAGGACATTCTGTCACTATGTCGTCTAGGGGTGCATGTGAGGTGTACATTCCACTATCATAACAAATTAAAATGATGATAGAAGATATCCAATATCATGTTGGGAAGGTAATACATTGGGTAGGAAAACCACATCATGGTTGGAAGAGCAAATGAGGAAATATGATTGCTTTACTATTCGTGGAACATATAGTGGAAGTCGACCAAATCATTAATTATATTTCATGTCTAATGAAGACAAACTAAGGCTACTAATATCAGGTGAAATATTTAGTTATGTCCATTGTTGGGATACCACAATTATATTATAGGGTCCCCTGATATGGGTTTTCCAGACCGAACCTGACTAACTATCAGGTGGGGTGTGTAGGTCATATATTCCATACATAACCAGGTTTTAAAAATTATGGTGTAAAATTTTATTCATGATCTCACACATGTGAAATAAATTCCATACATTATTATTCAAAATAAAATTCATCGAGTCCCTCTACCTGATTGGGTCTCTATCTTTTAGTATTTTTCATAACATTTATATAAAGAGGCCATTTTGAGAAAGTAAAAATTTCATGTATAATATCATTATAAGAAAATCTATATGAAATATTCTATTTTGTCACATCTTATTAATCTCAATTTATTACTTCTTAACTGCTCTTTATCCACCTTTTCTTTAGTCATGTATTCGGAGTTTTCATGTGATATTTTGGAAATTTTGGAATATTTTTATGTAACATCTTATGTAAATAATGAAATATGAAATTTTAGTATTTACTAAATTTTGTGAATTATATATTAATTTTACATTAAAAGGATTACTATGATTTATGTAATACCAGATACACAACAACATCTTTATTTGAAATCTTACATTGCAGTGTAACAATATAAAATTATTATTTTAATTGATAGTTAACCCCTATCTGTTTTATTGGTTATAATGAAAATAAATAACTAAAATATTATTATACATGTTTTTTAAATATTTTTACATTTATTTAATAGAATTTAGAATCTCAATATGTGAATTAATATAATTTTAAGCGTAATTTACATTAATGGTGGATTTACAGCCTTTTGATGGATACCCCTATTTAAATATAGTTTTGGTAACTTTTATATGTTTTATTTGACCAAATAAAATTATTATTTATAATTGGGAAATCAAAATTTACTTTGGGTAATATTTGGTATTTTTGTGATAAAATTCATTTTTTAATGAAAAGTGAAAAAAAATTTATTTTACTTCAAAACTGCCTTTTAATATAATTTATTAATACAGTTTGATTATATTTTTTATTTGTTTTAATGATTAAATTGATTATATTTTTACCATTTAATCCAATTTTTGTCATTTTAATGAATTTCAATTTTAAATTGGACATTAACAAGAGTCAATATTTTGATAGTTAATATTTCTAAAAAACAAGTTTTCTGTTTTGACTACAAGAATTAATTTTAAATTAATTTCTTCCAATTCTCTGTTTTGAATTTGGAAAAATGTAATTCATATTAAGAACAATGATATCAAAAATGGGTAATTAGTTAACTTTTATTTTCATACATTATGAATATTTATTTTAGAAAAAAATTTAATTACCATGGTTAAAGTGTAAATCTTGTAAATAAGGGTAAATGTATTTTTATAATGATATAAAATTACCCTAAAATGTGACATAATATTATTGGTTGATACATATCAGACCATGGGAATCTTGGGGTCGATTTTGGGACCCCACAGATCCACACGAGAGGGATAATGTCACTTTATTTTAATTAACTTAATATAAATAAAAAAATGAACTAAACAAATA